>CM053625.1:26621445-26638526 GCA_028646595.1 Phalanger gymnotis | reverse complement strand
TTCTGACTTTCAGCCTAGAGTTACTTCATCATATCATGCTACACAACTGCTGATTGTCAATTAATGTTTAGTGAAATGTTATGAACCATTATTTTTTCTTTGTTGTCCAGACCCAGAGTGCTGTGAATAGGGAGGATTATCTGCCAAAAACATTTTCACTTTCTAGCTTCTCCCTTTCCCCTCCTCCCAGCTTATCCGACCTTTCCACCTTTCTTCTCCTGGAGACAGCACATATTTCTCTATCTTTTTTGCTCCATTAACATTAGCAATAAAAATAAATCCTACCTGCACTCAAGCCACATGCCAATTGCTCCAGTTAAGCTAGCCTCTTACCAATCTCTTAGAAAATGGTGCAAATAAGAATTCTTTGCATCTATCTAGTATTTTTCATCCAATAACTTGAACCACTTTTCAAACCCAGTAGTCTCTTCCACACCACTTCCTCCTCATTTCTTTCTCCCTCTATCAAAGGAGCTTATTATGGGGAATTTTATGACATGACATAAATCATTTCTCCTGAGAAGCAAACACAAGCATTCATATTCAGAATAAGCCTCCTCCAAGGCTCCTGCAATCAGAGAAAAGGGTCACAATTCCTTTGACCTGACAAGTCAGGAGCATATGATTTTCGATCTAATTAGAATACTTAAGATAGAAGAGGTAGGTGTTAGCAGCAAGAAGTTGTAACAGAAACGCCTCAAATAAAATTGTCACAGCTAACAGAAAAGACCATAAAAATGCTTAAGAGTAAACAAGAAGCTGATATATGTACATGGTCTCGGTACAGCTCAGTTCCTGGGCTATGAACTACCTGAAATTGTACTAATTTATATCACCACCACAGTACCAAGCATAGTGCGAGGTAAAGTTTAAAGGCTGAATTTGGAGTCAGAGGACCTCAGGTTGAATGCAAGTTCACTGTGTATGTGATCTTGGATGAATCTGTTAACCTATCCGAGCCACGGTTTCATCAACATAAGGCGATTGGATTAGGTGACCTCTAAAGTCACTTCCAAGTCTAAATCTATGATTCACAAAATGCAGAGTGAATGAAGGACTGAGCTTCACTTTATATGACAAGATCAATAAGTTCAAAATGTAGCTACTGTATGTTATCAGTTTAAACTTCACTGAAATCATAGGGCTACAGCCTAGTTTGGTGGAAAGAATCCTGAGCTGGGAAGTTCATTATCCTAGAATCTAGTCCTGGCCCTGCCATTAATTTGCCATGTGACCTGGGGCAAGTCTCTTCAACTGCCTGGGCTTCAGTTTCCTGTTATGCAAAAATTAAAGGATTGGACTAGATGACATCAAAGGTCTCTTTTAATAGATCTGCTTCTATATTAAATAATTATAGCACCGCAAAGATGGAGATAAATACTTTGTAAGTAAAAGTGCTAAGTGGGTTCAGAGGAAGATTGCTTTTAGGTTAGGGAAAGATAGGAGAGGGAAGATCACAGAAAATTACTTTTTGATTTTTGTTTTAGAATTTCGCTTTTTATTTAGTACTTTTATTTTTCCCCCAGTTACATGTAAAACTTTGAGCTGCAAATTATGTCCCTTCCTCCCTCCCCACACTCACATTGGGAAAGCAAGCAATTCCACATAGGTTACATATGTGTAGTCATGTAAAACATTTCCATATTAATCATGTCGTGAAAAAACAGAGAAGCGAAAAAAAAAATATGCTTCTATCTGTACTGAGACACAGTCAGTTCACAAACAGATTTTTTTATCCAATAACTTGACCTACTTTTCAAACCCAGTAGTCTCTTTCCATATCACCACTCCTCCCAATCTGCCCTTCCTACTATCTCTGGGGATGGATAGCATTTTTCATCATAAGTCCTTGAGAGTTGTCTTGGATCATTGTATTGCTGAAAACAGCTAAGTCATTGACAGGTGATCATCTTACAATATTGCTGTTACTTTGTACACAGTACATTTTACTTTTCACCAGCTCATGGAAGTCTTTCTAGGTTTTTCTTAGCCCACCCTGCTCATTATTTCTTATAGCAGAATAGTTTTCCATCATAATCAAATATCACAATTTGTTTAGCCATTCCCCGATTGATAGGCATCTCTTCAATGTCCAATTCTTTGCCACCAGAAAAGAACTGTTATGAATATTTTTGTACATATAGGTCTGTTTCCCTTCTTTTTTTTAATCTTTTCTGCCATACAGACGTACTACCGGTATTGCTAGGTCAAAGGGTAGGCATGGTCTTATTGTCCTTTGGGCATATTTCCAAATTGCTCTACAGACTGGTTGAATCAGTTCACAACTCTACCAACAGTATATCAATGTCTCATTTTTCCCATATCCCCTCCAACATGTGTCATTTTCCTTTTCTGTCCCATTAGCCAATCTAATAAGTATGAGGTAGTACCTCAGAATTGGTTTAATTTGCATTTTTCCAATCAATAATGAGTTAGAATATTTTTCATATGGCTATAGATAGCTTTGATTACTTCATATGAAAACTGATCATAACTTTTAATAATTTATCAATTGAGGAATGGCTCATTTTTATAAATTTGACTCGGTTCTCTATATGTTTGAGACACAAAGAGGCCTTTGTTAGAGAAACTTGCTTTAGAATTTCATAGTTACTATTGCTAACTATATTTCCCTCCATCCCATTGCCCCCCAATTTATCCTATTATCTCCTTTTACTCCATCCCTCCTCAAAAATTTTACTTCTAACTCCCCCAATCTGCCCTCCCTACTACCAACCCCACCTTCTCTTATCACTGTTCCCTCCTACTTTCCTGTAGGGTAAGATAGATTTCTATACTCAAGTGAGTATGTATCTTACTCCTTTGAGCCCATTTTGATGAGAGTAAAGTTTGTTCACTCTCCCTCACCTTTCCACTCTTCCTCTGTAAAAAGCTTTCTTGCCTCTTTTACATGAGATAATTTAACCCATTCTACCTTTCCCTTTCTCCCAGTGCATTCCTCTCTCAACCTTTGACTTTAGATATCTTCCCTTTATATTCAACTCAAACCTGTGCCTTCTGTCTGTATATACTCCAACTGCCTTAATAATGAGAAAGTTCTTAGGGATTACAAGTATCATCTTCCCATGTAGGAATGTAAACAGCTTAGCCTTATTAAGCCTCTTATGATTTCCTTTTGCTGTTTACCTTTTTATGCTTCTCTTGGGTCTTGTATTTGAAAGTCAAATTTTCTATTCGGCTCTGGTCTTTTCATTAAAGAGCGCTTGAAAGTCCTCTATTTCATTGAATATCAATTTTTTGCCCTAAAGTATTGCACTCAGTTTTTCTGGATAGGTGATTCTTTGTTGTAATCCTAACTCTTTTGTCCTCCTGCATATCATATTGCAAAGCCTTCTGATCCTTTAATGTAGAATCTGCTAAATCTTTTGTGTTGTTCTGACCATGGCTTCACAATATTTGAATTGTTTCTTTCTGGCTGCTTGTAGTATTTTCTCCTTGACTTGATAACTCTGGAATTTTGCTACAATATTCTTTTGCAGTTTTCATTTTGGGATGTCTTTTTAAGGAGCTGATTGGTAGATTCTTTCAATTTCCACTTTACCCTTTCATTCTAGAATATCAGGGAAGTTTTCCTTGATAATTTCTTAAAAGATGATACCTAAGCTCTCTTTTTGATCATGGCTTTCAGGTAGTCCAATAATTTTAAAATTATCATTCCTGGATTAACTTTCCAGGTCAGTTGTTTTTTCCAACGAGATATTTCACATCTTCTATTTTTTCATCCTTTGGTTTTTGCTTTATTGTTTCTTGATCTTTCATACAGTCATTAGCTTCCATTTGCTCAATTCTAATTTTTAAGGAATTTTCTTCAGTGAGTTTTTGTACCTCGTTTTCCATTTGGCCAATTCTACTTTTTGAGGAGGGTTTTTCTTCAGTGAATTTTTGTTCCTCTTTTTCCAACCTGGCCAGTTCTGCTTTTTAAGGTATTCTTCTCCTCATTGGCTTTTTGTATCTCTTTTACCATTTGGCTTAGTCTCTTTTTTAAGGTGTTATTTTCTTCAGTATTTTTTTCTGTCTCTTTTACCAAGCTGTTGAATCTTTTCTCGTGATTTTCCTGCATCACTCTCACTTCTCTTTCCAATTTTTCCTTTACCTCTCTTACTTGATTTTCAAAATCTCCTTTGAGTTCTTCCATGGCCTGAGACCAATTCATATTTTTCTTGGAGGCTCTGGATGTAGGAGCTTTGACTTTGTTATCTTCTTCCAAGTGCGCATTTTCACTTTCCTTGTCACCAGAGTAACTTTCCATGGGCAGAATATTTTTCTGTTATTTGCTCATTTTTCCTAGCCTTTTCCTTGAATTTTAACTTTTCGTTAAAGTGGGACTCCGCTTCCAGGGTGGACGGTCCATGCTCCCAAGCTTTGGGAGTTTTGTGCAGCTGTTTTCAGAGATACTTCTAGGGACCTATAAGTTTTCAGTTCTTCCAAGGTGGTATGATCAAAGGGGAGATATGTTTACTATTGTCCTGGTCTGTGAGTGACCACAAGCACTCTTTTCTGCCCTGAAACTGTGAGGAGGACTCCCTCTCCACTGCTGCCACAAGCTCTGGTGTGCTAGCGCTCCTTTTCGCCCTGGGACTGCAACCTGAATCTGAGAATGGGCAAAGCACCAGAGTCCTGCCAAGGTGCTAGCCAAGAGACCCTTATAATATCCTTCAGACCAACTCTTCTATCCCCTTACTGTCTGTGGGCTGAGAGCTATGGAAGCAGGGACTTCCCCTGCAATTCAGTGGCTCCCAAGACCTGCTCCTGATTTGAAGGGCCCTGGTCTGAGCTGGACTGCACTCCACTCTCACCCAAGTGTGACCGATGTTTCCTACTGAACATTTAATTGGTCTTTGACTGGAAAATTATCTCACCGTGTCCTTTTGTGTGTTCTGCTGCTCCAGGAATTATTTACAGCATTATTTAAAGGTTTTCATAGAGGATTTGGGGAGAGCTTAGGCAATCACTGCCTCTCCTCCACCATCTTGGCTCTACCCCTCCATAGAAAATTTCTTGGGCAATGAATTAGACAAAGTCTTATTTATAAAGTCCTGACACTATAGATATAGAAACAATGCCAAAATACGTTAATCAAAATATTACATATATGGTTTAAAAAAGTTTATAAAAGTGCAAAGGGCATGATTCTGTAGGTACAGAGTAGAAGATTTTATTTTTTAAAGGAAAGGTATCACATTGTGTGGTGTGGAAAGCAACCATATATACACAGTCTGATAAATGAAGAAATCCTGGCCACATACAGATGACGAATGGATTTAGTTTCATAGTTTTCACCTACATTCCAACCACTGTCACAAAGGTTCTAAGAGCCAATATGATATGGGATAGAGAGCTGGTGGCAAATGCTGGAAGAGATGGGTCAAGTCTAGATTTTTCCACCTATTGCCTAGGTCTCCCTGGGCCAGCCACAATCACTCTGTGCTGCAGGCACTTTTTTTTTCTGAGTTGCAGTGGTAAAGGGAATTTCCTATAGCAATGAAATCACCAGAAAAAAAAACCAGATTCCTATGTAAGCTATAGGAAAACTTTTGTTACCTGGACATATCTCACCAGAAAACTAGGCCCTGTAGGATAGTCCATATATTTTAAGAGGTCCTCTGATTCAATTGCCTGGGTCTATACAAGTGAATAAATTAACTATTTAAGACCAGTAATCATTTTTTTCTGCATACCACATCTGAGGGAGAATATGAGATTCCCCTTCCTAAGCTTTTTCATGGTTTTTGCTATCTGACAACACAGTTACCATTGCCATCTGAACCCAATTCCTCTTGTTAAGCCTCTTTTGGAGATGGAGATCATCTGTTCCTGCTGGTACTATTTCAAGAAGACAGTTACTAAATTTCCCCTTTACCTGAATGTTTTAATTTAAAACAAAAAACAATTCTAACATTCTTTTTCTCTTTTCCTTTCAAGAGAAATTTTCCATTCTTTTTGCCACCTTTATCTCTCTATTTGTATCCTCTCCAGTTTCTCTGCAACTCTTTAAAAATTTGAAGACACAAGCACAAAATATTGTTGAAATAAAAAATATCTGTAAGGCAACCACCATCCTGGAGAAGTTTTAAATATTGCATCATCTAATGAGAATGTCAGTGACTAACACTTAGGTGATGAGGCTCATTGACTATCCAAGGCCCTTACCAAACAATATTGTACCTCTTTCTCTCATTAATTACCATGTCAGTATTTAGGCTTCATTTCAAGTACCCTAAATTCTCTCTGAGGTAACATCTAACACAATGAAATGGCTTTAGCAGTGTTACTGCAGCAGGTCAAGGCTCTCCATGGCCTGATTTATCAGAGGCTGTTGCTATGGTTTGCTGGAGCCGTAGAGGAACTGATGTCCTCAGAACACACCTTCAACTGTCTTTCCTTCAGATCTTTTCTCACACTGTTTCTGTGCCTGAAAATTTTATTGATCCTTACAAGACAGGGGAATGTGCCTCTCTAACCTGACTTAACTTGTCTCTCTCCTTCTCCAACTAAGCCTTCATAAGGACACAAAAGGAATATTGTTACATGGGTCTGAACATGTCACCTGTTCAATAAAAAACAGTGCCTCCCTACTGCCCTTCTCCTCTGACATTTAAAGTCCTTCATAACTTGACTCCAAGCTTATTTTCCAGGCCTATTGAATCAATAAGTTAACATTTATTAAGAACTCATTCTACGGTAGGCATTGCGCTAAGTACAATGTGTAAGCAAGAATATTCCCCACTCAAAAAAAAAAAGCTGACAGAAGTTGGAACCTAAAATCTACATAGAGAATAGACAGAAGGAAGCCTTAGAGAGCAAAGAACTAGCACTAGCTGGTGGAGAATGAGGAAAGCCTCTGACAGGAAATCACGTTCTAGCTGAGTCTTAAAGGAAACAAGGGATACAGAGAGGTAGAGATTAGGAGTGAGAGAATTCTAGGTATGGGGGATAGTCCAAGCAAAGACACAGGCAGGAAGCAAAACAAGCAACAGGAAACAGGCCAATATGATTAGGCCATTGATTCAGTGGAAGAAAGTTATGTACAAGAAGAATAGAAAGTGAAAATGGGGCTAGGCTGTGAAGAGATTTCGACCCAAAGAGTTTATTTGATACTGACAATACTAAGAAGCTGCTAAAGTTTACTGACCCACTGGAGGTGGGTCTAGCCTAGCACAGGACTAGCCAAAATTAATCTCTTAGATTAAATGAAGGCCAAGAAGTACTTGAAGTCCATATTGGAGACCTAGTGGAAAAGTAGCCCTCAAGCCCAGAGGAAAGGGGAGAAGAATCTCAAGGGCAGCCTATATCAGAGGGCGATCCCACACTGCTATGGCAGGGGTTGGAGTAGAGTGGGTCAGGCATTGCCCAGTCCAAGGTAATCTCCAGAGTCCCTTGAAGGAGGATCACCATACTCAAAAGCCAGGAGAGGTTGGCCACAGTATCCAATTGTATAGACTTAGGTCAGTCTAATTCAGCATAGACAACCAGACCTAAATACAGAGGTGCATGAGTTGAGCAAATCAATATCATGAGGAAATACCTTGCTCTGAGAGACAAGAAGAGAGTAAATACCCTAGTTTTGTAAGTTAGAAAGATGCCAGTAAGTCCAAGTAAAACCTTGTAGAAAAAAATCACCTGGCTCCAGAGCCTATAGAAAGAAATGAAGTAAGAAGTATAGAATGGAAAACAAGCAAGGGAAAAAAGAGTGGTAACGAAAGCTGGTAACTTAAACTAGTGCAAAATTTCACTGAGTTGGTGGTGGTGGCAGGAGTGGTAGTGGCACTAAATGCCCTGAAAATTAGAAGAGGCCAATGAGAAAGCAATTACTCAATAAGAAAGATTTCAAGTGATTGAAAAAATGTAAGAAAATTAATATTATATAAAAACAACTAACAATGCAGATTGAAACACGGGCAGCAGATTTTCCATAGTTATACTCAATTTGTAAGGAGTCTTTTGTTTCTTTATTTCTAAATGGGGGTGGGAGATAGACAAAATAGATTTTCATTAAAACAAACAATTTTTTAAAAGAGAAGAAAAATAGTAAAAACAACTAACCTGGAAAGCAAGTCAATGTTGGATAATCTAAGAATTGTCAGACTATCTGAAAATTTGTTTTTAAAGTATATATACGATATTTCAAAAATATACACATGAAAAATGCCTAGAATTCTTTAAAGAAGAGGGTAAAGTTAACGTGGGAATTATCTGTCATTCGACTCTAAAGGAATTCTAAAATGAAAACTAAAAATACAGCACTACCAAAGGAGGATCAAAGGAACCAAAAAGAGGGAGGTCAAGTGTGAAGGATGCCCAATAAGGATCAAATAGGACCTAGCAAGTACTAGTAAAGAGAGGGGAGCTTGCAACAGGAAATTAACAAAAAGTAAGAGGTAAAAGATTACAACAAATACCCTAGCTGGAAAAAGTAAGTATAATGGGAGAAAGGGGGAGAAAGACCTTTAATGGAATAGGATTTCTAAGCATTTCAAATGAAAAGGTAAGATAAAGCAAGGTACTTACTGAGTATCAAGCCTTGTACTAAGCATTAGGGATAAAACCTAAGGAAAAATAAAAGTAGCCACTCACAAGTAGTTCACATCCTAATAAAAGACATAAAAGGTATTTGGAAAGTGGAGGCAGGGAGAAGAAAGTACCCATGAACAAGCAGGAAGGCAAAGTCCATAGAAAATCATAAGAATAGGCAGGAGGAGAATATGGCATGGTCATTCTGGCTAGATTATCTTCAGAATTGAATCTCCTGACAAGAAGAACTCATCAATGGGAGAGGAAGACCCTCATGTAGTGTAGAATGAGAAGGCTACAGGTGTGAGGGAAGCTCTAAGGTGAAAAGGCCACTTTGGTTATGACAGTAAGAACTGGGCAAATATTTTGAAATGGAAACACAGGACCCATAGAAAGGAACATGTATTTGTTTACTTGGAAAGGAATGTGATGATCAATTATTTATACGTTAATAACAAAAAAGAAAGAAATATCTTCACACAACACTCATCTGTAAGGGTCAGAAAAAAGGTAAAAATCACAAAGTTGGTAGAAGACCAAAGCGGGAGGTATGGGGGACTATAAAAAGGGGAGAAAGGTGAGGAAAGAGAAGCAAATAGTTGAAAGGTGGAGTGGGGAGAGAGGCATCTCATGAACCTACTTAAATCTGAGGAGGATAAAGGAAAATGTGACACTATTATAATCCCACCAAAATATATACACATAGTTATAAATAAAACAAACATGAATGTTGGGAGGAACAAGAAGAGAGATTACAAGGAACAGGGAAAAAAAGAATAAAAAAGCTATAATCATGAGAGAGATAAGGGTAAGAGAAATGCTACAATTGAAAGGAAAGATCATATTTCACTTATAGAATCAAAAGAGCCAGGTAAATTTCCTCTCCTCAACAACCTTCTTACTTACAGAGAAGAGGGAGTGAGGCATAGTGGAGTAAACATATCCTTTTTTTTGTAAGGACATCAATGAGAAAACCTACAAGAATTCATACTGATTCATTTCTTTTTCCAGTGCTGAGCAGTTTAGGAAGACAGAAACAGAGGTCTGTAGACTATGGGGTAGGGATGGCTGGCAGGAAAGCACAAGCTATGGAGCAGCAGCAGCTGGGGGCTCCCAACACCCATTGATAGTAAGAGGACTAAATGCCCCATCAGAAGAAGATTTCAGGAGATCCCTGTGCTAGCAATGGATACAGGATCAGATCACATTTGGCAGCACTAGAGTCCATTAGCCAGGTCCAGGTGCCAGTTCCAGGAAGGAAAAGAGTGGTTACAGTCACAAGGGACCAGAGGCCCTACCTAGGTAAGGAGCAGAAGGCAGACCAAAACAGCAGTGACCAGACAACTATCCAGATCATACTACTTTGGAAGCACTGAAAACTTACAGGGCTTCATACCTCACTGTGAAAAGAACAGGAAATAAAAGTCAGAAGATCAAGGCAGATCACCCTCGACCATCGACAGAGGTGGGCAGAGCAAAATTCTAAAATCAAGTCTAAAGTCAAAAATAGGGTGGGAAAATTAGCAAACCAAAGGAAGAACCTGACTACACCAAAAAAAAAAAATACTGTGTTGACAAGGAAGCCCAAGACGAAGTCAGATGACAACTTGAAAACATTTACAAGCAAATTCTGAAATTAAAATGCATATTGGACACAAGTTCAACAAGACTTCTCAAAAGAATTAGAGAGATAAGAGCAAAAATAATTTTTAAAAAACAAATAAGAGGAGTGGAGGAAAAGTTGGGAACAGAAATAAGAACCATACAGGTAAATTATGAAAAGAGAATTAATAGTTCAGTAAAAAAGAGAAAAAAAAAAGAAAAAAAAAACCTCTTTAAAATCAAAATTGGCCAAATTGTAAAAGACATAGAAAATCTCACTGAAGAAAATAACTCCTTAAAAAAATAGAATTGGTCAAGTGCAAGCTAATGACTCCATGAAACATTAAAAAAAATCAAAATTAAAAGAATGAAAAATAGAAGTGTGAAATATCTCAGAGGAAAAACTGAAAAATAGATGAAAGAAAAACAATGTAATAATTATTGGGTGATTGCCCAACAACTGTTTTGAAAAGAACTTAGATACCATATTTTTCAAATATATGGACCTATAAAACCAAATTTACAAAAATAGGATCCATTCCCCAATTGACAAATGGTTAAAGGATATGAGGTAATTTCCAGAGAAAGAAATCAAATTATCTTATAGTCATATGCAAAAATATTGAAATAACTAAAAATTAGAGAAATGCACATTAAAATGAGTTACCATCACTTCTCAACCATCATACTGGCTAAGATGACAGAAAAGGAAAATGGCAATTGCTGGCAGAGGTGTGGGAAAACAGCTACACTTTAGTGCTTAGTTCATGCTTTTTTTTTTACCAACATGCATATTTACTAGGATAGGTTCCAAAAGGCTGACCTAGAGATTATCTAGATATGAAAGTTAACAACATAAACAAAATTAATGGAATTATAAAGAAATTAAACTTAATATTTATGGACAAAAAATTTATGACTAAACAAATGACAGGATAACAGAAGATAAAATGAATAATTTGAGTTAAATGAAATTAATTTTTTTTTAATTTATAAGACTTTTTAAAAATTTTGAGTTCCAAATTCTCATTCCCCCCGGCCCTTTCCCCAACCCGTTGATAAGGCAAACAAAATTATATCAATTATATGTGTGAAATCACAAAAAATATACTTCTATATTAGTCATATCCACAAAATCAAGAAAAATAAAGTGAGAAAAGTATACTTCAATTGGTACTCAGAGTTCATCAGTTCTCTCTATGAAGGGGAATAGCATTTTTCATCATGATTTCTTTGAAATAGGCTTGGATCACTGCACTGATAAGATTATTGCATTGATCATATCAAATCTTTCATAGTGGATTCATCATTACAATATTGCAGGTGCTCTATACAGCGATCTAGTTCTGTTTGCTTCATTTTCCATCTTCCTATATAGGTCTTTCCCTGTTTTTCTGAAACCATCTCCCTCATCATATCTTATAGTACAATAGTACTCCATCACACTCATATGGCCACAGCTTGTTCCACCATTCCCCATTTGAAGGCTATGCCCTCTGTTTCCAATTCTTTGCTACCACTGAAAGAGCTGCTATAAATATTTTTGTACCTATGGGTCCTTCTCCTTTCTCTTTGATCTCTTTGGTGTATAGACCTAGTAGTGGTATTACTGGGTCAAAGACCATGCGCAGTTTTACAGCCCTTTGGGTGCAGTTCTAAATTGTTCTTGAGAATGATTAGAGCAGTTCACAACTCTACTAACCATTAATTAGTATATTCATTTTCTTTCGTCCTCTCTAGCATTCGTCATTTCCGATAGGCAAGAGTTGTTTCAATTTTCACTTCTCTAATAGTTAGCGATTTAGATCACTTTTTCATATAATAGATATTTTTAGGGGAAGCTAGGTGGCAGGGTATAGGGTATCAGGCCTGGAATCAGGAGGACTCGAGTTCAAATCTGCTAACTGTGTGACCCTGGGCAAGTCATTTAACCCCGTTTGCCTCAGTTTCTTGTCTGTAAAATGAGCTGCAGAAGGAAATGGCTAACTGTTCCTGTATCTTCTCTGAGAAAACCCCAAACGTTGTCATGAAGAGTCTGAAATGACTCAACATCTTTAATTTCTTCTTCCAAAAACTGTCTGTTCACATACTTTGACCATTTATCAATTGGAACCTGGATCTTAGTTTTGTAAATTTAACTCAGCTCCTATATGAGAGATGAGGCCTTTATCAGAGGAACTTGCTATAACATTTTTGATGTTACTTCATCGTCTATGGTACCTTTTACTAAAAGGCAGTTTCCCTGAAAGGGCAGCTAGGTGGTACAGTGTATAGAGTGCCAGGCCTGAAGTCAGGAAGACTCATCTTCCTGAGTTCAAACCTGGCCTCAGATACCCACTAGCCGTATGACCCTGGGCAAGTCACTTAACCCTGTTTGCCCCAATTTCCTCATCTGTAAAATGAGCTGGAGAAGGAAATGGCAAACCACTCCAGTATCTTTGCCAAGAAAACCCCAAATGGGGTCATGAAGAGTCAGACACAACTGAAAGACAACAGAACAAAAGTTTTCCTGATTTTCTCTTTTAATTAGATCTATTTTTTGCTTTTGCTTTGTCTGAGATTATTGCTACCCTTGACTTTTTTACTTCGGCTGAACTATAATCCATTCTGCTCCAGCCTCTTATTTTAACTTGTTTTTTTCTGCTTCAACATACTGTTGGATTGCAATTTCAGTTAATTCTGCTATCCACTTCAGGTTTATAGGTGAACTCATCCCAATCCCATTCACAGTTATGCTGCATGTTTCCCTCTATCACACTTTCTTCTGTTTATCCTTCTCTCTTTTTATCCTGTTCCTTCTCAAAAAGGTGTTTTGCTCCTGACCATTACTGCCTGCTTTAATCCACTTTCCATTTTATTATCACATCCTGTCCTTTCTAATGCAGTTAGAATGAGAAGGGAAATATGCAATTGGGGAAATCTTTGCAGTAATTTTCTTGCATAAAGGTTTCATATGTATAAAGAAATGATTCAGAATGTAACATTAAGAGCCATTTCTCAACAGAAAACAAAACTAAAGAATATGAAAAACAAGTTTTCAAAGAGAGAAATACAACCTGTCAATAAGTATATAAAAATGTTCTAAATCACTAATAAGCAGAAAAAAGAAAATTAAGGCAACTATGATGTTCCACCTAGCACTAATCAATAAGATTGGCAAAAACAACAAAAAAAAGAAGTTAATTAACAAATGGAAATGGACAACATGGAAAAGTTACCATAATGAATTGACCATGGAGTTATGAATTGGTTCAACTATTCTGCAATGCAAGTTGGAAGTAAAAAAAAATTTAAAATGTTAAATAACAAATATAACAATGAAGTAGCTATACTAGGAAAAAATTTGACACAACGATATTATAAAGAATAATTTTGAAAGACTTTAGAAAAATTTTGATAGCACACATTATGAGGGGGTGAGTGCACATAAGGAAGCACAAACCCTTTGGAAAGTAATTGATAAAAGCTATTATAAACTTTTATTTTATTTTTACTAAGCAAGCACTATGGAATGGGGATTCATCATTTCATACAGAATCTTATTTTTATATTCTGCTGTGTATATGAAAATGTTCTTTTTGTGTTCATATTACCAGCAAAAAAGTAAAAACTTTAAAAATTAAGAAAAAAATTATCCAAATGGGCACAGTATAGTGCCCATACTATGCTATTTTTAAAAATCTCATTAACTAACAAGGAGTGCTTATACCAGAGTTCTTTGTTCTCCTCACAATAGCAATGTGTGAGGTAAATAAAATATGAAGACTTCACAGGGAAGGTATCTATAAATATATAGAAAACACATTTTCTATTATATGAAAAAGTGATCTAAATCACTATTAGAGAAATGAAAATTAAAACAACTCTTGCCTATCAGAAATGACGAATGCTAGAGAGGACGAAAGAAAATGAATATGCTAATTAATGGTTAGTAGAGTTGTGAACTCTAGGGAAATAGGGCAGTGGAAAAATTCTGAGGCCAGGAGAGTCTGGGAAAGTTTACCCTGAAACTTTTTGTTCTTTCTTCTGGTTCTGGTTTAAAGATTTGCTCAGTAAGAATAGGGTCACTGTGACCTGCTTTCCTTTACTGTAAAAGTACTGTAAAAGAATGGAGTCTCCCCCTCCCCTTATTCTATTCTCCTTCTTTAGATTTATAGATGTCACCTCAGTTGTAAATATTAACTAAGGGAATGGGAATTGGAGTTTCTGTGCCTCGATTTCCCAATTCTTTGTCTAGCTTTTGGTGCTCAGATTGTAAGCCCACCTCCTAGCCAATGGTGAGAAGGGTCAGAGGTGGGTGGGAATTCTCTTGTGTTAAGTATAATTATTGGTGCTTTGCCTCTTGTACTTTGCCTCCCTTGCTGATTCTGTTCTGTGCTGGCAGAGGACGCCCTATTCTCGCGAGAATTGAATAAAATTCAATTTCTGTTCCCACCTTGAGATGGGCTCCTTATTAGTATTATTTGGTGAGGGTCAAATATCCCACACAGCAATTACCCCAAATTCCTCCCAAGACAGTTAACTTATGCTTCCTCTGCCTAGCCCATATAGCTAATTTCCCTTTCCTACTTTTCAGAATATTCCCTTCTCTTCCTCTTCCTATTATTCTGCTTTTGACAGAGGGTAACCATTATTAGTCACATTCCTCAGGCTTTCCTCAATAATATTTCCAAAAAAATCTGAACAGAACGAAACCCAGAAACAAAACCAATTTTATAAAATTAGAATAAATTCCTCCACTTTGGCTCTAAAATTGATCACACAAGATGAGGGAGACCACAATGTAAAGTAACTCTATGTCTAAAAGCAAAACAAAATTCAATATGAACCAATACTGTGAAATGACTTCTAAGAAGAAACAAAAACTAACGAAATCTTGATTGTATAGGGCATGTTCCAAAGCTGCTCTTCCAACCCTTGTTCACATTGGCAAGCTGTTTCTTCAAAGTATGATTGGTACTTCTTCTCTAAGGAGTGGGCATGAACTCTCAATGTTGTGGTTCTCAAATTATTGGTTGATACAATTTAGTCACCTAGTAGGAAGCTTTTAGGAAAGTTTATTTAACTAAGTTGCTATAATAAGAACAGTTGGCACAAAACATACACATACATACACATACCTCTATAATATTCTCTCTCATAATTACATAAAATCCAAAAAAAGTGGGCTCAACCTAAGAGCACACACAACAAGGTGTGGGGAGACTCACAGAACCCAGAAGTTCTTTTCCTGGAGCCCTCATGATGTTGCCCTTGGAGATAGTGTAACTTAGCTACTGGGCTCTTTGCCAAGCTTGAATCTCTCTCTTTAAAAGGAATTCCTTCTCAAGGGCTTGGCTGGAGGCTTTTATCCTAACCTGCTCACATCTTCTATTCCAAACTAGCTTCCTGGTCCCAGAGGGCATGACTAAGTCCTTTATCCATTCCAAATAGACTTTCTTGTGATATCTTTCATCTGCTATCGTTCAAGAATTTCTTGAAAAGTTGATCTAGGATTTTTATACCTAGTATTAAACTTTTAATTAATGCATTCAAGGTGTTTAGGACTTCATCATACCTAGTTCATACCTCTGGCTTCATGGACTCTCTGGAAATATTTAGGTAGTGATATGTGCATATAAAATATTCTAGTATTTTGAAGGAAGAGGTAATAACCCCGCAATAATTTGACCTATTTAGGGATCTCTAGGTTACACAGTTCTGAACAGAGACAGGATCTGGGAAATTAAAAAGTGTCCAAAAAGTTAAGTTGGGCAGTGAAAGATCTAGACTTTGTCACAATAAATGTGTTTAAAGGTATTTTATGCCCTTTGAAAAGAAAAGTGCCTGGGGTACATGATTGCCATCTTCAACTATCTACAATGACAACTTGAAGAAAAAAGGTTAGTTAGCTTTAATCTATGGTTTGCAAAGGAAGCACAAAGATCAATGTGTTGAAGTTACAATGAGGACTATTTCAATACATTGTTGAGGAATGTTTCCTAACACACACGACATGAAGACATGAAGAATGACAAAATGGTGCGCTTTCTTTGTGCTGGGAGCGTCAAAGCAAAAAATGAATGAGGTGCACTGAATAGCAGTCTTCTAGGTCTGAGATCCTATGGCTAGAGGCCATATAAAGGAGATGCCAAAATGAATATAGTCAACCAACAATAGCACTACAGGAATTCTGATATTTACAGGCTCAGTAGAAAGGGATCTTAACAAGTAAATTAGTGTGAATCCTCATTTCATAGGTGAGCAAAGTGAAGTACAGAAGAGAGGAAGTGCCCTCCATTGTCACACAGGCAGCAAGCCTAGAAGTAAATCAAACCCACATACTCCTGTGAGAAACAGAAGGAGGAGTTCTGTTTCCACAAGAGTGACATCTACACACACTTCCAGCTTTGCAGGAAAGATAACAGAATGTAAGTCAGAAGTAACTAGTTCCAACTGGAGCTGTAACCTAGCAGAAACCAGTCTTCTGATCAAGTAAAAAGTCAAAAGTTTGTACCCATGCTTAATGCGCTGATTAATATTAACCCACATATACCCAGGGTGCAGCTAGCTAAATTAAATGCACATGCTATGCATCACAAGGGAGGAGGAACACATCTAGGAGAAGAACATGGAATAGGCACTTCAGGAAGTTGTATGCTGCCAATGGAGAACCCAGGAGGGAAATGGGAACAAGGATAAGACATAAAAGGTTTTGTAATTCTCTGAAAGGGTGTGTCTCCTTCTAGGTGTGTTGGTAAGCAAAATGGCCTTTGTTTTCTTTGAGTGGCTCAGTGTATTTCATTAAGCCTTGCTGGGTGTGGAGCCTATGTGGGTATGGATTGATGACTGAGGTGGGGCCCAAGGTAGGGCTGGCTAAGGGGAGGTGTTAACTCCAGAGCCATGCCCTTTTAGGTGTTGACCTAATCTATGTGGATGTGAGCCTCCCAGGGTCCTAAGGGGAGGGG
>CM053625.1:26578970-26620945 GCA_028646595.1 Phalanger gymnotis | reverse complement strand
GAGAAGACAGCTTGAAGATTGATTTTCTGTTGGAGCCAGAGACAGCTGCGGCCAAGGCTGAAGATAAGGCCAAAGCTGAAGCAGGAGCTGCGGAAACAGAGCTGACACAGGAAGCAGAGCCAACTCGTGTGTGGACCGAGGAGTGCTGAGCAAGGACTTGAGGCCAGTGGGTAATCTTCTTACCAGAGAGGGGAAGCATGAATATTATTTGGTTTAATATCATCATGTTTTTCTGTGGCCTCCTGGTTACTCTTGTGAGGCGGACTTATTGGACCTGGAAGCTTTTGATCAAAATATCAAAATGGGGAGGCTGGTTCATGGGTCTGTTACTTTGGAACCTGAATAAACACTTTAATTCTTCTGCCTTCTACTTAGAGAATTCCTTATATCCTGCAGTTCTGAACTGTTCAGACATATATATATAATTCTCTTTGAAATCATAAATTCTGACTTCTTAATACACTAGGTCACCTGGTCTCTTGTGGATTCTGGCAAGAGAACGATAAATAAAATCTTTCTTTATTTCACCGATGGCCATGTGGACTTTTTTGGTAACATGATTATTTCTCACATTCCTGACTCCAAATATTGTGCTCTTTCCACTGCTAAAATAGCCAAGTTAGTCCTCAAGGAAGACATAGAATCTGGATAAGCAGAGAATGGGAGGGGGAAGAGGGAAAGGGCACTGAAAAGACCATATTTAAGTTAATACATAGACCCAATAAATGTTGCCTTTCACTTCCTGTTTGCAAAACAGCTGGAAAGTATTGAGGATGGACCTGAAACCATTAGAAAACAGAGCTCATATCAGTTCTTCAGCCAAGCCTAGACAGACAAGAAATGTTTCCATTTTGAATGAGTTACCTAAAAGAAACTTCATTCTAAGTAGGCCTTTTGGTCTCCAGGGAACATAGTGCTAGAATGAACACTAAGGTTTACTTAGGTAAGATCTACGACTCACACCTGAAATAAATCAAAGTGAAAAATGAAAAACTGGGAAGAGAAAGTAGAGCACTTTCACATAGCCAGGAAGCTTTCCCTTTGCTGCAAAACAACTTCAGTGATCAAATTGAAAACCATTAGCCTCTTTTGTTATAGTGTCATTGTCAATGAAGGATATTGAAATGCATTCCAGTGAGCTGTTAATCACAGTACTTACAGAGCACTTTAACAGTCTGCAGTTTTTCTATCAGGAAAATAAAAACTAGCACTTAAAGTCTTATTACCATAGGGAACTAACTTCTGAATTCAACAACTGCATATGTATTCCTATGCATAATCTCTCCCTTTACAAGAGAGAAAGTTCCAGAGAAGCTTCTGGCAAAGATCTCTCTAAACTTTTACAAAAACAACAACAAAGAACTTTTTAATCTTTCACTACCCACACCTAAGAGATAGATTTAGAATCTTTTGGTGAGGAAAAGGTTAAAAGCCCAGTCAGTTACCTGGAATTTAATGTGCTACAAAACCCACCTACCTCCACAGTGACACCTATTGGGAATCATCTAGTAATCTGTCCCCACTTCAATACTCCCACATCTCCTTTTCAACTGACTGCTCCCTGTCATGGATAACAATAAGAGATAATATTAATAGCTCATGTTTCTAGAGTGCTTTTTGGTTTGCAAAATGCTTCTTCATAATACCCCTGTGAAATAAGTTGTTTAAACAAATGTCCCCAGAAAAAAAGATTAAGAAACTAAGGCCCCAGAAAATGAAGTGGCTTGAACAAGATCAAATAAGAATTCCTCAGATATGCCTGACCCTCCCCCCAAATCACAGCTGGCGGAACTTTCCTATTCTCCTGAAGGACACAGGATTGTTGAAGCTTGAAAACTTTTTGATTGAGTTAATTATTACCTTTTTGTGTTCTCTGTGACTCACAATTTCATTATCTGTATAATGAAAGAGTTGGTTGGACCAGATGATCTCTAAAGACTTTTCCAGCTCTAAGCCACATGAGTGCATCAACATGAGCTGCCATACCTCCCCAGTGGGTGCTGGTTCCTAACTCATACAGGGATCCACTGGTAGCACTGCAGGAAAAGAGTACAAAATCAACTTTCCATAATACTTATCTCCTAATACTGGCATTGCTATCAGTAACGATCATAGGATTACCGATTAAGATCTGGAAGAAGCGACTTTTAAGATGATCAGATCGTCTCATCCAAGACTCTCATTTCAGAGACAGGAAACTGTGACCCAAAGGGATTAAGTGATTTACCCAGTGTCATAGGAACAACAAGACTGGACAAGTAGGTGCTTTTATTATCCCCATTTTTATAGTTGAGAAAAGTGAGGCAAACAAGAGTCACATGGCTACTAAACGTTCAAGGCCACATTTGAACTCAGGTCTTCCTGACTACAGGTACAGCACTCTGTATACCACACCACTCAGGTGCCACTGCCTCTTGGGATAGTCCTTTATACTTTGGAATAGTTCTAATTATTAGCAAGTTTTTTTTTCCTTCAATCAAAGCCTGAATTAACTTCTTTGGAACTTATCAACTGCAAGTTCATGACGAAACAAGAGAGAGAGTATCATAAGATAGAAAATGGACTTATTTGGATTATACAAAATTTAAAAAGTTTGACAAAAAAAATCTATGCTGTCAAAATTAGAAGGGAAACATAACTCAGGGAAAATCTTTGCTGTGTTTCTCTAATAAAAGTCCAAGGAACCTATTCAAATTTATAACAACTTTGATGCTCTGACTTTTTTTCCCAATTAAAAAGCATTCCTTTTACTTCCCCCCTTCTACATCTCTCTTCTCCCACTGCAAATGAAAAAGGAAAAGAAACCCTTATAACAATATGCATTGTCAAGCCAAAAAAAAAAAATCCCACATTGGCCAGCTCCAAAAAGGTGTCTCTAATTCTACATCTTGAGTCCATCCCCTCTCTGTCAGAAAGTGGATTAACCTTCTTCATCACACTTCTAGAATCATAATTGATCATTGAATTGACTGGAATTTTTAGTCATCCAAATTGTTTGACTTTACAATTTTGTTACTATATAATTTTTTTCTTTTTATTTCACATAATATTCATCCATAAGTCTTCCCACTTTGACGAAACTGTCTGTTTTGTCATCTCTCATAGCATATTAGTATTCCATTTTGTTCATAGGCCACAATATGTTTAGCTATTGGCGGGGGTTGATTTGCATCCCTTTACTGTTTCTAATTTTCCACAACTACAAAAACAGCTGTTAAAAACATTTTTGTACGTATGAGTTATTTTCTGCTTTCATTGATCTCTGTGGAAGTACAAGTCTACTAGTGATGTTCCTAGGTCAAAGAGTATGCAGTTTTATATAAACAGGCAGTTTTCAAGAGAAGAAATGCTTTATCATACCATATAAAAATGGTTTGAAGCACTAATAATTAGAAAAATGCAAATTAAGGCAACTCTGAGGTTCTACCTCATAATAAGATTGACAAAGATGACCAAAAAAAGTTAAATTATAAATATTTTTTGGGGGAGGATTAGTGCTCTTATGATAGAATTGTAAATTCATCTAGTTATTCTGGGAAAAAATGTGAACTACGCTCAAAATGTCAATAAATTGTACATATTCTTTGACCCAGAAATATCAATACTAGGCCTAAAATTGATTGTAAAAAAGGAGCAAAAATATTCACATGTACAAAAATATTTGTAGCAGCTCTTTCTGTAGTAACCAAAAACTAATAACTAATTGGGTACCCACTAATCGGAGAACGGCTAAACAAGTATGGTATATAAATGTAATGAAAGACCATGGCACCATAAGAAATAATGAAATGGGTGGTTTCAGGCAAAACTGAGAAGATTTTATGAAGAGAGCAGAACAAGAACCATTTATATAATAATGAACTTGAGAATTCTGATCAATATAATGTCCAATCACAGTTCCAGGAAAATGATGATGAAGTATGCTACCTACTTCTCTTAACAGAGAGGAGACACAAAACACAAAATACATACAATTCTGGGCACAGATGATGTGAGAATTTTCTTTGCATAATTAAATACATTTGTTTAAATTTTTCTTTTTTTAGTTTAGTTTGGGGGTGATAACATATTGACAAAATAACTGCCCTTAACTCAAACATGTTTTTAAATTAAACTTTAAAAAGACCCTTTTATTCCCAGTTCTTAGTTGTGTTCTATAGGGCAAAACTATTCTAATCTATCATCCAAATATCAGCTTTCGAAGTGTTTGGCTAATACTACTGAAATCCCCAGTTTCTCTTATCCAGGTTAAATAAACATCCACAGTTCAAGAAACGCTTATATGGCATGGACCTAACATTTTTACTCTTTTAGTCACTCTCTATTAGATACTCTGTATGTGGCCCAGAGTTGAAGACAATATTCAGATGTGGTCTAACCAAGACAGAGTATCATATCTTTGTTTCTGGAAGTTGTGCCTTTTTTAATGCATTTTAATATCTTCCTACTTGTTTTTTGGTGGCAACATTACACTATTGATTCACATTGCGCTTGGAATCCACCGAAACCTTCAAGTCTTTTTCAGACAAATTGTTTACTGATCTCTTCATCTTGTTCTTCGGAATTCCATTTATTGGATGTACGTCTATGATTTTACATTCATTCCAATTATTTTATTGTGCCTCATATTTAAGACTGCCAAGACCATTTTGGGATCCTGGTTCTTATTATGGGACATCTAACACACTGGATAACTGAATCAGGAGTCACCTTGACTAGAACAAGGTGACTTTTGGGAAAAAAAAAACCTCTTTGGAAGACTTCTGAAGCTGAACAGTTTTAGTGATTTAAATGTCATTAGCTTTACTATGCTCTACATACCAAGTATAAGCCTAGGGAAGTGCAGTATCCTATATTTACCTCACAGAGAATAAAAGCTTCCCTCCCACTTTCCCCCATGACACAGCATCTGCTTAGGCTGCAATCTCTTCCTGTACTTTTGGATTTTCTGATTTCCTTAAAAAAACTTTGCCCCATTAAGTCAATCCTTCTCTTGAAAAGCCGCCAAGATATCAGGGCTGGCCATTCAGAAAACAAGTACAGAGTCACAACAATCTATTCAAAGCATCATTGACTCTATGACAAGCAAGGAATCTTTGCCAATGCATTTGCTTCTGCTAACCAAGTCTGGAACACAAGAGGAGAAAAACATAAAGATGGGTTTTATGAAAAGGCTAATAAAGAAATAATGGGAACTAAATAAGCAATAATTAGAGAAGCCCAGAGAAATCATGACAACAATCAGGCAGGGGAATGAATGTACAAAGTAAACAATTACCATGATTTTGTTAAAATAATACTTGTCATTCAACACACATTAATTCCCACAATACAAGTTTAGTAGCTAGGCAAAGCCTCTAAATTTCACACATTACAAAACAGATGCGGGGAGGTTTGATGCCTTTTGGCAAGTCCTTTTACTTTACTCAGCCTCAGTTCTCCCATTGTAAAATTAGAGAGTTGTATTCAAGGGACTTTCAGACTCTTGACTTTCTGTAATCTATGAGTTATTTCTTTCCTTAAAACTGTCATCAGAGTCTAAATTCAAGACTGCTAATCTACCTTTCATCAACTCTTTAGAGTTTTCTGTCATGGATGAGATAGGTTAACTACTTTTCTATATTCTATCTTTTTCTATATTAGGATCATAAGATGATAAATTTAGAGTTGCAATTTAGAGGACACCTAGTACAACTCTCTTATTTGATAGATGAGGAAACTATGAAGGCAAACAGGTTAAATAACTTCTCCAGTCATATAGCCTCAAAGTGTCAGTCCAAGGCAGGACATGAGCCCAGATCTTCTCCCCTCTAAGTCCACCACTCTACCCACTACACTAACCTGCCTCCCACCTGGACTAGCTATAGATAAGTCAGGTGCATACATACAATACACCCACATTTACAGTATATAGTAAATGTTTTTTTTTATCCTCAGTTTTTTTTTAATACCTGAGGGGCCAAACTGTTTAAAGTAGAGCTATTCTGATTTATGGAATATAGCAAACATATGTTCAGGGGGAAATATGGGAACGTCCTTTTAAAATAATTTTAATGTTTAAAGCAACTGAATAATTTTAAAGATATGACTTAGCATAACACACAAATATTAATTACCTAGTTGGAAGCTTGTTGACAAACTCAAATGAGTGTTTACAGATAAAACATAAACCTAGAAAATCAAGTTTGATGCACAAAGAGAGGTGAAGCTATCAAACCCATCATCACATTTCTGTGAACAGGCATCATGGATATCTTTCACACATACATCCATGCGCGTGCGCACACACACACACACACACACACACACACACACACACACTTTTTTTTAGTAAATACTATTTTCTTTTTTCTAATTAAATGTAAAGATAAGTTTTCAACATTCATTTTTATAAGATTTTGAGTTCCAATTTTTTCTCCCTCTCTCCCATCCCGCCTCCTCAAGGTGGCAAGTAATCTGATGCAGTTATACATGTGCAATCATGTTAAACATATTTCCACATCAGTCATGTTGTGAAAAAGAAGCGGAAAAGGGAAAAGCCACACACAAAAATGTGGAAGCAGTATGCTTTGATCTTTATTCAGACTCCATAGCTCTTTATCTTGATGTAGATAACATTTTTCCATCAGTCATGAGTCTTTTTGAATTGTCTTGTAATAGTATTGCTGAGAAGAGTTAAGTCAATCATAGTTGTTTATTATATAATGTTGTTACAATGTTCCCCTGGTTCTGCTCACTTCACTCAGCATCAGTTCATGCCTTACACACACTTCTCAAGAAGCTATTATGACAACCATTTTTATCTTTAATCAAGATTCTTCCAAATTCCTCACTCCAAATATTATAAAAGTACATTGTTTGGTACTTAGAGAACACAGCCTCATATGGTAGCATATTAACAAAAATATTCCTAACAACTGGGGGTATCTCAAAGTAGAATAAGTGGCCTGAGCACTTCGTTTGTACCCTCTCATTGGCTGTCTTCAGGAAAAGATGGGAAAACCACCTTGGGGCTATATGGTAGAGGGAATTATTCTTGTTCAGGTACAGATTCGACTATGTGGCCTATGAGGGCCCCTCCATCACCGAGATTCTATGATTATGTGAAAGGATACCACTAGGCGTACTAAGAGGGCAGGGAACTTGGGTGTGGGGAAGGTGGTCCCTTCAGGTCCAATATATAAACATAAAACTAGGTGCTCAAGTACCATGTGGCCTACTACAATAAGTGGATATTTAACATTAAACATAAGAGTACCTGTTCAGTTCAGTCACCAGACAACACAGGAACATTACTAGATACTATATTCATGTTTCCGATGTTGAATGAAACTGCTGACCTTGCCTGGTCCTAGAGTTATGAATTCTCTGAGGGCTATCAAAACCAGTTTTAAAAAAAGAATGTTGAATGCAGACATCAGAAGGGGCTACCTGACTTTGATCCCAACTGACCCTACAATTAGTTACCAGTTGCTGCTCCTGGAACCCAAGTCTGCAGTTCTGACCAGAGGTCACTCTTCCCCCACCCTCCCAGCTTCCCCCAGTCTTCTCTACGGACTTTGTTAGGTAAAACAACTTAAGTTACAATTTCTCAAGGCTTGGCCTCCTGTGAGGATCCTCTCTTGAAATGTATTTAAACCTAGCCCCTTGGGCACACCAGTACTTTGGTGCTACATGATAACCCCAGATTGCAATTCCCTTGGCTCCATCAAAAGACCATAGTCTGCTGTTTTGACAGTCTTCTTTATTTCAGATTGACACTGAGGAGGGAATCATTTATCTTTCATAATGGAGCACACTGTCCCTGCTCTTTATTGGAGTGAGAATAGGCTGGACGAGAGGGGATTCTACTAAATGCAAATTTGGGGTAGAAACTTGAGCTTTTCAGAAATGATTCAAAAGACTGCTAGGGCACATTTGTATCAGGTTACAAAATATTTATCTTTAGCACAATCAAAGGAGTGTTCTGTATTTTGAGCTATGGAAATAGTCACTGGATAAAAGTTCTAGTTTTAAGCACAGTTTAGACAAGAGTTGTTTATAAAATTGAGAACACTGATTTTTCAACCCAAATTGGAAAGCTTTGATTATGATATGGAATTTAGAAAGATGGCAGAAGGTCTATGTTGTTTGATGAGATGATGCCTGTCCAGCTAATCTAAGCACAGTTGAATTGCCCCCAGGTGGCACATCAGGCTAAGCAATCATGAGAGTGGCCATATAGTAGGAGACATAACATTGCCAGAGTGTATAAATTCAGCTAGGAAAGGCACTTGGACCAGGTTGAGTGTATCCTGCAAAGTAGAATGGACAGAGGCTCAGAATACCCTGCATATGTAGAGACAACAAATGTCTACATGGTGACAGAATAGAACTATGCCATGAAAACAAAAAACAAAAAGATAAATCATCCTAGCAATGACTATGGAGGTACTAATAGACAGGGCTAAGGAATTAGCAAACAATTCATAAAAAAGAGAATTGGGACTTACAGAACTCAATGAAGTACTTAGTTTCACCTTCTGGAGATTACCTATGTACTCTGCAATAATCTAATGCATCACAGGCACTTAATCCCCTCCTCCAGGATTTGAGTTTGGTATTAGGTTGAAGTTGAAAGTAAAGCAAAATATCTTGAACTTCAGTACTGGTCCCAGTGTGAGTAAGAAGCTACAAGTGTTTCCCTACTGGGGGTAAAAATTAGAGCCCAACAACCTCACTTGGGTGTAACCCAGGAAGAAACTCAACAGTGTTGAGGACTGGGGGATTAATAATCACACTGCATTTCTCTGGCCTATTCCTAACCACATTTGGGATATAATATTCAGTTCTATATTGAATTCCACATTTTAGGAAAGACATTGATAAGCTGAAGAGAAATGGAGGTGTCCAGAATGGTTAAGTGCTTCTGCAACATGTCGTTTAAAATAAGACTGAAGGGAAGAGAAGAATGACAGTTGTCTTTAAGTATTTGAAGTCATGTGAAAGAGGGATTAGATTTCTTCTGTAGAGGAGAAGAACTAGGAGTAATGGGTAGAAGTTGTAGAGAGGAAAATTAGTTCTTGAAGTAAGGCAAAGTTTCCTAACAATTGCAGGCATCTAAAAATGGAATGAGTTGCCAACAGGGTTAGAAGTTTTCTTCTCAATAGAGGTCTTCAAGCAAAGATTGGAGAACTATTTAAGCAAGGAGGAGAATCCTTGTCCAAATATAGATTGGGCTAAATAGAAACAGGTTACTTCCAACACTAGTGTTCTTTATTTATACCTAAGGCATACCAAACACTTCATTATATTTCAACATTTTGTTTATTATCATTTGGCTTACTTTTTTTCCATTGGTGTAGGTCAGGTGGGGTCAAATTGAAATAGAAATGGGGTTCCCTAAACTGTATGTAAGGTTCTCTGTAGGTTCTGTGGGCACATTTTGATGGAGCAAACAACAAATTACCATTACCTATGTTTTATTGTATTGTTGTTTATTTTGATATTTCCCAATTACATTTTAATCTGGTTCTGGCAAACACTCTGGGGGGCCACATGTTTGACGTCTCTGGTGTAAGGAATTTCTATTGAGGAATATCCCTCTATTGGTGGCTTGCTTATGATTGCTATAGTCATAAGTTCATGGCTTTGTCTTACCCTGGGGCTAAAATAGTTTATAGCTAAAAATCTAATATGTGATTTATGTTGAAGGGGTCACTCAGATTTGATATACATTTGCTTAAAACAGGCATACACACAAGCAAATGGTTTATTTATTATTCAATACTAAAAGTAATAGGGAGGGAGTATGTTTGGGGGTGGAGGGAAAGTACTGGACAGTTAAGTCTATTTCCTAGACCTTACATGAGGTTGGCACATTCAAAGATAAATGCAAAAGGCAAAGATCCAGTCAAAGCGCCATTTGTTTTGATATTTATAAATTGCATTTAGGTGCGTCTGCTAAGCTTTCTCAGTTTCTCTTCCCCTTGAATCTTTAATGGAACTCCTGTTAATATAATTTTTAAATCACCCTATTTAGAACCCTTCCCCTTTTACAAGTTGAAGTCAGACCATTAATGATTATACCTGGTGGTCCGGGCATTCAAACAATTCTGAACCCACCTAATTTTACTACCACAGAACCTATAGCTCCACAACTTTTCCACAAGACTTGACACACTATTCCTTCCTTCCCCAATCTCATATACTGGACTTCTAACCATTCAGTTACTCCTGTTTCTAATGTAATGCCTTCTATTAAGCCTTTCTTTATTCTCTCAGTTGGTAAGAACTTTATCCCTCAGAACTCACATCTTACTTTACAACTCCCCAATACAATTATGCAGTATTACTACTACTTGTGTAAGTATCTTATCTTGTTACTAAACCAATAAGGCCCTTGAGGTCATGCGGTCATTTCTGAATTTTGAATCTCTTCCAGTACCTAACACAGTACATTGCACATAAGTATACACTTAATAAATGTTTCTGGTCACATGGATCTGACATGTACTAACATAATGTAAATGTTAGAGATACCACAATGTATGGGAGAGTGGGGGAGAATCAGTATGATACAGGGTAGAATTTCTTAGGGATGAAAGAGAGATCCAGGCTGTTCTGGACAAAATACTGTAAACCTCAAGCTAGAAGGGAGCTCAGGGCATCATTTTTCAGAAGATTAAATAGAGACCTGGAATGTTAAATGGCTTGTCCAAGGTCACCTAGGTAGTAAGCATCAAGAGAGGACATTTGAACTAAGGCCCTCTCTCTCTCTCTCCAATCACTTTCCCCTATACCACACTGCTAGAGAAGAAAAGAATATTTTCTGAAGCTATATCATAGTAATCCTATATCAAACATTTGCTTTTCCAGTATCCCTGTTTTAAAGAAAACATTCATTTTCACAAGAAATAGAGAAACATTTACCATTGCCTTTAGTTTATCTAGATATTTCAGGCTTTCAAAGCAAAAATCACAATGAATTATTCTGTTCATTAAAAATTCTTCAGAATGAATGAGCATTTCCACATCTAGAATAGGATCTGAGAATCCAATGATATGATTAAATTTCCTCCAGCACCTTCTGGAAGGTCTAAGTGGGGTAGAAGTTGGCATTCTCAAAACCTGACCACAGCTCTTTTTCACAGTCCAGATGCTTAGACATCTGTATGTGTCAGGAAGCACCATGCTGTCAGCTGTCTAGGATCATCTGTATTTCTGGGTTACTTTAATATGGTACCTGACACCAGCTAATGAATTGATTCTCTATCTCTCTCTGGCTCTCTTTTTAAAGCTGTCATCATTTTAAACCAAGAAATATGTCAAGTGATAATTAAATCTCACCGCAGACAGGTTGTGTGAAAATGATTAACTTCTACCATTTCCCCCCACATTTAGAGGATTCTGAGTCCAGGAGGTGTTGGGTCATTACACCGACAGTTGAAAAAAGTTGCTTTCACGTTAATTTTTTTGAAGAGGGAAAGTGAGAAGGGAGAAATGAAGAGGTCCAAATTTTAGGATCACATTCAACTTTAATTTGGAAATTGGAAATATAAACTTATTCTTAGAGAAGATCCAAAGTTTAACCAGAGGAGGGCAGGGCTAAAAATTGGATTTGGATTTGAGTTTAAGACATATCACTGACTAGTTATAGCTCACTTTTCTGTGAACCTCAATTTCCTCGTCTGTAGAATGGAGATAACCCCTGCTTTGCCTCTCCTCACAACGGTGTTGTGAGACATTGTATTTGAAAGTGCTTTAGTGGGGGAAAATTTAAAATGCTATGCAAATATAAGAGATCATTATTCAAAATCCTTCAGAAGGGATATAACAGCTTTGTGGGCTTCAAAATCTCCACTCATTCTGTTTTTCAACTAAATTTCTAAACATGAGATTAGGTCTGACCCCATCAAATAAAAGTCTTCTCTAAGCTACAAGACTCCCATTACGTGCCCAAATATGTGATGATTCACAGGAGAGAGGCAAAATCAAACAGAACAGATGAACAGCTGGAAAGCTACAGTGATCTGAATTCTAACTTCTAGCAAAAATGAGGGCAAATAATTGCCAAAATTAGCAAATATAAACAGTTTAAAATGTATTTTCCTCTAACCGCTAACTTTCATGTTTAGGATTTATTTTGAAGCCTGTTTTTCCCTCATCTTTATGTCTATATTTCTTTGTAATAGCAGCTACAAGTAGAATACTGGAGGACCTGGAGAGTCTCCTAGGCTCAAGATATTAAGGTCTAGGAAAATTTGAGACTGGCTAGGACTGACAAAAAACATCACCTGGATTGCAGGGTGTTACCCACAAAATGCCAGCATGATGTATCAGCTCTAAATAGGTCTGTGCCCAGGAGACCCTTTTGCTGGCCCCAGAGGAAAGGATCTGGTAAAAACAGATTTACAACAAGGTGCTGGGAAATTCATATGTTCCCACTTCTGGCAAGGCAGGGAAAGAAATATGCATGATGAGCAAAATACTAGACAAAGCTTATCCCAAAGAAGTAAATCACAGATGAAAATAGTGTGGTGCTGTAGAAAGAATACTCAATTACCTGTATAAACTGAGCAAACCCTTTAGGATTTCTTTATGTCATAGTCTATTGATCTATAGAATGAAGGCACTGGACCAAGTGATCTCTGGAGGTACTTCTTGCTGGATGATGCTACTCTTGAATCCCTTGAGTTTTCCTCACATTTAATAATACCATTATATATATTCTATAGATAAGGTAACTCTCATCAGTCACACAGGTAGTAAATGACAGAGGCTACATCCAAATCTTTAGTTCCTAAGTCAAGTTTCTTTTCTATCCTATTACCATAATTTTCCGAAATCTACAACCAAATAAGGATTGCAGGGAGAAATGAGTTTGTTTGAAATTGTGTTCTTCATGTGAAAAGATGACAACAGAGTCACCATCCAAATATAACAGAGAGTGAATTACTTGGATTTCCAGACCTGATATGGATTTACAGACACCAAATTCCAACTCTCACCATCTACTTCCTTTGTTCATATTCATATGATGCTAAATATAGCTGGAGAAAAATTATTGGTTTGGTCAACCATAAATTCTTGGTTTTTGATTTCAACTGGATTCTCACTACTGCAAAGCAATGGTTCTACTGATTCTTCATTGACTCTTCATCCTACTATATAGTGGCTTTTCCATACCTTCTCCTGTCTCTTCAAGCCTCCCACAGATCCCCAGCTCTACACACACTTTCCTAAGGTACTCCCATCAAAATTCAATGAAAAAAAAATTCACCATTTTCAGCTCCCTCATCTTTACTCCTCCATCCTAAATCAACTTAGATATCTTCCCCCCACAGAGTCTTCCTTCACTTTTATATGAAGTAAAGAGGTAGTAATACTCCCTCATTAAAGCTAATACCTCTATATAGACTTTTGATTCTGTCCTCTCTCATCTTCTTCAGCAAATTGTCCCCATCATTATCTCTACTCTCCCCCAATCTATCAGATCTTTTTCTGCTGCTTACCAATGTACTTATGTCTGCCAATATTAAAAAATTTCTCATTTGCTCTAACTCGCTTATGTAACTCCTGTACTTCTCTGACAAAACTCCTCAATAAAACTAGTCTACACTAGGTTGTCCTTATCTTCCTATCCTCCCATTCCCAATCCTTTGTAATATGGCTTCAAACCTCATTTTTCCAATACAACTTGCCTCTCCAAAGGTAACAATTATCTCTTACTTGCCAAATTATATGGCTTTTTAAAATAAATCCTTATTTTTTAATTTTATTTTTTTAATCAGCAAAAATCTGCATTCTCACACACAGCAACCCTAATACCTCCCAAACTTGAGAATTAAAGAAAAACCAAATCAAAGAAGAATAATCAAGCAAAAAAAATTCCCACATTAGCCATGTCCAAATAAAACTGTCTCATTCTGAAGTAAGACCTTCATCTTTCTATCAGAGGCATATTTCATCATTAGTCCTTTGGAATAATGATTGATCATTTTTCCTTTGACTGGGAAACTTTTGGAGGGGATTTTGATGAGGATGTTTCCAGGACTTTTCTTTTGGAGATTTCTTTCAAGAGATGACTGGTAGATTCTTTCTATTTCCTCTTTGCCCTCTGCTTCTAAGAGATCTGGTAAGTTTTCTTTTAAGATTTCTTGAAATAGAATGTCTAAGCTTTTCTTTACTGTACAATGATTCTAAATTATTTCTTTTACTCTATTTTCCAGGTCATTTGTTTCTGCTATGAGATTCCTTTTATCTTCAATTTTTCAGTGTTTTTACTTTATTTTAATACTTCTTATTTGTCTCATAGAGCCATTTGCTTCTATTTTGTCCATTCTGATTTTCAAGGACTTTGTTGCTTAAGCAAGTTTTTTTTTTACCTCTTAAACCATTCTATTAATTTATTTTCCAATTCTTTCTTTGATAGTTCTCACTTATTTTCCAATTTTTCCTCAAGCCCTCCTTATTTCATTAATCAAAATATTTTAACTCCACTTGCTTTATATCTTCCTGAAATTCTAGTTGAGTTTGTGCTCAAACTGTAGATGTTTTGAAGTCATTCTCTTCCTTTGTATTTGTGCCTCAAATATTCCTAACCTCATAGTAGCTCATTATAATGAGATTCTTTTTATGTTTGCTCATACTTCTTAGCCTATTTCCTTAACTTCAGATTTGATTCTAGAGCTGGACTATGTAGCACTTGTGAATGGAAGGTCTAGGCTGGTCCTATTGCTGCTTTCTTAAAGTATTATTGAGTGTTGTGTTATTTTAGGATGTGAGGGACAGGCTGGGGACCAGAAAACTTTCAGTCCTCCTAAAACTGACTACTCTAGGGCAAAGTCTGACTGCTCCTGTCCCCAACCCCTAGCTCTGCAAGTTCATAACCTGGTTTGCAATCAGAACAAGAAACTGCCAATACACAGTCACTCTCAGGCAGATAGGAAGTTTTGCTGGTAAAGAGTGACAGAACTCCATGCTAAGGGCCTGGATTTCTGCCCTGGTTATTCCTTTGCATGCTGAGCTAGTAGCTGGAAGCTCCTGGGATCTGAGCCAAAGTGCTGCTGCTACCTGCTTCTTAACTTCTTCCTTTCTAGGTATACCACCCATGGTCTCCTAGAGCCTCTCTATCAGAGAAAGACACCTTCATACACCACAACTAAACTGGCCTATTTGCTATTGCTCACATAATACCTCATCTTCCATTTCAATGCCTTTTAAACTAGTTAGTCCCCATGGTTAGGAATACTCTCTCTTCTTATCTCTGCCTCTTACTTTCTCTAGCTCCCTTCAAGGCTCGGCTCAAATCCTATCTTCAGCAGGAGGCCTTTCTCTCTCCCCATCAGCTGCTAGTGCCCACCTCTATCAAATTACAATTCATCTACTCTATTTATAGGTACCAATTTACACATTTTTCTGCCTATTAGGATGTGAGCTCTTCGAGGGCAAGGATTATTTTCGCAATTTGTTTTTACCCTTGTGCTTAGCAAAATTAGGGATGCTATTGTCTCATTAGCCTATCTGTTACTAGTTCACCCTTGCTTATCTCTACTTGGCTGGCACGATGTGTGATCATATGCTAAATACCATGTCACATTCTTTTAGAATTTTTCCTTTATCATTTCTTGTGAACCAGTAGTTCTCTTGGTGCCTAGACCACTGCTAGTGTTTTCTACTTCCTTAATATTTAATGTATTGCTTTAGGCATGGAGTCAGGAAACATAGATTTGAATGCTAAGTTTAACATTTACTACTTTTGTGACCACTTTGACTTTCAGTTTACTCATCTGTAAAATGTGGATAATAATACTTATAATTTCTACTTCACAGGTTATAAGGTAGATAACTAAAGTACTATGTAAATGAGAAAATGCATGCAAAGGGCTTTACGAAATTTAAGTATTATATAAATATCCCTTCTTCTTGTGGTTATTGTTATCAAATTGAATTAAAATCTTGTGCCAAAAACCTGATCTAACCAGCTTCGGGAATTTATTCATCCTATTACTCAGTATGCCTTTTAGAAAATGGCAAATGTTCTTAGCAAACATGATCAAACAAGTAGAAATCAAGAGTAGATTAGTGTTGTCCCATACAACTTTTCTGGAAACTGAAGAGAAGATAGGAATTTTCCAATACAAAAACTAAGCAGTGAGCAGAAGCTATGGTGATTCCATGCCTCAAATGGAACTTCAATTCCCACATACTTCTTACATCTTCTTAGAACTGAATTTAAGTGTCTGCCAGGAAATAGCCGATCGTCACAATACTGAGTACATAAAATACCCAGCTTCACAGTGTGTATATATATGTGTGTGTGTATACATACATATATATATATATAGCACATGAGGTCACAATGGCTCACCAGGAGAAGAAAAATGGAACAATGTACATGAAAGTAATTTCTATGAGTACAAGTTTATACAGGACAAAGACACTAAAACTTAAACTCTTATGATAACGGGAAAAATACACCAAATACACATAGCATCTATCTGAAAAGGTAGCTCAAAGGATCTAGGGATTTAAAGGGATTTAAACCAAACAGTATCATTTGCAGAGCAGAAAAGAAATCTTTGGAGTAGGGAATAGATTTGTGGAGGTCACCATTCAAATCCTGGTACTCCAATTTCACATCTCATGCACTTTGTTTCCCTATTCAAACCGAGAAAGGTGGCAGGGTATAGACTGATTATGGAGAAAAAGAGGCATCGAGCACTGCTTATTCCTCCACCTGCTGCCTCCAGCAGGCATTTTAGCTTCTCTCAGAATGGACAGATGGACCAAAGGTTTGATTGAGAAACTCTGACATGGGCAATAACAGAAAGGTAGAAAAGAGACTGTTTGAAATTTTTACTCCCTTTTAAATCTTTGAAAGATAAACTCATTCTTAAGGAGTGAAAAGGGATTAGAAAATAATGGCCAGTGAAAGTCAGCCAGATTCTTCGCTTCATCTCTTAATAAAGAAGAGTTGGTAAAAAGCAATTCATCAAAGCAGAGACAGAAACAAATGGTTTTCATAACCTAGATAATTAACCTCAGAAGTTTGCCAATGCCAAGTGAATACAGTGCAAACAGCTTAACGAGGTTGGAAGACAAGGCTTCTGCATTTCTAAGAAGTAGAGAATCTTTTGTGTGCTGCAGGGGCAAGCATCTTCTGTCTTCAACAACAAAAATAACAACAGAAGCAAGGACAATGCATCCTAATCTTAGCTTCCTCTAGGAATGGAGTAGATATTTTAAAAGGCTTCTTCCAGCTCCAAATTCTGTAATTCTAGTCCAGAATTTGGCCTACTAAGGTAAAAATGATTTTTTTAAAATTACTAAACAAATTTAATTTTTTAAAAATATGTATATAAAAATCATTATCTCCTAGAGCTGTATCAAAAAAATAGGCAGTGTTTGTTTGCCAAGTCCTGATCTAGTCTATGAGCTTCTTCCCATGACATTGATTGAGTTCTGTAGATTTTTGAGTTGTACATTAATTTGGCACCTGGATGATGATGATTTCTATTATTTGCATTTTTCTCTTTTTTTCCCTGGAGACAGAGGCTAAGCTTTCTCAGAGCTCATTGTATGTAATGGTATCTTGGTGGTTTTCCAAACACAAATCCAATAAGTACTGTGTCCCAGTTGCAATCAATCAAGAATTTATCAAGCACCTACTCCCTGCCAGCACTTACTACTTAAAGTAGGTGCTAGAGATACAAACAAAATATGAGACATCCTCTGTCCTCAAGGAATTTGTAATCTAAGAAGAAACTTTCTCCCCAGTATTCTGCCCATAGTACTCTACCACACCCAGGTCTAAAACGATTTTATAACTACTTTTCTAGATTGCAAAATTTGGGAGAGATTTGCAATATTATATATATATATATATATACATATATATGTGTGTGTGTATGTATATATAAACACACTCATATACCCATACATACATATACACACATATATATTATATATACACATATGTATATGCATATGTATATGTATACATACATATACACACTTATATCTACCTACATATACATGTGTGTATATATCTTTATACATTTATATGTGTATCTAGATATAGGTATAGATCTAGGTATAGATCTGGATATAGATATAAATAGATATGGATATGGATATGGTTATATAGATAGATATAAATGGAGATGGAGATAGATATAGACATAGATATAGAGACAGAGATAGATAGAGATAGAGATAGAGATATGGATATATTGAACCTCAATGACAATGGTATGAGATAAGTTAAGTCTTTGTAGGAAAACAAAGTGTAATAGAAAGAACAGCCAAAAATAGCATCTGCAACATTTCAGAAATTCCATTTAACCATAATCTTAACTGCAAATCTCAAAAGCCCTGTAATCACATTTATGTCAAAGAAGAAAATATCAAATAAACAAAGAACAGAAATTTGCTATAAAAGCAAGTGCCGAAAGCATATCTTTCAACTAATAAATAAATTCTGGGCTTTTGAATGCCCAATTCTATATTGGATTTGACTATGCTATGAGAAAAAGAAAAAGAACACAAGTCTTTGCCTTCTAGAAAGACCTCAGTCTAGTTGTCTAGAGAAAGTATTATGGTGCAAAAGAAATATAAAATGAAGAAATATATCTATAAAAGAGAGTACGCACAACACTATGGGAGAATGGTGAAGTGAGAGGCAGGGACAATAAGGGATATGGGATGAGTGAGTATTTAGTCCAAATGTTGACATCAAAGGCCCATTTTCCTCTTCCACTAAGAAAAAAAATCAAGCTGCAACAATACCCTATAAGGTCCTGAAAAATCTGGGGAATCATTAAAAAAACCATTACACAGTATTCAGTATATTTTATGTATAGTCTATGTTACATTGTGAAGGATTAGTATCCAGGAGACCTGGGTTGGAATCCTAGATTTGCCATTGAGTAACTGAGAGATCCTGTGCTGGTCAAATATCACCTTTGAGACTCAGGTTTCTTAATTTTTAAAATGAGGATAATCATAAAATGTTGTAGGATTTAGAGCCAACAGTGACCTCTGAGGTTGTTTACTATAACACCTTAATTTACAGATAAGGAAACAGAGATCCTAAAAAGGAAAGTTATCTAACCAATATTAACCTCTTCTGCCTCATCAGGTTGTAGTGATGATTAAATGAAATAAAATCATATAATTTTAGAGAAGGAGAATATATTCTTTGCAAAAAAATGTGAAATAATCTATGTGCCAGAAAGAAGCTAGATATTATATACTAGTTCTTTAGATATGCTAACTCCACAGAGAATATATATGCTAACTCTAATGAATCACAACATTCTCTGACCATTCTGGATAAAATGGACTAAGCCTTATCAAACATGGGAAAATTAAAATGAGGAACAATTATGTATGAAGCCAATTATCTACTTATGTCAAAATCTAACTATTGGTCCAGGTAAGACAAAAGGCAAGAATATGGACTGTACCTGGAATTTTGTAGGTGTAGGCAGTTTCCAGATAAGGACTCTACCAAGTTACATTGGCACTTTCTCTGTAAACATGGACTTAAGAGAGTTGGCTAGAGGAACTAGAAGGTTCAGTAACTTGTCCAGAGTTAACACAAACAGGATCTGTCAGAGGCTGAACTTGAAGCTAGCTCTCTTCCTGACTCAAAGGCTAGCATTTTGTTATTGTATATTGTATATTGTGTATATATGTATATTGCGTATTGTATATTGCTATTCATTTTGTTAAGGGAAAAGAAATTGCACAGGGCATACATGGCCAGAAAAGGAGGTAGGTCCATCCAGAACAAGAATAAATACTTTAATAAATAAATCTTTGATCTCATCAATGTTCTTTGTCCTTCCAATGGTAGAGACTGCAAGCCATATACACCTCATATCATGTGAAGAGAAGAGCAGGATGGCTCACAGTTTATAGAATGTAACTTTCTTGGAAGCAGGGACTGTCTGACTTTAACATTTTTATCCCCACTTGGCACATAACAGATACTTAACAAATGCTTATTTATTGATGGTTGTTCATCTGGGAAGTTCAACAGCACTTTAAATGCCCAACCTGATCTATCACACCCAAAAATTATCTATCTTTAAAAAAATTGTTATTTATTTCATTTTAAACTTATGGAATAAAACAAGCATTTCCATAACATAGTATAACTTTTAAAAAGATGATTGTGCATGAAACTACAAATCTATTGTATAGAACTTGCTATTTCTTTTAAATCTAATAAAGTTATCATGTAAATTTCTTTTCCCTTTTTCTCCCCACAAATATATATATATATATATATATATATATGTATATATATATCTTTAGCATAAATAATCTATATCTAAGAGTCAACAAAGAACCAAAATTTCACCCAAAGAACAGTGGAACAATGCATGTGAGAGTAAATAGGTTACAGATTCTTACTAATGATGACTTACGTGTGAGAGATAACAAGGATATATCACAGAATTTGAGAGTTGAAAAGGGTGCTTGGTAGCCATGGAGTCCAACCCAAATACAAAAATAATCCTTCCTATCACAATCAGAGAAGGGGCAGTACAGGAACAAGGATGAACATGATCAGAGAAGTAGGTCAGCCAGGCATAGAGAAAAAATGAGTAATAACAAGTTAACAAGTCCAGGCGTTAATCTAGTGTCTATGAAATACCAAAAGACTCAGAGGAGAAGCCTTTAGAACCACAGAGAGCTGAAGAAACCCTCTATATAGGATTTATAAAAAGATTTGTACAAGATTATAAAAAGTAATGCATTACTACTATTTGTACCAGTGGGGGTAGTAGCCAAGGATGAATATATCGAAGTGTAGAATGGGGATTAAAAAACTACTAATGATAATGAAGATTTAAAATTTGAGAGTCTACGAAAAGCATAAGGTCTGTCATACGACTGTCAGAGGGTAGAATTACTGGCACATTACACTCGGCGAACAAGTGATCAGTGAAGCTTTGTTCTTCTCCCTAACATTTAATTTTATTGTCTGGAGGCACCTGGTCAAACAGCCAATGTTATATCCTATAACATAAGCAGATGCATATATCCAACTATTCAAGACCAGAAAAACTATGGAGAGGAGAGGAAATTTCTGTTGTTCATTCTCAACGAGGACCAATGACTCACAGGGTATTGTCTTGACTTGCCTGTGAGTTGCATTTAAGGGAGGCAGAGTGGCACAAAGTTGTCAACCTCACTCTGAAAGAGATCCAGTCACTGTCCAGTGGCAGGATGAAAGTCAAGACAATCAGCAGTGGGTCAGGATGCAGTGGATGACTTTGGCACCTTTGATACTTAATCATCTCTAAGTGCTCTACAGTGTCTGCTTCAGCCAACTTCACCATATTGGAACAAATTGTTTTCATCCACCCATTCCCCTGGGGGAAATCTTTACATGCTTGAGTAGACAGACATCCCCCTACCTCACTGACAGGTTTGAGGCCTGCCAGTCATCCTCAACCTGGGTTAGCTTGTCTGCTGAGATGGCTTTACTGGGGTGTGACCACTGTGCATGCTATAGCTTCTTGGAGCCACATGTGAGAATTGGGTGCCAAGTAGACATCAAAGGTAGCTGAGTAGCCCTGAAAAGGGCTCAGCAGTGGTACTCCTCCATGAATACTTCTTACTTCCCATTGAGAAGAAATAAAGCATAGTGGACAGAGGGTCATCCTTAGAGATGGGAAAACCTGCCTCTTACACATATTGATTCACTGATACTGAGCCAGTCACTTAAACCTCTCTAAGCCCCAGGAAACTCTTTAGGACAATAAGTTATAGAACATAATCATAACTGCATTAATACAGTTTCATTTTAACAACCACCACCTGCTGCTGATTCATACATGTGACCATTTCTCCAAAAACATAGATTAGAAAAAGCCCATTCTTCTTCCTTGGTTCAGATACCATTGCACGTGCTAGAGGAAAGCAACATGGTATAGTAGGAGAAGGTGGCTGAATGTGGAGTTTTAGGACTGGAGCTTAAATTCTAGTTCAGCTACTTATTACCTATGCTACCTTAGGTAAGTTACTTCATCTTTCTCAGGCATGGGTTTCCTCCTCTATAAAATAAGAGAGTTGGACTAGGTCACCTAAGATCTATAATACCACGTCTCTTGATCTACCTTCATATGGCACTGGCTTAATAATGTAGAGTCAGTACTAGGAGCATTTGCTTTCAATTGACTATTGGAGACTATTGACTATTCAACTGACTTGGACACTAAGGAAACAGCACCTCAACAAATGGTCTGCATAGGCAATCTCTCTCCACTGAGATGAGAGGAGAACAACAAAGGAGCAACAAAAGAGAATTAAGCCGCTTCAATCTGACTTTAGGCCTCTTACACAGAACCTTCCAGGGTAGACAAGCTTCATTTGACACACCCCGTAGTTGGCCATCTAAGGAAGTAGAAATCGCATGGCTCAAAAATCGGTATATCACTTTGCTTTCAACATTAGAGTCAAGTCTTATGATAAGTGTGTGATTCCACAGTTCCTTTCCTTACTCACAAATTGGTCACCTGGATTGATCTATCTTCTGGGTACAAAACCCACCTCTACCGCTTACTGTGTGTTTTAACTTTTAGAACTCCATTTGTTCATCTGTAAGATGAAGGGTTTAGACAAGATGGCCTCTGACATCTCTTCCAGCTCTACATCTATGATATATGGTGATTCATCTTCCATTTAAGCTTTTATTTTCCAAGCAAAAAAGAAAAAACTAAATTAGAGAAAGGTAGGCAGAAACCATGAATTAGACATGACCATCTGCCATGAGGGCAAGTATGGGTAGAAGTCATGGAAGAATAAGCTTTTTAAAAAACAAATGCTAATTCATGGCAACTATTGTCTAGTAAAGCAAATCTAATCATTCTTCATTATGATAACCCCTCAGATACTGCAATTCTTTCAATAAAATATTTTCACCGTAAACCTGATTACTCTAAAACATAACCTTCAAACACACAAAAAGAAGCAGGGATTGTCTAAAAACAAATTTCTCATTCATAGTCTAAAAAATATGTATAAACTGACTAATGTCAAACTCATCCTATTGTTTTCTATAAATTCCCCAGAAGTTATCACTCTTATTTACATAGCTGTAAACCATATGCACATTGTTTTTATATCTTTGTTTTTTTTCATTTCATACATCTTTCTAAATTTCATGTTCCTCATATTCATCATTTATAATGGTACAAAAATATTTTATCATGTTAATACCACAATTTGTTCAGCCATTCCTCAATCATTGTATGGTAAGATTGTTTCCAAATTATTACTACTATAAATAATGCAGCTGAAATTATTTCCATACAAACAGAATTTTCCCCTTTCAAAAACATCCTTAGACTATGGTTTCAATAATGAAATAATGAGGTCAAAGGACATGAGCAGCTTTATAATGCTTATCATTTTGTTTTGTTTGGCAGGTCAATTGGGGGTTAAGTGACTTGCCCAAGGTCACACAGCTAGTAAATGCATCACATGTCTGAGGCCAGATTTGAACTCAGATCCTCCTGACTCCAGGGCCAGTGCTCTACTCACTGCGCCACCTAGATGCCCCGATGCTTATCATTTAACTCAATATTACTTTCCAAAAAGGCTACACCAACTCACACCTCCAACAGGGAGCTGCATTGCATAACTTTTTTCCCACAGTCACATTAGCTTTGAGTTTCATTTTCAAACCATCTTTTCCAATATGATAGCTATACAATAGCCAAACAGAATTGCTTTGATTTATAGTTCTATAGTCATCAAACAATTTAAAATCCCTTACATACCTATTACTGCAATTGTACTTTCAGAACTGCCCCTCAGACATTTAAATATTGTTATCATGTCCTCTCACCAAGACTCGTCTCTTCTCTAGGAAAAATATTCCCAAGTCATTTTACTTGGTGCTGGTGTGGGGAACATATCAATTTCCCTGATTATCCAGGCCAACCTCCTCTGAATAGGCTCTCACTTGTCATTGTCCTTCCTAATACATGACACCCAGAACGGGGCACAATAGTCCAGAAATGGTCCAAATAGGAGAGAGTTCAATGGAACTATCTTTTAACTCCCATCCATTCCTCATCTTTCAAAAACTATACCCAAACACACAAAACACATTAACCAAATAATTTTGAATGCCTTAAGAGTTGAGGAAAATCATTACCGGTATTGATCAAAAATTCAGCCCAAAGGATCTGTACCAATACTGTTTGTCTGATATAGGCAGCTACCACTACTTGTCAAGACGACCCACAATGTCATTCTCCAATCAAATTATCTATAGTTAGAATTATAAGGCTGAAGTCTGGTGACCTGAGTTCAAGTTCATGCTTTGCTACTAAATATCTGGGTAAGCCAGCTAGGGCAAAAAGAAGCAATGTAACTTCTCTGAGACTTTTTTTCTGTAGTAAAAAACAAACAAACAAACAAACAGTTTGCAATTCTATTGTGACATTTATGTATATGAATACATTCACATCACTTCATAAATTGTAATCTTATTTGGTCATTACAGTAGGGCCTGTGAGGGAGATAGTGAAAGCACTATCACACCTACTTTACAGATGAGGAAACTGAGGCTCACATAAGTGAGTTTCCTAAGATCACACAGTTAGTAAGTGATAGGACTCAAGTCCTTATCGTCTGATTGCAATAAATGCAATTCATTTTTCCACCAGCAAATCTAGTGCCTTTCCACTATACCATGTTGCTTCCTCACCCGAAAAAGAAAAGAGATTGGGCTAGATGACAATCTCTAAACCCTCTTTTCTTCCGCATTTTAGGATTGTATAATTGGTTGATTCATTCTGTAACAACTGGTTAGGAACACAACTTTGCTTCTGGAAAAGTCAGCTGGGAAATGAGGGTAAAGTGGTTGTTTTTTTTTTTTGTAGGGGGGAAGGCAAGGCAATTGGGGTTAAGTGACTTGCCCAAGGTCACACAGCTAGTAAGCGTGTCAAGTGTCTGAGGCCGGATTTGGACTCAGGTCCTCCTGACTCCAGGGTAAGTGCTCTACTTACTGAAGGTAATTTTTTTAAGTGAATTCAGGGGTTGGGGGACATCTAGGTGGAGTGAGAGAAGTCTACCACAACTTACTCTAGTGCAGAGACCGCAGCGGGGTATCTACATTGTTCCAGTGAGTAAGAGTGAGAACAGAAATGATCTGCAGTCTATCTTCCCAGATGGTAACCTTGATTGAAAAAGGTCCTTCGATCGCCCCAGGCACCATCAAATCTGGACATTTTACAATCTCCTTCTTAAAATGCCATATATTTGCAGCAGTAAAAGATGTTACCCATGAAGAATTAGGGAGTTTATTAATCTGTTTCATGGAAGATAGTTAGCCACTTCACATTATACTAAGATAGATTAGGTAAGCAACTGTGAGATCCAGGAAACATCTGCTAAACAAAATCAAAATTAATGGTAAACAGAATGGGATTCTTAATGGCTTCAGCTCATCCAGATGCAGAGAACAATAAAAGAGCTATTAGAGACAGCTGCCAATTAGAGACTAATTCCAAGTGCTTTCAGAAAGGAAGATTTGAGCTCTCTTCCCACGTTCCCATGTACTGCTATGCCAGGTTGGCTTAGCACTTACACACCTCTGAACAAACCTTATAACTACCCTGGCTGCACCCGTCTATCACTCTGCGTTTCTCCTTTAACTGAGACAGCATCCCTCCCCCAGCTGTGATCTGCGTGACCATAAGGCAGAGGCTGTACCTACCTGTAATAGCACAATGAACAGCTTCCTGGGATGCTGGGTCAAACAATATGTCATTGGTGCCTGCCCACACACTTGCAGGCCCTAATCACAGAAAAAATCAGCCAAGATAGCTCAGAGATAACCCCTCATTCCTGAAAGGCAGGTGACAAGAACTGAAATTGAAGTAACCACTTGCTCAGCTGCCTGCAGGGCTCCCTGCTGCTGTAATTGAGGGGGATGGGAATCAGTTAGTGGAAAGTATTGGTTTCAGGCAGATGGTTTCTGGCAATTACAATCACTATTGGCCTCTCACTTCTGATACTCTAAGACAAGGAGGAGCTCAACTTGGCTTCCCTGCCTTTGGTCGAATGTCCAGAAGGGATGGAGAGTCGATTTTAGGGCTAGATGAAGAAGGTATGAAAATAATGGGCATTAGAAAGAACACAACTGCTCACCACATCTGGAGAGAGGAAGGGGGTGGGGGAGGGGTGGTACTAGAGTTTAAGATACAATACCTTAAAGGACAAGATTCCAGTTGCTTGTGAGAGGAACTAACTATTGAGCTTCTCAATTAACCTTGACAAAATTTAGTAAGTATATAAGGTACAAAGTCAAAAATAAAGCAGTCCCAGCACTCAGAGACCTGGCATTCTACTGAGGGGAAATTATGTCTATTCGCATTAATTATTAATGAATTAATTAATTAATAATGTAGTTTGGAGTTGACCTCAGGAGAGGTCCCAAGTAGGGAGATGGATTTGAGTCCTGAGGGAATAGAGGAGGAAGGATAGCATCCCAGGCATGGAGGACAGCCTAGCCAAAGGCAGAGAAGTTACTGGGAATAAAGAGTACATAGAGCCTAACGGCATGTCTTTGAAAGATCCATGTCAGAATTTCTGTCTCCTGTACCTAGAGTGTGGCTAAAACTTAAAGATCATACATGGAGGGGCAGCTAGGTCATAAATTGGATAGATCACAGGCCCTGGAGGGAAGATCTGAGTTCAAATTCAGCTTCAGACACTTACTAGCTGTGTGCCCCTGGGCAAGTCACTTATCCCCAATTACTTCAAAAAAGAGTGTATGTGGGGAAATAATGGGAAATCAGTATGGAGAGAGGTTATAACCAGATTACATAAGGCTTTTAAATGCAGTTCCTGTTTCATACCCCTTTCATCTTACCATCTCTCAGATTTCTCATTTTTCTCTCAGATTCCTTTACCAGACCCTAGAAAACCTTCCAAAACTTAAAAAAAAAAACAACCAAACAAAAAAAAAACCCTGGACAGCATTAGGAGAGACTCCTACCAGACAGGTCTGTTGGATTGCATTTGTGTGCAGAGAAGCCATTTAGATGAGATGAAGAAAGAGCAGAGTTGTTAAACAACTTCCATCAATTAAAGGTTTAATGAACCTTGCAACTATCATCTCAGAGAAAACTCTTGTTCCTACAGCAATAAGTCAAGCCCCTAGAAGGCAAATATTTCAACTTCTCTTGCTGTTCTCGTCCTGTCAGTGCTAATGAAGCTCTTGATACCCCAGGTTAACCAGTTATTCAAAGCAGCAAATCTTGGAGCAACAGCTTCTCATGACAAGTCAGGCACTGAACTGAAAGAACACCTGCAGATGGAGAAGCAGGAGGGCTCTTCTCAGAATGAATACAGTCTCCTTGAGGGCAGAGACTGTTAGATTGCTACCCGTGTCCCCCATACCTAGCACTGTGCCTGACGCACAGGAGGTGCTGAATAATGTTTGTCAATTGATCTAGCATGTCAACATAGCAACAGGAAAAATAGCCTGCTACTACTACTATTACCAGATTTGCTTGGAGACTCATCACCAACCACTCCTCCATTGTTAACAGTACCCACTCATGTTTCACACAACCTCATGAAGCATCTTTGAATGACTCGCAAGAGAATGTCCGTCACCTGCACCTAGAGTTCGTCATTCTATGAAAGTCAGAAGTGAAAAAAATGTAGAAATTCCGTAGCTAACCAACGAATTCCTTGAAGGTGAGAGAGGGTCTCTAAAGTTTGCAGATGACCCTTGAAGGAATCTGGAAGAGGAAGTGGATTGGAATACCCAAAGACATTCAGTCCTAGCCTCATGGTCGCTTTAGGGTCTGGGTCGATTCAGAATGAAGGTGATAGGATCAAAGACTTAGAATGGCTCACCTAGTTCAATCCCCTGATTATATAGATAAGGAATCAGAGGACCAAAGAGTTCAAATGATTTACCCAAGGCCACACTGGCAGTAAGTGGTGAAGGGAGAGTTTGAACCCAGGTGCTCTGACTCCACAGGCCAGTGAACTTTCCACTGCATCATGCTGCCTCCAGAAAACCCAAAACCCTAGGGAAAGAACAGTTTAAACATAAAATTTGCCTCTAACCTAAGGCATTTGCTGCTAAACTGCAATGACTTACTTTTATTTGTTGGTAGAAAAATGCATGCATGTTTCCATCCCTCCACTTTTTCCCCCCCTTAGTACACACTGTGGTCTTAAGAAGATTCAGCCTAAGGCCTTGAATTCTGAGACTCACATACACCTTAGATAGAATGCCCATGGTATGACTTGGTGACATTAAGGGAGAGATTTGTCTGTTCCCACGTTCATGACAGAAACAAGTAGTAGATGAAAGATGCTCTCTGGAGCAGGTAGGAGGAAATGTCATATAACATCAGGCCACCTTTGCTGAAAATCTGTGCTGAGAGTTGGTCCGCCATAAAAGCAGGATGATTTGTAAGTAAGGGAAATAATGACTCGGAGGCTCTGAATTTTCCTTTGAATCTCATTCTTTTAAGAGTTTTGGTGACAAAGACAGCAAGAGCACTTGGTCCCTTCTTTGCCTCTTAGGTGTCTCTGAGTGATAGAACTAGGTGTTCTCTCTCACAAGACAGCTGCAAGATCCCGCTCATTCAAGACAAGCTTCTACTTCAAGATTTAGGAACTCAGAAGAGATTAAACTTACACTTAAAAGAGAGATAGGGATGGGACCTGTGATTTCGCTGATAGCGAGAACTCCTAGATGAAAGATCTCCCTCCTCAAATGGAGGTCAGCCACTTCTCTGCAACTTTTAGTTTTCGAGAGTTGCCTAGAACATTAATAGAGTGACTGGCCCAAGGTCACATAGCATGTGATAGAGGTTAGACTTGAACCCCAGTATTTTTGATGGCTAAGATTGCTCTCAGTGCACTGTCATGCTGCTTTTCACACTCAATGTACAAGATGCAAATTAAAGGCATTACACACTCAATTACATCAGACCAATAATAGCAGTCATACATCTCCCTTGTTGTGTTATGTCTTCTTACTTCCACCTTATACAATCCTTTTAGCTTAGAGCTTTTTGGACAATGCTCCTCTAGTCATAGTACTATGCCATGAGTAATACGGCCCAACCTCTTTCCCCAAAGGATAGTTCACAATTATTCGTAGCCTACTAGTCTGACCACAAATGCTGTTCCTGTGACACATCAAGTGTATCCAGGATCACTATGGAAAATGCAGAATCAACTCAGGTTAGTCAGATTTTACCCATCCCTGCGAAAAGGGAGAAGGAAAATATATGTCATTAGAAACACCCAGTGTAAGTGGCAAGTCCATAAAAAATGTAACCACTAAGTACCAACTGAATTGTACCAACCTTGGTTTGCGTTTTTATTTAAACTTACTTATGAGTATTGCAGTCAGATATTCGAATGCTCTCAGAATATAAAGTAATTTATCCTCTAGGATATGGCCAGGTCCTGGCTGCACCTCATCTATACTGTAGAATATCCTTGGATCAAGACAAAAGGTTGGGTAGCTACTTCATGGATATACACATGTCCTCATATCTTTTTTTAAAAATGTGTGGATGTGTATAGAAATGTAGGTATCAATTAAGAAATGATTCAGTCAGTTTCTTGAACTTAGTAAGCCACATCCCCTCTTGATCATTATGGGATGGAACTTAGAAAAGTAATCCTGTGAATGTCCTTTCCTCCCTCATGACCTATCTCAGGGCCCTATACAATGGAAGACCAGTAGGCGATACTGCTCCAGCGAGATCACTATGTCCAACTATCGTGTGGGGGATTCGACCATAAAATGTCATCCCCAACAAGGAATGCTTCTTTCAGTGTCTTTCATTCTTTAACTAAATTATCCAAGCTGATGTGTCACCTGGAGGTTAAGACTGTGCTACATGAAGTCTGGATATCACCAAAGAATAACCCACTTCTTTCTATTTCAAAGAACTCTACTGACATACAAGTATGGTAGTATGGACAAAGCTCACTAAGATGTGTCTCAGTTCTCTTACTTTTGCCATTCAATTTTTACTTCACCCAAATAGTATTACATGCCAGGATACATATGAGAGGGGGTCTAGAAAAAATAACTTTGAGAGCTAAAAGCAGAAGGACAGAAATTTTACAGAAGGTATGGTGGATCCCCACAAAAGATCCCAGTAGCTATATGGCAGGAAGAAATGGATTTTTAGTTAAAATCAAAGGCTATACAGGCCACTAGCCAAACTGCCCAGGATAGAGGTGGAACAAATACCAATGGATCCAAACTAATGAGATAGGAAAATCTTCATCTCACACACATACACACACACACACACACACACACAGCTGGATGGAAGAGAATTTAGGTCATGTAGTTCAACTCTCTCTTTCTCTAGATACAAGAATTTAAATGATTTCCTCCAGGTCCTACAAGTAGTGATTTTCAGAGCTAGGATCTGAATCCAGGTCCTTGGACTCTAAATCTAGCGCTGTCCCCCACTGTACCACAATGTCTATATACGATCTTAGTGCACTAAGACTTTTGGGACACCTGATATAATAAGAAATAATCACACACAATAATCATAATGCTTACTAAGGGAGGGGTGATGCACTGGTAATCCACAGATGATGGTAAGACTCTCTCTTTCTCTCTCTCTCTCTCTCTCTCTCTCTCTCTCTCTCTCTCTCTCTCTCTCTCTCTTTCCCTCTCCCTCTCTCTCTCCCTCTTTCTCTCCTTCTCTCTCTCTCTCTTTGCTGACTAACAGGATTTTTAAAAATGAACAAGAATAATCCTCTTGTACAACCAGAAGATTGCATAGGATTAACACTCATGTGATTTCCTCCTTAAGAAATAAGTCCTGCTGGAAGCAATAATGGAGGGTAAAAGAGGACATTATTGTTTCTCTTTCTTAAGAGGTAAAATAAATTAATTTAGAGACAAATTAACTCTCCCCTTCCAGTTCAACTGACTTTTTTCTAGAAGCTTCATCAAGCCTCAGTACAAAGATTTTCCATGGTAGCTTCCTAACCTTCCTAGCAACTGAAATATCTTAAATTGCAAACTGGAAATTTGTGGCAAGAATATTCTCCCTAGGTTAAGCCTGGTTATTATCATACCACTTTCAATCTGGAAGCTTGACACTTTACTCACTAAGGAAATTTCTAATCAAGCAATGCTAGAACTTGCTCAGAAATGGTGACTCCTTAGACCTCAGTTCAGTTTCTAGAAATATGGGCAAGAGAGTATAATTTTTAAAGAAAACTCCTGGAGATCAGTTCTTACAGAATTATAGAGATCACTGCCATAAGCTCACCAGCCTCCCCCCCACCACCAAAAAAGGTTATGTGACATTCAAACAAGAGATCAGTTCTTACAGAATTATAGAGATCAATGCCATAAGCTCACCAGCCTCCCCCCCACCACCAAAAAAGGTTATGTGACATTCAAACAAGAGATCAGTTCTTACAGAATTATAGAGATCAATGCCATAAGCTCACCAGCACCCTCCAAAAAAGTTAAGTGACATTTAAACAAGAAGCAACCAGCAAATCTGAAGTCTTTAGCTGGAGAAAATAACTTCCTAATCACAACAGCTGAAAAAAAAATGCTTCCTTACCTTTTCTTCTTGTGACTTCAAGGCTTCTAAATTCCTGCAAGGCAAGAAAAAAAAGAGCTTATGATTTTGAAATCTACAAGAATAATACATATGTCCATATCCCTGAAAATATCTGACCTCAGCTGTTCACTAACTGTGAATAGCTTAAGACACTATAACAAGTCATCTAACAAAATTTGAACTACTGAGCATGTAACAAAAATACATACTAGAATATTCTCTTGGGGGAAGGGCAAGGAATATACCAGGAAATATTTATTCCATTAAAAATAAAAGGATTCAAAAAACTTATAAGTTTTCACTTTTATTAAGCATATGTAATTTTGTCAACAACTAAACAAGCCTTTATTAAATACTATGACCCAGGCACTGTGCTAAGAGTTGAGGTTAGGAATACAATAAAGAAACAGTTCTTGCCTTTAAGGCAACTTCTATTCTATCAGAAGAAAAAGCATGCATATGAATAAGGGTGTACAAAATATATTCGAAATAAATATAAAGCAAAATTGAGGGAGGAGGCCATTAGTAGCCGGGGGATGGTACAAGAAAGGTTTCATATAGAATGTGTTGCAGTAGTTTTGAAGGAAACAAGGGATCCTAAGAGGCAGGGGAGATGTGGAAGTGGATTCCAGGCATTGAGGAAAATAATGCAAAGACTGAGATGAAAAATAGATTGGAGGGACTGTAACAAATCAAAATTTCTTCCTGCCATCACTTAGACTTAATCACAGATTACAACTTCCAACCTTAAGGAAAATTCCATTGTATTACTAACTTAAAGACTGTATCTGAGCAAAGTCGTGTTCTCACCTAGCCCAATGCTATGTCCTAAATCTCTATGATTAAAGTGGCAAATAGTTCAGGCAATGTATGGGTTTGACATGACCTACTTCTAGAAAGCCACTTAGGTGATCCTTTCCTTTAGAGCATCAACACATTTACAAGCAATTATTTTTTTCATTTCCAGTATGTATGCACTATAAAATCCCCGGGAACACTGCCTTAGGGAGCATAGGGAAACGTAGGGTTGAGGGCCTGCAAGACTCTGGGCATGGCATTTACTCTAGCATTTTCCAGCCAAACAACTTTCCTCTTCCTGTTCTCGATGTCCCATAGTGTTCATTCATTAACACTGAACTCAAGGCCAACAGCACTATAATTCACGACTGAATGAAGCTCATCTAACACAGATATTTTCTCTGTAAAGTCCATTGTAGCCTTCTTATGTCTAGGAACACTAGACAGTATTTCAGCTCTATTCTTGGGGGCCATTTTAAACATCAAAATTACAAACAAAAACACAAAAATGTGAAAAATATAGCACTAAATAGAAGGCCAAAAAGACACTAATTTCCATTATGAGAGGTGAAACAAGGTAAACCATTGCTTTGTTTGACTTTGGCCTTAGCTGGGAATGTGTGCATCAGGCATGGCTCTGTGGCATTGATTTGGGGGTTACAAATATATTTATCAAGAGGTCAAATTTTCAAATATGGAAACCGAGAATAGTAAAGATGAATTGTACATCAACTGCCTAATCTGTCCTTGAGTCGTTTTCCGGCTGGCAGATGACATGAGGGGACCAGGTTAGGGAAGGTTTGGGAAGCTTAGGGCACCACCTCCTATAGTTTTAGTTCATGCAGGTTAATTTCCTTTGGTCCATCCAAACTAGATGACTTGCCATTCTCCAAACACAACTCAGATTTTCCCATCTCTCTGCTTCTACTCACATTATACCTGGAATGACATGTTTTCAGATCTCCCCACCATCTCTCACTCTCTAACTTGCTGACATTCTACCCATCCTTCAAGGCCCAGATGACATATGATGTTCTCCCTGAAGTTTTCTCTGGCCAGAAGCGATACCTCTCTCTTCATACCAACGCCCCAATACTCTGTACTTCTCTTAAGCCCCGTCTGCTTCTTGGTGTCATTATTTCTGTCCCTTTGAACTGTAGGGACTGTGTGTCATTTGTCTTTTATCTACCTACATCTAGTATAAGGCAGGGCAGGGAAGGAGCATTAAATAGTGCCGACTATGCATCAGATGCTGTACTAAGCACTTTATAAATCTTATCTCATTTGAGTCTCACAACAGCCTTGGGAGATAGATACTGTTACTATCCTCATTAAGCACTTGAGGAAACTGAGGCAAACTGAGGTTAAGTGAGTTTCCCAGAGTCACACAGCTAGTAAGTGAAAGTGGATTTGAACTCAGGTCTTCCTGAACTGTATTTATGTTTACAGAACTACAAAAACCACTTTTTTTCCTAAGATGAATTTTTCACTAGTTTTAACTTGTCAGTGTTTTTGTAGACATTCTCTATCTGGTCAATGATACCCACAACTGAAGGCAATAATCACAGATATGGTCTGACCATATCATAAAATCTGAACATAGGGGCTTGTCCCCTTGTTTTACAGTTGAGAAAATTAAGAGTTAAATAAGCTGTCCAAGATGATACTGTAAGGAAGGAAACAAACATGCAATAAGTGCTTACTATGTGCCAGGCACTGTGCTAAGTACTTTATTGTATACTTCATTTGATCTTTACAACAACCTTGGCAGATAGTGTGCTATTGAGGAAACTGAAGTTGAGGCAGACATTAAGTGACTTGCTCAGGGTCACATAGCTAGACAGTGTCTGAGGTGACATTTGAACTCAGGTCTTCCTGACTCCAGAGCCCAGGACTCTAATCATTATGTCACCTAACTGCTGTATATTGGAGAACCAGGAAACAAACCCAAACTCTGACTGCAAATTTATGATTCTTTCTTCTATACCAAGTAGAAACATGGTAGTGTATGGAGGGCTAAGAAACATCCTATCATACGTGCTATAATTTCCTAGGTGTTCAGGTTAATTTAACAGTTGTTACAAAAATCAATATTGTCTTTAAAATTGGTATTATTGGCATAAATAATTAGTATTATTGGGCTAAACTATGCCTAGTCTTCTAGGTCTCTCAGTTTCCCTTGTCCCACAGACGGAATGATCTTTGGTCTTGTAAGCTTAGTAAACTAATAGATGGCCATTTCTACCATCAGAACAGGTCCTCCATTCTTGTTTTCATCTGTTTTGTTTTTTTTACTCCATGGACACAGTGCTGTGCCACCTTCCAGAATGCCTCTTTAATTCTCCCTGGATTCTACAGAACCTGATATCTTCAGATCTTCCATCTCCCTTCTATCCTTGGTTCTCAGAACCCCAGGAAATCTGAGGTACATGATCTAATTCCCAATCACCAAGCAGAACTCATGTTATGCCCCAGGCTTGAAGCACCTTTCCTGATTTCCAAGACCTAGTTTAATATGTTGGAGAATGGAAAACCTAGACATTTCATTTGTTTCTCAGACAAGCTCTAGGGAGGTATTAACTCTCCATACAGAGAACAGACCCCTGAGTCCACAGGGCAAGATTGTTGTCTAAGTGTTCTAAGAAGTTGCTTATATCCAAGTACAGTGTCAGTTCAAACACAATTAGCTCTTATGGCACAGGCTAGCGGCGGTCATGCGATCAACAAATATGCTCTGAAATTGTAAAGAGAAAGGGACAAACTACTTTTCTGCCAACCTACTTTGATCCAGAGAAGTAAGGTGTTCTTTCTTTCTGTTTCTCCTCCACCCCTGTCCCCAACAAAGCTACAACTTTGCTTTCTCTTTTCCCTTCTACACTCAAGCCTAACCTTCTACCACAAAGCCTTCTCTATTTAAATGCATTTTGGTCCCAAGTAAGAGGAAAATCCTTCCCCACTCAGTTGATACACCATCTACTAAATGAAGCTTTGCCTGTGATTTACCCTATATGTTGGTGGTTCCCATCTTGCCATCCAAATAAATAAATAGACAGCTTGATAGATAATGGTTTGTATTATATATAAACACATACATACATGCACACACACATAAACGCATACATACTTATAAATAACCTATTATGTACAAGCACTGTGTACTAGACATTGAGTATACAAAAATTTATAAATCTCACCCCTGATCTCAAGGGGCTTATAGTCTAATTTGGGGGAGAAGAGAAACACCCAAGTACCTAATATAGTAAAGAATGTTATGAGGAAGAGACAGAGTTCAGCTGGGATGAGCAGGGAAAGCTTCCAAGGAGGATTCATGGCAAGAGGATGAACAGTGAGGTCTGGGTGTTAAAGGGTCCTCTGCATGTATACTGAAGTCATCAAAGATGATAACTGAGCATGAGAAGTTTGGACAAGAGTGAACCAGGTATAAAGCTCCTGAAGAAGGTGAAAAGATATAGGTGAGGTCAGTGGCAAGGATCAGATCACATGCCTAATTAATGTGAAGCCAAACTGTAAGCCCCTTTAGGCAAAGATTCATCTTACATATCTCTTTATCCCCTGCAGAGTTTGCATTGAGGAAGGTGCTTAATAAATCTTTGTCAAATGAATTAATTAGCCAAGGCTAGATCCCAGGATTCCTGACTCCCAGTACCAGAATCCTCTACACTCATGCAGCACCATATTGGGAATGTAAAAAATCTGGCAACAGTAAAAGGTTTCTGAATGAGTAATAATCAAAAATAAATTCAAAATCAAATGTAATAAATCTGAGGTGTTTCTGGCAGTCCTTGCCAGTGTTGTATTGTACAACTTCACTGCACCCTTGGTTCTGAACACAAAGCATGTCTACTTTACACTGCATATACTGACAGACCATGCAACACCAACAAATGTTACTGAAACTGAAAAGGGGTGTAGTAGCAATTTAGATTTGAAGATCTTTTCCACCCATTAATAGGCCATGTGACCTCCTTACATCACTGCCTAAGTCCCATGTGGTGAGAGGAGCTTCCTGACAGGAAAGGAAGTTATGTCACAGGAAATGCTGAGACAGAGAAAGAGACAGAAAGACAGAGAGAGAGAGACAGAGAGAGAGAGAGAGAAATCGAGAGAGAGAGAGAGAGACAGAGAACAGTTATGGCTGCTAATGGCCACCATCGTGATAGTTAGACATGAACAGGCTGACTTAGCTGTACTGTGAGTTTGTCTTTGGGAAGACCCCAGCAGGGCGTCAGAGGGGTTTTGGGATGACAAGGCTCCAGGTTGTGATACTGTGTATGGAATGTTTTACTGCTGTGATAGACTGGATAAATGACTTGTGGGATATGGTTCTCTCGTGTTTGAATAAATGGTTTACTTCTTCTACCCTCTATGTGGAGAGTCTTGTATACTTTGTGATACAGAACTATATAGACATTTAGACAATTATCATCTACATTGTTATTATTGCCTTACAAGGGGTCAAGTGGAAAATGTTTAAGAAGCCCTGCTCTACAGCACAGTTCCACAGCATACCTACCCCTCCACAGAAGTCTACATAAGATATGTGGAAAGTCTCCTCCTCCTCACCATCAGTAGTTCTTAAGCACTCGCTACGTGTACTCTGTAGGGCCGAATGTGTGTAGAGAACAAGACACACAACGAGGCAATGGAATATGCAACACAATAGCACAATGAAGGCAACTCATCCCCCTTAATGGGACGAAAAAGCTGCTCGTACATAAGGGGCAGCGGGTATCAGGTGTCTACATTTTAAGTAATGGTTGCCTAGATGAAGGATACTTATTGCACTGTAATAAACCAACATCTTTGCTTTTATTTCTGATCACAAATATCACAATATACTTTAGGGGCGTCCCCTATAACAACACAGAACGGACCTTTACCTTAATTTTGGTGAGATGTTTTTTTTTTCTTTTTGTTTTAAACACTCAAAAACAGAAGCAATAGAGACTTTTGCTCCACTGAAGTGACTGAACAAAGAGATGGTATTCTGTGTTAGACAAGGAGCATAATGGCAACAAACATGGGATATGTTGTCATCTTGTTAGAATGTATACTGTTTCAGTTCCCAGCTCACCCCCTAATGACTGCCTGGCATATAGACTCAGTATGGATATTCAAGAAACATTTATTGAGGGGGGGTAGCTAGGTGGTGCAGTGAGTAGAGTACCAGCCCTGGACTCAGGAGGGTCCTGAGTTCAAATCCAGCCTCAGACACTTGACACACTTCTACTAGCTATGTGACCTTGGGCAAGTCACTTAACCCCAATTGCCCTGCCTTCCTCCCTCCAAAAAAAAGAAACATTTATTGAATAAATTTAACAAAAGTCAAATTCTATGAACTTTTTATTAGTACCTTCCATTGATACTGCATTGTGCTTTAAGTTAAGCCAATGAATGCTTTTGGAAAAATAGAAAAAAGGTAAGGACACCTTTCACAGATAACTCTGGGTCCTATTGTTCTGCAAGTTACTGACACAAAATACAAATTAGCGGTGCCTTCACAGTATGCTATGAAAACACGGCCGGAAAGTGGTGCTGACTAAGGTACACTGAGACAAGTTACTCTAAGATTCAAATGCACTGCCTAAGGAAGAAATCATTTTTTTTTTTTGCAGAAGTCTTAAACTGGATGGTTATAAATGAGAGTTAGTGCATAGACAGTATTTAATGACTATAAATTTCTTTACCTAATATCTAATTTTATCATGGCAGAAATCAGGTTTTTTCTGAAGTAGAGAATTAATTTCAAATTTTTCATTCACCATTCTATGAATGTGACAGCTAAATCATTTTAAATGTCATTTAACCAATACAACATCTTTATTCCTCATTACGGCCTTCCTGAATCTATTATCTGTTCATTACGATATTAGGGAAACAAGTACAAAATTACCGTCCAATAAAACTGAATTTTATTGTATAGTTTGACTGCAAGATCTTCATTTTTAAATCAATGTAATGTGAATGCTGAGTAATATGTCTTCATGATCCAAAACACCATTATAGATTTTCAACTACCGAGAAACAAGGTTGGCAGTTGGTAGGACAATAGTTGAGACAGTATTCTTGAATGCGTGCCAGCCTTCCTCCTCAACTACAAGGTCTTCCACCGTAAGGGAAAAAATGGGCAGATACCTAAAGCTATTCTATGAAGACATTGGTATGGTCACCCTTTGGATTCCTGCAGCGAGTCAAGTTTCTCAATGAATGGTACTTTGATGATGATATTCAGAAGCAACATGGGACTCAATGACATCTCAAAGAGGCATTCATACTGTGAAGGTTAAAGTAATGATCAGAGTGCAAGTAACTAGGAAGAAAAGGTGAAATACACTAAGTATACTAGCACTCATTAAGTCAAAAAGCACAAGAATAGAGACAGCATCCCTCTCAATTCTGGTACCTTCCCTCTTTTATCTTTTTCTTCTTTCTCCTGTATATCGCTTATTTGTACATTTTTGTTTTCTTGTTGTCTTCTCCATCAGATTGTGAGTTCCTTGAGGGCAGAGACTGTCTTTTGCATCTTTTTATATTTATACTACAGTACCGCGCACGTAGTAAGGGCTTAACAAATATTTATTGACTGACTACATAACCTCTTACTTTTCTAATATTGGATAAAGAAATCGTGTAAGTCAGCTTATCATCCCAGTACCTTGGCCTCGAAATGCCAAAATTATGCATAAGAACACAAATGCAGCATAACTCTTCAGACATACTATAGTTTCATGCTGGTGAAATGGGAAGCTTGCAAACATTTCTAAATGTAAACCCACTTGGCAAACAAATCTTACATTTTTCATGACCTTGAGATGGTCTGAAACTTGGGCTGCTAGGACAGAGTTCAGTGACTTTTTACTCACCTTAGACTCAGGCTTTATAGTTGGTAATTATAACATAATTTCTTCATATCCACAATTAAGGGATGCAAATGAAATTAAACAAAATGAATCAGGATCATATAAACAGGATTATGGAATTTCAGAGTTGATTATTTATTCAGTCCAGAATCCATTTAAGCAGGCATTCATTTTACAACATCAACCAGCAAGCATTTATTGACCAATGACTAAGTGTGTGGCACTGTGCTAGGTACTGGGGAAACTCTCTAACAAGTCGTGATGAGCCTTCGCTTAAAATATTCACAGCAATATATAGACAATTAGGTCAAATTTATAAGATACAAGTCATTCCCCAAGTGATAAATAGTCAAAGGATATGAACAGGTAATTTTCAGAGGAAGAAATTAAAGCTATCTATAGTCATATGAAAAAAATGCTCTACATCACTATTGATTAGATAAATGCAAATCAAAACAACTTTGAGGTGCCACCTCACACTTATCATATTGACTAACATGACAAAACAGAAAGATGATAGATGCTGGAGAAGATGTGCGGAAATTAGAACACTAATGCATTGTTGATGGAGTTGTGAACTGATCCAACCTTTCTGAAGAGCAAATTGGAACTATGCCCAAAAAGCTATGAAAATGTGCATACACAGCCGAGAGGCTGGCTGGATACCCCCTCATGGCGGCGGTGGCAACAGCGGTGGTAGCTCTGGGATGGTGATGGAGAGCAAGTGCAAGCCCAGTGATCCATCTCTCCCCTACTTTCCATGCTGTGCCATTGTCCTGACCCCAACCCCACTGGGACGATGGTGAAGTATTTCCTGGGGCAGAGCGTGCTTTGGAGTTCCTGGGACCAGTGTTTGCTGCCTTCTGGCAGCCTTACCCCAAACCCTACAGCAAGCATGTGCTGACAGAGGGCATTGTGCACCAGGAGGTGACTCCTGATCAGAAGCTGCTGTCCAGGCAGCTTCTAACAAAGACCAACAGGATGCCCTGCTGGGTGGAGCGCTTCTTTCCTGCTAATGTAGCTCACACGGTGTACATCCTCGAAGACTCTATGATGGGCCTACAAAACCATACCATGACCACTTTCACTTGGAACATCAACCATGCCCGGCTGATGGTGGTGGAGGAAAGCTGTGTTTACTGTGTGAACCCTGAAAACAGTGGCTGGACTGAAATCCTCTGGGAGGCCTGGGTCTCCTCCAGTTTGTTCAGGGTCTTGAGAGCTGTGTAGGAGTTTGGCCTAGCTAGATTCAAAAGTAACATGACCAAAACCATCAAAGGCTTTGAGTGTATCTTGGCCAAGCTTCCAGGTGGAGCTCCTTCTAAGACACTTGTTGAAACAGCTAAGGAAGCAACTGAGAATGTGAAGGAAACTGCTCTGGCAGCTACTAAGAAGGCCAAGGACCTGGCCAGCAAGGCTGCCAGCAAGAAGCAGCAGCAACAACAACAGCAACGCTATGTTTAAAGGAGTCACCCTACTGCTTCCCCTGCAAAAAAAAGGCCTTGCTGCCCTCCCAGATCGCCAGTACCCAAGGCCAAGAGCTTCTTGGCAAGACTTGGCATTGGGCCCAAAGCCCCAGACCCTGAGCAGACCATCAATGCCATGCAAGCCCACAGACAATCCAGCTTTTGTCCCATTACCCACCCTGTGTCTAAGTTGTAATTTTTTCAGTGCTGTCCTTGAAAAAAAATGTGCATACCCTTTGACCCAGCAATACCACCCATCAGTTTGTATCCCAAAGAGATCATAAAAATAGGAAAAGGACCTACATGCATAAAACTATTTATAGCAGCTCTTTTTGTTGTGGCAAAGAATTGGAAATTGAGAGAATGTCCATCAGCTGGGGAATGGCTGAACAAGTTGTGGTATATGAATGTACTAGAAAATGCTATAAGAAATGATGAGCAGGTGGATGTCAGAAAAACCTAGAAAGACATCTGATCTGATGCTGAGTGAAGTGAGCAGAACCAGCAGAACATTGTACACAGTAACAGCCACATCATATGATGACTAACTTTGATAGACTTGTCTCTTCTTAGTAATGCAAAGTTCTAAGACAACTCCAAAAGACTCATGATGGAAAATGCTGTTCACATCCAGAAGAATTATGCGGTCTGAATGCAGATAGAAGCATACTATTTGCTCTTTTTTTTCTGTGTTTCTTCTTTCTTGTGATTTCTCCCATTGGTTCTAATTCTTTTTTACAACATGACTAATGTGAAAATAGGTTTAATATGAATGTATATGTAGAGCCTATATTAAATTATATGCTGTCTTGGGGTGAGGGGAGGGGAGAGATGGGGAGAAAATTTAGAACTCAAAATCTTATGGAAATGAATATTGAAAACTAAAAATAAATAAATTTAATAAAATAAAATATCCACAACAACTGGGGACCCATTTCCTTTCAAAGCAGGCCACACAACTGTTGGACACTTCTTTTTTTTTTATGTTGCAAATGCTTTAGTATCTAAAATCATAAAATAAACATTAGCAAAACTATAAGAAGACATAGACAATATGTCCTGATATTCTTTTTTTTAATTTATTTTTAATATGTTTAGTTTTCAGCATTGATTTTCACATGCGTTTGAATTACAGATTTTCTCCCCATTTCCACCCCCCCCACTCCAAGATGGCGTACACTCTGGTTGCCCTGTTCCCCAGTTTGCCCTGTTCCCCAGTTTGCCCT
>CM053625.1:26555384-26578470 GCA_028646595.1 Phalanger gymnotis | reverse complement strand
GAAGCAAAATATAGTTAGTCTTTCACAACATGAGTATTGTGGAAGGGTTATACATAATGATATCTATGGGGCCCATGTTGAATTGCTTGACTTCTTAGGGAGGGTGGATGGGAAGGGAATAGGGGAGAGAGGAAGGGAAAGGGGGATGGGAAGGGAATGGGGCAACGGAGGGGAGGGCAGACTGGGGAACAGGGCAACCAGAATGTACGCCATCTTGGAGTGGGGGGGAGGAAATGGGGAGAAAATTTGTAATTCAAATGCCTGTGAAAATCAATGCTGAAAACCAAACATGTCAAAAATAAAGAAAAAAAAATCATAAAAAAAATTTAAAAAAAAAGAAAGGCTTGTTTTATTTCTTAAATTCAGAATAAAATAAATTGTTTTTTTTTTAAAAAGTTAAACTTGATCCTTGTCAGGCTAAGCAAAGTAAGTTTAATCTCTCTTCCACATGATAGTCAAGTACTTGAAGACATGTATCCATGTCCCCTTTTGAGTCTTCTTTTATCCAAACCAAATATCCCAAGTTGTTTCAAACAATGGTTCCCAAATCTTCTTGCCAATCTGGTTGGCCCACTCTGGGAAGAAACCACCTTGTCAGTTATTCCCCAAACCGGATGCAGACATAGTGGGTCCAAGGTAGAGAACATCATCATTATGACCTTCCTTAGTTCAGACCCTTTTGATAAATGAAGGATCCATCAAAGTCTTTCTCTGATGCCTTTATCATGACAGGATCAATTCTTAGCCCTTACAGGCTATGCTAGATGAGTATGAGCTCTAATAGAGTCTCTTATCATTCAAGCACAGGCCTGGGGATGAGCTATTTCTATCAACCAAAGACCTGCTTAACCCCTAAGTACAGAGGTTGGTTGCCGGAAGTTCGGTCACCAAATGATTTCTTCATCACAGCAACTCATTAAAGACTAATAAACAAAAATTAAGAATTATATATTATATATGTCAATTAAGAATTATATATTTATGAAATTAATAACTCTTGAAATATTGAAGTAGAAGACTATTATTTGTTTTTCTGTGACTCACAATATTGAACTTGGAGTCCACTAAAACCCTTGGATCTTTTTGCAAAATGAACTGCTATCTGTCTAGTCATGCTTCTCCTATCTATATTTGGAATTATCCCCTCTTTATTGTCATCTCTTTAACTTCAGCCCACTGTTCCAAGTTATCTTTGTTGCCATAGCAAAAAACCTGCTAAGGAGGTTGGGGGTGGGGGTGGAGAAGGTAGGTAGGATCTCAAGACTTGATGTTCAGGGGAAAATAGAAGCAAGTATAATCTTCATTGTTCCTTTTCAAAGTCTCAGACCCTTATCATCTAAAGCAGGTCAGCCACCAGTTTGGATAAAATTTTGATGAATTTAAAACCCATTCTTAGCTCCTGGGCACATACAAAAACAAGAACAGGACTTCAGGCCATAGTTTGCCTGAATTAATTCTATCTAATCATCTAACTAGTCTCCTCTTCCTTTAGTCTCTCTCTCCTCCCCACTCTTCAAGCCAAGTTACATAGGCTGCCTTGTTTAATATTCTGAAAACTCAACTCTAAAATTATCCCCTTGATAAAAAATTATTCCAACAATTCCATTGTCTATAGCATAAAGCTCCAAACTCATTAGCCTGGCACATCAGGTTCTCTGCAGTTTGGCTCCCATTGCTCCACTGCAAAGAACCTTTTTCCTCTACATTTAGACACTATTCTCAAGAATATGCCAAGCCAAGTCAGAGCATTTATTCATGCTCACGTGGCCAATGTGGGAATTTGTTTTGCTGGGTTAAATGCATTTGTTGCAATGGTTTCCATTTTTCTTTTTTGTCCCAATGAAGAGTAGGAGGAAGAGAAAAGAAATGCTTTCTAATTATGCATGTATATGTGTGTGTATGTATATATGTATTGTGTGTGTATACATTTGACAAAAACTTGGAAATTCTTCATTAAAAACTTGCTATATTCTGAGTAAATAGTATTCTCCTCACCTAATAATTTAGTAATCCTGACAAAAAGAGAAACTGAGATTTAACTGGCATGACCTGTTCTTGATGAAGCTATGCTGGCTCTTTGTACCCACCACTTCTTTTTCTGGATATTTGCCATCCATCATTTCAATGATCTGTTTTAGATTTACCCTAGAAATTGGTGCCAAATTTGCTGGCCTCTAGTGTAAAGATTCTGTTTTCTCTCATTTTTGAAAATCAACATATTTTGCCCTTCTCTAAACCTGTGACACTTTTCCTGTTTTCCATGATCTTTCAAATATTGCTGAAAGTGATATCGTTCTTACCAACCACAGTAACCAGTTGTTTCATTGCCATTTGGGTGAAGGGACTTGAACCAACAAAGCAAAGCTAGATGTTTTCTTACTATACCCTTGCTCATCTTTGAGATTAATTCCCTACTATTAATTTTTGTTCTGTCATTTGCAGTGCAAAGTTCACCCTTCTTGGCAGAAAAGACAAACAATAAAATATCTGAAAAGTTTTGCTTTCTCTTTGTTGCCAATTATCATAGTTGTATCTACCCCACGCAAAGATCTTATCTCCATTTCTCTGAACCTCTTTTATCTCCCAATAGAGCTTTAAAAAATTATTATCCTTATTTTCTTTTGCCAGCTTTGGTACTTCTAACCATTTTTATAGGAATTCACCACACATTTTTATTTATCTTCTTTGTTTCCCACTTAAGCACATTTCTTCTTAAATCTATGTTGACCAGTGAGTTCCTTGTGCACCCACAGTTATATCTTCAGACAAATTCTATTTCCCCACCTAATTGAAACAGTTTCCCTTTTTATCTTCATAATTTTACTCTGGAGTATATTTCCCATCCCTACTTGGATGATTGTTCCCTGTAGCATTTTAGTCATGGGTTCCTAGCTACCTTTCCTTTGAACCCTTTAAAATCTGCTTTTTCAAAAACCTAGAGTATATATCAGATTATCACAAACTCCAAGAGGAAAGTTTTTACTTTTCCCCAGGGTTCCCAATATTTCTCCTTCGGCAACCAGTTCTTTCCTTTTAGAATTGGTTTTATAATAGAATTAACCCCTTGTAGCTTCTTCTACCTTTAGAAGGATAAAAAATTACCACTAAGGCAAGTCCAGAAGTTGTTAGCTACTCTGCTTGTGTGTGTGTGTGTGTCTGTGTGTGTGTGATAGAGAGAAAGAGAGAAGACAGAGACAGAAAGAAAAAGAGAAACAGAAAGAGAAGAGAGACAGAGACAAAGAAAGAAAAAGAGTGAAGAGAGAGACAGAGAAGGAGAGAGGGAGAAGGAGAGAAAGGGGAGGGGTATGCCTGAATGACTGAAGTCCCCCTTCACTACTAAATAATACCTTGGTGCCAGGCTTGTATTTTATTTTTCACACTTCTCATCTAGTTTTTCTTTCTGTTCAGGGGTGATAGTACACTCCAATGATAAAATCACTTCTGTTTTTCCTTCAACCAATTACTTCTCTGGTTCCTGGGATTTCCTCACATAACTATACTCAATTTTTTTTTTCTTTTTTCTTGGAGACTGAGTCTTCCTATCTTCAGTTAGGCTGGAAATGCAGCAGCTGGTCCAATCCCGATCGCAATGGCACGGAAGCTTTAACTTGCTCCACTTTTCCAACCTGTATTCATCCCTCCTTAGGCATCCTAAAGGCCTTCCATTCCTGGGGGCTCTCCATATTGGTACCAGATAATATAGAACCCCTGATCCAATTTAGTCCCATTACATGTCAGAACTCCTAAAGTCATCCACAGTCTCCGAGCAGCAGGTACTACAGGCGTGCACTACCACACCCAGCCTAGTACATGCTATTAATACACTATACCATTCCCCCTCACCCATTTTATCTGTTCTGTTTTGAATAAGGTATATCATTAAAGGCTATGGCATAGTCTAACCATGGGTTTAATCCCACCAAATCTCAGGGATGCTTATAAGGTCAAATTTACCACCTTGTTCTTCATGCTTGTTATTTAAACTTCAGGCAGCTAGGTGTTATAGTGAACAGAAAGCTGGGTCTGGAGTCTGGAATACCTGAGTTCAAGTCCAGCCTCAGATTCTTATTATCTGTATGATCCTGGGTAAGTCACTTAATCTCATTTGCCTCGGTTTCCTCATCTGTAAAATGAGCTGAAGAAGGAAATGGCAAACCACTCCAGTATCTTTGCCAGGAAAACCCCACATGAGATCAGGAAGACAGGACAGGACTGAAACAACTGAACAACAGCAAAATTTCAGACATTTATGTGTGTAGTCATGCAAGGCCATAGATTCCCACTATTGAATTCTCCAATAAATTTTATATCCTTCGAACTTCAGAATGCTTCAATGGCTGTTTTGTCCTTCTTGTCCAGCTATTCTCTGTAGTATCCAATTTTGGGGATATGATATAAATAGGTAGGCGTTTGTTGATAATATCACAGGACTATGAGTTTCTGCACCAAGAAATTATAGAAACGCATTACTATAAAGAGAAGGTACTTAACACAATATAAAATGAAATATTTAAAAATTTTAAGTAATTTTTAAAAATAAGATTTAATTTCAGAAGTTATTTTTATATACCTAAACTATAAGAAGGCTTCTTTTATCCAGATATCTCCAGCTAACAAAACTTTCCTGAGCAACCTATATGGAAACCTCTGTGCTAGGCACCATAGGGGGAAAATGGTGGGAAAGATGAAGATGGTAGGATTCTAATACTCAAAGAACTCAAAGTCTAGTAAGAGAGAATTAAGTCATGTACCAAACAAAACAGGAAATAGGGTGTTTAAAGTGAGGCAGTGACATGATTCAGTGGATAGAGCACTGTGCCTAAAGTCAGGAAGACCTAAGCTCAAATCAGACCTTAAACACTTACTAGCTGTGTGACCCTAGGGCAAGTCACTTAATCTCTGTTTGCCTTAATCCACTTGAGAAGGAAATGGCAAACCACTCTAGTATCTTTGCCAAGAAAACCCCATGGACAGTACTGGTGTGCTATGGTCCATATGACTCAATTATTGAACAACAATGGTGTTTAAGAGCTTAACAGGTACAGCTTGCTTCATAACAATCCATAGGAAGGAAGGATGGTATCCGAATAATGTTATACATTATAGATGGAAAGGGAATCTACAATGTCTTTGAGTGCAGAGTAACCCCCTACCAAGAGTCTGGCTTCAGCCAGTCGATTATTCTCCCCACTTTCACTCAATCTCTCTTCCATACACTGCGCAACTGCTGGTGAGAAAATTAGCCATTAGAGCTTTGTAATTCTCTAAACATGACTTTATCCATGATACCCTGAATCAATTCTCTACTCAAGCAGTGAATGCTGAAAATGAAACTTAGCAAGAGAACTGGACAAGTTTCATTTAAAAAGAAAATCTTCATCCTTTTGTGGGCTAATATAACATTTTACCAATTCTCTCTCAGTAGGTAAACCTTCGCTTTCTTCTTTATTGCACTTCTCATCCTGTTACAATCATCAGCCTGTCATCACTTCTCATCGTAATTCAAGGTGGCAGGAAAATACACTGCCACTCTGGCAATGTCATGGTCTCAAACAGGTGTTTGGGTTGCAATAGGGCATCATAGTAGCCTCGATGGGATGCACTGGGATGGAAGCACAGAAAGACTGCTGGGCAGCACCAATCTGTCTCTGCCAGTAGAGATGTAATGAACCCTAAAGGACGGTCCTGACAGCTCTAGCTTCTCTTTCCATTAAGGAGAGAGATGAGCACAGTGATGTCTAAATCACATCAGCTTCTTGCATTTTCAGATACATTCGGAATCCTTAGTGACACACTAACCACTGCTTTTCTCATGTCTGGTCACGTTCCTCCCATGTTCAAAAATCTCTAATTCTTCCTTCTTTTCTCTCCACAGCCCCCAATCCCCACCATGAACTCCAGGAAAGGAATCTCATAGTCCTCAGATTGGCATTCGTGGTCCTCCATGTTCTGACCCCAAAGTACCTTTCCAATTTTCTCATGGCTCTTCTTTGCTTACCACTTACCTTCCCTTTTCCCCTTGTAGGTTCTGCCTACCCTGGAAGCTCCATCCCTTCTAAAAGAAATTTGCCATTGCTCCCAAACCACTTCCCCGGGACATGTTGCATCATGACCTCCATAGAATTTGCCATCTTTCCTGGTTTTAGAATGCCCAGATCTAGTTGCCCCCTGTAAGAAGGGATATTACAGCATCTTGTTTTGCTCACACAGAAGTTATTGGGAGATAATCAATAGCTGTGGGGAAGCTTGCCTACTAAGACAACATCCATCCTGGCATCAGGGGGGCTAGAAAGGCTAGGCTGGGACAACCAGTTCAACCCTGAGGTGTCAGGTCCCAGTCAAGTATCCTTACTACCATTCCTACATAATCTGCATAATCCACATAAATTAAGAAGGGAATGTAGGGAAATGAAGAATGTGAACTAACCCGAACTCAGACAAGGAGGTTAACTGGTTAACCTCACTCATGCTTCTGTAGCAATGTGGATGTTCCTAGTGAGCACCACACCCACTCTCTGGTGAGAAGCGTAATAAATGCCTTCCTCTGCCCATTCTGCTTCTGAGTTCTTTGGGTGAGAGTGGGCTATCTGGATCTTCCTATGGTTATGCAACCAAGAAAGCAATGAGCTGCGGAAACACGTCTCGGGCTTACTTTCTGGCCCAGCCTAGGGAGTCCTGTGATCTCCATAGCCATGTTAAGGGGCTATTACATGAGTCTTCCTAAGGGTCTGACCCTGCCTGGGAAGTCCTGTGATTCCTACAGCCATGTTTCTCATACTCCCTGATGCTTTGGTGATAAGAGTTGGATGGAACTTGTTCCGTATGGCCCCTTAAAGAGTTAACACCTCTGATACACTCTGAAATCAGGTGAAGTTGAAACCAAATCTAAGAATATTAGGCTTGAAAAATAGATATTCCCCTGATGTCTGTTTGCAGACAGAAACTGCAGGAAAACATGAATGTAAACTCCCTGCTTCATCTTATCTTTGTCTCCCCAGTACCTAATACTCAAGAATAGACATGTTAAGGCAAAGGAAGTGAACAGATGTCAGAGGCATGGTGAATAAAATGTAAGCTCCTTGAGGATAGAAGCCATTTTATTTATTCCTCTTAGACCAGGGGTGAGGAACCTGTGGCCTCCATGCCACATGTGGCCCTCTAGATCCTCGAGTGCAGCCTTTGACTGAATCCAAACTTCACAGAACAAATTCTCTTAATAAAAGAATTTGTTCTGTGAAAATTGGGACTTAGTTAAAAGGCTTCACCCAAGGCCCTAGAAAGTCACATGTGGCCTCGAGGCCACAAGTTCCTCACCCCTGTCTTAGACTCTTAATGAATGCTTATTAGAATGAATTCCCAAGTCTGCTTGTCTAGATTTAACCTTTCTGCTGACCTCCATTCCCCATCTTTATCTGCTTATTGGATATGTTGAATTGGATGTCCTATAGACATCTCAAACAATATATCCAACACTAAAGTCATTCATTATCTCCTTCCCCCCAAAGCCTTCCCACTTCAAGTTTCCCTATTACTGTTAAGGACACAGTCAACACCTCAGGCACCAAAGCTTGTAACCTAGGTATCGTCCACTTCTCACTCTCACTCCTTACATCCAATCTGTTTGTTGCAAATGTCTATTGATTTTAACAACTCTTGTATACCCCCTTCTCTCCTATAACACTGCTAACTGATCCCGGTCCTCATCACTTCACACCTGGACTATTGCAATAGCCTGCTAGTTGGTCTGTGACAAATCTCTCCCTGTTCTCTCCCCTCATCTCTGCTTCTCGGCATAGATTCCTTCAAGTCTCAGCTAAACTCCCATCTTTTACCGGAAGCCTTTTCTAATCCCCGTTTTTTCTAATTCCTTTTATTTGTTGATTATTCCCAAATTATTCAGTGCATGTTTGTATGTAGTTGTTGGCATGTTTTCTCCCTCATTAGACTGTGAACTCCCTAAGAGCAAAGACTGTCTTTTACCTTTCGTTGTATCCCCAGCACTTAGCACAGTGCCTGTCCCATACTAGGCACTACAAAATTTTTATTGACAGAATGACAGTCAATGATTTCCCACCATTTCTATATGAAAGAACTTTCATCACAAAAAGAATTTTAAAATTCTAGTGTCATTTTATACCACAGAAACCTGGGGTCTTTCTAAAGAAGACATTTTCATTTTCTTTTTTTAATGCAAATTTAACAAGATAAGTGAGTAAAGGAAGATTTTATTTATGTGTGTGTATACATACATATATACACATGTATATACATACACATATATATTATATAATCTTCCTTTACTCTTCCTTTACATATGTATACACATATACATATATTTATACAATGTGTACATATGTACACATGTATATGTATACAAGTACATGTATAAAGAGAAGTATATTTCATCTATTTCAGGGAGAGAATATGCATAATATTACATAGTTTTAAAATCAAATTTTACCCTGACAAGGGCAGCTAGGTGGTGCATTACATGGTGGTAGGTGGTACAGAGAGTACCAGGCTTAGAGACAGGAAGATTCATCTTCCTGAGTTCAAATCTTGTCTCAGACACTTATGTGGCCCTGCTCAAGTCACTTAACCCTGTTTGCCTCAGTTTCCTCATTTGTAAAATGAGCTGGAGAAGGAAACAGCAAACTACTCTAATATTTCCACCAAGAAAACGCCAAATGGGGTCATGAAGAGTTGACCATGACTGAAAAAGACTAAAAAACAACTAAAAACTAACAACTAAACACAACTAAACATACAACTAAACAAACAACTAAAAACAACCAAAAAACCTAAGAAACAACAACACATATACAAATGTATATATGTATACATATAGAGAAGATATTTCCATATATTTCATATATATTTGAGACAGAATATGCATAACATTATGTTTATTTTAAAACCAGATTTTACCCTGATTAAAACTGACCTCATTTAACTTTTTACCTATTTTTAGGTAACCAAAAAGTTCTCTGTCCTGTTAGGAACTTCTCTTTGTGCCTTAGGCCAACTGTCTTCTGTCTGTTATTACTTGTGGCCTACACATAGAACATCTAGAAGTAGATGTGTTCTTAAAAGCCTAAATCTAGTCCAACCTTTCCCTGAACAAGAATCTTCTCTACGCCATCCTCAACAATGAGTACCCATGAATGTTTGTTTCGTGCCCACGTCTATGATGTAGGCACCGAGGATATGAAGATAAAAGGAAACAATTCCTGCCCTCTGCGAGCATACATTCTATCAGGGTAAATAATATGTACAGATATAAATGTAGATAAAGATTATATGCAAAACAAATACATGCAAAATAAATACAAGGTAGTTTTCAGAGATTAAAAAAATAGTGAAGACTTCATTTAGAAGCTAGTTCTTAAGCTAAGCCTTGCAGCCAAAAAAAAAAAAAAGAGGATTCTATAAGGCAGAGGTGAAAATGATTTCTAGGCATGAGGACAGCTGGAACAAAAGCATGGAGTTTTATAAAAGATGGATTATCCCGGTGGGGAAGAGAAAAAAAGACAGTTTGGCTAGATTGTAGAGCACAAGGCAAGTAATATATAATTAGGCTGGAAATGACACACTGGGTCCAGGTTTTGCAGGGCCTTACAAGCTGAATTTATATTTTACTTAAAGAAGTTTATTTAAAGATTGGTACAATAGTGTACAATGATCAACTGAGAATGACTTAGCTGTTCTCAGAAATACAATGATCTGAGACAATTCTGAAGGACTCACATTGAAAAATGCTATCCACCTCCAGAGAAAGAGCTGATAGAATCTGAATGCAGATTGAAGCACTCTTTTCTTTTAACTTTATTTTTATTAGGGTTTTTTGTCTGTGTTTTCTTTCACAATATGACTAATATGGAAATGTGTTTTGCATAACTGCACATGTATTATCTATATCAAATCATTTGCCTTTTCAGTAAGAGGGGAGAGGAGGGAGAAAATTTGGAACTAAAGTTTTTTTTAAAAAACTAATGGCTAAAAAATTCACATGTAATTGAAAATAAAATATTTTCTTAAATGTTAAAAAAAAGAGAGAGCACTGGATTTGGATTCAGACGATCTGGATTCAAATCCCAGCTCTTCTATTTGTTTCCTGTGAGTCCTCAGGCAAAGTAAGTTTCCTTATATTTGAAATGAGGAAGCTGGAGTAGAAAACATCTAAGATTCCATTCAGCTCTAAAGCTGTGAGACCATGAATGGTTCTTAAGACCACAGAAAGGGAAAATGGAACTTAGAAGTGATGTATGAAAAAGCAGAGGTAATTCAAAGAAAGATTGCTAAATGAACAATCGGTTGGAGAAGTATTGGTTTAATAGTCACATTTTTAATCATCTGAAAAGGAGCGAGGTGAAAAGCAAGGACAGACAGGTTGAGGCTAAAAGAGTCAAGGCCAGAAGAATTATACCTCTTGTTCTCTCTCAAGAACCTGAGGGAACAGAAACAATGTAAATCAGGAACACACTTTTGTTCAGCAGACAGCCATACACAGAGAATTTTCCAATTGAGGAGGAAGAGATGGCCTGTCAGAATAACTGAAGTTGGAAAGTCTGACAGTCAACAGTGTATGGCTGAAACTGGTTATGAAATATGTTACCTATGTTCCTTTTTAAACCATACACACTTCTGCGTGACAACTGGAAGAAGCAGAGGAGACATTTATCTTTAAAGTTGCTATTAAGGACTAGGAAAAAAACACAAGACTAGTAATGCATAATATCATAAAATGATTGAATCTCAGAACAGGAAGGTGCCTCAGACATTCCAGGTAAACCCATACCTGAATGAGAATCCCCTCTACAATATACATGGCCAAATGGTCATCCAGCCTTTCTTCAGTGAGGAGAAACTCACTTCTTCCCAAGATGATCCAGGGAAGTCCCCCCCCCCATTCAAAGTACTGAAAGTGACTCATTTCTGAGTTTTACCTTCTTGAAGACAGCTGTCATCTCCCCTGAATCTTCTCTTCTCCATGATAAACACAACTACCTCTTTAGAATGTATTTTCAAAGAAGAGCTGAGAGGATTCTTCTAATTTATTTACTCTATTAGTTTTTCCTGATGCTGACCAAACTCAATTAAAAAAAAACTGTCAAATCTAACAGCTACAGCTCAGGGAGCTATCTGGATCCAAGCTATCTGAAAGGCCTGGGCAAGAGATAACCCTCAGCCTACTACTACTTGTCTCTATTCACAACGCTGGCAATTAAGTAAAGGCCTTTTGCAAAGGCTGACCCTCATCCAAAGTGAATATAAAAGCCTAAGAGAGATCCTTCTTTTATCAGTTAAAAAAAATCCTTGTCAACAGTAGTTTTGCAAAATCAGTATTTTGCACAGTTAATAAAGTATTTTAAGAAAAAAGGTTTAAAAATATTTGTATGAATGTTTTGGGTATTTAACTAAAAACAGTGAGATAAGGGTTGTTTCTAGCATGTTTCATTAGAAGTTCTGAATACCGAAATTCAATATAGGATGTACAACTATATTATGTTGCCTATATTATGTATGGGTCATTTCCCATATCCCTTCCAGTTCTACCCTCCCTTTTGAATTCAAAAGATATTGAAAAGAAGAAAATTAAAAGTTTTAAATGCAAAAAAAACCTTACAAGTATGTTCCTGAGTTATGTGTGTTTCTGTTCCCTCAAGTTCTTGAGGGAACAAGAGGTATAATTCCTCTTGACTCTTTTAGATTCAATCTATCTGTCTTTGTTTTTCACCTCTTTCCTTTTCTATTTCCTTTCCTAGACATAGAAAACTGAGACCCAGAACAGAAGAGCTGACTTACCCAGTCTTCTTGCATAACATGTAAAATGTTCTACAAGTTTGTCACACTGAATCATTGCTTTACATAAATAGCATTTGAATCAGCTTGCTATATCTAATTTTATTTACTTCTTTTAGAGTTAATTACTATTACAGGTAGAATATAAAGCAGCAGATCCCACTCAGAATAAGATTATTTTCCCCTGGGGCAAGCGATAGGGAGGGGAGGTCTGATCTGTGACTTCAACATCATAGAGAACCTTTGGTCAGGTAATGCCTTCTACCAATTCAGTCAATCAGCAGCTATATTTTGCAACAATAAATTTGTCTGGGAGTTAGAGAACTTATTTTGGGGGTCACCCAACAAGAGAGAGACCTGAACCCAAGTCTGCCTAACTCTAAAACTACCTTAGAGACTATTTAAAACAAACTTCCCCAAAGCAAAACCTCTCACCTATTCTATATGTCCAAAAGAGGTTTTCATAATATCTTTATAAAGCTGATGAAAGGTAAATTATTTGTGTGCTAGTATAGAGATGGTGGTAACTTAAATGAGTTATTTTTCAAAAATAGAGGAAAAAAGCCCATCCAGAGGGTTAATCAGTATATAAGAGGATCTTCTAATGGAATATTTTCTTAGCTATAAAGGTTGACAAAGCTGATAATAACTAGGTAAGGATTCGTACTTGTCTTTCTGATTCCAAGCCCAGTGTTTTTAGCCATCAGGCAGCTTATAGACTAGTTGAGGGAGGTGGGAAATAAAACACTCAAGTAAGGAGGACACAAACAAAAAAGCACTTATAAAATGCTGTCTAGGTCCAGAGGAGGGAAAAGTTCCCTCTGAGGTAAGGTAGTTACCACCAGCTCTTGTATACACAAGTAGCAGTTAGCACAAGGCAGGAAATGTAAGACTCCTATCCACAGTGGAGTCTGAAGCTAATGGATCATGTGATTCAACCAACTGCTTATTGCAAGTAACATAGAGAGCAACTCCTCAAGGGCAAGACTATCCTTTGCCTCTTTTTGTGTCCCCAAATGCTTAATAAATATTTGATTGATTGCCCATCCACTTGGAAGTCTGGCTCTGATATGGTGAACCCTGGAGGGGTGGGCATTGTGGACAAGGAATTGGTGACTGGAATGACTTGGTACAGGATTAAAACACAGGCTACATTAATATATTGTGGTCATTTCTGTGGGCGTGTTTGTAGTTCATACCTTCCCTATCTGATTGTATGAGGCAGGAAATTTAACATTCCTGTTAATTCTAGCTTAGTACCTAAACTCTGTTATTCCTGGAACCTTTAAATAGCCACTCTCATAACAGAACTTACTGCAGGCTAGTTCGTAATCATATTCTATTTACACTTGACTATACAATATCTTACAGTCTTCCATTGCCTTAATAGGAACATGTAAGTGGAGGAAGGGTTCTTCCTGGCGGGACTGTGAATGCCTTCATTCATAAAACATGTTTATTTCTTTCCACAAGGTCCTATGCTAGGGAAAGGTGATAATAATAGTAGATTAATATTTACATAGCATTTTGAGATTTGCAAAGTGTTTTTATATATTGTGTGTTCACATATAAGTGTGTATATATCACATAAAAATTCTGTGAGGTTAGTGCTCTAATTATAGTCATTTTACAGAAGAGGAAACTGAGGATGAGAGTTTATGAGATTTGCCTAAGGTCATACAATTGATAAATAATGATTGAAATAACACTTCAGATTCAAGTCTTCCTGACTTTCAGTCCAGTACTTTACCTACCACCCCATCAGGCAATTTATAAGCTAGTTGAGGGAAGAGGGAAGTGAAAGAGTAAGGAAGACATAAACAAAATAAGTACTTGTAAAATGCTATCTCTGTCCAGGAGGGAAAAGTTCACTTTTTGATAGGGCAACCACCTGCTCTTGTATCCACACCAGCAGATAGATTAAGGCTGGGAATACAAGAACTCATTAAAACTATATTGAATTGAATTGTATTCAATGTTACAACCCTAAAAGTCAGCATTTGCTCATTATAATTTCATGTCTTTGCTAGAATAAGACCTTTCAATGTGAAACAAAGCAATATAACCATTTATAAGATGTCTATCTTTCCTAGGAAACCAGAATTAAAGCTAATGTAGTATCATCTGACATAGAATTAACAGTACTCACAGAGAGCTAAGTATATACTTAAAGAGATTTACTTCCATGCTCAAGTTAATGAATAATATCCAAGTTCCCATGTGCTGCCATCTTATCCATTTGGAACTAGAGTCATGACAGGTGGGCAACTTCAGAAAGGAGGAGTTTAAATGCATTACTTCCATATATTTGTTACTTTCAGTATAATTGTTGAAATGCTCTTAACTTCCTTGTTTAAACATGTAGACATGATACCCAGAGCTATCTCCTGGTCATATCTGCCTAACTCCCAGGTACCACAGTCTGTGAGAAAAGATAAGTCTGGAACTATGAAAGGCAAGGTTTGCCCTTCAGGAAAGGCAGTTGAAATAGCAAGATAAAAATATAAGCAGTCCTGTTCATTCAGGCCCTACTTAAGGATAAAGAGACATGATGGGGAGACTCCCAAGTTAACGAATAAGTCTCTTTGCTTGTAAGACAGACAAAGCTGTAATTAGCATGAGATGATATTGTTTAATAAATGACTAAAAAATGGCACATGAATGCAATGGACTATTTCTGTACTATAAGAAATGATGTATATATAACTGCAGCCTTATATGAACTATATGTGAACTAACTTATACGAACTAAAATAAAGAGACATAAGCAGGACCAGTGAAACAAGACATAATAAGTACTACAGTATACATGTAAAAGACAAAAACATATCTGAAACTGAATGCCATCGAATTGTAATGGCGTAACTTGGACTGAAAGGAGATGCATCTCTTTCCCTTTTTTTGCATACGTGGTAGGCTGAGGACCAAGTTGAGAAAGTATTCCATGCTATGGAAAGAAATAAAGGAGTTTGAAATTTCTTCTACCTCACTCCCCCTTCCTTTCCCCCACCCCTATTCTGACCCATAATAATCTTCCCCAGAAGCTGCCTGACAACAGTATCATACAGTGTTTGTCTCCATCTCTTTTGTCCACCACAGCAAGCTGTCTGCTTTCCATCCCACCCACCCCCATTACTACTCTGAGGAGAAGATATTGATATCATGTTGATTTGATATATTGATTAATGGGTGAGGAGAATCTGTTAAAGGCAAGTTATTTAATGATGTATCCAACAGCAAAGCCAGTTCTATACATACAAAGTAGGAGGAATAAATAAAGATAACAGATTGCCTCCCTTTCTCTTTTTAAGAACACAAAAGGTTTCCTTTTTCTCCTACTCAGGATCTTTGAATGCTCTAAGCTTACTCATAGTCAATTTATTAGTCATCCTAAAGATACGTGCACACACACACACACACACACACACACACACACACACATTTAAATTTATGTCCCTTTGAAGCACTTTTTTTAAGAATCAGAGATCAAATACTCTGCCCAGGATACTGTACAGATTATTCCTGTTTGGATGGCAATTTGGGTTATGCCCCTCCCATCTTAAGAGTCTCTGACTAGGCTCCAGTCATCCTTCCTATCTTTGCAAATCCAGAGCACAGCTCTACTTTAAGTGCTTTCCATTTGAAATTTAAGTAACATCTTGACTGGGGATATCAAATATTTAACAAATATTTATTACATATTGCTGTACACCCAAAGGACATTAAACATAATAGATCACTCGAAGACTTGGAAGACATTTTAAAATGTATTCTCATGTGATTTTGTGATTCTAAAAGGTGCTCTATTAGAAATATTGCCTAAATGACTATTAAATGATAGGTTTATATGGTACACAAATACACACATACACATACACACACACACACGCAGGCAGGCACGCAGGCACGCACGCACTCACGCACCAGCAACTTAAAGCAAAGTCCCTGAAGAGCCCTCTCAAAAGTATACATTTCTTCCCAGTAGAGCTAGAGCAAGAAGCTGGACAGAGTAAGAAGCTGGGGAGAGTGGTATAGCTTTTTCCTCAATCAAAAGCCATTTAGAGTCTTAATTCTAAGCTGACAATAAGCCATGGTAGGTGTCATTTTTTAAGAAATATACACACAGAGACACACATAGACCCATCTTGCAAAATTCCAAGTAAATTCCATTGTCTTGCACTCTGTGTTGGGTTACCTCATTTTCTTTGTACCTACATTAGTATTCTAAGGCATGATATACCACACACATCCTGCAAGGAAAAGGACTCCTATAAGTCCTATTCCTGTTACTCTGTGTTTATCAAAATGTTAAATTCCTGCAAGCTATTTCAACTGTTCTCTTTGCACATAAAACATTCATTTAATAAAAATCACATTTTCTATAATTGCTTTACAAATCTTTGAATAAATACACTGGTCATTTAAATCATTTTTACCCCAAGGATATTCAAGTAATTGGTATAATAACTTTAAAAGCTAAGTCAAATCTTATTAATCCCTTCCAAGTATTTTCAAATAAAAATAATGGTAAGTCAATGGATTATTTTTTAAAATATTGCTACCAGGGGAAAATAAGTCAAAGTAAATCAACATTCATAGACGTTCCTGGGAGCTATTTTCCAGCCTATCTACATACACACATGCACACAGTCACTCACCTACCTTCTACAACAGCTCTCCTCCTCCTACACCCTGCCTCACCTCACAATGAAGCCGGGGCAACACTGGATTTGCAAGCAAAGACCATGCCAGTGAAGACCAAGTTACGGCACTTTCTAGACCAAACTGCTAAGGTTTTACTACAGATTTTGCTAGACTAGATGAGCTCAGAGGATCATTCTATTTGTGATTTGCTTCAGTTAAAAGAATACCCACCCTGAGGAAATCATATTTTTGAAGTTATACACATATTTATGCATAGGTATGTCTATGTAAGATATTTGTCTGTGAGTGAAGATAAGGATCTAATTATGAGAAGCAGGTATTTCAGGAAGGCTTATCCTTCCAAGGATTTTTTGTTGATTCTCAGAAATATAGATTAGGGTTTCTCAAAGCAGTCTGGCTACAGAATATTTTATTGGCCAAACAAAACTAGAAATTTTGGTACCTGGGGCACATTTAGTTAGGAAGTAGAATAAGGAGAGTACCGGATATGATCTCTCCTGCTTATGGCTGAGGTAGGAGAAGGTCAGGGGTAATGGGATTTGAAGAGACCAGGGAACTTGGAGTTCAGGGTATTCAAAGGGGAGTGGAGTAGAGATATGGAAAGAAGATTGTGAGCCAAGGACTGGATTTACTAGGTGCAAGAAGTATGAGCCAGAGGTCGTTGGATGATGGCAACAAGGATCTGAGCAGGATGGATTAAACTTTGAAATAAGTGAGTACTTAGTGATGACAGCAAAAGAGGGTTGGAAGGTGGCAGTGGAGAACAAGGAAGATGCCAATTTGTGCTCCTGGCCCTGTGTGTCTAGAAGGGAATAAGAGAAGGAGTAGCCAGACTAGAGAGGGGATGACAAGAGATTGAGGTCTTTAGGGAAAAAAAACAGTTTTCATTGAGGACTAGCAGGGGAAAAGAATATGAAAGATAGAAATCTACAAAGAAGAAGAGTTTGTTAACAACAGAGGAGAATTCCAGAGAGAACTATAGAAATGGAAGGAGTTGGGGCAGCTGGGTAGCACAGTGAATAGAGCACCGGCCCTGGAGTCAGGAGGACCTGAGTTCAAATCCAGCCTCAGACACTTGATGCACTTACTAGATGTGTGACCTTGGGCAAGTCACTTAACCCCAATTGCCCTGCCTTTCCCCTCCAAAAAAAAAAGGAAGAAATTAAGAGAGGGCTTGGCCTGAACATGCTATAGGGCAGTGGTGTCAAACTCAAACAGACAATGGGGCCAATAAACCTTACCGAAAGAATCCCTCCTGATGCATATTGTCTGAGAAAACCTTAAACTAATGTTATGCACGTTCTGTTATATTTTTATTTATTTTGTTAAATATTTTCAGATCACATTTTAATCTAGTTGCTTACTGGTTGGTGTTTTATACTTGTTTGTAGGGCACGGGAGAATCAACTGCTGTCCTACATTGCCCTTTCCACTGATCCTCCTAGTACTCTTCACTCAGTAATTATTCTGGATCAATCCAGTGATTCAGGCTTGAGAAATGGAATGCAATAAAACACTCATGGTCTTTAAAATGCAATAAAAAGAACTTTACTTAAATCAAAGGATTAAAAGAATATAATTATCCAAAAGAGGTATTGTTCCCCTCTACTTGGGCTTTCTCTTTTTTATTTAAGTTTTTTTTAATTAATGGAAATCTATTTTCTATTCCTCACACCCCAATGGAAAAAGGAAAAGAAATTCCTTGGAATAAATATGTATAGTACAAAAAAAACCCAATTTTTTGATTAGGTGCTCTCTCTGTCTCTCTTATGTGTGTGTGTGTGTGTGTGTGTATCTCACTTCTTGATCAGGAGGTAGATAGGATGCTTCATTATCAATCCTCTGGATCAGGTTGGGCAGTGCATTGACAACTATGGTTTCCCAATGGCAGCAATACTGGGGCACAAAGAAAATCTCCAGGGCAATGAGAACTCTGCCAAACTTCAAAATACCAACTTTCCCCAAGTTTCACTTTTTTATACCCCTAGCTCTCCGACCCAACCAAATTCCAAAGATAGCCTTCTTGCCAACCTAAAAGAAAACCAAACCAGTCTGTGTAAAATTATTGCATTTCCTGACACAGTGGGGGGTTCAGAAGGAGCAGTGAGTTATTTAACAAAAAGAGATGATTCCTCATTATTGCAATTCTCGGTGTGGTCAAATTAGGTATCATAAGGAATAGTCTGCCACAGTGGGGAGGCACAACCAAATGGTGGGAGATTGGTTCTTAACAATTATTAATTAAATACTTGGCCAAAAGCTATAAATAGGACTTCATACTATGTATTATGGAGTAGGTCAAGTTATGTAAGACCTAGATCCTGCCTTAAAGGAACTAACTCTCAGTTTAACGGAGAAACATATACATTCAACATATTCTTTCACTTCCATAAGAGTGGCAAAAATTAGAAAGAAGGTCCTATCATTGTGACTTAGGGCCATAAGAAGAGGGGTACGAAGAGATGGGCTGAATGGAAGAGATGTGCACTGTGCTAGGCTTTTAACAAAAATGATAAAGATAGGTTAAAAGATAACAAAAGATAAAGAGAAGAGAAGAGAGTAGGAGGCGTTCCACGTGGGGACCAAAAACAGGGGACACAAAACCAGGAATTCATAAGATGTTTGAGAGGCTGACTTTACTAGTCTAGCTGAAGCAAAGCATTTGAGTAAGGTGTAGTTATAAGTAGTCAGAAAGGTAGACGCTTTCACAAATTGAGCATGAAATCTACGCGGGGGCGTGTCCCAAAACCTTCATTTGCCAATTCAGGAATGATTTGTTTTCGAAATCCTCCCTTGAAAAAAAAAACAATGAAGATCTACATGGATATGTCTTATGAACTACATTCAAAGAAATAAGATTTTGGAATCATAAAAGATTTTTTAAAACTCATGATTAAGAAAATAGTCTATAAGAGGTAAAGTGATTTGCCCGAGAATAAGTCTTCTTATTCTTCAATATTCTTCCATACAGCCTTCTTATCCCAAAGCCAGTAAACTTTCCATTGGACCATCAGGCTGCCTCCAAGAGAAGAGGAATTTTATTAAATTCCTCATTTAGGGACAGTTACCCTCCCTTCTTTTCAGGATACAAAACATTAACAGCAAGTTAGAAAACAAAAAATTCATACAATATTAACTTGCCTGCAGTTAGTTCGCTCCTAGTTAATACCTGACTCAAAGTCAGCTTTGATGTTTTAATTAAAAGTGGTTTGAATATAAGGCCCTAATAGGACCCTACAGGCAGAAGATTTATGGTTGTTACTTTACTATTACACACTAAACATGAATGATTTTTAATAGCCTATGATTGAAAGTCATAAGCCATGTGGGGGGAGGAGTGGGAGGAGAGAGTTATGATTATTAAAAGTCATTGTTCTAGATTCTTCCAAAAGAGTTTTAAGTAAGTAACATGCATGGAGTTAAACGGATTTCTATTTAATCATAGTGTCACTACAAAGGAATTTAATGCAAACTTCAACAACGAAGGTATGCATTAAATTATTTCTAAAGCTCCCCAAAGATTAAGTCTTGTAGGTTCAGGATTATATTACAATTAAGTAATAACGAATGAAGAATCATCCTTTTTTATTAAATAATTCAACAATCCTGCCATACATTGTTGTAAGGAAAAAAAGTATTCATTTAATGTAGACTGGTATATTTCTCCTTAAGGAGGCAAGGAGGCTCTCCTTAGGATTTGGTTAGCCTAGAGGACTAAGGATCTAAAAAGCTCGGGTTATGTAAGTCTTTCTGACCTAGCTATTTCATTATTAACTCTGCCTAAGAGGAATGACTACCTTGGAGAGTCATTTTTGGTTTGTGTTCCATGTGGAAAGATACACATACCAAGGAAAGAAGATGCATGCTGAAGTTGTAAAGCCTTCACTTGGTCTTTATGAAGTCATTGACATAGACAAGTAGGCATTAAATTATAATCTTCAGAAACGCTAATTTTTAACCTAGACTTGCAATTTCACTGGTATTAAGGAATTCCAAGTGTGCAGAAATACAACTATTTGGCAAATTACAGTCTTAAGAACTGCCTAAGGCAATAAAAAGTTAAACAATTTGTCAAGGGTCACTCAGTAGGTGTCAGAAGCAGAGCCTGAATCCAGATCTTCCTCACTGTGGCTAGATCCGTTCTTTAGACTATGATGACTCTCACCACAGCCTTGAGTAGACTACAAATCAATGACGTTTTACAGCATAATTTGGGATTCGTGATCATTTGAAGAAGGGAAAGAGTCCCAGTAAAAGGTGTTTTATTGGAGTATTTGTTAATAAACTCTTCAAGTGTTTCACAAAAATATTAAATGTATAAATTATTAATAATTTTATTTATTAATTAAAGCAAGTTCCCTAATTACCAAAAGTAGATTAGGAAGGAAAAAAGCATTTATTAAGCTCCTAAATGTTCTGGGTATTATAAGAAGCACTTTACACATATTATCTCATTTGATTTCAAAACAATCCTGTGACATAGATGCAACTGCTATTTCACAGTTGAAGAAACTGAAGCAAGAAGAGGTTAAGTGACTTGCCCAGGGTCGGTCACGTAGCTAGGTAAGTGTCTGAGGTTACATGTGAAGTCAAGTCTTTATCACTCCAGGTCCAATTCTACAGTTAGTTCTTGATATGTCTTTTTACTACATATCCTTTTTTAAAAAAGAATTACAACCTTAATGGCTTTACTAATTCAGACTGTTTCTCTAATTAATCTGACATTTCAAGGCTTTTTTGATATTAACATAGCTGGTCTTTCTTGATCTTTGGGAGGAAAAAAAGATTAATGAATGAAAGTTGTGGTTTAGAGTAAAACTAAGGAGGCAATCTGTAGGCTGAGCACCTTTGAGGGTTCAAAACTGGTGTAGAGAAAGAGGATTTATCCCATAATGTTTGCTCTTCAAATCTACCCTGCCTCCAACGTCCTAAGGAAAAGATGATGAGAAAGCTTAAAATTCACTCTGCCATTTGCTCTATTCTAAAAAGACATCATTTGAAAGTAGCACTGAAAAGATTTAAGAATTTGAAATATTTCCCAATCAGTAACTGAGTCAAAATACCTTCTTTTGCAGCCCTCCCACATCTGAGGGAACATTTCTGCTTGTCTCTGAGCGCATCCATCCCAGGGTGGTTGACAAATAAATCTCAAGCAGCAAGAAGAATGATCCAAAGCTTCTCGATTTCATTATCTTGAATCTGTGAGGAATAAGAGAGCCATCAAGCCATGTTACTTGAAGAAAGGGACACAGGTCACTTACTCAGTGGTCATATTGTAGCTTCAACTAATAATCATGACTAAATCTTAATCACAAAGTCAACAAGCATTTCTTAAGAACTTCCTGTGTACTAAGCACTGAACACACACACACACACACACAGAGCAAAAAACATTGTCACACACAATTTCAAAAACATGGTCCCTACCCTCAAGGACTTCACATTCCAAAGAGGAGGACAATATGCAAATAATTATGTAGGTGCAAAATATATATGGTGTAAATAGAATGCAAACTCAGAGGAAGACTCTAGCAGCAAGGGCAGGGATAAGCAGGTGGAGAGGAGGGACCAGGAAAGGCTGTTTGCAGAAGTCTTGAAGGAGGCCAACTCAGAAGAACAGGCCAGTGTTGCTGGATTATTGAGTGTCTGGAAGGGAATGAAGTATAAGACTAGAAAAAACAGAAGGGGTCAAGTTATAAAGGCTTTAAAAGCCAAACAGAGCATTTTATAACCATATAATACCTGGGGATCAAGGACCAGGAAGACCTTAGGCAAGATACTTCCTTTATTGGAGGCCCCCTCAATTTCCTCATCTATAAAAGTAGATGATTATACCCGCCTTTAACGAAGTCACAAGATGATTTTGAGGGCAGAATAAAGAAAGTGTGTTAAGAGTGCTTTGAAAATCTAAAGGCATTTTTAAAAAACACAAAAAGTGCTTGCCACATACTAAGTGATCAAATACTGGAAGTAAGCTATAAATGTCTTAATTTACATGGTAAAATGTATAAAATGGCTGTATTGTGATTGAAAAAAAAGTTCCAGAACAATTTTCCAGCCTGCCATCCTCTGCAACTGATACTGGGAGACTTTACAATCTATCCCCAAAAGACCAATAATAATAATTCAACCTCCATTCCCTGAAGCTAACTCCATAACATAATGATTCACTTCTTCTTTTTTCAGGATAATCAGACATTACCATAATGTAAAACAGGTTTGATGCACAGGATAAGGCTACCGCGATATATTGAAAGAGACAAAGAATGGACCATGGGGACAGAGGCTTAAAGCACAGTCTTCCTGTTAGTAGAGTCCTTATAAACTATTAGCATCAAAAACATTCTAATTTCAAAGTTCAGAATCCATGTGAATGGGATAAAACTAGCATGTTAACTGCCCTGATATTCTAGAGTCACAGGGCAAAATAGAAATTGAAAGTATCCACAGATCACCTCCTCAAATAGATCCAAAAAGAAATCTCCTAGGAATATTGTCGCCAAGTTCCAGAGTTTCCAGGTCAAGGAGAAAATACTACAAGCAGCCAGAAAGAAACAATTTGAGTATTGTGGAAACACAATCAGAATAACCCAAGATCTAGCAGCTTCTACATTAAGAG
>CM053625.1:26539828-26554884 GCA_028646595.1 Phalanger gymnotis | reverse complement strand
CATTATGCTATAGGAAATAAAGGGTATAGCTTCAGAAATATCCAGCAAGTCATGTATGAACTGATGAAAAGTGAAATGAGCGGAAGGAGGAAAACAATTTATACAATAACAACAATATTGTAAAGATAAACAATTTGGGAAGACTTAGGACCTTTAATCAACACAATGACCAATCACAAGTGCAAAGGACAAATGATGAAACATGCTATCTGCCTCCGGATAGAAAGTTGATGGACTGAGTGTAGATTGAAGTGACTTGGTTACACAACTACTAAGTGTCTGAGGCTGGATTTGAATTCACATCTTCTAGACCCACTTCTACCCACTATGCCACCTACCTGCCTCATTTTAGGATTTTAAAATTTTTTGTTTTGACTCTTGTAGAACTTTGGTTCTAGAGCCCTTAGTTACTTCTAGGTAGGAGACAAGAGAAAACTTGCCTCTTGTTTTCCACACATTTTTCCTTCTCAAAAGTCTCTCCCCTCCATAAACAATTGCCATGTTCCCTTAAAGGTTTCTGTATTTTTCACTTTCCATACTCCTTTGGGAATCCTATTATGAGTAGCAAGAGACAACTGTGTGAATACAGTATATAAATAGGTGATTTGTCTTGCTGGTCTCTTCAAGCACAATTAAGGTATTCAAGTGTCTGTCCCAAGCATTCTAGGGTAGGATATGTCTAGTCAGCAGATGAAGACTTTCTCTTTTTCTTTTCAAAGTCCACATCTTTTAGCCTCTGCAGACTTTTAGCTTCTGCTGAAGGCTCTCTTGGGCACCCCCTTACAAGATCTTAGAGATCAATAGACCATAGGTTCACAAAGTAGGTGATATCACTCTACAGGGGGTTCTGGAATGACCCAGGGAGGTGATAGTAGACTTGGGTGCAATTGGGGGGCGGCCCTTGAATAAAAATAGAGTCAGTGGAGGCATAAGGAAAGAAGAGAAGAAAATTTTGAAACTGTTTGTACATGCTTCATCTGTTGTGTAACAGAGTTAAAGTCAGGGTGATTACATTATTTTCCAGATAAACACACAATATGCAAGTTATAATCGTTCAGTGGTCAAGTCTGACGATAGGTCTAAAGAAGAAAGTGTTGGTAGGAGAGTGTATTGCGCATTGTTGGGAAGTCCAGCATGCATCGGCAGGAATATGGGCATGTAATGACTTGTTTATAATTTGATACTATATGGTTATGTGTAGCAATATTGAATCATCAAAATTTTAATGCAAGAACCCCCCACAAATTTACAATAACTTATTAAATTTAAGATGCATCATTTAAAAATACATATTTCATATTTTTTCAAATGCACAAATGAAAAAAATGTTAAAGGATTAAAGAAAGTTGATTTCCAGGGGAGTACTGAGTAATTTTTTTTGAAAAGGGGGTGGTAGGCCAAATCAATTTGGGGAGCTACGATCTAGACCAACCTTATTATTTTATAAATGAGGAGATCAGGGACAAAAGAGGGGAAGTGACTTGCCCAAGGTCACACAGATAATACATAGTAGTGTTAAGATTCTAATCCAGCTCTTCTGACTCTAAAGCCAGTGTTCTTTCTACCAAATCCATGTTGCCTAGCCTACGTATATGCAAATGGGTTGATACCCTGACTTTATATCTCTAGGTTTACATTCTAGAGTCCTAGATATTGATTAGTTTAATTTAATTTAATTTTAGGAAGTATAGAGGAGGGGACAAAGCACTGGATTTGGAGTCAGAAAGACCCAGGTTCAAATCCTACCCAGACACTAGCTGTGTGACCCTGACCAAGTTAACACAATCTCTCGCAGGTTCACTTGCTTCTTCATCTATTAAGTGAAGGGAATGAACATGATGGCCTCTAAGGTCCCTCCCAGCTCTAAACCTACAGCCCTATGATCCTTGAACTTCTATCCCCAAGGTGGTAAACTCTGATCATTTGTTAGCTTGCTCACTCACTCACTAATCCATTCCTGCATTTATTCACTAATCTAATGTTTCATCCATTCACTCAATAAATATTTGCCAAGTACCTACTATGTGCAAAGTTCTGTTTGAGACATTGAACCAAAAGTGTTAATCTAGTTAGAAAGGGTTGGACAACCTGACCATTAAGGTCTCTGCCAACCCCAAGATTCTGTGATACCACATTGGGATTGGTTTACTCTGGGATATGGAAGTCATGTCATCACTTCCCTGTTATCATGGTCCTCTTCAAGAATGAAGGACAAACACAACTCTTAGAGGAATCATCTCTATGGGGGCTACAACTGAAACACTGTCTTCTCTTGACTTTCTCCCTATAGCAGTCCATAGGCTGATGAGTTGGAACTGATTATTTTGTGAAGTAGATGCTATCCCATTTCACTATATAGCACAGAGACCTCTGTTTAAGGGTCAAAAGAGAATTTTAAGCATAAAACTGCATAATTTTAGAGTCAGGTGCCTATAATTTATCTCGACTGGACGTTATTGTGAGACAATGTATGGAGAGGCTGAATGGCCCCATGGGTAGTGGGTTGGACTTTGATTCAGGTTCCAATCCTGTCTCTTTAGGATGTGTGTTATTGTGAGTAAGTCTTAATAACACCTAGTGTACTTGTCTTCTGGGATTGTTGTGAAGCTCAAATGAACTAACATATATTAGACACTTTATAGATTTGAAAACACTGTCACAATAATCATTAGTTCTAAGAAATCCCAGGCTAGTACGGTATATTATCCGTGGCAGCGATCATTTTGTGGGTGTGATCCAATAATGAGATCAGATATTATTTTCCCCTTTGATTTTCAAAGTGGAAAACCCTTTTGCAATTTGGCATTGGGATGAAGCTAGGAAATTAGTCACAGATCCATGGGATGCTGCAGCCAAGTCCTTTTCGTGTTTCCAGATGACAACAGATAACTAAGGACTCTCAAAGTCAGAATGGGGTTTAATGATCCCTTTTTAGCTCTCCTGGATGGAAAAGTAAATGAATGGGCTGTGTAGGAATGGAACAGTTCATTTCAAGCTTCCTGGTCTCCTCACTTAAAATTTGATGGGAAAAAACACACACAACAAAATGCTTTGCAGAGACCTGACTGTCACTGGGAGAAGCCCTTTCGCTGAGATCTGGAAGCATGAACTTCTACCATTGTCCCTAGACAACTTATCTACCCTAGAGACTGTTGGGCACTATGCAGAGCAATAGCTTAATAAATGTTTGTTGAATTGAATAAATTTAATTTGTACTGTGAACATAACAAAAAAAACAACAAATGCTCATTCACTCATTCATTCTTTATATTAAACTAAAATCTGCTTCCATTTAACTTTAGTCTATTGGTCCTAAATATCTTCTTTGGAAACTTATTCATGAGCTTGAGCATCACTAGTAGTGTCTTTTTCCCCTGTCTTTGTAAAGTGTTCCCAAGAAGCCACATACCTTCTTCCTCCACACCCCCATCTCCAACTCCTGGCTCTGAAAATCAAGGAAGACATCATGGTGGAGGTGGTCTTTGAACTGGGTCTTGAGCAATAGGTAGGATTTCAGTAGGTAGACCTGGGAGAATGATATTCATATGAGAAATTATACGAACCAAAGCAGAGAGGTAAGGAAGATCAGATTTTTTAGGGCCTCAAATGCTCAAGAATTTGTGTTTTATGTTGTGGCCAATGATGGTTTTTGAACAGGGAAGTCATTTGATCTTTGTTTTGGTAAGATTAATTCGGCAATAAGTGCAAGATGAATTCAAAGAAGGAGAAGCTGGACTTGGGAAGATTGTTTAGAAAGCTATTCCCACAGTTCAGATGAAGAAAGGAAGGGGAAAGAAACATTTATTAAGTGCCTACTGTGTGCCAGGAACTATACTAAGTCCTCTACAAATATTATCTTTTTTGATCCTCATTACCCTGGGAGGTAGGTTCTATTATTATCCCTATTTTACAGCTGAGGAAACTGAGGCAGAGAGCAGTTAAGTGATTTGCCCAGCTTTACACAGTTAGTGTCTGAGGCCTGAACTCCAGGCCCAGTACTCTGTTTATTGTGATACCTAACTGCCTCTGACGAGAGAAAGTGAGAACCAAACCAGAGTAATGAAGAACTGAAAAATGAGAGAGTAGGCTAAATGTCAAATCAATGAGGAACATTCCTGAAGAGAGGGACTGTAATATCTTACATCCTTTTATCCCCAGAGCAGTACACAAGCCATTCAATACCTCAATAATCCATAATTTGCTGACGTGATGATTCCTCCAATAAGGCAGACTGCAGTCCTTTTTGCAGCTGATAGGTTGCCTTTGAGAGCTCCTCAGGATAGAAAATCCATCATCTCGCAGCCAACCTGTTGATGAATTTAGCTAGGCTGGTCCTTGGACAAGAGAGACACGATGCTTTCCTGGGCTCTATTCAAAGCCTTCTCAGTTTGGTGGAACCCAAGAGGACTTTCTTTCTTCTTGCTTAGCCTCTGAGAAGACAGTCATAGGATGCGAGAGGGACCGCAATAGTCCCTAGGCCAATCTAGAGTAGCCTCCTCTGGAATCCAGGATGGTCCTTACATTAATCAGAGTTCTTGGGCTTTTCGAAGTTGTTTGTCTTCACAGTGTTAATGTGTAAAGGATTATCTTGCTTACCTCACTAATCATCAGTTCACACAATCTTACCAGTTTTCTCTGAAATGATCCCTTTCATCATTTGTCCTTTCCAGCTCCAAGTCTATGAGAAAGGCAGAGAGGAGAGGAAGGCAGTGTGGTACAGTATCTAGAGTTAGCTTTGGAAGTCAGGGGCATCCTTGCCTGGCCTTTGACGCATACTGGCTGTGAAACCCCTCAGTGCCCCCAAGCAACTCTCTAAGAGAACACAATGCAGCACAATTGCTCACCTGCATAGGTAGAAAGGATAACTTTGCTTTCCTAAGCCAATTAAATCATGACTACACCATCAGCACCTCCACTTGCTTTCCTCTCCCTCTTTTCTAAACTCTCTGCAGTTTAGCTTCAGCCATTATCTTTCTGCTGAAAATGCCCTCTCCAAAATTACCAGTCATCTCCTGATCGCCAAATGTAATGGCCTCTTTTCAATCATCATCCTTCCTGACCTCTCTTCAGCCTTTGAAACTGCCGATCACTCTCTTCTGTTTGATGCTTTCTTCTCTCTAAGTTTTCAGCGCTCTTCTGGTTCACCTACCTGTCTGACTGCTCCTTTTCAATCTCACCAGCTCACCTGCTAACCCATGGCATCTCGTGAAGCTCTTTTGAGAGCACTCTTCTCTTTCCTCTATATACTTGGTGAAATCATTAACTCCCATGGATTCAATTATCATTTCTATAAAGATGATTCTGAGGTCCATTTATCCAGCCCTAGCCTCTCCAAACCTTATTTCTTGTACCTCAGACTACCTATTCAAGATCTTGAATGGTATATCCCACAGATATCTTAAACTCAACATCTCCAAAACAGAACTTATCATTTTCTGCCACAAAATCCTCCCTTCCTCCTAATCCCTCCAACTGTGTAGGGCACTACCATCTTCTCAGTCACCCGGGCTTACAACCCAAGAGCCATCCTCAAGTCCTCATCCTCTCTCCTACATCCAATCAGTTGCCATGAACTATCATTTCTACCTTCCAAATATCTGCTGCATACATGACCTTCTCTGCTCTGACATTGTCATCACCCTGGTGCAGAACCTCATCACCTCACGCCTGGACTATTTCAATGGCCTCCCAGGCTCAAGTCTTCTTCTACCCCAGCATACCCTCCACTCAGATACCAAAGTTATCTTCTAAAGATTAGATCAGACCACATCATTTTTTCCTACCAAAAAGACTCTAGAGGCTTCCTCTTATCTTTAGGCTCTAATAAAAAAATTCTCTGCTTGGCTTTTGAAGCCTGTTATAATCTGGCCCTTCCAACTTTTCCAGTCTTACATTTTACTCCTCTCTCTGTACTCTACAATTAGGGGTGTACTGGTACCAGTTAAACCAGTTCAGAAAAGCTGATTGTTAAATTGTCATGACAGTATTTACATCTCAGATATTAGATAAGTCAGGACTTGATTTACTGTTTTCTTGATTACTTAGACTTAAGAAAATATTGGAGAAAATCTTAAATTCAGATTAAACTTTTAAGTGAGTTGTGCATGTTTGTTTCTGTTTGTTTGTTTGAGAGCTGGTTAAACATTTACCAACATAAGCCTGTCTATAATCCAGTAACACCAGCCTCCTTGCAATTGCTTGCACATGACACTCCACATCCTAAGGCCTTTTTGCCGGCTATCACCCACGCCTAGAACCTCCTTCTTTTCACCTCAGCCTAGTGGCTTCCCTGACTTCCTTCAAGTCTTAGCCAAAATTCTACCTTTTGCTAGAAGCCTTTCTCAGTCTCACTGAATGTTAGTGTCTTCTCTCCGGGATTACCTCAATATTCTACACATCTCTTTTGTGTATGTGTTGTCTCTCTCATTATAATGTGGGCTTCTTGAGAGCAGGAGCTATTTAACCTTCATTTTTATTCCCAGTGCCCGGCACACAATAGGCATTTAGTAAATGCTTGTTGACTTACACACACACACACACACACACACACGCACGCACTCTGCAGGTATTACTTAGATTTCTCTGGTCTGTATAGGCCATATTTAGACAATCCAAGGGCATGAAGGCAGAGAGAGAATAAGCATTTTTATAGTGCCTATGTGCTGTACACTGTGCTAAGCACTTTACACATACTACAGAATTTGTTTCTCATAACTATCCTAGGAAGTAAATGCTGTTATTATCCCTATTTTATAATTGAGGAAACTGAGGCAAATGGAAGTTAAATGATTTGACCAGGGTCATATGGTTAAGCAAACATCTGAGGCTTAATTTTAACCCAGGTCTTCCTGACTCCAGGCCCAGGACCCTATCCATTAGGCCACTTTAAATACCTTCCTGTGAAATGCAGCAGGTCCAAAGGTGATCCTTGGGCTAGTTCTGCCTTGCAGATATTTTGTGGTCCATAGTCTCCCTCTAACTCTCCTGAATGAGCTGGATCATTGGGTTATAGATTTAGACTGTGAAAGGATTTTAAAGGCCAGCTAGTCCAACCCCCTTATTTCATAGAGGGAGAAACATGGATATAAACATAAAGTAAAATATCTCGATTCAGGTAATACAGGTAGCAGGTTTTAAGAGCCAGGATTAGAACCCAGTTGCTCTGACCAAGTCTAAAACTTGCCCTCTTTCCACTACATTGATCTGCCTTAGTAAAGAAAACCTTGGTTTGTTTGCCACGGGGAGGAGCGAAAGTAAACTGACTGTTTCCTGCCTGGGAGGGTCTACAAAGAGATTCTCACACTTCAAACTTCACTCTTTAGCTCCTGTGATTGAATGGCTGAGCTCACATTTGAATGCTCTATACTATTCACCTTTAGGGTGTATTTGGCATTCTTGTTTGCTACTATTTCAAGAAAAAAATTAATCTGGCTATATCCTACACCTAGAATGTCTTTTTATAAGACTCTTTTGTAGATACTTAGTAAAAGGAAAAGTGTGACTGGGGCATCAGATTTGATTCAAGCTGTTCTGCTAGGTACTTGGTATGGTAAGCAAAGAGAAAAGGCTTTCCCTTCCTTCAACCACCAAATTCTGGGACTATGATTTGCCCATCACTGGGTAATTCTAGACCGCAACTTCCCACTGCCCCAAAGGTCATTGTCCTATCATTTTCCTGATATTGTGGCAGAAAAGGTAGTTTTCAGAGGGGACCCATGTTTTATGGATTCCAGATGTGATATCTTTAGGACTTGTCTTTTCTATTTTAAGATGCCAGCTTTTAAATGTAAGCACAATTTGTCGACTTGGGCTCCAGTTTTACAAGCACTATCTTTTCAGAAGACCAAATTTGTGCAAAAAACGATTACCCTAATGAAATACGACGTTTCCTTCTATTAAACGCACATTCTCCTGGGAGAGATGCTAAAAAAAGTTCATAAAATGTCTCATGACATTTTGAGGAAGCATACCATCACAACTATAGATATTTGAAAGCAGGAGCAAAACCCCTGTGGGGTGAAAGCACTCAAGATAATTGAAACTATTAAAACTCAAAGACAAAATGGAATACTGACTCAGCAAGGGGAGTGAGGGGAAATCCAGACTCCCCAAATACTGGTAAAATACTTAGCTCATCTCTATGAAGAAGCAAAGGGTCATAGGATTTAGAGCTTGAGGGCACCTTAGAGATCATCCAGTCCAATGCCTCATTTTACGGATGAGAAAACTAAGGCCCTAAGAGCAGGAGTCACATGCCCAAGTTAAAGAGTAAACAGCTGAGTTTTGAATCCAGGTCTTCTAACATATGGTGGCACAGTTGAAAAAGGATTAGATGGAAAATCAGAAGACCTTGCTTCAAATCTTGTCTTTAATGCTTACCATCCATATCATTGTGAGGCACAGTTGGAGAGAGTGATGGGCTTCAAGTCAGGAAAATTGGGGTTTAAATACTGCCCCAGATAACTTGCAAACTGAGTGACCAATGGCAAGTCAATAAAACTTTCTCAGCTTCATTTTCCTCCTCTGTAAAGTGAAGGGCTTAGACAAGATGAATTCAAAAGGTCAAAATCCTATGAATATCTATCCAGTTCTCCTTCTAATAAATTCAAATAATATTCACAGTTTAATTTTTTAAATGGGTTTTTATTGGTCTTTGTTGAAATTTTTTTTCAGTTATTTTTCAGTTATTTTTCACTCTTCATGACTCCATTTGGGTTTTCTTGGCAAAGATACTAGAGTGGTTTGCCATTTCCTTCTCCAGCTCAGTTTACAGATGAGGAAACTGAGGCAAACAGGGTTAAATGACTTGCCCAGGATCACATAGCTAGTAAGTAACTAAGGCTGGATTTGAACTTGGGTCTTCTTGACTCCAGGACAAGTTTCTATCTACTTTACCACCTAGCTGCTGATGTCTTTATTTTTTTACATACTAAAATTTTCCCCAGCATTCCTTCTGTCTCTCTCCCAGAGAATCATGCCATTTAATGAGTAATTTTTTAAAGACAAAGAAGAAAAATTCAGCACAACATCAATACAATGAATAAGGCTGAAAATATGTATAATGACAGTCATTACTCGTGTATAACCAACCATTTCAGAATGATGTGGTAGTGTAATCTACTCATAGCTTTTCAGCCAATACTTGTTCTTTGAAATTTTGGAACATTCACTTTTGATTTTATGTGTGTTGTCCTTTTGGTAATCATTGTGTATTTTGTTTCCTTGCTCCTCTTCATTTTGCATCAGTTCATGTAGATTTTTCCATGTTTCTCTGTATTCATCACATTCATCATTTCTTATAATTATAATTATTATATTATAATTATATTATTATAATTATCATTTCTTATAGTTATAGTTATTTTTAAATAGTATCTTATTTTTTCCCAATTAATGTCAAGACAATTTTTAGCATTCATTTTCACAAGGTTTTGAGTTCCAAGTTTTTCTTCCTCCCCTCCCCTTTTCCAAAAATGGTAGAGAATTTGATATAAGTTATACATGTGCTATCATGTAAAACATATTTCCATATTAGTCACAGTTGTGAAAAAAGAAACATAAAGAGGAAAAAAGTGCAAAAAAGAATAAGTGAAAAAAATTTACTTCAGCCCTTTCATTATAGTTGTATTTCATTATATTCACATACCACAAATTATTTAACTCATCCCCAATGAATGGACATCTACTTTGTTTCCAATTCTTTGCTATCACAAAAAGTCACAGCTTAATTTTACAAATTAAATTGTATTTTTTCAATTAACTTGCATTTGGTTTTCTCTCCTTCCCATTTGATTAGTGAGGATACCCTGAAGAAAAAGAAAAAAAGGAAAACAAAACTTTCGTGAGAAATAGGCACAGTCAAATAAAGCAAATTCCCATACTGGACATATTTGAAAAGGTGTCTCATTCTTCATATTTAGTCTATCACTTCCTTGTCAGTAGGTGTATATAATTTTTCATCATTGATCTTCTGGAATCATGGTCGATCATTTCATGGATCAGAGTTCTTAAATCTTTCAATGTTCTTGTCATCATATAAGTCATTCTCCTAGTTCTGTTTACTTTAGTCTGCCTCAGTTCATTTAAGTCTTTCAAGGTTTCTCTGGAACCATTTCTTTTGTAATTTCTTGCAGCACAGAATTATTCCATTAGATTCATATGCCATAATTTGTTCAACCACTCCCATACTGATGAGCACTATCTTATTGACCACATGAAAAAAGTCACCAATAATTAATAAATGCAAACTGAACAACTCTGAGGGTTCTTCTCCTACCCTTAAGATTGACGTTGATTTTAAAAAAGTGGAAAATGATAAATGTTTGAGAGACTGTGGGAAAATGGGTCCATTAATGTATGATTGTTGGAGCTGGGAACTGGTCCAACCATTCTAGACATCAATTTAGAACTACACCCCCAAAGTTACTAGGCTGTGCATTCCCTGTGATGCAGTGATACCATCCCTTACATCTATACCCCAAAGAGATTAAAGAAAGAAGACAATGACATATTTATACAAATATTTATTGCAGTTCTCATGTGGTGGCATAGCTTACTGCTTGTAGTAGGATACAAATGGGACTAGAATTTGTTAGAGAAATTCAAAAAAGTAATACCCTTTCTGAACATCTGAATCTGTAGCTTTAAGCCTCTTGTTATCCTTGCTTTCTTCTTTACCTTGAGAGTTGGAAATACAGCACTGATGTTTCCACTGGAAAGCTATAAATGGACATCATCAGACTTGCTGATACTGTGGAGAAATCTTCACTGTAACAGAAGTCCCACTGAGAGCAGCTTAGTTTCAAAGCATCTTTGGGAATCTGAAATCTTACAAAAAGAAACTAATTAATAAAGGCATGTAAAAACCATGATTGCTTTTCAATGAGCTAAGAATACCATGGTATTTTAACTGCTCTTAACAAAGGGTATTGTTTAAAGATTTCTCTCATCCATCTTAATGTGATTGGGAAGTAATTCTGTAGAAAAATTACTGGTTCGTGATAAATAGCATTGTTAAGTTTCATGATAGAAAAGAAATTTCAAAGAGCAAAAAGTTTTGGGAAAGCAGGGCTCATACAACTCACTGGAAATATATTTTTTAACTGTTTAAACTGTTTTAACTGTTTAAAACCTGACAACCTCCTAGAAAGGAACAGAAGGGGAAGCAACATGGCACAGTGGAGTAAGCAATAGAAATCGCCCTGGAGCCTTTCCCTGCTGTAATCCCTCATATTTCCTTCAGCTTTAGCATTAGCAACAAGCTCTAAGGCCAGGCCTGGCAGTACCCATACCCTGGAATTGAGGCTTAAGGCAATGGCATTGTGAAGAACCCTTCAGTTCCTCAGGGGAGCCCCTTGGATCCCTGAAGTGGAGCATCAGTGTCAGTGGAAGTTGTGATGAGGAGCCCCAGAGCTTAGGAAAAGACCCTGAAGAGATCACTAAGGTTCAGACCAGTTCATTAGCTTTTGCAACCACAGTGGAGCTGGGATGGGTGCCCATTCCTTCTGACTCCCCACTGGACTGCTTGCCCTTGTCAGTGCAGGATGGGTGTGTGTGTGTTTGTGTGTGTGTGTGTGTGTGTGTGTGTGTGTGTGTGTGTGTGTTCAGGCTCTGGGGATGGGGGCGGAGGACGCATAGTAGAAGGAAAAGCTAACCACGGAAAAAGAAAGGTGAATGTTTGGCTCAATGGAGAGGACCAGGGAAGGCTCATAGTACCTCTGTGCTATGGTCAGACCATGTGTGCCTGGACTATTGTATTCAGGTCATACTGGAGCACCCAGTTAGAATCAGAGGACATGGGCATTTATCTGGGCTCTGCCACTTGCTGGATTTTGAATCAGAGCTCTGACACTTGCTACTTCTGTGACCTCCAGCAAGTCACTGACCTTTTCTCTGCCTCATTATCTTCATCTGCAAAATGAAGGAGTTGAACTAGATGGCCTCTATTGTCCTGTCTAGCTCTATATCTACAAATAGAGAAAACAGAGGAAAAGGGTTTTGAAGGCAGACAGAAAGCATATGGGTCTGGGAGAGGATGTGGGAAAATTGGAACAAAGTTACATAGTTGGTGGACTTGTGAACTGATCCAGCCATTCTGAAGAGCAATTTGGAACTATGCCCAAAGGGCTATAAAAAGAGCATACCCTTTGACCCAGCAATACCACTTCTAGGGCTGTATCGCAAAGAGATCACACGAGTGGGAAAGGGACCTGTATGTACAAAAATATTTATAGCAGCTCTTTTATTTGTGGTGGCAAAGAATTGGAAATCAAGGGGATGCCCATCAATTGGGGAATAGCTAAACAAATTGCAATATATGAATGTAATGGAATACTATCGTGCTATAAGAAATGAGGAGCAGACAGACTTCATAATAACCTGGAAAGACTTACATGATCTGATGCTGAGTAAGGGGAGCAGAACCAGGAGAACATTATACATGATTACAGACACACAGTGTCTGTGATGACTAACATTGATAGACTTGGCTGCTCTCATCGACACAAGGTTCAAAGACAGCTCCAAAAGACTCATTATGGAAAAAGCTATCCACATCCAGGGAAAGAATTACGGAGTCTGAATGCAGATTGAAGCAAACTATTTGCTCTCTTTTTTTCTTTCTTTTTTGGCTTTGTTTCTTCTTTCTCCTGATTCATTCCATTGGATATAGTTCTTCTTTACAACTTGACTATTGTGTAAATAAGTTTAATGCGAAGGTATATGTAGAACCTATATAGGATTACATGCTGCCTTGAAGGGGAGGGGGAGGGGGAAAAGAGGGAGGGAGAAAAAAATCTGGAACTCAAAAACTTGTGGAACTGAGTGTTGTAAACTAAAAAAAAAAATTAAAAAAATACCAAAAAAAGAAAGCATAAGGGTCAAGAAGAGTTAGTCTGACTGTGAATATATTTGTAGGGAGAGGAAGAACTCTCCCTCTTTTCTCTTAGCCAACCATTTTGGAGTGGCAAAACCCAAAAAAGGATGGGTTAAAACAATTTTCCAGCTCAAGACAATTTATAAGGTTGGCAGGAAAGGTCTTTGGCACCAGGATGAGAGTGGAGTACAATCTAGCAGAAGCTGTAATAGCAAAGACCAGGCCCCAACAAACTAGCAATAGTCCTGGGAAGCAACAGAATCAGTGGCAGCAGACCTCTCAGACCTCTCAGCCCACAGATGGTAAGGGGGTCGAGCAACTGGTCCAAAGAACCAGGAGTCCCTTTGCTGACACCAAGGGCAGGACTCTGTTGCATCGCCATTAATCCAATCCAGGTTGCAGTCCTGGGTCTCAGTCCCAGGGCAAGGAGGAGCACTAGCACACTAGAGCTTGTGGCTGCAGGGGAACAGAGACCCTGGTCACTGTTACAGGGCAGAAAAGTGCTCGTGGTCACTTATAGACCTGAAATAGGCCAGGAAAGTAGTAAACACATCTCTCCCTAGATCATAACACTTTGAAGAACCAAAAACTTACAGATCCCCAGAATTATCTCTGAAAACAGCTGACAAAATGCCTAAGCTTGGGACAATGACCCCTACACCCCAGAAGCAGAGCCCCACTTTAGCATAGAGTTAAAAGTCAAAAAATAAGCTGGAAAAATGAGTGAACAATGTAAAAAGATACTGACTATAGAAGGTTACTATGGTGACAGGAAAGACCAAAATACAAAGTCAGAAGATGACAACAAAGTCAAAACTGCTATATCCAAAGCCTCAAAGAACTATATGAATTAGAAGCAAGGAGGCAATGTCATTATTCTCTCAGGCCATAGAAGAGATGAAAAAGGATTTTAAAAATTAATTAAGGGAGGTAGATGAAAAATTGGGAAGAGCAATAGGAGTGATATAAGAAAAATCATGGAAAAAATCAATACTGTGATAAAGGAGGCACAAAAAATACTGAAAAACATAACACCTTAAATTACAGAGTAGGCCAAATGGTAAAAGAAGCACAAACATCCTTGAAAAGCAGAATTGGCCAAATGGGAAAAAAAAACTGTGCAAAACTTGAGTGAAGAAAAGAATTCTTTAAAAGGCAAAATTGGCCAAATGGAAAAGGGAGCACAAAAGCTCACAGAAGAAAAGAATTCTTTAAAAATTATAATTGGGCAAGTGGAAGCTAACAACTTTATGAGACACCAAGAAACAATAAAGCAAAATCAAAAGAATGAAAAAATAGATGAAAATATTAATTATCTTATTGTAAAAAACAACTGACCTGGAAAATAGATCAAATAGAGATCCTTTAAGCATTATTGGACTACCTGAAAACCATGATCAGAAAAAGAGCTTAGATATCATATTTCAAGAAATTATCAAGGAAAACTGCATTGATATTCTAGAACTGGAGACTAAAATAGAAATTGAAAGAATCTATCAATCACCTCCTGAAAGAAATCCCAAAGTGAAAATTCTCAGGTATGTTATAGCCAAATTTCAGAGCTCCCAGGTCAAGGAGAAAATATTGCAAGCAGCCAAAAATACCCAATTCAAATATCATGGAGTCACAGTTAGGATAATGCAAGATTTAGCTGTTTCTACATTAAAGTATCAGATGGACTTGGAATATAATATTCTGAAAGGCAAAAGGCAAAAGAGCTAGGATTACAACCATGAAGCAAAATAGTATAATCCTTCTGGGAAAAATGGACATTCAATGAAATAGAGGACTTTCAAGCATTCCTGATGAAAAGACAAGAACTGAATGGAAAACTTGACATTCAAATACAAGACTCAAGAGAAGCATAAAAAGGTAAATAGGAAAAAGAAATTATAAGAAATTCAATAAGGTTAAACTGTTTACATTCATACATGGCAAAAATGATACTTGTAGCTCCTAAAAACTTTGTCATTATTAAGGCAGTTAGAAGGAATATACATAGACAGAGTGCATAGGTCTGACTTCAATGTGATGGTATGACTACAAAAAAAAATTAAGGGGTGAGAAAGAGGAATGCACTGAGAGAAAGGGAAAGGGAAAGGTTGAATGGAGAAAATCATCTGACACAAAAGAGGCACAAAAGAACTTTTACAGTGAGGATAAAAGCGGTGTGGGGGGGGGA
>CM053625.1:26523945-26539328 GCA_028646595.1 Phalanger gymnotis | reverse complement strand
GTGAGTGGGATAATGAATTGATTAGGGAGGTCTAATAGATTTGCTTTGCCACAGTAAGATCCAGTTGAGATTTTGTAACATAAATTTGTACTGGACCCAGTCAGCACAGTTTCATGATTTTCTCCAGCCTGATTCAGCAGCTCATGAATGGAAGTGAAGGTAGAGGATGATGGGAGTAATCCAAAACTGAGGACAAGGACAAAGCAGGACAAGATCAGCGAGAGGATAAGTTCAACCTGTTCACCAAGTGGTCAAACTAGAGAAGGGATGAGAGTACAACCAGTGCAAGAATGATGACTGAAGGGTGGAAGAATTTTGGGTCATGAAGAGGACAAAGAACATTATTAGGGCTTGTAAGGCAGAAGGAAAGACAGAATGATAAAATATTATAATCACATAAAGGAGCTTCAGAACTAATGAACTTGGAAGCGGAACACTTGTGAGTGATGGTAGGAGTAAGCATGTGACCATCCTTGTATGTAGCTGAGGTAGATGGAGGAATAGATCATGGGAAATGAGCAAATTGAGGACCTGGGAGAATTATGGCGTCTGGGGAAAATTTATTAATATGGAATATTAACTCTGAACTTCATTTTAACATATTTTAAACTTTTCTTTGTTCCACATACATATTAGCCTGTACCATCTTAGATTAAGAAGAAGTTTAGAAAGGTATGGCAATTTGGACCTATTCTCTTTGTTAGAAATCACTTAAATAAAAAAATGATAAATCAAATGAAATCGTTTCTGGCAGTCATGCCTAAAATGCAGAGCACAGTAGTAATATTTTTTTCCTTCAACACTCACATCTGTAGAGACCTAGACACAGACTGTATTTAGTTATCCTCTAAAAGGAAGGATTTTGGGATGGAATAGCTCCCACTATTAGGTAAGTTGTGTTCTGGGTAAGTCCAGGGCTAGAGCTTTGGGTGCTGGGCCATAGGTTATTTGCAAAATGACAGTGTTTGGATTAGGTGATTTCTAATGGCTCTTCAAACTCTAAATCCTATGATTCCGAGACTTGTCCAGCTTCTATCTATTCAAGCACCTGACCACACAATTTATGCTTCAAGCACAGGAGTAGTAATTCCTTCCTGTAATAGCAGTCAGGTAGTGCACCTCAAGGGAGTACATCCCTCCCGGCTGGGCATTGAGCCATGTATTGATCCAAGGACACAGAAAGACTGGTTCTATAGTAATGAAAACACTACAATGAAAGCCAAGCTGGGGACTCAGAACACCTGGTTCTAATGTTCACTTATTCTTTGTCTCTTTCATAAAGCTATTTTGAAAATCAAATGAGATAAGAGATGTCTAAGTACTTTGGAAAGCATGGCTCCACTATCTTAATCGAGGACTGGCATTACTATCATTATGCAGTTTGCATAGGATGAAACCTATCGTTAGATGAGGGAATGAGAGATTGGTGGAGCGGTAAGGGGAATGCCTTGAAGCTGAGTGTTTTAGAGCTGCAGAACCGAGCATGGATGTCTAAATTCAGACTACAGCAATGTAGTTATGGAGAATGGGTTATCGAAGGAAAAACTTGGAGCTCCTCAGAAGCTGCTTAAGAACACACTAAATTTGTTCAAATGAATGAACATTTATTAAGCTCCTGCTATACTTGGAACCTAAAGCATATGCATAAATGAACAAGATATAGTCCATGCCCTAAAGGAGCCTATAGTTTAATGGGGATGGAATGTGTGTGTGGGGGGGTTTGTTCTTAAGGAAACTTGCTTTTCCACAAAGCTTTAGGACTGAGTTCACTAGTGATCCTACTGACTTTACTATCCTGGCCTCTTCTTTCAAACAGAGTTCAAAGCCACCCAGCTTAAGTTACATGTTAAATTACTCTCTTCCCAAAAAGAATGCATGACCCATATTTACACTTTATGAAGGGTGCATTTGGCTTGTGAGCAGTGATTACACTATGCTGGGAATAATCGTTATGTTCAGTCCTTGCCTGAGTGGGAGGAGTTGGATAGGGTGACCACACATATGTGCACACACACACACACACACACACACTTTACTTCTCCTAGCCTACGTTAATTCGACAACACGTAAAGAATAGTTACCCACAGCTGGCTGGCTCTTAATTAAGGTAAAACTGGATTGCCATCTCCTAGTGTTCCGTACCTCGAGTTTCCCTAGGGGCACCTTTGCCAACCTTGTGTCATTCCTCCTAGATACAAAGCATAAATCTTGTGAGCAGAGCATCAGACATAGGGCCTCAGTGTTTGTTTCTTTTTATTGTAGGCTTCCTGGCTTTTCAGGGGTTTATCTCTGGTCCTTACCTTCTCAGGCTCTGCTACAGACTTCCTGGAGTTTTCATTGATAAGGAGCCTTTGTCTCTACTACTAGATAAATGCCTTCAAGTATTGGGACTTTTCATTTAGTTGAGGGGGCAAAAAGGATTGATGGTGAGTGGCAAGACTTGAACAGTATCATACTCAGCACACCTAAGACACCTCAACCATGTCCAAGTTTACATGGCCTTGCAACTGCAGATGGCAATTTATCTTTTATATATACATGTATAAAATGGAGTTAGGTTCTAATAATGGGGCTGGAAAGGAGTCTCTTCAGGAATACAAAAAGCAAATGACATCTGCAATTTCTCTATCTATGTGTATTGAGAATCAAGATGGGCTCTTAGCATTTATTCAACCAAGAGCTCTTGAAGAGTTTGGCTTTTGTTTCCTTGATTAAATTAGGAGTCTTTGATGACCTCCTTGCCTCAAGGGAAAGCCTAGTTTACATGGGTTTGAGTGATATGTTTGTGACATCAGAGGCTTTTAGACCACGCGAGTTTAAGTCGCATTTTGGTGATGATTTTAGGTCACATGGGTGAGTTGTATGTGTGACTCACCTTTGACCCTGAAGAAGATATATAAAACCAGGGGTTGGCTTTCTTTATTTGGAGCTCTGAGCCACAGCAGGAGTAGTGCACGTGCCTCTGGGCCAGCCTTTGTCGAGCTCCCGGCTGAACTCAGATGTTGATGATTCCTTGGTAACTATGGTATTGTATTTGGTCTGTTTATAAATGTATGTTTGTAACTTGTTTGTATTTGCTCTGAAGTTCAGGGTGCTAGCTTTCCCCCCTGAACTAAGTGAATGATATTTGTATGTTGGATTAACGTAGGATTGTTAACCCGTTAATGTTACTTTCCTTAGTAAAGCAGATCAAAAGAACCTAAGCTTGCAGCATTCTGTATGCTGGTTGTTGTTGGTTTTACACAGCTACAGTAGCTGCTAGCTGGATTGTTGAACCACTGTGTATCTGCCATCTATTGTTGTTTAGTTGTTCAGTCTTGTTTGACCCTTTGTGACCCAATTTGGGGTTTTCTTGGCAGAGATACTCAAGTGATTTGCCATTTCCTTCTCCAGCTCGTTCTACAGATGAGAAAACTGAGGCAAACAGGGTTAAGTGACTTGCCTAGGGTCACACAGCTAGTAAATGTCTGAGACCAGATTTGGATTCAGGAAGATGAGTCTTGCCAGGCCTGGCACTCTATCTACTGTACCATCTAGCTTCCCCATCTGCTATCTATTACAAACCTCTTTTCCTTTTATGAGAAGTCTCCAATAAAGTGGTATTTTCTTACAGATACACACACAGGCATATGATTACGACCAATATAATGGTCATTCATGTGACCTATGGTTTTGCCACCATCTTACAAGAGTGTTTACAACCACATACTGTGTACAAGGGTCATACAGTAAAAGATTAAAAAGAAAGTTTATAAGGTAGCATTGGCTTTAGAGCCGAATTTTCTCCCCACATGCCAACCTCAGGGAACTAGACTTATCTTTCTTAGCAATATCTTCTCTCTAACTGATTGATCCATCACTCAAGAATCATTTATTGTCTTCATCTGGATGGTAGCCCATTCTGGCTCAGACTGTGGACCACGGTAAAGCAATACTTTTGAGGGTCTCAGCCTTTTTGAGTTTGCTACCTCAACTTTAATCTCTGGGTTTGGAAGGTGTGGGAAGCCAGGGTCCTTGCAAGATTCCTTCTTCTCTATTATACCCTAGCACTCCCTCATTGATGAATCCATTCCCCTTAGTTTCAAGCATTCTTTACTAACTTCAAAGTATTTCTCTTTTCCCGGACTCACTGACCAGGATATGGGAACATAACATTACTGCTCTCTGGCTGTCTGTATAAAAGAACCTTTTTATTTCATCTAGTCTCTAAGCTGTATCCTCCGGATTTAAGGCCTCTGCCTCCCTCACCCTTGTTTGAAAATCTCTTCTTGAGAGAAGGCACTATCTTGTAGAGACAGCCTAAGAGAAATATTCTCTTTAATTCTTTCTTCTTTCTCTGTGAAATTCTATTCCAGGTTAACCTGGCAGAAGATATCTCCGCCCTTTATATCCTCCCTGCCCATCCTCCTCTGGACAATCAGGATTGATTCTGTCTCTTCTACCTAGCAGACTGAAAAGAGCACCAGATTTGGGGTGATAGAAACATCACCTGTATTTGAGTCAGAGGTCCAAAATTCAAGAAATCCACTCTGATGTTTACAAACTACTTCTCTGATCCACAGTTTCCATACCTACAAAATGAGGATAAACAATGTACATACTGGTCACCTCACAAAGGTGCAGTGAAGTTTCCTGGCATGCTGCTGATACACCATACAGGTTTCAGAGGTATACAACAGTGAAGTCAGCCAAGTGGCTCTGTAGACCTTCAGCTTGGTAGGCAGCCTAATACCTCTTTTCTCTCACACTTTTCTTTGGAGCCTCCCAAACACTGAGCTACCTCTGGCAATGCATGTGTCAACCTCATCATCTATGTGTACATTCCTGGAAAGTATGCTGCCAAGCTAAGCGAACTTATTTATGGCACTCAAAATTTCTCCATTTGCTGTAACTGATGGTTCCACATATGGATAGTGTGGTGCTGGCTGGTAAAGAATCTGTTTTCCTGGTGTTAATCATGAGGCCAAAATTAGCACAAGCAGCTGAGAACCAATTCATACTCTCTTGTGTCTCAGCTTCGGAAGCTGCACTGAACGTAAAATCATCTGTGAACAGAAAGTTATGTACCAACTCTCCCTCTATTTTAGTCTTAGCTTGTAGCCTTTTCAAATTAAATAGTTTATGGTTAGTGAGGTAGCCAACCTTGATGCTGTTTTCATCCTCGTTGAAGGCATCTGAAAACATCACTGAAAACAGCATGTTAAAAAGCATGAGAGCAAGCACATGGCTTTGCTTCACTCCACTGGTGACTGGGAAAGCATAAGAGCATTATCCAGAATCCATACAAACATGCTATTGTGAAACAATACAGATGAACTTCTCTAGGCAACCGAATTTTGCCATGCTCTTCCAGAAGCACTCACAGCCTTGGTCAGGTTGACAAACATTGTGTACAGACCTCTATTCTGCTCTTGGCATTTTTTTTGGAGTTGTTGGGAAGTGAACACCATGTTGAACATTCCCTGACCCTTTCTGAAGCTATACAGGGTGCATCCATAAAGTTTTATTGCATTTAGGTAAGTGGAAGGCAGTGTTTGTGATGAGGAGGTTATGAGACACACAAGTCTTCAGTAGTAAGTAACCATTGCTGTTGCTGTTTCTGACTCCATTCCTCCCAGCGACTCCTTGCCATGTCTGATAGTCTGTGTCTACTCTGGCATTAAAGTCACCCAGAATTACAAGCTTGTCTTCTTTCAGCACATTGGTGATAAGAGTCTCTAGGTCTTCATAAACTTTTTCTTCGACCTTATCAGTGTTTATCACAGTGGGAGCACATATACTGATGATGGTGGAGTGGCACTTTCCTGCAAGTGGCAATGGCATTGTCACGAGCCTGTCATTCTCTCCTTTTGGTTGGCATACAGTTTGTTGACTAGATTAAATTTCATTGTGAAACCTATTCCAGCTTCACAGCACTCCCCATCATTTCAGCCATTCCAGAAAACTGTGTATCCAGTTCTGACTCTGGTAAGCTGGCCTTGCTTCGCCAGCCTTGTTTCACTCAGGGCTGCAAAACCTGATGAATTCTCTCAGGACAAGAGCTGTTTGTCTTTCAGGTCTCCTGGATTTCATGTTATATATAAGCATTCACACATCCCATGTACCAATGGTGAGCGGAATCATCTTTGCAAAAGTTTTTTTTTAATTACATTTTTTTGTGTGTTTCAACCACAGGTTAGGATCTCTACCTGCCACAGAAAGCAGGACAGGGTTGGGTGATGCAGACAATTTTTAGGGCATCTTTTCTAGCCCCTTCCTCGTGCCAGGAGGCGAGGAGTGTGGTCTTTCAAAAGAACAGTTCATAAACCCAGGGGGCTGCTGAATCCTACTTCTGTTTCAATCCAGTGAGAAGACAATCCTTTGGTTTGGGTCCCCTGTGTGCAGGATTGTGACTACACCCTCCAGTGTATTCACACTTGCTGCTTTGTCACTTGCCTCTTGCCATAAGACTTTGAGGTAGGTAAAAAATGGTAAAATGGTATGGGTCTTTTGACTTCCACATAAATTGAATTTAAGTGAGGCAGAGTTGCATGAAATCATTGGCCTCACACTTTGTTCCAGAGTCATCAGAGTCCAGTGGAAAGACAAAAGTCAAGATGACCGATGATGGCTCAGGATGCAGTAGAATGACCTTGACATCTTCAATATCTAACCAAGCTCTAAGTACTCCACAGTACTTGTTTCTGTTGCCTACATGACTATAGAACAAACTGTTCTCATCAACCCATTCCACCTGGGGAAATCTTCACATGCTTGGGGTAACTACCCCCATAACTCACTTGGTTTACGATGCCTTGGTTATACTCAACCTGGTTTCACCCATCTGCCAAAGCAGTTTACTGAGGTTTGGACATTTCACATGTTATAGCTTCCTGGAGCCATAGGTGAGAGTTGGGTGGCAAGTGGACATAAAAGGTAGACAGCAGCCCTGAATAAGGCTCAGCAGCCCTCACACCAGAGGTACTACACTTTCCTGAAAACTCATGTATTGCTCCACCAAAAATAAAGTTTTTGTTTCTTTGATCTGTGTTTTCTTTTGCAGCATGGCTAATACGGAAAAGTTTTCCATGACTGCAAATGTATAATCTATAACAAATTGCTTACATTTGTGGTGGGTGAAAGATGAAATGAAAGGGGTGGAGAAGGAGGGAGAGAATTAGGAACTCAAAATTTAAAAAATATGTTAAAAATGTTTGTTTACATATAACTGAGAAAAAATAAAATAAAAATTAAATGTAAAAACAAAAAAAAATAAAGTACAAGTGAAGCTTAGAGAGATGCAGGATTCTTGGCTCTGTAGGAAGGCAGATGAGATTCAGTTTTATGCTAATAAAAACAATCCAAAGAACTTTTATGATGCTGTGAAGGCTATTTATGGGTCAAAAGCCTATGGTGCATCACAATTACTGAGTGCTGCTAGAACCGTACTGATCCTGGAGAGATAGGCTGAATACTTCCATAGTGCTCTCAATATCTCAACAGACTGTTGTCAACCAATGCTGAAGCCATTGGCTGTTTAGCTCAGGTTGAAGCCAAACTCTCTCTAGCCAAAATTCTAATTGAAGAAGACATATGTAATGCCACAAGGCTTCTATCATGTGGCAAAGTATCTGGTGTTGATTCCATCCCAGCAGAGATCTACAAGGCAGGGATCTACTGCTCATATAGAAGCTGACTGAAATCTTCCAGTTATATGGAAAGAGGAGGTTATTCCCCAAGAAATCAAAGATTCCTGCATTGTCTCTATAAAGAAAAAGGAAACAGATTGTTCTGTGACAATTATGGGGGTGGGGTCCTCTCTCTCAGTCATTGCTGAAGATTCTTGCCAGAATCTTCCTTAATAGGCTGGAAGATGGTTATCTACCCAAGAGTCAGTATGGCTTCAGAAAGGGCTGAAGAACAATCAACATGGTATTTACTTCCCAACAACTCCAAAAGAAATGCCAGGAGCAGAATAGAGGTCTGTACACAATATTCATCAAACTGACCAAGATCTTTGATACTGTAAGTTGTGAGGGCTTCTGGAAGATCATGGTGAAATTTGGTTGCCTGGAGAAATTCATCAGTATTGTACACTAGTTTCATGGTAATATGCTTACATAGGTTCTGAATAAAGGATGATCCCCTTACGCTTTCCCAGTCACTAATGGAGTGAAATAGGGCTATGTGCTTGTTCCCATGCTTTTTAGCATGCTGTTGTAAGATGCCTTCAATGAGAATGAAAACAGCATGGTCAGCTACCTCACTGACTAAACTATTTAACTTGAAAAGGCAATAAGCCAAGACTAAAGTGGAGGGAGAGTTGGTGCATGACTTTTTGTTCACAGATGATTGTGCACTCATTGCAGCCTCTGAGGCTGACATGCAACAGAGCATGGATTGATTCTCAGCTGCTTGTGCTAATTTTGGCCTGATGATTAACACCAAGGAAACAGATTCTTTACCAGCCAGCACCACACCATCCATATGTGGAACCATCAGTTATAGCAAATGGAGAAATTTTGAATTCCGTGAGTAAGTTCACTTAGCTTGGCAGCATACTTCCTAGGAATGTACATGTAGATGATGAGGTTGACACGTTCATTGCCAGAGTTGGCTCAGTATTTGGGAGTCTCCAAAGAAAAGTGTGAGAGGGAAGAGGTATTAGGCTGTCTACCAAGCTGAAGGTCTACAGAGCCACTCGGCTGACTTCACTGTTGTACACCTCAGAAACCTGTACGGTCTACCAGCCGCAAACCAGAAATTGAACCACTTATACTTGAATTGTCTTAGAAAGATTTTAAAGATCACTTTGCAAAATAAGGCACCAGATACCAAGATTCTTCATCAAGCTGTTCTGCTAAGCATGCAAACTCCACTGCAAAGTGTGAAACCCGATAGGCTGGTCATGTAGCCTGAATGCCAAATGTATATTTGCCTAAAATACTCACACTAGGCAAGTGTTCACACAGAGGTCAGAAGAAGTGATACAAGGACCCTCTCAATGTCTCTCTGGAATCAATTATGAGACAAGGGAGGCACTGGCATAGGGCTGCCCAGCATGGCATGCCTGCGTCAAAGAAGGCGCTGTGCTCTGAGCAAAGCAGAATCGAAGAAGCTGAAAGGAAACATGAGATGTGCTTATCTACGGATATCACCATCCCAAATTTCAAATGGGTTATTTGTGCCTGACCTGTGTCTTCTGAGTCTTCTGAGCTCATAGTGGTCTAATCAGCCACAGCTGTACAAAGTACAGCCACTGTACTTTGACTCCAACATCATGATGTTGTTTTGGTCCTCTTCAAGTATGAAGGACAAACCACAACACAAAGAATGAAACAATCCCTACTCACAAAAAGTTTATATTATAAAGAAGTGGAACACAAGGTCCCCAGGACTTGTAATTCTGCTCTACTCTGCCCTGATCACAATCATATCTGAACTACTATATTCAATTCTGGACCACAAATTGTAGGAAGGGCACTGCTAAATCGGGCAAGTGCCAAAGGAAGGTCAACATAATAGTTAAGCACCTAGACATTGTCATGTAAGTATTAGTTAAAGGAATTGTGGATATCTCTTTAGCCTAAAGAAGAGATTTATAAGGAACATGATAGCTGTCTTAAGCATTCACAGGACTGACAAGGAGAAGAGGGATTAGCCTTTTCTGCTTGGCCTCAGAGGATGGAAGTAGGAGCTGTGGGTAACCACAGCTGAGAGGCACAATTAGGCTTGATGTAATTAAGAGATTCTCAGCAATTAGAGTGTACACAACTGGAATTCCTTGCCTCAGGAATTAGCCAGTTTCTCTCAGTTGTTGCTAAGGCTGAGATTGGTTTTGTGTGTTTTGTTTTTGGTCTTTGTAGCTCAAGGCAAGGGTGTGCTAGCATCAGCTCTGTCAGTTAAATTTTCTCTGTGAGTATTTACACCTCAGAAAGCTACAATTCAGGGCTCGGTTTACTGCTTTGTTGATTGTCTAGGCTTAAGAAAATGAAATAAAATGTTAATAATGCAAACTAAATTTAAAGGTATGATACTATATTCTCCCACCCCACCCCTCCCAGAACTCTGGTGGTTCAATATTTACCAGTTCAAGCTGAACAAAGACTTAACAGAGAGCCTAGCATATGAACAGGGGCTTAACAAATTTTTATTAAATAGAATTGAATTGAAAGGCGAATGTCCACTTGTTGAGAACATAACAGAAGGGATTCTCTGGCAGGAGTAGATTAGACTAGATTGCCTCAGGTTCTTTCCAACCTTGAGATTCTGTGATTATACTGCTATCATCTAGAGTGGAAAATCTCTGCCTGTGGCCTTGAATGAATCCTTTAACCACAGTGCTGAGATCAGAGCTGTGGATAATTGGCACCTTAAAATTGTGAATAAAAGGTATGAGACCTCCCATATGCACCAAAATATTTATAGCAGCCTTTTTGTGACCACAAAGAATTGGAAACAAAGCAGATGTCCATTGATTGGGATATGGCTAAACAAATTATGGTCCATGAATGTAATGGAATATTACTGTGCTGTAAGAAATGATGAATGTGATGAATATAGAGATGGACAGAGAGATCTACATGAAATGATACAGAGTGAAGTAAGCAGAGCCAAGAAAACTATAAATGAAATAACTATAAAATGTAAACAGAAAGAACAACCACAAATACAAAAAAAAAAATTCAAAACTGAGTATTGCAAAATTATAAAGAACAAACGTAGGTCCAAAGAAATGAGAAGGCAAAATCTTCCTCCTTTCCCTTTCAACCTAACCTCTTTGATGATATCTATGATCCACGAATGTGGCACATTGCACGTATTTTCCAACTTAAAAAAATTAATTTTGCTTATTTTCCTCTTTTTCTTCTTTCTTTAAAAATATTATTTGTTATTTAGTATGGTTCTCTGGGAGGGGGAGGAGAAGGGATGCTAGAGAAAATTTTGGGTGATGTGAAAAAAAAGTAAGAATTTACTTTTTAAAAGGGATGGAAACACACCTCAGGCCCTAATATCTGGGACCCTTTTATTGCTGTTTCATTTCTAAGTGAAGGAAAAGAGACTGCATGTTTTGGGATTATGTAGTGAGTTGTTTCAGTTAGACACCCAGAAGGAAAGCTTGCTGCCGTGATTTCTCCCTCTAGGCTATTCAGCTTCAGGAAGTCTTTCACTCCATGGTGAGGGCAGAAGGATGAGAATGTCCTCCTGGGGGATCCTCTCTCAGGGCTATTCCCTTTCAGAGAGGTGCACTCCCCAGAGCCAGCTGTGTCCTACTGCTGTGATTAGTAAGCACTGTCTGTCTCTAGGGAGGTTCCTACCACCCTAGAACAGGAACCTTTAGAATGAGTTTATGTATTCGGCTGGTTAAAATGACAGAGATTCTGACAAGCAAGATTCCAATTTTCACTCCTCATTAGCTGCGGATGTGCCTTGGGTTTTTCTTAAGCGACTCATGCAGATCCGATGGAGGCTGATGAATGAATTTTCTGTTAGTATAAGATTAAGAGCAGATGTACAAATGTGTGTATGTCTACAATATTGATTCCTAAAAAATAGACGCAGTGAATCCTGCTACAGAGGCACTCTATTCAAACAATAAAGACCCTAACACATGAAAAGGTTGTCCCTTGATAGGGCATGAAGTACCTAGCTTCTGCTTAGGGGTGGGGGTGGGATGTTTCCTCTGGGCCTTGAAAATCCCCAGGGCAGCACTTTTTCTAGATAAAGTGGATTTGCTCTAGTTCATTCCAGAATTTCCCCAACAGAAGAGGCTTCAGAGGCCATCTAGTCCAGCTAGGGTCTGACCCTCTAAGATATCTCCAACAAATGATCAACCAGCCTTTGCTTTAAGACCTCCAGGGAGGGGGAGACCCATACTCAGCAGCCTTTTGGATTACTCTCATTTTCAGGAACATCAAAAGTAAATCTATCTCAGCAATTTCGACACATTAATCTTAGTTCTGTTTTTAGAAGCTGGGAAAAACAGGTCTAAAACCCTTTCCCGATGACAGGCCTTCTAATACTGATAGCTATAATGTCTTCCCCCACCTCCCTCTCTTCTCCAAACTAAACATCATTGGTTCTTCCAACTTCTATTCATACAATATAATTTCCTATCCTCTCATCGATCTCCTTCCTAAAATTTGACACTAAGAACTGAACATAATACTGCAGATGTGAGGCTTGACCACATTACGGAAGAAGAGGACAACAAGCATTCTTTTAATGCATCCTAAAATTACATTAGCATATTTTGGGGAGCTGCCACATTACTCTGTTGATTCATTGAACTTGCAATCGATCAATGGGACTTTGTTAGTTTCATCGATTGGTAAGATAGTTCCAACATGGGCAGGGAGGGCCTGTGGTTGATGTAGCGAGACTTGCACCTTTTTAGTTATATTTTATCTGAGCATCTTGCAAGTCTGCCTGCATTTGTCATGGCCAGATAGGAAGAGGTCAGTCGTGGCCACTAAGCAAAAGCTTAATAGGCATTTGTCTGTTATATGCATAAAACAAACCTATTTATAGGATCATGTAGAGACTATCATATTACTAAGATTATATGTGATTATAACTCGCATTGATTTAGAATGAGAAGAGATTTCAAACTCCTCTAATTCAACACCCATCGTTTTAGGGAACTGAATCCCAGAGAAGTTAAATGACTGCACAGGTAATAAATGACAGAACTGGGATTTGAACTCAGGTCCTCAGATTCTAATCTACTGCTTCTTCCATTATATGCCTAATATCATCACATTTCCTTAGGAAAGATGTTCTCGTAATTAATATGATGGTTACAGAGCTCCTCACTGTAAGTCTTTTAATTTCTCAGCTTTTCAGTCCCACCATTTTCCCCATAGGGAAAATAAGGTTCCTAAGACTTAAGTGACTTCCAAGTTCATCTAGGTAATTAGCAGCAAAGCTGAGATTTGAACATAGGTTTTAACTTGGTCGTATGATACTTGTTTAAATGATTAAAAAAAACTCTGAAGGACAAGATTTTACATTTATACGTATTGAGTTTCCTCTCTGTTTAAACTCATTAAGACTTTAAGATAGGATCATCTTTGATGATTTGTGGCAATTAGAAGATGGAAACACCCTGAGTACAAGGAATGTCTAATAATTATCCACTTCCATGTGCTGAACCTTTTAAGTGTGACTATGTGTTGTGGAGCCCCACTGGGTTTGGAAAAGTCCAGAAGTGCTGCTGAATTCCCTTTTTTATTTCTCTTCTAATTTTCTAGTTTTGTGACATAGTAGCCCTATTGAGGGGACAGCTAGGTGGAGCCAGGCCTGGAGTCAGGAATGCCTGAGTTCAAATCTGGCCTCAGACATGTACTAGCTGTGTGACCCTAGGCAAGTCACTTCACCCTGTTTGCCTCAGTTTCCTCATCTGTAAATGAGCTGCAGAAGGAAATGATGGACTCCAGTATCATTACCAAGAAAACCCCAAAGAAGGTCACAAAGAGTCTGACGTGACTGAAACCACTGAACAACAACAAGCCCTTTTGAGATACATTATGCCAAAAGTGAGGGAAGCTATAGTTCAAATGTATTTTGCCCTGGTCAGATCTCATCTGGAAGTATTACTCTCACTTCTGAGCATGAGGTTTTATAAAAGACATGGACAAGTAATAGCTCATCCAGAGAAAGATGACCAGAATCATGAAGGGAGTAGAGAGCATGCCTTATGAGAAGCAATAGATGGACCTTTGAGAAATGGCCTACAGTGAAGTTTCCTCAGACATACTAAATTTCCATTTCTTTAAATCCACGTCAGCAGTATTAGTTCCTTAGTTTTACAAAGCACGGTATACTTAAGTTTCAGGTTCTTCTAAATCAGGTGATTTCCCCAAAATGAGGAAATGAAACTTAAGCTGTGGGGCTTAGGATTGGTGGTTTCCCTATATGGACACAGGATATATAGATTATAAGACTGAGGCCATTAAAATTTTGATCGGAAGATGCTTTCTCTGTATAATTGAGAAAATGAGCATTTGCAAACTGCACCATGGTTAGCGTATAGAGCATAACCTGACTGGCCCAGCCAATGCAGAAACCTGACAAGAGGGCTTAGGAATGAGAAGGGCCTGGGAGCTCTGATCAGGCGCACTCCCTGGCTGCTGTTGTTTGAGCAACAAGGACTGTGCCCTTTCTCATGAGAAAGAATAAAGACCATTTCTGATTTCTGATTCAGATTCTGGACTTTTCATTCTGGTGGTTGTTGTCCCATGCAGACCTAGAGACATTTAGCCAAAACATGAGAACACATGGTGATATATGATAGCTTTCTTCAAGTACTTGAAAGGTTGTTAGGAATAAAAGATATTAGACTTATTATGTTCGTCCCAGACAGCAGAATTAGTATGAATTGAAATAAGTTGCAGAAAAGCAGATTTGGGGGCTGCTAGATGGTGCAGTGGGAAGAGCGCAGGCCCTGGAGTCAGGAGGACCTGAGTGCAAAATAAGTCTCAGACGATTGCTATCTGTGTGACCCTGGACAAGTCACTTAACCCTGACTGCCTTCAAAAAAAAAAGAAAAGAAAAAGAAAGGAAGGAAGGAAGAAGCAAGGAAGGAAGGAAAGGAAGGAAGGAAGGAAAGGAAGGAAGGAAGGAAGGAAGGAAGGAAGGAAGGAAGGAAGGAAGAAAGAAAGAAAGAAAGAAAGAAAGAAAGAAAGAAAGAAAGAGGAAGGAAGAGAAAGGAAGGGAGGAAGGAAGGAAAGAAAGAAGTAAAGAAGGAGAGAAAGAAGTAAAGAAGGAGAGAAAGAAGTAAAGAAGGAGAGAAAGAAGTAAAGAAGGAGAGAAAGAAGTAAAGAAGGAGAGAAAGAAAGAATGAAGGAAAGAAAAGCAGATTGATGTAAGGAAACACCAATTAGAGCCATCCAAAAGTGTAATGGGCTTCTTCTGGAGCTAGTGGGGACTCCACCACTATAGGTCTCCCAGTAAAGGCTGGATGACAACTTTTCAATGATACTGTAGAAGGAATTTCTTCTTAGACATGGAAAAGGCTGAATGAACTCAGTAATGTTCTCCAACTCTAAGAATTTGTATTTCTTTTTTTTTTCTTAATTCGATTATTATTTATTTATTTAATATTTTTAGTTTTCAGCATTGATTTTCACAAGCGTTTGAATTACACATTTTCTCCCCATTTCTACCCTCCCCCCACTCCAAGATGGCATATATTCTCATTGCCCCATTCCCCAGTCAGTCCTCCATTCTGCCACCCCACTCGCCCCATCCCCTTTTACCTTATTTTCTTGTAGGGCAAGATAAATTTCTATGCCCCATTGCCTGTATATCTTATTTCCTAGTTGCATGCAAAACCTATTTTTTTTAACATCTGCTTTCAAAATTTTGAGTTTCAAATTCTCTCCCCTCTTCCCTCCCCACCC
>CM053625.1:26499372-26523445 GCA_028646595.1 Phalanger gymnotis | reverse complement strand
CTCTCTCTCTCTCTCTCTCTCTCTCTCTCTCTCTCTCTCTCTCTCGTCCCTCCTCAAAAGTCAATTTTGCTTCTGACCTCTGCCTTGTCTTCCCTTTTGTTATCCTCCACCCATCTCTTATCTCTTCTCTTTTTACTTCCCTATTGAACAAGACAAAATTTTATATGCAAATGAATGTGTATATATGTTCTTCCCCCTTTAAACCAATTTTAACGAGAGTGAGATTCAAGCATTGCCCGCCATCCCCCCAACCCATTCCCCCTCCACTATAAAAGCTTCTCTTTACACATGTCTTTCTTGTGAAAAAAAATTTCCCCATTTTATTTTTCCTTTCCCCTTTCTCCCAGTACATCCCTCTTTCTCACCCCTTCATTTTTTCTTTTTTTTTAAAGAGATCATCCCAAAGTAATCAACTCATACCCACACTCTCTGTCTCTGTAGACTCTTTCTAACTGTCCTCATGATGACAAAGTTCTTAGCAGTTGCATGTATCATTTTCCCATATAGGAATGTAAACAGTTTAACTTTATTCCATCCCTTATGATTAATCTTTGATTTACCTTTTTATGCTTATTTTGAGTCTTTTGTTTGAATGTCAGATTTTCTATTCAACTCTTGTCTTTTCATTAGGAATGCTTGAAAATCCTCTATTGCATTAGATAGCCATTTTTTTCCCTTGAAGAATTATACTCAGTTTTGCTGGGCAGGTTATTATTGGTTGTAGCTTCTTTCTATTCTAGAATATCATATTTTAAGTCCTCTGTTCCTTTAACATGCAAGCTGCTGAATCTTGCATGATTCTGACTGTAGCTCCATGACATTTGAAGTGTTTCTTTCTGGCTGTTTGCAATATTTCTTCCTTGACCAGGGAGCTCTGCAATTTGGCTATGATATTACTGAGAGTTTTCAATTTGGGATACCTTTCAGGAAGTGATTGGTGGATCTTTTTTATTACTATTTTACCCTCTGGATCTAAGATATTGGGGCAGATTTCCTTGATAATATCTTGAAATATGATGTGTAGGCTCTTTTTTTGGTCATGGTTTTCAAGTAGTCTAACAATTCTTAAATGATCTCTACTTGATCTATTTTCCAGGTGAGTTGTTTTTCCAATGAGATAGTTCACATTTTCTTCTATTTTTTTTATTCTTTTGACTTTGTTTTTATTTTTCTTGATGTCTAATGGTATCATTAGCTTCCACTGCCCAGTTCTAATTTTTAAGGCATTATAAGCTTTAGTGAGCCTCCTTTTTCCTTTAGTTAATTCTGCTTTTAAGGTGTTACTTTCTTAGTATTTTTTGTACCTCTTTTGCTGAGATGGTAATTCTCTTTTCATAATTTTCTTGTCTTGCTCATTACTTTTTCCATTTTTTTCCTCTACACTCTTATCTCTTTCTTTAACTTTTTGAGGATTTCTTGCTGGCTTTGGGTCCAATTAACATTTTTCTTTGAGGTTTTGGTTGTAGCTATTTTCACATTGTTGTCTTCTTCTAGGTTTAAATCTTGGTCTTCTCTGCCACAGCAAGTTTTTTTGTGGTCAAGTTCTTTTGTTGTTGTTATTGTTGTATGTTCATTTCCCCAGACTAGTTCTTGACTTTGAAATTTATGTTAAAGTTAGACTCTGCCCACCTGGGCATGGGGATGCAATGTCCCAAGCTTCAGGTTTTTTGTGCTGCTGTTTTTGGAGTTAGTTCTGGGGGTCTGCAAGTTTTGGGTGCTTCCAAGGTGATGTTATTCTGGGAGAGGTGTGGTCTGTGCTCTGGTCTTTACCCAGGAAGGACCCATGTTTCCCTGCAGCCACCAGTGCTAGAACTTCTTTTGGACCAGAGCCCTTTCTCCCTTGTGACTGATCACTAGTACTAGTCTCTACTCTAGAGCTGGGCTATAGCCCAGAACTTCTTTCAGGCAATAAAATTGTCAATCAACACCAGCTGTATCCAGTGCCAGCAAAGAGTCCCTTGTAATCTCTTTCTGACCAGGTATCTGACCCTCTTACTGTCTCTGGCCTGAGAGCTCCCAAAGCTGCTGCTGTCCTGGCCACCTCCAAGGCTCCTATCAAGCTCTGGACCTGGACCCACCCCGGTGCCACAGATCTCCCCTGAAAAATCTCCCTAGTTGTCCAAGGCTGGATAAATGTCTCCCTTTTCCCTTTAATTGGCTCTGCTCCTCCAAAATTTGATTTGAGGCATTATTTTAAAGTTATTTGGAGGGGAATATTGAGAGAGTTCAGTTGGGGCTCAGCCTGTACCCTGTCATCTGAATTCTACATCTCTCAGAACTTTCTTGATAGCCACATGACTGACCTTGGAGAGTTACCTCTCTGAGCTTCAGTTTATTAATCTGTAAAATGGTCATAACAATATTCATACTCCTTCTCAGGGAATAAGCATTGACTGAGCATCTATGTGCCAGGCACTTTGCTAAGCATTGTACAAATATTATCTCATTTGATCTTCAGAACAACCTGCTGTTATTGTTCCCATTTAAAGATGAGGAAATTGAGGCATACAAAGTTTAAGTGACTTACTCAGGGTCACCCAGCTAGTAAGTGTTTAAGGCTGGATTTGAACTGGAGTCTTCCTGACTCCAGACCCAACACTCTCTCCATTTTGCCTCTAACTGCCCCTTTCAGGGTTAGTGAGAGTCAGTCTCTCAGTGAATCAGTCAACAATCATCCTTGAGTGCTTATTATGTTTCAGGTGCTCTGCTAAACACTAGAGACACAAAAGAAAGGCAAAAACAGATTCCTAGATATCAGACTGTTCTTTCTAATAATGGAGGTAACATATAACTATCTAGGTAAATACAAGATACCTACAGTGTATATAAACTTTGTAAATTGTAAAGTGCTACTGTAAAGTATTATCATACTGTTAAGCGAGCTATTATTACACTGTTATTAATCTCTGACTTTTCAGAAAGTTTTATCACTTCATCATTGTCCCATATTTGCTCTCTCTCTCTGCTTTTTCATGAGTATTTTCCTCTTAAAGGCTCTTCTTTCTTGGCCTCATCCAAAGGCACCTAGCACAGGGCTAGACACCCCATGGGGACTTAAGATAGTGTTGTTGATAGATTAAAAATTCTTCTACCAGTGTAATTATATAAGTTGTTTGGAGGGGAATGTTGAGAGAGTTCAGTTGGGTCCCAGCCTGTGAAATTATAACTACAATTGAGTACAATTTTCTCTCTTCTCCTTTGGGGTTGGAAAGCAAAATATAAATTGGTTTGTTTTGAGTTTGTCTCAGTCCAAGGGCCTCCCCCCCCACACACACAGTGTCAGCAGTTTCTCCATTTAAAAAAAAAAATATAGAGTTTGGAAGCTGACTCTCCACCCCCTGATATCCCCTTGCCACCCGGGTACTACAAATAGGATACTCATATGCCTACTGGGAAAAATTGATATAAACTGGTGAACTTCTGGGCATGAGGTGAACATATACTGGGAATGAGTGCTCCGGCCTCTCTGAGGCACAGAGACTTGGTGAGAGCTAGAACAAGGTCAGGACTAGAAGACAGTATCAGGGCAGAGTCGAATGTGAAAAGAATACAATTTATATTACATTTCTTAAGGCCCTTATCCAATGGTATGCAGGAGCCCACTCATCCAATTTTTGTTTTCACCTTGGAAAGGAGAAACACTATAAATTGGGGCTTGATTTATTGTTTTGTTAATTATCTAGACTTTAGAAAGTTCTGGAAAAATGTCAATGCAGATTAAACTTTAAAATGTGTTTTGCAGGTACATTTTTTTTCTGGAGATTCAGTGGTTAAACACTTACCAGCACAATTCTGCCCTTTGCCATTCTACTTTGTATTACTGTTAATCTGTCAGTTCCCACATTCCATCCCCTACTTGTCTATGAGGCCCCTCAGGCAGGAAAATTTTCTCATTTCACTTTCCTCTCTGCCTATCTACCTATACCTAGCCATCAAGCTCTTTGTGCACAATAGATCCTCATAAAAGTTTGTCCTTATCAAAGCTAAGGGATATGTTCTTCCATTACTGACAATTGAGTCTCAAATACTTGGAGGAGGGTTTACCCTCTCATGATACAAATCTCAATCTGTCCATACAAGGACTATTTTTGGACGGGGAGAGGTGAGGCAATTGGGGTTAAGTTACTTGCCCAAGGTCACATAGCTAGTAAGTGTCAAGTGTCTGAGGTCGGATTTGAACTGAAGTCCTCTTGACTCCAGGGTCGGTGCTCTGTTCACTGTACCACCTAGCTGCTCCCATCCAAGGATTTTTGTCAGTTGTTCATCTGAGGAATGTGGCTATGACTCTTCCAGTGGGAAAAGGGGAAGTAAAGATGCTTGGCTCAGTGAAGGCCTTTTCACTCCGCCCATCTTGTGGGATGATTGTCCATTCTTCCTTCCCTTTTGGGGAACCAGGCAATGTGCTCTAGGCTGCATTTGCTTCTACTTGAGATCTTGAAGATACAAATGAAGAATATAAACTGTTTATTGTTAATCCCCTTCCTCTTAACTTATGATTATCTAAGTCAGTTCTGTTATGAAGTGTGAATTTATTCCAACATGATTGATATATTATAGAACATTTTGAGCATAATTTGAATTTCAAGTTTGCTTCTATGCAATTTTTTCTGAAAGAAATATCAAGAAAAATGCAGCATTTCACAATATATCATAAGTTGCAACCCTTCCAACACCCACTTCTACAAGCAAACCAGTTTTTGTCATGGTAAATTGCTATATTTATTGTATATCTCGTAGTGCAGAAGGAGCTGTGAATAGAGAAGGGCTGGTCTGCACCACCGCCATTCCTATCTATCTATTTCATCCCCCACGTACTTCAACCAGTGCCTCCAGCTCAAGGCCAAGAGATTTAGCTTGCCAAACTTCCTCTTGTAGTCCGCTCTGATTATCAACTACTATTTCCTACAGTATTTATGTGTTTCTTAACCATTTAACATGTATAAAAAAATGCTACTATTTTTATTATTTTCCTATCTTTTAAAAAATGTGTCATTGACCAAGTTTCTGAGCATTGTGTAGCTAAACCCATTTTCTCGGTAAGTTCTGTGCTTTTTATTGGTCAATTTTGCATACCAAAGATATATCACATTAGAGCGGAATTGCTTCTGTGTGTGTCCGTGTGTGCGTGTGTGTGTGTGTGTGTGCATGTGTGTAATACATTTCACTGGTGGTATCCTTTAGTGCACTTCTCCATCATAATTGTTTATTTATAATGTGGTTTCCCATTGTCCTTTGGGACAATTCAATTCAGTCTTCACTTTATGGGTGTTTGTTGAAAAATGTCAAAACAAGATGAACTAAATTTTAAAATAATAAATGATTGTTGGGTGTCAGTGTCTTGCTCATAGTAGGCACCTAAAAATTCTTTTTTCATTGGATTGGAATTGAATTAATGAGAACATATATCACAAAGTTTCTCATAGCTAGATCTAGTTCTATTCCCTAGATCCTAGGCTTTGAATAGGGAGCTGGGGAATGGTGAGGGAAGATAACTAAAGCTTGCTGAGCCCTCTGCATATAAGTTGGGTTTATGATGAAATTTTGGGCTCGATTAATGCTCACAGCTGGCCCATTAACCATGATCTCTTGAAAATGCCACATTTTATCTTTGCCAGTCTCTCTATTCTAGCTTCCCCTTGCCCTTTGAATTTGTCTTTGCCCTAATTCAGGGAGAAAGGCATTAAATAAAACTAGGCATTTAGTAAGTATCATTTCCCAGATAGGCTTTGTAAATACATCTCAATTACCTCCACAAGCCTCACATTCTGAGCTAGGAACACTGGTTATTCCTCAAACTTTCAGGTGACCTACCAAGTGCTGATGGAATTTTCAAGGTGCTTTGTTCTCTCTGGGCAGACTGGGTTATGGCTCACAGTCACATCACAGAGGCAAAAGCAAAAAAGATTCTCAGACCCAAGGTGTCAAATACAGGCTGTGGGGAGCCAGACTTCTTTTCTTACACTGAAAGGTTCACAGACACACTTCTCAGGTGAGGAGTTACTGCCCAAAATCTGAGGCAAAACTCTGACCAAGATTATCCCTGAACCTTTGGTTCAAGGCAACTGCTAATGTTTCTTTTTATATCTAGCAAGCTAATGTTTCTTTTTAAAAAATATTAATTAATTAATTAATTAATTTTTAGTTTTCAACATTTGCTTTTATAAGGTTTTGAGTTTCAAATTTTCTCCCCCTCCCTCCCCTTCCTCCACCCCAAGACAGCATGCAATCTGATATAGGCTTTACATATACATTCATATTAAACATATTTTTGCAGCTGTTTCTTTCTAATATCTAGCAAATGCACACACACACACACACACACACACATATCCTAACCTCTTTGATCGAAGTCCCTTCCTAGTCCCAGAACTACCAGACCAATGAATCCCATAAAACAGAGGGACCAGTTGCACTGTTCATCAGAGAATTCATTTGCCTAGCACCTTGTGTCATCAGCATCCCAGACACCTTCTTAGAGATCTCTGTCTTCAACCTAGGGCCCTCCCAGTACACTGAACTAGCCCTGGCACAGGCTTCACAGTGGAGGCTCTCCCAGCACCCAGTATTCCAGTTACCTGACACATGGCTTCTGTTCCAGTCCAAATCAGGACCTTCTTCGGAAGTCCAGAGGCCAAACCCCTAAAACTCTTCTTCAGCCAGCCCACCTCACAATGCCACTTCCTGCCTCCTTACTGGTTGTCCCTGGGTCAAATGCCTACTCTTGCTTCCAGTGAAATGACCTTTCTGGGACCTCATAGGACATCACAACATCTGTCTGAAGTTAGACCTTAAAGAAGGAGCTTGAGGAATCTAACCCAATGCATCCGTCAATGGACTTCTACCTATGCCAATACTCTGGATTCATTCCTTAATTGTTAACATACTCCCAAGAGTCTCCTATTCTCCCCATCCCAGTGATTCTGAACCCCACGTGCCAATTATAAACCCTTATCCACATTCCCATCTACCAGTTAAATCCCTCGCATTCACTTCTTTCCAGTTTTAAAACTTTTCTTCTCACTCCTTCCATCCTCTGGCTTTCATTTAGACCTAGATTGTTTCTGATCACACTGCATCCCTTGTGACTCTTTCTAGTAATGGTTGCTCACAACTCATCAGTTGTGGTAGGGTGATCAGAATACTCCTTTCTCCTCATTGCCATTTCCAGATTCTCTCTCTACCATCGTTACTCAGCAACCTCTCTTCCTTTGAGATTTCTGCTGTCCAAATAATCAACCAATCCGGGTCCTGATGTCCATTACCTATGGACCCCCAAGACATTCTCCTTTCTTCCTCAATGAATTCAGTGCTTAGTTTACAGCTTTCTCTCCATTCCAACTCCTGCTGTCATACTAGGGGATTTTGACATATATATTAATGCTTCCTCAACTACCCTAACTTCTAGTTCCACAATCTGATCAATTCCCATGACCTACTCTTCTACTCTGCCTAAGCAACACACATGACCTACTCCTCTTTTTTTTTTTCTTTAGCTATGTCCAGAGATGGCCATACCCTTGATCTTGCCATCATAGCCCGCAAGTGTTTCACTTCCATGATCATGAACTCTGAAATTATTTTACTTTAATTTTTTATCATTCTGTCTTTCCCTATGACAATTCCAAAAGGCTTGTGAAAAATGCTGTCTATGCAGAGAAAGGACTATGGAGTCTGAATCCAGATTGAAGCATCCTGTTTTCTCTCTTTTTTTCTTCCTCATGGTTTTCGCCTTTTGTTCTGATTCTCCTTTCACAACATGACTAATGTAGAAATATGTTTAATATGATTGCACATGTTGTAATATTAATTAAGGTGGGACTTTTCTTTTTTACTCTTTTCTCTTTTAGAATGCTAAAGCAGTCAAGTGCCTTTGATTAAGTCTTACTAAGCGCAAAGCCCCAGGCCCACACTCTTTTGCTGATTAGGTGTGAAGCCTTCAGGCCCTAAGAAGGGTACATAAACTCAATTTTGTCTGGGGCTTTCACTCACTGTAAGACCGTTAATGTGGAGACTCTGTGTAGCCACTGGAGGGGCCCTTCCCAGGTTTGAAAAAACCCAGATGTTGGTGCTTCTCTTTTTGGTAACTATCTTTGTGATGTCTTCATCAGACAAAGCCTGTCTGTTGAATTGTGTTATTTGCTCTGTTTATATTGTCTCTGTTTGTAATTTCTGTTTGTGTTTGGCCTGAAGTTCAGAGTGCTGGCTTTTCCTCCTGAACTAAGTGAATGATATATGTATGTTTGATTAAAGTGAGATTATTAATCCCTTAAAAGTTGCTTTCCTTAGAAAAGCAGATCAAAGAACCTATATTGGCAGCCCTTCTGTGTGCTTTTGTTATTGGTCTTACATAGCCACAGTAGCTGCTAGTCACATTGTTGTTACACATGTGTAGTGTACATCAGATTTCTTGCCATCTTGGAGAGGAAGGGAGAGAGAAAAAATTTGGAACTCAAAATCTTGTAAAAGTGAATGTTGAAAACTATCTTTACATATAATTGGAAAAAATAAAATATTATTAAGTGAGGAAAAAATAAAGTGTTCACTGACTAAGATATTAAGTGAGCTAGCCAGGGTCACATAATAGCATATGACATACGTGTACCCAGATCTTTCTAGTTCTAAGGTTGGCTCTCTCTTCATTTTGCCTCTAATACACCAGCATAGTACCAAAATGAAGGGGATCTTCAGGGAGTGGTATCTATGTCCTGTAGAAGTCACAGAATCTTTATGACGTTTCCACAGAAATTATTTCATTATGCTTATACATGAATTCTCCATTGTACATGCTTGAGACTTTTTTTTAAAATCACATGTTTTTTTAAAATGCTATTAGCACCAATGGATTTTCCCAAGAAATAATGTGAAATTCAGAAGAAGGAGAAACACCTTTTAAAACATTTTTTCCCCAAAACAGTATGTTATATTGAAGTGGTTTTGCTTCATAAGGCAAATCAGTTTGTTAATTCCCAGCTTTTTCAGAGCAGAACCAGACCCTTATTGACAGATTCACAAAGAGACTGACTAGTGCTGACAACAACTAGCTGCCCTCATCTCTCCTTACATGGCCAAGGAAATGCTGGTCTGTTTCACATGAGCCCAAGAGCTGCAGATGTGACTGTAGTATTCAAGACTCAGCCAATCTTGCTCCTCACTTGCAGGCAGTTTTAAAGTTGTTCCAAGAGCAGAAACGACAGCAATCTCATCACTTTTATGTGGTTACTTAATTTCATTTCTACTGGTCGGGAGATTAGAAGGTTTTGATGTGTCACAGTCAGTTTGTAGAAAGCAACGTGCATTTTCCTCCAAGTCTCTATCGGTTTGAGGACCTGTAGGACACTGAGTTCCAGGAATGCCATTTTGTAAAAAATGAGCTTTTCTCTTTCTGTGATGTGTACTTCCCAGGACCTTGTCTTAAGACAGACTTTCATGGCTTGATTAGCCTGACATAGCTATCCTTGAGCTGAAAACCCTTAAAGGACATACACCATCCAAATGCTACACACTTTATGGTCTTTGTCACAATTCTTTGGTCACATCTCAATCTCCAAAACCATAAACCTCAAGGCTATTTCATCTAAGCTCTTAATTTATATGAGGAAACTGAGGCCCAGAGAGGTAAATTGATTTATTCAAGGTCATATAGGTAGAAAGAAGTAGAGCTGTGATTTGAACTCAGTTCATAGGATTGTAGAATCAGAAATTTAGAGATTGAAAGGACTTTGAATGTCATCTATTCCAACCTCCTTATTTTACAGAGGAGGAAGATACAACACAGAGTGTTAAGTAATTTACTTAAGACCACACAGGAAGAGAGAGCAGCTAGGTGGTACAGTAGATAGAGCACTGGCCTCAGACTCTTACTGTCTGTGTGATCCTGGGCAAGTCATTCAACCCTGTTTGCCTCAGTCCCTCATCTGTAAAATGAGCTGGAGAAGAAAATGGCAAACCACTCTAGGCTCTTCGCCAAGAAAACCTCCAAAAAGGGGTTACAAAGAGTTAGACATGATCAAAATTGCAGAACAGAAGCAACACAGGTAGTGGCAGAGGCAGGACTCATACCTAGATCCTCTGATTCCAAATCTATCACCTTTTGCTTTCTATAATTCTCCCTATCAATGAGAGTGCTAGAAGAAAATTTGGGAAAAAATGAGGTCTTCTGACTTAAAATTTAATACTTTTTAACTGCATCACACGGTCTCTCAGTGTCCATGAAGTCTTCCATTCCTGGACATAGTCTCTGTTTCTTAGGGGACTTACGTTATAAAATCCAAATTCTACTCATCCTTCACTGCCTAAATGTCCCTCCCAGAGGAAGCCTTCCATGTCCACTGCCATTTTCCACTCTCTACCCCCACAAGCCCACAAAATCAGTACTACCAATACCATAGAATAGTGTCTTGTTCATACGTCCCACAGCCTGAGGAATGATACTATTTGGATTGCTATGCAATATCTGATATCATTTGCAATGATTTCTTGCCTGTGAGTTTTGTCTCTCTACATATGCTGTCAGGTTCCTAGGGATAACTCTGGTATAGGAGAATTATACATCTACACTCACAATTGTAGCTTCATACATGTATTTCCTATTTACAAAAATCCCTTATAATAATACCATGAAATATTTACTGAATGCGAAGGAAAAAAGAAAGAATATCACAACATAATATTTACTTGGTAGAAGGCAAAAACAGAAATAATCAGAATAACAGTCTAGCCATAAACCTGGGCCATTCTCTCCCACAAAAACATAGTGTCCATAAGGGTGGGGTGGGGAGAGTGGGCACACACAGAAACCTAGCAGTGAGGAATATGTGTATGGAAATTCATGTACTTAGGGTAACCCGCTGCTCTGGACTGTGGGTCTAGATGTGTATGGGTCCTTTAGAGAACTGTATGTGTTACATGCCACCTGTCATGTCTAGACCTCTCAGGTTTCTTGCTGACTGAAGCTATTTCTTTTCTACTCTTGGGCCACTGAAACAGTGTTAAAGCTCTTTTAGCTAAAAGCCGACTTAAGCCAAAAGTATACAGAGCTTCCTGGGTCTTCTCCCTTGGCTAAATGCTGAGGCAGCATAGCATTCAGTGAAAAACAGTTCTCTTTAATCCTGGGATCTGTAATGCTATTTAGGTTTCGCTCTCTATAGGCTTTGGGGAATCTCCCTCTCTTAAGCCACAGAAGGCAGTAAAGGATAAAATGCAAGCAAGCCTCTGAGGGGGTTTCCCTCTTTGACACTACAGATGGTACCAGAGGGCAAGACAATATTTTCCTAGTCAGCTCTTTACCCATAGCAGAGTATTCTCCTTTTCTTTAATCAGCTCTTTCAGATAGCAGTGCTGTCCTCCAATCACATCAGTTCCCCACATCAACCACAGAGCCGGCCTATCAGCAGGAAGCTGGTCTCAGCTGCTGCTAGTTCCCCAGCTCCTAGGTTTCTCAGTTTTGGGGCTTCTGTGTTTTGTTTTTTGGTCTTCAATGTCCTGCCTTCTGTAAGTAGTTTTTCTTATTCGTTTCTCCTCCACTCAGTTTCATTCATCACTAACTCAATCTTCTTTAAAAATTTTTTTTGACCCTATATTCTAATCTGGCTTCTGATATTGGACTTTTTATTCTCTATATTGTCTAATGCCTTAAATCAGAGTCTCTTTATTAGCAGTGTTCTATCTCCAACTTAGGTTGAAAAACCTAAAATTCACATATTTGTCAGATATCTGTCACAACTAGTTATTATACAATAGTTATATAGTTCCAAAAGAGTTCTTTGATTCTGAGTTTCCCAGTAATTAAGCTTTCAAGTTTTAAAAATAATCTTAGTCAAATTAGCTAGTGGAAAACAATACACTTCAATCATCTCTACTCTCAGTCAGTGTTTTTGCCTTCAAGCAAAAGTATCAACTTTGGTTCTGTCATTACTTTTATCTAAGGGACTATTTCCTCTCAGGTTCTCTGAACTGTCACTAGATGCTTTTCTCCAAGTATTTTCCACCAAGTTCCCCAAATTTTTCTTTTCTTGTCCCTTTCAGTGAATTAAATATCAGTATAAGAAAGGGATAGTACTTTCCAGTAAGATCATATAAGATTTCATATAAATGTAGGAATTGGTAGATATCTCTGGAATCTTTTCTAACCCTCTCCAACAAAGACTAAGCTTCCTTTCTTGAGGGAAACAGGAGAAGGGGAAAGCATGAGGCTTTCCTTTGAGAGAGGTGTATTGAACAGAAGTTATATCTATCTGCACCCCATAAATATTGCTCATCTAGAGGCATGATTTTTAGGTTCAAAATAACAAGCTATTAGCTTTCCTTGTTGCTATCCTTTTGAGGGGTAGCTCTTAATTTTTACTCACTGTTGACCCTTCCCACCAAATGCAAATCGCCTAGAAGTCCATCAAAAATAGTGATTATAACAAACCCATTATCTGAACAAATAGCAAACAGAAATCAGATAATTTATACAGATTACAATATACAAGAAAACACACAGAGTAAATAAGCTCTTCTGCCAAGAGTGAGATCTCTGTGCTCAAACCAAGAGAAAGGAGTCCCAATCTTACCCAAATATAAATTCCCTGAAGTCAATAGGGAGAAGAGCTAAGATAAGAGGGTCATGTTGAGTTGACTTCCCCTTTGTGTCTGCTGCTTCCAGAGTCTGTATGTTTCTCTTCTCATGTCTGCTGAAGGTCCCCAAGAAATTTCGACACCACAAGTGCTTCTCGAAGACAGTATAAAGAATGTTTCTCCTCTCCAAACTCTCATATCACCTCCTTCTTTCACATAGCTAAACCACATAGAGTTAGCATTCTTTCCTTCATTTAAAAAAGTCAACGCAAAATGCCCCAGAGTTGGCTAAAAACTCAAATTATACTTATTAAGTGCCTAATGTGTACAAAGCACATTATTGGGTTTTGAGAGATACAAAGTATATGCATGTGTATATTTGTATATATTAAAATAACAAAATTTATACATATTAAACCTCACCAGTTTATAGTCTAGTAAGAGAAGATATAAATACAAGTAAGTACTATATACAATGACAATTTTTAGAGAAGGATGACAAAGTGCTATTTGAAGTTAAAGGGAAAAGGTTCTTACTGACTTAGAACATCAGGGAATACTTCACGGATACCTACATTATCCATTTCTCTTCTCTGACTCAGCTTTTAAAGACCTCTCCCTATTTTTTTGTCAGTGAGTTGTTGCTGACCTGCCCAAAGTAAACATTCTTCATGTTTAGAGATGCAGGGAATTGTCAGAGAAAGGACACTAGAGATATTTATTTGTTCATCCTCATGCAAACTCTCCAACTCTCTGGGCCTTGAATAATGGGAACTCCCCGCCAACACCACCAATCACGTCCCTCCTCCTTTCAGTACACCGAGCCTTGGAAGTTGCCCCTGCAACACTGTATTAGCGTCAGCTCCTTGAACAAGGCTCAGATTTTCAATGCAAGGGTGAAGTTAAATGGAAATCTAACTGTATATTTCACCTTTTATTATAATTATATGTAGGCATAGTCTTAAACCCACATCTCCAGATGGTTACTGAATCAAATATCCTTAACAAGCAATTTCTGTGCTGACGTAGCCATCTAGGGTCTCTTAGCATCTTATTGAATGGTATTCTGTTCTTCAATTTCCCTGCCTCAATGTGGCCAATTGCTAGACATTTGTTAGTGGGCAGGTGCTAGACTTGTAGTCAGATCACTCTCTGCAGTGCCATACTCACCTCCTATGCAGAAGGGCATAGTGCATGGAATTCTGGATTGCGAATCTATAAAACTTGTGTTCAAGGGTAGGGATGAGGCAGGTGGGTGGTGCAGTGGATAGAGCACTGGGCTTAGAATCAGGAAAATTCATCTCCCTGAGTTCAAATGTGGTCTCAGATACTTACTAGCTGTGTGATCCACCCTGGGCAAGTGTAGCAACAATTCAGCTAGCAGCTTCTGTGTCTGTATTAGACCAATAACAACCAGCACATGGAAGGGCTTCTAACACAGGTTCTTCGATCTGCTTTTCTAAGGAAAGCAACTTCAAGGGGTTAACAATTTCAGTTTAATCAAACATACTTATATCAGTCACTTAGTTCAGGGGGAAAAGATGAGCCCCCTGAACTTCAAGGCAAATACAAACAGAAATTACAAACATCAACAGACAGACCTTGTCTGATCCAAATCACAATTCATAGTTACCAGAGAAGCACCAATATCTGTCTGGGTTATCAAAGCTGGCGGGGGGGGCGGAGTTACAACTGCTTGCCCAGAGTCTCAACACTCCTTCGGTGAGTGAGCCCCAAAAGTCAAACACAAAGCTCCCCTCGATTATGTCCTGTTTGGAGCCCAGCCTGGGTGAGGTCAGAGTCCTCCCGTTCAAAGCCCTGAGGGCTCTGACCTCACCCAGGCTGGGTATGAGAAAGTTCCCATCCCCAGCATCACATCACAGACAAGTCAATGACTCCTGATTGCCTCAGTGCTGAGAAATACTCCAAAACAAAGACAGCAAAACGTTTCCGGCCAATTCAAACAAAGGAGAGATTTGACAATCTTAGCATCCCCAAAGGGAAGAACAGGGAAAAGTCTGATTGCCATAACGTTAAGTAACTTAACCCTATTTGCCTCAGTTTCCTCATCTGTAAAATGAGCTGTAAAAGGAAATGGCAAACTGCTCCATTATCTTTACCAAGAAAACCCCAAATGGGGTCATGGAGAATCAGACATAATGAAATGACTGAACAGCAACAACGACAAAACTTGTGCTCACATCTCACCTCTGATGCTTATTTACTGGTTGTGTTACCATGGGAATGAGGGAGGGGGAAAAAGAGAGAGAGAGAAAGAGAGAGCAAAGATTTATTAAGCACCTACTATGTTCCAGGCACTATGCTACATACTCTATAAATATTATTTCATTTAATCCTCACAACAAACCTTGGAGGGAAGTGCTACTATTATTCCCATTTTCAATTGAGGAAAATGAGGCATGCAGAGGTTAATGACTTACCCAGAGTCACAAGGCCAGATTTAAGCCCAGGTCTTCCTGACTCCAAGCCCCACGCTCTATCCGCTGCCTCACCTGGCTGCCTCTCCCGTGGAAAAGTCACTTAATTTCTCTGAGGGTCAGTAGCCTTATCTGTAAAATGGGGATGATATCGCTTGTAATACCTACCTCTTAGGATTGTTGTGAGGATCAAATGACAAAATACTTATAAAGTATGTCACAAAGTTTAAAGTTCTATATTGTCAGCTGCTCTATACTCTGTATCTATGTCTATATAATCTATATTCTATAATGGAAGCTATTTTTACTTCAAAAGACAGAAAAAGTCAATGAGAGTTAGGAATTCCTGGGTTCAAGCACCACCTCTGGCTCACACTGACCATTTCACCCTGGGCAAGTCAATTAGTCTTTCTGCACCTTGCAGAATAGGCACAGCTCTACATTGGTAGACAGAGTTTACTTGCCAGGAGTTCCTTATAGTAATGAAATAATGGGTCTGGTTTAAAAAAACCCCAGTTACTCTGTTGTTGGTTGGCTGGCTGGATGGAACAAGCCTTCTAGTCTGCTCCTGATAAAGGGCCTTAGTTTTGACAGTGGTCAGAGCCTGAGCTTTCACTTGTTGTTTGAGAACAAGGAAGAGGGAGGAAGGGAGAATAGGAGGGCACAAGCAGCAGTGATTTTATTTGCAATTAGAAAACGCTATTATTTCTGGGCAAGTGTTAACTCTCCTCTATATCTGAAGAAAAACAGCATGTACTAAGTACAGATAATAGTCCCATTTTTCTTTCTCCTGGGGTCAGCTGCAGGCTGCACTGCCTGTGGGATTGGGGTGTAAATTGGTGGTGATCGTGTTGTATCGCTAGTTTCTTTTGTCATGTTTTATTAATTCCCTCCCCCATCACAGTTTTTTAATAGTGTTCTCAATAGACAGTATAAAAATAGAGCCCAATGCCCCATCACGGTAAAGTAACAAGCCCACAGTCTGTTTGTTTACCCATATGCATAAAATACGTGCTTATTAGAAGGACATATCTAAGAAAGCTTGGAGATGTTTCATAGTATAGTGAAAGAAACATTGTACTGGGAGTCAGGAGAATTGGGTATGATACAGCTCTAGAATTTTTTGCTATGTGACCTATGGAATGCTTTGCTCTCCTCACCTATAAATAAGGGATAATAATACTCAGGTACCAGCCCTTCTGGGGATACTGCCTCAACTTCCACAAGCAATGGAAGACTGGGTCAACAGAAGTCTGACTACTGGACCATTGCCTCAGGATTCTAGACACAACAATGAAGGGTTAGAATTTTTGTACTATCACTCAGAAGCCCCAATCTGGTATGTTCCTCATTAATGATCAGATGGCCAGACTGGATTCTCTTTTTTAAAGGATATTTACTAAGGTTGTATTGTAAGAAGAGTTAGCATAAAATATGTCTCCAAACAGGGGGCATGCTTTCCTCTTGTACATGCCAGATTCCTGGCAAGAATGGACTTAAAATTAGAGAACAGATTTTTCTCCCTTTATGGAATCCCCTTGCAGCACTCTGCTGGGGTTTAATAGTGCCCTTATTATATGTGTGTGTATGTGTATGTGTGTGTGTACATATATGTGTATATGTGTGCATATGTGTATGTGTATATCTATGCATGTATCTATGTATGTATCTATGTATCTGTCTGTCTATACACCCTTATACACTCCTGAATAATGCTGTTATTTTGTTAAACTGCTTTATTTTGTACTGTATTCCTTTGGCTGACTAGTAGAAGTGGTAGGGGGTGGGGAGGCGCTAATGAACTATGGTTCTGAGTGGATTCAGACACACAGTGTATCATGAGCCTGGAGTAGAAACTCCTGAGGCCATGTGGTCTCTCATGGAAATGAAAAGGAGGAGGAAAAGCAAGGCCCCAAACCCCTTAGGTAGAACCCTACATGGTCAACACCCTTTAACTGGATTTCATAGAGGCAATAGGGAATCATTGAAGTTTTTTTGAGTAGAGGAGTGATATTGTCAGGCTTGTGCCTTGGGAAGATTGTTTGGGCAATTTCATCATCTTCTCTCAGTGTCCATGACACTGTTCATTCTTACTTCTCTCATCTGTTTGGCCACTTGTTCATTGGTCTCCTTTACCATCCATCACTCACTTTCCTCCTTCCTCCTCTCTCGATTCAAGTGTAGCCAAAGGCTCTGTCCTGGGCCAATACCTTTTCTCTCTCTTTCCCTTTTTAATAACCTCATCATTTCTAAGCAGATGACTCCCGAAGTCATGTATCCATTCCACTCTTCAGTACTGCATCACTAGCTGCCTACTGGACATGACATTTCTACCTGAATGTCCCATATCAGTTACCAGTATCTCTCCCTCTCCCCAAAACCAACCATCTTTCAAACACTTACCTATTCCTGTTGAGAGTACCATTGTCCCTCTAGTTACCCAGGTTCAAAACCAGAGTCATCCTCAACTCTTTACTCTTCCTCACCTGCCATATATAGTCAGTGGCCAAATCTTGTTGTTTCTATCTTCATAACATCTTTATCGTCTATCACTTTCTTTCCACTCACACCTGGCCACCACCTTAATTAGAGTCTTTATCATCATTCACATGGATTATGACAATAGTCCCCTAATTGCTTTCCCTACTTCAAGCCTCTACTCTGTTGAGTACATCCTCCACATGGCTGCCAAAGTGATACTTCCAAAGCAAAGGTCTGGCCCTGTCATTCTCATTCTGAAGAAATTCTAGCTGCCCCTATCACCTCTGGAATCAAATACAAAATCCTCTGTTTGGCATTGAAAGCTTTTCACAACCTAGCTCCACCCTACCCCTCCAGCCTTATCATACTCCTTGTGGCCAATGCTTTGATTCAGCTGAGCTGGCCATCTTGCTGTTTCTCATACACAGCAGTCCATCTCCTATGTCCCTACCTTAGGGCTGTCCCCTCTACCTAAAATGTATTTCCCCCCTCACATTTACTTCTGGGAATTCCTAGATTTCTTTAAAGCTAAGTTCAAATGCTACTGACAATCTGATGCCCTTTCTTATCCCCACAGTTCCTAGCCCCCCCCCCATTTTTGAATATATTCGTATACTCACATATTATCTACCATGATAGAATGTAAACTTCCTAAGGGAATGGACTATTTATTTTTTCTTTTTTTTTTGTATTCTTAGCTCCCGGAACATAGTAGAGGCTTAATAAATGGATGTTTATTGGTTTATTGATTTATGTTACTGGGTCCACAAAATCATTAATCTCAGAGATGGGTACATCCAGTGTTACCATGGAGATTGCTGTTATCCACATCTCGGTTCTGGATATATATGTCTTGTGAGCTGACTGATGCACATTCCCTCCCTACCAAACCAACCTATATGATAGGAGAGGGAGAGCTGCTTATAGGCAAAGCCTCATTTGAGGGATGGAAACATCATCTAGAAATAGTGTGAGTCTCCATCATTGTCTGCTCTGACCATGAGAGCTTAGAACACCTTCAGAATGTCCAGATGTTTAAACCATGCTAAATTCTGTGGGTTCTAGTCTTTAGTAGGTACACAATCCTCTATATTCCCAAAATAGTGTAATCCATATGTGGATGAGTTCTCAAATGAGTCAAAATTAGAGCATATGATAGGGAAAGGAAAAAGTTTTGTTTTAGCTCCTATATCTCTGCTCATACCTGTCTAGGTTCAACAGGCAATGTTCTTCCTCTGCAATGGTGACTGAGTGGCAGGCCATGAGGGCCTAGTCAATACTTTAAATACAGTCACCTGGGACTTCAAGTAGCCTTGACTACAATATAACACTTGCTGGCATCTCTTTGTCTTATGAGATACATGCTTAATCCAGGGTCTCTGTGGAGGAGGCAGCTGATGGTCTTGTTGCAATCTCTGTCAATTTTTTTCGATCTCTAGTAACAGTAGCACAGGCTTGCCTGGATCTCAGAGATTTACCCACATGTACCACACTGACACTTTCTCCCTTGTGTGCTGGTGGACTAGAACTACAAAACTGGATAGAATTTCACGTGGTATAACAAGGAGCTTGGACTTGGAAGTAAAGCATCTGCATTCTGACTAGACTACAGGCCTGGAATGCATGCTCTCCTTTCCTCTGCCTCTTAGAGGCTTTCACTTACTTCAGGGTTTAGCTCAATTGCCGCATTTAAACCAAACCTTTTCTTGATCCCTCTCACTTGTGAGTTCTCACTCCCTCCTCAAAATATCTTGTTATTTTCTTTGTCACTTTCCACGTTGCACCCTCTGTCCCAGCACAATGTAAGCTCTTTCAGAGCAGGGATCATTTTTATTTTTGCCTTAGCATCCCCTCACATATAACACAGGGCCTTGCACAGACCAGATGCTTAATACAGATTGAATTTGAATTGATTTCACAGGTGTACATCATGATTGAAAGAAAATTGCCATTAAAAATGGGTTTTTGTAGCAGGAAGCATATTGGGATCATTGAAAGTACTCTACTATTTCCCAACAGCAATCCAGCCTGTTCTCTTCCTCTCATTCAATTCTGGACCCCGCTCATTGTCCATCTGTTTAGCCTGTCCAAGATTTATATACTGATGGACTAACTCGATGGGCCACCTGGACAATATTATGTCATAATCTGAGCAAATTACAATTTGTTAATGACATCATGCTGATTGCCCTGAGCTCAGGAATGCTGTAGGGTACCCCCTGCAAAATAGTCACTCAGAAGAAGTCAGTCTAGCCACCTACACAAGCAAAACCTAGTGAATAAAGATGAGATAACAGTTTAATTCAAAGTCACTCAGTAAGCATTTATTTAGTACCTCCTGTGTACTAGGCATAGTGCATAAATTGATCTGGTTCTACTCATTTCACTCTGTGTTGATCTATATTATCAGTTATGTGCAGCTAGATGGCACAGTGGATATTAGCACTGGATTTGGAGTCAGGAAGACTTTACCTCAGTTTGCTCAATGGTAAAATGAGGATGATAATGGCACCTACCTCATGGGGTTGTTGTAAGGATCAAATGAGATAATATTTGTAAAGCACTTGGCACACAACGGGCACTATATAAACTCTAACGGTCATTGTTAATTTATTATTACTATTCCTGTTACTATTTTTTGACTCTACCAAGGATTCTCTGAAATCGTTTCCTTTCATTTTTTACAATTCAATGATATACTATTACCTTCTACTACCATGATTTGTTCAGCTATTCCCAAGTTGTCTGAGTGGCAATCTGAGGTGCCCCCTTAGATTCTATTTCATTTTTTCTTCTTCCCCCCTTTTAATCCTCTCCTTCATGATCAGAAAATTCGTTTTACTCGAGATTGTTCTCTCCCCTCAATTATTCTCTCTCCTAACTTAACCCCCTCTGATCCTCACTTAATATCCTGTTGAATTTAAACAAACTGTGTGTACATGTGCACTTTTGACTCTCATTTGTTTATTTCAGAGAAGAGGGAGATTTATCTAATGCTAAACTCCCCTGACCTCTTTCTCTTAGTTTGTATACTGCATCCGGGGCCATCTCCAGTTGTTTTGATCTCTATCTTGCCACTAGACCCAGATGGCTCTGGAGGAGAGAGTGAGACTGGTGACTTTGCATAGCCCTCCCTCATTTAAATCCAATTCTCTTGCAAGTCATGGCATCACCTTCCTGATATCACAGTCCTCTTCAACAATGAAGGACAAACAACAACAACAAGGCAAAAAAACAAAATAGTCCCTGACCTCAAGGAGCTTTTATTTTGCTGGGGCAGAAAAGGACATGTACACAAATAAGACAAATATACAGTATATAAAAATCAAATACATAATCACAGGTTACTCACTGCTTACTGGGTAGAGAGCGGAACCCTTAGTAAAGTCCTAGTGTAAGAAGTGGTACTTGAGATGAGCCTTGAATGAAAGGAATTATAAAGAGTTAGAGGTGAGAAAGGAGATGATTCCAGGCATGCAGGATAGCCAAGCATGAAGGAAGGAGACAGAGTGAAGTGTTTGGAGCATAGCAAGTACCCCGTTTGGCTAGAACAGAGAGTGTATGGTGGGTGGGGTAGGGCAGTGGAGACGTGTGAAATCTGTTTGGAAAGATAGATTGGAGCCATGTTGCCAAGGTTTTGCTCTTATTTTTTTTTCCTCAATGAAGAAGGGTGTCACTGAAGTTGTTTGAGCAAGGGAGTGACATGATCAGAACTGTGCTTTACGAATATCATTTGGGTAGATGAGTGGAGGATGTATTGGAGGCTGAAGAGATTAGAGGCACAGAAAAAAACTAGAGGCTATTGCAGCAGTTCTATAATGGGATTCCCATTGTACAGATGAAGAGACTGAGCACCTTCTGGAAGGGAAGCTGTCACTCTGTTGATATTGCTGTCTGAATTTATTCACTTCTCTTGCAATTCTGTTGTTTGGGGTGTTTAAGAAGCAAATAATCTCTTCAGTTCTGGTTATATTTCTAACTGTATTTCAAACTTCTTAATTATTGAATGTCCATCTTTTGTCCTGCATGGATAAGTTCAGATTTACAGGATAGGTTACCCTAGGCAGCATCCTGTGTTCTAATACTCTTCTAAACATGTCATTCCCTTCCCTCCTCCTCTTTCTAATGAGTGTGGAATAGTCTTGTATTATTCGAATGTCCTTTCCTTTATATTTGATGGTCTTTCTCCTGATGGCTTACAGAATTTGTTGCTTCTGAATTGAATTATAAAATTTAACCACCATATGTCTTGCTGTTTGCAGCCTTGTCTCTCCCTCCTGCCCTTGCCCTGCCCCACTTAGAAGTTATCTGTCAGTTCTTTTAATTTGGATTTCATTTCCTATGTTCACAAATTCTAGTCAGTTTTCTTCCGTTATTTCCTTCATCGTCATGTTAAGATTCTTTGTCTTGTCATATTCTTCTTGGAGACCTATAATCCTTGGATTGACTCTTCCAATCCTGTTGTTGAATCTGCATTTTTGTTTGCATAATGAGCATTTTTTAAAATGCTGGGTTTTTTTGCTTCTCTTCTTCTAGGTTATTCTTGACTTCTAGATATTTGCATTCCCAAACTATTGCTCTCTCTTGTTTCTTTAGTGAGGCTTGCCTTTGCAGGTTCAAGTTTTCCCATTCTGCTCACTGTTTTTGCTGTGCAGGACACAAATTCTGGTCTCATTGTTTTTATTTGTCTTTTAAACCACTCAGAAATATCATGGTGTAGTTCCAAGTTCTCCTCAAATTCTACAGGGTCCTCTGTCTCATCAACTGTCACATCGTTTTCTTTTATTCTGCAGTGTTAATTCATAGAGTCTGAACTCATTTACTAGATCTGGAGGCTATATTTCCTTCAGCTATTAGTTTTTACCATTGATTTATCTGTTTATGTTCAAAGTCTTCAAAATTTCTTCTTCCCGCAATCTTTGGTACTTTCAGTCTTCCCATTATTTTCCTTATCACTTACTTCCTGACTCCCTCCTCTCTAATTGTGATTTCTTTGGGGGCTAGATCTCAAAATGTCTCAGCTTCCTCCCATACTGAGCAATTCACATTCACCAGCTAAGGTCTCTGCCCCAATTGACTTTTGGGTGATCAGAAATGGCCCTGGCTGGATTCCATGCGCCTTCTTTCAGGTTTGGTGGAGTACTACAATATTGCCTACATGCAGGGTGTCCTGTCCTGGTGATCTATTCCGCTCCCTTTGGCATTAGCAGCTCAGAGTGTGCTTTCTCCAGTACCCACAATTCAGAGCTTTGCAGAGCTGGTGCTTCTAGGATGCAGCTCCAACAGACTTTTGCTCCTGAAAGGCTGTGGCCAAACTGGCTGCCAAGACCTGAGCAAACTTCTGCATCCTGGAGGTGGGATCTTTATGGCCCTGAAAAGAGGTGGAGTAGGGGTGGGGAACAGGGTACAATGGTGGGTTTTGACACAACAGTGTGCCTATGCTGTTGTGTCCTTGGGTCTTCGAGTATGGTTTTGATGTCACTTGCATGGAAGGTGAAAGAAGAGTTTTCAGTAAGCTCAAGGTCAGGGAGCTTCAGTTCCTGGAATTAGGTTGCTTAAAAAAAAAAATGTAGCCTCCTTTTGGAATCCAAATGTCCTAGGACATGAAAACAGCTGAAGTTGCTTTATCTTTGGTGAATAATTTCTGCTTTGGAGAGAGTGAGGAGTCACAGGGATCAGAGAAAATATCTAGTCTGCCATCTTTTTCTTTAAAAAAAATTAAGATCACCTCTATTTTAAAATAAGAAAATCTCAAAAATTAAAGTTTTGAAAAATAAGATATCAAGATTTCCTGGGGTATCTTTTGGCAGGTCAGTTAACTTTTCACTATTGCAGGCACCTAAGACTATAAGCCACAGAATAGAAACAAATATAAATGGCTACAGGAGGCATCCTTACCTGAGTTTCCTATAACATTGAAATCAGAAATTTGGTCCAAAAATTTGTATTGATATCTTTTACTTTTTATATCACTGTCATTTCCAAATATTTCAGTCCCCTCGTATTTACCCAGAAGACTATCTCTTCCAACAACAATTTTAAAATAAGAATAAAAAAGCAGCTAAAAAGAAAGATGGAAAAGCATATTAAACTTGTCTGACAGTATATGCAATATTCCACTCCTACAGTTCATCGTCTCTGCAAAGAGGAGCAGGGGGTACATTTTCTCAATTCTTCTTTGACCATGCCTTTCCTTTTTACTGGAAAGCTTATAATAGCTAAGAGGGGCCAACTCTCCAAAGGCTCAGATTTCTCCTTGGTTTGGGGTGTGCTTTGCTTTATCTTGAAGAATGGCTTTTCCAGGGTGAAGAATTGATTGAGAATACAACCCCACTTCCCAGCCTGCTCCCAGGCTTCTGACCTGCAGTGCTATAAAATACATAGCTATGCTGTACTCGTCTTTGGGGTTTAATTTACAGCTTGAGAATAATTCAAACATGAACATGGGAGGCTCTTAGACTTTGAAAAATGAAACTACTTTCACAAAGTAATGTTTTATCTGGCATGTGAAGTACTGCTTTGCCTTTCTTCATTTCATTTCAGTCCAGGACAGAACTATAAGAAGAAATTATTCCAACTGGCTTTGTTTTCAATAT
>CM053625.1:26478414-26498872 GCA_028646595.1 Phalanger gymnotis | reverse complement strand
AGCAGGAAGCTGCGGAGGCAGGGCTTACCCGTGTGTAGACCCAGGAGTGCGAGAAGGAATGTGAGGCCAGTAAAAATGATTTGGCTAAATACTATCTTGTTTTTCTGTGGCCTCCTGGTTACTCTTGTGAGGTGGGCTTTCTGGGCCTGGAGTCTTTTTGTGAAGTTGTCGGAATGGGGAGGCTGGTTCATGGTTCTGCTGCGGTGGGGCCTAAATAAATTTCTTGTTGTTTTCTCCTTAGAGAACCTCTCATACCTTGCGATTTTGAACCATTCAAACATATACATGATTATATTTGAGATTATAAATTCAGCCTTCCTACTACAGGGAGCAATTGACTACAGCTAGAAGATCTTGTCAGGTTCCCAACTCATAGACCAGAATAAACACTTTGAAACACAGCAAGTGGTAGTGAGACGATACAAAGCCCAGAACAGCTGGAAGAGATGGGCTGCAAATAGGAAACACTGTTTACTCAGATGCACAGATCACAAGGGGAGGAGATAAAGGAGCAGGAGAATTCCACTGGTATTAGAGACTTATTATTCATCGCATACAGGCAAGGTCTTTGCTGCCATGTGTGGGTCTCAGCATTACATTTCCCTGGTGTTATTCAAAACTTTTATGTCCATTTCCTATTAGCTCTAACTGGGTTTGAAGGAAATAAATAAGGGGGAAAGTTCTTGAAGGTTCTTGAAATCTAAATGCCAATGAAAATACTAGCATCTGCAGAGACTTGGAATGACAGCCCTGGTACTCAGTAAACTGGTTAGTGTTGTTACATAGAAACAGACGGTGAAAACTAGTAATTGAGTGCCTGCAGCTGGCTAACCTTCACCAAGAGCCTCCATGTCCACACTGACTTGTGAGTGGTCCAACTAAAGATTTGTTGGCCCCTCTGGCCATCTTATAAAGAGAGGCTCTCTGGCCTCCCCTCCTCCCTAATCTCATTGCCACTACCCAATTATAATTTCTACTGATTTTTATCATTTCCTTCGTTGTCTCCCTCTTGCAATCCATCCTTCACGCCACTTCTAGAATAATCTTTGTTATGAATAAATCTGGTGATGTCATTCCTTTGTTCAAAAGTCATCAGTAAAGGCCCTGTTACCATGAGGCAACTAAGTGGTATAGGAGATAGAGCTCTGGACTTGGTTTCAGGAACACCTAAGTTTGATATTCAAGGACTTAATGCCAATGTAACTCTAGATAAGTTGCTTAACCTCTCAGCCTCAGTATCCTCATCTGTTAAAATGAAGATAATGATATCTATTTCATAGGGTTGTTGTAAGGATCAAATTAGATATAAGTAAAGCACTGTGTAGACTTTAGAGGAATATATAAATGTCATTTACTATTATTATCCCAATTGTTACCTATCCAGTAAAATTCAAACTCTGTTGCCAGGCTCTCAAGACTCTACAATCTAATACTAATTCACTTTGGAAATCTTAAAGCACTATAAAAAATTGATTCTTACCCCTACTGCTTCTGCTGCTGTTGCTGCTACTGCTGCTACTATTACTACCACTACTACTACCCACCACCACTACTATATCACCACCACCACCACTACTATATGACTATTCCTGCTACTTCCATCTTTCTGGTCTTATTAGTCCCATCTATGACACTGTACTGCAGCCAAAGGGGTCTACTTTGCCTCTCAAAGAAACTCTGTTTTTTCCAGTCTTTATGACTTTGCTCAAACTGTTCCCTCTGCTGGAAAGTGCTATACTCCCCTCTTAGTCTTCTAAACCCATTCTGTAAAGTCTAACTTGAATGTCACATATTCTGGAAAGTCTTCAATGATCTTTCCATCAGGAATAACCAAAATTTCCCTCTGTGTCTTGCATGTCTTAATGGCACTAATCACATTTAAAAGAATTAGAAGACCCACTTTGCATTGAAAAAGACCTCTAGGACCTTCTTGTCAAACCTGGACAAAATCCTCTCTATAACATTCTTGAAAAGTTAAAACTGAAGAGGAGGAACCCATTACAATATGAAAGTCTATTATACTTTTGGTCAAATCTAGTTGTTAGGAAGTTTTTATTTTTATCAAGTCTGATTTTTTTCTCTCTAATACAGTGCCTAGTATAAGTGCTTAATAAACATTTGCTGACCAATAGAATTGCAATATTACAAAAGAGGCAGGGGAAGCTAGGTGGCATAGTGAACAGATCACCTGACCTGGATTCAGGAGGATCTGAGTTCACATCTGGCCTCAGACACCTGACACTTACTAGCTGTGTGACCTTGGGCAAATCACCTAACCCCAATTGCCTTTTCTTCCCCCCTCCAAAAAGAAAACAAAACAAAAAGCCCAAAGAAGCAAATGTAATATATTACAGCAGAAAGGGCCCTGTAGTCAGAAGACTTAGATTTAAATCCCACTATTAGTTGAATTAATTTCAATAATTAACCTGTGTGCCAAAGGATATAACATCTAAATACTTGAAGGAAAATAAAATAAGTTGCAAGCATAAATAGACAATAAAAGTTGTAGTAGTGGACCTCAGTATACCACTTTCAGCCCTAGATAAATCTAACAACAACAACAACAACAACCCCAAGAAATAAATTAACAGAATAGAATTTTTTAAAAAAATCAGAATGATAGCCCTCTGGCAATAACTGAATGGTAAGAGAAAGAAGTTCACATATTTCTCAGCAATATATTACATCTTTACAAAAACTGATCATGTCTTAGGACATAAAAACTTCAGAAAATTCCAGAAAAGCAGAATTATTATCCACATCCTTTACCGACAACAATGCAATAAATTTTTTTGTTGCTTCTTGTTCAGTTATGTCTGAGTCTTTATGATCCCATTTTGGGGTTTTCTTGGCAAAGATACCAGAATGATTTGCCATATCCTTCTCCAACTCATTTTATAGATGTGGAACTGAGGCAAATAAGGTTAAGTGACTTGCCCATGGCCACACAGCTAGAAAGTTTCTGAGGCCAGATTTGAACTCAGGAAGATGAGTTTTCCTGACTCCAGGCCCAGCACTCTATCCATTGCCCCACCTAGCTGTACTGACAATAAGAATTATGAGTAAAAGATGACTGAAAAAAGTATTTAAAAAAATCAACTGGAGACTAAATAATTTAATCTTAAATAATTGGTACATCAAAGAAAAAATAAAGAACAAAGAAATGATAGATAATTTGATTAAAGGTAAGGACGATAATGAGACAACATACCAAATTTTGGGGATACAGCCAAAACAGTCCTTACAGGGAAAAGGACCTCAGAGATAATCTCTAAAATTCCTTCTAGATCTATGGCCCTAGTACTAATCCTGACTTCTAAGAAAGATGGCCTTAATCTGAAAGAGGGTTTGATTTTAAAGAGGAAGATGGAAGAAGACAAAGAAAATAATGGAGGAGGTCTGCTTATTACCATTGGCCAGACAAAGATGGACAAAATAGAAAATTCCACAGAAAATAATTATTTACAAATAAATCACTGTTGACAGTTTTCAAGGTTCTAGTGGCTGTCCTCTAAGTCTTTTCTCCATCTTCTTCCTTCACACACTGTCTATGAGCCCCAGGGGAAGCATAGAGGACCACCTCCTATAAAGGCCTCTTCTGCCTCATATATTTCATTCCCTGCTATAATAGCTCCATGTTTGTTCGGTTTTTCAGTCAGCTCTGATTTGTTCCATAGTCACATTTTAATATGGAAATTTGTACTGAATAGAAGACAACATTATAAAAAATTATTCTTTGCCTTTTAAATGCAGAGAGGGCTGCTTGAATCTCAAAAGGAAGCAAATTAGGGTAGGATTTCTTTAAGTAATCCAGTAAACTCCAATTTCCAGTGTTTTAATATGAACATCCCCCAAAATAAACTAGAATCTTGTGAATGTCAAGGTTCCTCTGTAGTATGTTGTGCAGATGATACCCCTAATGCTTCATTTGAATTTTCTTATTTGGAAAGAACAATAACGAGTGAGCTTGCTCCAATTACACATTCAAGAACATTCCCCCAGATGTAAAAGGAAGATCTCAATGCCAAAGTGATTGTTATTGATTTATTTTATTTTGCTCATTATGCTCTAATATCACCTGAAGGAAGAAAGGGTACATTAACTTAATTTAGAAACATGTAACAAATGGTCTGTAGAATAAATCTCTTGATTTTCAGGGAGAACAAGGAAACACTGGGCTATGTGCAAATAGCACTGGATTTGGTGTTAAAGGATCTGGGTTCAAATCTCAGTTCAGGTACCAGCTGAGCTATTCTACTAGCTATGTAAACTTCAACAATTAATTCATTATCTCCAAGCCTCAGCTTCCTCTTTTATAAAATGAGGATAAATTCATGTGAGCTCTGTCACAGGAAAATTCCAGCCTGATTCAAAGAGTACTTATTAAGCATGTATTATGAATAATAGCTCTATGACTAAGCTATAGACTCAAAATACTAAAAGTCCTCATTTTGGATCCTCTAGTGGGAGTCAAATTAAGTCAACAAGCACATATTAAGCACTGTCTATGTGCCAAGCATTTCACTGAGTGCTGGGAATGCACAGAAGGTGAATAGACAGATCTTATCCTCAAAGGAGCACAATCTAATGGTGGAGACAAAATGCAAGTTTTCACAGGCATCTGATGAACTGTATCTATGTATAAATAAGCTATATACAGAATAACCTGGAGGTAATCTAAGAGGAAAAGCACTAGCATTGAGGAGGAAGGGCTTCTTACAGAAGGTGGGATTTAAGCTAAGTCTTGAAGTAAGCCGGGGAAACAAGTGGATATAAGAAGGGAGAATATTCCTGGCATGATGGAGAACCAGTGAAAATGCTCAGAGTGAGGAGGTACAGTGTCTTGTATGAGGAACAGCAAGAAAGCCAATGTCATTGGATTCCAGAGTATTTGGAGGAGAATAAACAGTAAGAAAACTAAAAAAAAGTAGGAAAGAGCCAGGTTACAAAGAGCTTTAAAAGCCAAACAGGATTTTAAATTTGATTATCCGGGATATTACCTATTTCAATGTAGTATATTACTGGTAGATCATAGAAAGTCTCTGGAGTTTATGAATAGGGGTCGACATGGTGATGCGTATGAATAAAATCAGTTTGATAGCTGTGTGGAGAACAGATGGGAGTAGGGAAGAATTGAGGTGGAGAGAAAAAACCAGTAGGCTATTACAACAGTCCAATCATATGGTAATGAGGACACCAGAATAGAGAAATGGGGGTGTTGTGAAGGTAAAAGTGACAAGACTTAGCAACAGATTTGATATAGGGGATATGATAGAATGAGGAGTCAAGGAAGACATCTAGGTTGTGAGTATCAGTGATTGGGAGGATGGTGATGCCCTTGACAGTAAGAGAAAAGTTAGGAAGAGAGATGAGTTTTGGAGGAAAGCTAATTGCTTCAATTTGGAACATGTTGAGTTTAAGATGGCTATAGGACATCCAGTCTAAGATAATCCAATAAGAAATTGGAGATAGGACACTAGAGTGTATAAGAGAAGTTAGGGCTCAACAAATAGATCTCAGAATCACTTGCACAGAGATGATAGTTAGCATCACCATCATGACATCGCCAAACGAAATAGTATAGTGAGGGAAGTGGGCTCAGGACAGAAACTTGTGGCACACCCAGGATTAGTTAGCATGACCTTGTTGAAGATCTAGAAAAGGAGACTGAGAAAGATCAGTCAGGCAGTTAGGAGGAAAACCAGAAGGAAGAAATGTCACAAAAATCTAGAAAGAGAAGAGTTTCAAGGAGACAAGAGTGATGGATGGTGTCCAAGCCTGTAGAATCAAGAAGGATGAGAATTGAGAAAAGGTTAATACATTTAGCAATTAAATGATTAATGATAACTTTGGAGAGAGTATTTTCACTGGAATGATGAAATTGGAACCCAGACTGTAGAGAGTTAAGAAAAAAGTGAGAGGAAAAGAAATAAAAGACACCAGTTCTAGATGGCTTTCTCAAAGAGTTTATCCAGGAAGAGGAGGAAGGATATATAGGATGACAGTTAGCAAGATGAAAGGATCAAGTAAGGTTCTTTTTAGGGTGAGGAAGACATGAATATGTATGTGGGCAGCAAGGAAGAAGCTAGTAAACAGGGAGAAATTGAAGATGAATGAGAGAATAGAGAGCTAGTTGGCTCAGTGTATAGAGCACTGGGCTTGGAGTCAGGAAGACTTGAGTTCAAAACTAGCGTCAGCCCACTTAAAAGCTGTGTTCCTGGGCAAGTCACTTAACTTCTGTTTGCATTAATACACTGGAGAAAGAAATGGAGAACCACCCCAATATCTTTGCCAAGAAAACCCCATAGATAGTATGGTCCATGGGGTCATGAAGAGTCAGATACTACTAACAAACAAGAAGGGATGATAGAGGGGGCAATCCGTGGAGAAGACAGAAAGTAATAGAATCACTTGTGCATGTAGTTAGATTTGCTATGGCAAGGTGAAGGGCCAGTTTTTCATGCAAGACAGGGGTGAAGGATCAGATGGGGGTGGGAGGAAGAGAATTGAATGATTTGAGATGGGAAAGAGAAAAGAGTAAGCTCTCAGCAAAAGGAATCAATTTGTGTATGTGGGTGCATGCGTGTGTGTGTGTGTGTGTGTGTGTGTGTGTGAAATATAAGTCAAGGTTTTTAGCTTAGAGGGTGGAGAAAGGTGGAGCCATGGGAGTTTTGATGGACAATGAAAAGGTTTGAAAAGGCTGCTGAGGTGAGAAAGACAGACAATAGATTAGTAAAGTATGAAAGGATTGCCTTTAGGATTGTTAGAACTGAAATGAGATTACGTAACATACATTTGTAGTGAACTAGGAAGGATGGTTTTGTGATTGTCTACAATTTCCTTCAGCAGCAGGAGAACAGGAGGGAAGGTCAGAATAACCCAAGGTGAGGGCTCGAACTCCAACAAACAAAAACAATGGCTGTGCTACTGAAAATCCTCAAAGGTCTCATTCTTGAATCTACAATAAGAGGAAATGGTCTGCCTGTTCTGGACCTCTGAAAAAAAAACAAGATGCCTGGAGGGACCTTCCCAGAGATCTAGAAACAAGTCTAGAAATCCTTGCACTGAAAGAGACCTGAAGAGCTTATCACACTGCTCCTACTATCTTTAGGCAAGTGGCTAATCTCAAGAAAGCAAAACCATACTTATGGAGCTCATGAAACCTCAAAGAGAAGGGAACCTGCCTTCCTCTCCCCCTCCCAAAAAAACCCATGCCCTTTCTTGGGATTATAAAGGCAGGTGTTTAATAAGCTTTAGAAAAATATGGGGGAGAGACTTCCAGGAGCCAAGATAGCAGAGTAAGCACTAAGTCACTATTACTTTCCTTTTTTGATTTCTTAAAACAACAACAAGAAGAAGAAGAAGCAGAAAATAATGCCCCAGGAAAAATCCTGGTACAGCAGAACCAGCAGAAAGATGGAGTGGAGCAGTCTCTTAGCCCAGGAAATTTGGAGGATCAGTAAGAAAGGTCTATTTCACTAAGGTAAACAGGAAGCACATTTCAGGGCAGGTAGTAACCCAATAAACCAGTGGCAAACCCCACCTCAGCAAACTAGCAGGAGATCCTGAGGTGGTGGAGCAGGCAAATGTCAACACCTTAGCACAGCCACGGGAACTGGCAGTTTCTAGCTCAGAGAACCACCGTGTGTGCCAGCACAGCCCTGGGCTGGCAGGAGTCCTCCAAGAGCATACCTCCCCCTGCTTCAGCACAGCCCCAGGTGCATGGGCGGGCATCCTCCGAAGCCGAACCTCCCAGTGCTTCAGCACATAGTAGGGGAAACACAGAAAAACTCCACCTGGCCTCAGCACACAACAGACACACCACTAGAACACCAGCTCAGCACCAGGTAAACTGCCTGACCCATAGAGTCCCTAGCTGCCAGCACCTGAGACTCCAATATTCCAGAAGGCAAAGGAGCTTGTATTATAACCAAGGATCCACTACCCAGCAAAATTGGACATAATCTTTCAGGGGAGGAGGTGGACATTCAGTGAAATAGGGGATTTGAAAAGACCAGAGCTCAACAGAAAATTTGATCTTCAAATACAAGATTCAAGAGAAGCATAAAAAAGTAAACAGGAAAGAAAAAAAAAACCATGTTATTCAATAAGGGTAAACTGTTTACATCCCTACATGGGAAGATGATATTTGTAACTCTTGAGAATTGTATCTTTATTATGATATTTAGAAGGGAGTGAAGAAGACAGAGGGTGTGGGTATAAGTTGACTTAGATATGATGATAAAAAAATTAATTAAGGATTGTAGTGGGAGAAGAGGAAAGGAAGAGACAGAAAAGGGTAAATTTTATCACATGAAGAGACGCAAAGACCTATTACGGTAGAAAGAAAGAAAGAAAGAAAGAAAGAAAGAAAGAAAGAAAGAAAGAAAGAAAGAAAGAAAGAAAGAAAGAAAGAAAGAAAGAAAGAAAGAAAGAAAGAAAGAAAATAAGGAAGGAGGTCAAGCATTGTTTGAAATTACTTTCACCAGATTTGGCTCAAAGATGGAATAACATACACACTCAATTGGGTAGAGAAATCTATCTTACCTTATACAAAGTAGGAGGGGAAAGCGGAAAGAAAAGGGAGGGGTGGATGGAAGGAAAGGAAGAAGTAGAAAGGGAAAGGAGGAAAAAGGGAGGGGGGCTGATAGAAGGGAAAGGTGATTGAGGAAGATGGTATTGATTGTAGCAAACAAGGGAAAGGGAAAAAAAGAGAGAAAAGCATAAATGGGGGTGAGAGGGAAATAGGATTGAGAGAAAGACATAGATAGTAATCAAAACTGTGAATGTGAATGGGATAAAGTCTCCCATAAAAGGGAGCAGATAGCAGAATGGATCAAAAATATAATCCTACAATATGTTGTTTACAAGAAATACATTTGAAGCAGAAAAATACACACAGAGTAGAGTAGGAGCAAAATACACTATGCTTCAGCTGAAGTAAAACAAACAGGGTTAGCAATCTTGATCTCAGACAAAGTTTAAGCAAAAATAGATCTAATCAAAAGAGATAAGAAAGGAAACCACATCCTGCTAAAAGGTACCAAAGACAATGAAGTAATATGAACACTAAACATATATCCACCAAGTGGTACAGCATCCAAATTCTTAGGGGAGATGTTAAGCGAGTTACAAGAAGAAATAGCAGCAAAACTTTCCTAGTAGAAGACCTCAACCTTCCCCTCTCAGAATTAGATAAATCTAACCACAAAATAAACAAGAAAAAAGTTAAGGAGATGAATAGAATTTTGGAAAAGGTAGATATGGTAGACCTCTGAAGAAAATCGAATGGGGTTAGAAAGAAATATACCTTTTTCTCAGTGAGACATGGCACATACACAAAAATTGACCACATACTGGGACATAAAAACCTCACAATCCAGTCCAGAAAGGCATAAATACTAAGTGGATATTTTCAGATCACAGTACAATAAAAATTACATGTAATAAAGGGCCATGGAAAGATAAAGATGAGTTGGAAATTAAATAATATAATCCCCCAAAATAAGTGGGTCAAACAACAAATCACAGAAACAATCAACAAATTCATCCAAGAGAATGACAATAATGAGACAATATACCAAAACTTATGAGATGCAGCCAAAGCAGTTCTTAGAGGAAATTTTATATCTCTAAATGCTTATATGAATAAAATAGAAAAAGAGAAGACAAATGGGCATGCAACTAAAAAATGTAGAAAACAAAAATCCTGAATTAAATACCAGATTAGAAATTCTGGAAATCAAAGGAGAGATTAATAAAACTGAAATTAAGAAAACTATTGAACAAATAAATAAAACTAAGAGCTCGTTTTATTAAAAAAACCTAGTAGAATAGATAAACCTTTTATTAATTTGATTTTAAAAAGAAAGAAGAAAACCAAATTAGCAGTATCAAAAATGAAAAGGGTAAATTCACCACCAATGAAGAGGAAATTAAAACAATAATTAGGAGTTATTTGGCCCAACTGTATGTCAATAAATCTGACAATCTTAGTGAAATGGACGAATAATTACAAAAATATAAATTGCCCATCTTAACAGAAGAGGAAATAAATACTTAAATAACCCCATTTCAGAAAAAGAAGTTGAATAAGGCATCAATATAGTCCCCAAGAAAAAAATCTCCAGAGCCAGATGGTTCACAAGCGAATTCTACCAAACATTTAAAGAACAATTAATTCCAATATTTACATTCACATTCACATGAAACCTCAAAGAGAAGGGAACCTGCCTTCCAAACTATTTGGAAAAACAAGCAAAGAAGAAGTCCTACCAAATTCTTTCTATGATACAAATATGGTGTTGATACCTAAACTAGGAGGAGCCAAAATAGAGAAAGAAAATTATAAACCAATTTCCCAATGAATATTGATGCAAAAATTTTAAATAAGCTATTAGCAAGGAGATTACAGTAACTTATCTTGAAGACAATCCACTAGAACCAGGTGGAATTTACACTAGGAATGCAGGCTGGTTTAACATTAGGAAAACTATCAGCATAATTGACTTTATCTATAACAAAACTAACAAATCATATCAAATAAAATCTAAAGAATGAAAAAAAAGAAGAAAACATGAAATATTTGATTGGAAAAACAACTGACCTGGAAAATAGACCCAGGAGAGGTAATCTAAGAATTACTCGTCTACCAGAAAGTGATAATGAAAAAAAGGGCCTGGACAGTATCTTCCAAGAAATCATCAAGGAAAACTACCCTGAGGTCCTAGAATCAGAAAGTAAAATAGTCATTGAAGGAATCCACCAATCATCCCCTGAAAGAGATACCGAACTGAAAACTCCAAGAAATATTCTATTCCAGAATTATCAAGTCAAGGAGAAATTAATGCAAGCAGCCAAAAAGAAACAATTCCAATATCATGGAACTACAGTCAGGATCACACAAAACCATATAACTTCTACATTAAAAGATACGAGAGATTGAGGATCAACTATCCAGCAAAATTGAGCATAATTTTTCAGGCAAGGAGATGGACATTCAATGAAATAAGGGAATTCCAGACCTTCCTGATGAAAAGGCCAGAGCTCAATGGAAAATTTAATCTTCAAATATAAAACTCAAGAGAGAAATTAAAAGGTAAACAGGGAGGAAAAAAAAACTTGTTATTCAATAAGGCCAAATTGTTTACATCCTTATATAGGATTATTTTGTTTCATATATGTCATATATATATGTATATATATATATATTGACATACATATACATATATACATATATATGTTAATCTTGAGAATGGTACAGTTATTACAAAAATTAAAAGGGATATACATCAACTGAAGGTGTCTTTACAAAGTAACTGATGTGGCTGATAAAAAAACATAATTAATGGGTGCAAAGGGATTGTTCTGGGAGGAGAGATAAGGAGGAGGTAGAAAAGGGTAAATTACATCACATGAATAGGCAAAAGAACATATTATAGTTGGGGGAAAGAAGGGAGGGAGAAGAGCAGTGTTTGAGTTTTACTCTCCTCAGATTTTGTTCAAGAGGGAAAAACACATTCTGATAAGTAAAGAAATCAAACTTGTCCTATAGGCAGTAGGAGGGAAAAGGGGAAAGAAAAGGGGTCGGTGGTTAGAGAGGAGGGAAGAAGTAGCAAGGGGAAAAGGGTAAGATAAGGGAGGAGTGTTAATGCAGAGGGAAAATTGAGGAAGGCGGTGGTCAAAAGCAAAACTCTTTTGAGGAGTGGAAGGGAGAAGGGAGAAATAAAAGCATAAACAGGAAGGGAAGTAGGATGGAGAAAAAGACACAGATAGTAATCATAACTGAATGTGAATGGGATGAACTCTCCTATAAAATGAAGGCAGATAGCAGAATGGATTAAAAACCATAATCCTGCAATATGTTTACAAGAAACACATTTGAAACAGGGGGATACACACAGAGTAAAGGTAAAAGGCTGGAGTAGAACTGAAGTAAAAAAAAAAAACCAGAGGTAGCAATCCTAATCTCAGACAAAGCAAAAGCAAAAATAGATCTAATTAAAAGAGATGGAAGGAAACTATATCCTGCTAAAAGGCGTCATAGACAATGAAATGATATCATTAGTTAACATATATGCACCAAGTGGTACAGCATTCAAATTCTAGAGGAGAAGTTAAGGGAGTTACGGGAAGAAATATACAGGAAAACTATACTAGTTGGGGACCTCAACCCCCCCTTCTCTGAACTTGGTAAATCTAACCTCAAAATCAACAAGAAAGAAGTTAAATAAATGATTAGAATTTTAGACAAGGTAGATATGATAGACCTTTGGAGAAAACTGAATGGGGAGAGAAAAGAATATACCTTTTTCTTGTGGCACATGGCACACACACAAAAATTGACCATATACTAGGGCATAAAAACATCACAATCCAGTGAAGAAAGGCAGAAGTAGTCAAAGCATCCTTTTCAGATCTTGATGCAATAAAATTTTTTTGTAATAAAGAACCATGGAAAAATAAACCAAAAATTAATTGGAAACTAAATAATCTAATTCTAAAGAATGAGTGGGCCAAAGAACAAATCATACAAACAATTTAGTAACTTCATTCAAGAGAATGACAATAATGAGACAACATACCAAAACTTATGGGATGCAGCAAAAGCAGTTCTTAGGGGAAGTTTTATGTTTCTAAATGCTTGCATGAATAAAATAGAGAAAAAAGAGATCAATGAATTGGACACGCAACTGAAAAAGCTAGAAAGAACAAATTGAAAACCCTCAATTAAATTAGAAATACTGAAAACCAAAGGAGAAATTAATAAAATTGAAACCAATTAAACTATTGGACTAATAAATAAAACTAAGAGTTAGTTTTATGAAAAAATCAATAAAATTGATAAAACTTTGGTCAATTTGATCAAAAAAAAAAGAAAGAAGAAAACCAAATTACTAGTATCAAAAACGAAAAGGATAAATTCACCTCCAATGAAGAGGAAATTAAAACAATAATTATGAATTATTTTGCCCAATTGTATGCCCACAAATTTGACAATCTTTGGGAAATGGGTGAATATTTACAAAAATATAAATTGCCCAGGTTAACAGAAGAGGAAACAAAAAACCTAAATAACCCCATCTGAGGAAAAAAAAAAAAGAAATTGAGCAAGCCATCAATGAACTCCTTAGGAAAAAAATCTCCAGGGCCACATGGTTTTACATGTAAATTCTATCAAACATTTAAAGAACAATTAATTCCCATACTTTATAAATTATTTGGGAAAATAGGCAAAGGAGTCCTACCAAATTCTTTTTATGACACAAATATGGTACTAATACCTAAGCCAGGAAGAGTCAAAAGAGAGAAAGAAAATTATAGACCGATTTCCCCAATGAATATTGATGCAAAAAAATTTAATAAAATAGTAGCAAAAAGATTGTAGCAACTTATCATGAGAATAATTCACTATGACCAGGTAGTATTTATTCCTGAAATGCAAGGCTGGTTCAATATTAGGAAAACTATCAGTCTAATTGATCATATCAACAACAAAACTAGCAGAAGTTATATGATTATCTCAATAGATGCAGAAAAACTTTTGATAAAATACAATACCCATTCCTATTAAAAGCACTAGGAACACAGTAATAAACAGTCTTCCTTAAAATCATAAGTATCATCTACCTAAAACCATCAGCAAGCATTACATGTAATGCAAATAAGCTACGTGCATTTCCGATAAGGTTGGGGTTGAAAGAAGGTGTACTATTAATGTGATAGAAGATCTTCCCCACCCATTCAATAAGTCTCGGGTGAGTCTAGATGGGAAAATATGATAATGTCTTTGTTTGCAAGTAGGCCTAATGCCCCTACTTACTAGGTGCTAAGCCAACGTGGGTGTGAAGCCCTCAGGACCATAAGGGGAGTTGCTAAGACAAGAGCCAATGATATGTGCACTGAGTTCTGGCCAATTTGATGTTGGCTAGGACTGTATGAAAGGAAAGAGCAGAATTGAAGAGGAAGAGAATTTAAGAGGAGAAGAGAATTGAAGAGGAACAGAACTGAGAGCAGCAGAACTAAGAGTAACAGAACTGAGAGCAGCAGGACTGAGAGGCACAGGAAGTGAGAGGAAGACAGTGAGGCAGCAGACATCAGGAGAGCAACGAAGAACAGACATTGAGAGAACCAGCATCAGCAGAACTGCAGAAGAGAGTGCTCAGCAGAGAGTTAGGATTCCTGTGTGATTGTTTACAGGAAGGACCTAGCAGGGGGGAAGGTTACAGGACGACTTGGTTCCTTGTTATAATACTGTGTTATAATTTCCATGTCACTACATTGAGGTGAGCTTACTGGTTTTGGAATATAATTGCTACTATATTGATTTGGGGGTATGGGTTCTCAGATTTTATCATCTGGAGTCTAAATAAATGTTATACTTCCTCTGCCTTCTACATAGAGAGTTTTTCATACTTTGCAATCTCGAACCATTTAGGGATGTTCATGGTCACCTGCGAGGTCATGAATCTTTCCTTAACGATATACAAGGATGTCCATTTGTGTCAGTAAGACAAAATGGGCTCCTTAGCACTTCAGGAGTTTGGCTTTTGTTTACTTTGAGTGAAAGTACTTTCAGCTGTTAAGTGCTAAGCCCCAGGCCCAAAGCCATATCAGGTGTGAAACCTGTGTGGGCGTAGATTAATGACTTAAGAGGGGCCAACTCAGGAACCAATGGTCTCTGGTCGTTGAGGCGGGGTTTGAGGATGCCAGAGGCTTGGCTGTGAGGAGAGGTGAGCTAAGAGACAACTACAGCTGAAGCTGAAAAAAGCTGAATCAGGAGCTGAGGAAGCAGGGCTGACCTGTGTTAACCCAGGAGTGCGAGCAAAGACTTGAGGCCAGTAAATATGAATTGATTAAATACCATCTTGTTTTTATGTGGCCTCCTGGTTACTCTTGTGAGGCGGGCTTATTGGGCCTGGGGATTTTTGGTCAAGATATCGGAATGGGGAGGCTGGTTTGCGAATCTGTTGCTGTAGGGCCTAAATAAATGTTTTGTTGCTTTCTACTTAGAGAATCCCTCATACTTTGTGGTTTCAAAGCATTCAAATATATATATATATATGATTATATTTGAGATCACAAATTCAGCCTTCCTACTACACCATTATCACTCCTATTATTCAATTTGGTTCTAGAAATGTTAGCTTTAGCAATAAGAGAAGAAAAAGAAATTGAAGGAATTAGAATAGGCAAAGAAGAAACTAAGTTTTCACTCTTTGCTGATGATATGATGATTTACTTAGAGAATCCTAGAAAATCAAGTGAAAAACTACTTGAAATAATAAACAACTTTAGCAAAGTTGCAGGATATAAAATAAGCTCACTTAAATCCTTGACATTCCCATATATTACTAACAAAGCTCAACAGCAAGAGATAGAAAGAGGAATTCCATTTAAAGTTACTGTAGACACTACAAAGTATTTGGGAGTCTACTGCCAAGACAAACCCAGGACCTATATGAACACAATTACAAAATACTTTTCGCAAAAATAAAGTCATATCTAAATAAATGGAAAAACATCAGTGTCTCACAGTTAGGCTGAGCTGATATAATAAAAATGACAATTTTACCAAAATTAATTTACTTATTCAGTGCCATACCAACTAAACTACCAAAAATTATTTTACAGAGATGGATAAAATAATACCAAAATTCACCTGGAAGAACAAAAGGTCCAGAATATCAAGGGGATTAATGAAAAGAAATGCTAGGGAAGGTGGCCTAGCCATACCAGATATTAAACTGCATTACAAAGCAGCAGTCATCAAAACTACTTGGTACTGGCTAAGAAACAGAGTGGTAGATCAGTGGAATAGGTTAGGTACACAAGATGCAGTAGTCAATGACTATGGCAATCTACCATTTGATGAACCCAAAGAGTCCAGCTTCTGGGTTAAGAATTCACTATTCCACAAAAACTGCTGGGAAAATTGGAAAATAGTATGGCAGAAACTGGGCATAAACCAACATTTTACACTACATACCAAAATAAAGTCAAAATGGGGTCATGATTTAGGAATAAAGGCTGATACTATAAGGAATTTGGGAGACCAAGGAATAGTTTACCTGTCAGGTTTATGGAGAAGAGAAGAATTCATGACCAAACCAATAGAGAGTGTTACAAAATGTAAAATGGATAATTTTGAATGTTAAAGTGGAAAGTTTTTGTACAAACAAAGCCAATGCAACAAAGTTTAGGAGGGAAGCAAAAAACTGGGAATCTTTCCAACCAATATCTCTGACAAAGGCTTCATATCTAAAATATACAGGAAACTGAGTCAAATTTATAGGAATACAAGTCATCCCCCAATTGAGAAATGGTCAAAGGATATGAACAGGCAGCTTTCAGAGGAAGAAATTAAAGATGTTCATAGTTACATGAAAAAATGCTCTAAATCACTATTGATTAGAGAAAGCAAATCAAAACAACTCTTAGGTACCATATCTCTCCTGTCAGATTGGCTAACATGACAAAACAGAAAATCATAAATGCTGGAGAGGATGTAGGAAAATTAGAACATTGTTACATTGTTGGTGGAGTTGTGAACTGATCCAGCCATTCTGGAGACCAATTTGGAATTATGCCCAAAGGGCTATAAAAATATGTGTACCCTTTGACCCAGCAATACCACTTTGGGCTATATCCCAAAGAGATCACACAAATGGGAAAATGGGACCAGTATGTACAAAAATATTTATAGCAGCTCTTTTTGTGGTAGCAAAGAATTGGAAATCAAGGGGATGCCCGTCAATTGGGGAATGCCTAAACAAACTGTGATATGTGAAATGTGGTGGAATATAATTGTGCTATAAGAAATGAGGAGTAGACAGACTTCATTATAACCTGGAAAGACATATATTAACTGATTCTGAGAGAGGGAAGCAGAACCAGGAGAACATTATACACAGCCACAGACGTATTGATTTTGTGATGACTGACTTTAATAGATTTGCCTCTCCTCAGCATTACAATGCTCAAAGACAGCTCCAAAAGACTCATAATCGAAAAAGCTAGCTATATCCAGTGGAATCTGAATGCAGATTGAAGCAAACTATTTGCGCGCTCTCTCTTCTTTTTCTTTTTCCTCTTTTTTTTTTTTGGTTTTGTTTCTTCTCTCTCATGATTCACTACATTGGTCATAAATCTTCTTTGTAAATAAGTTTAATATGAAGGTTTATATAGAATCTATATTGGACTGGATACTGTTTTGGAGGGGAGGAGGGAGGGAAAGGAAGAAAATTTGAAACTCAAGAACATGTAAAACTAAGTGTTGTAAACTAAAAATAAAAAATCTAATTTAAAAAAGATTAAGGACTTTAGAAAAACAAAGTAGATTTTCCAATCTATGTGTGAATCCAATCCCCATTTCTATTGTTGCCCTTAGACCTTTTATACTCAAAGACAAACATTTCAATATAGAATTACAGAATATTAGAGCTGGAATAGAACATCTACTCCAACTTCCTTATGACAAATGAGGAAACTGAGCTCAAAGTTAATTGATTTGCCTGAGGTCACACAGATAATAAATAGGAGAAGTAGGATTTTTAACTCTGACCCTTGAACTCTAAATCCAGTGCTCCCTTTCCATAAAATGTTGCCTCATTGAACACAAGGCTTTGGAATCATCAATTAAATATATACCTAGCAATGAGTAAGTACTTAATAATTCTTAACTATTCATTTATTCCCCACTGTCCACTGTCCACTTAATTGGAGTTAGAGAATAGTGGGGTAGAATTGGAATATTGAAGACAGGTTCTTATAACCAAGCAACACAGAGATATTCCAGGTAATCTTCATTATTTGATCACCTTTGCTATTGAGTGTTAATTAATACGCTAATGATTTATCAGTAAGGCATTGTGGAAAGAACATTATGCTTGAAGTTAGGAGACCTGCCTTTCACTGCTAGTATAACCTTTGACAAGTCACTTAATCTCTCTGAGCTATAATTTACTCATCTATAAAATGGCAATAATATTTTCATCAGCCCAGGCAATTGTGGCTGTTTTTGGAATGTAGTGGAATATTTCACAGAAATGCCATATTGGTCTGATGTTCAAAACAATAGGCCTTGATTACAGGCACACTTTAACTCTTAACAAGGAGGACATGTTATCCAAAAAGACATCTAGGCATGGGCAGGAGCAATCACAGACAACCAAAGATGGGTCTATCAAGGATATATCTAAGGAGGTTATTACTGAAGTTTTAGGCTCAAAAATCTTAGGTTACAATAAGTGGGGGAAAGTAGTCCTAGGAGAGATAGGCCTCTGGGCAGTATTTCAGTCTGAGCCTTCTGTAGGGCTATGGAAAGCTCTTATTATTCTTTCTAGTTGGTATGCAGGTATATAGGTCCTTTGTCATTCACATATCAGGGCAGCTCATCAATACAGGTGTGGCCCAAAGGTGGCTCTATAGGGTCTTGAATAAACATGTCCTATTAGTTTCCCACCTCTGATCTTATAGGCAGGAAAGTGCCATGGTTTGGCTAATGAGGCCTCTGTGGTACCCTGCGAGTGGAAAATTATTAAATATTAAGTTTCAGCTCACATTTTGTTTAGGAAGAGAGAACAACATCTACATCTAAAAGGGTATATAAGTCTTCTGAACTTATAAAGAAATAAGAGAACTAGGGGACAGGATGAGGGAGGGACTTTCAGAAAGGTGTATAGATTAAGATTTAGGAAAATGTGGAGAGAGAATAAGGGAGGGCATCATAGCGGGTAGGTAGAATAACGAATAGGAGGGTAAGGGGAAAGGATAACATACTAGAGATAGGATAAAAAGAAAGGCTGAAAAGGATAATAGTGAATAAAAATAAGATGGAGGGAAATTCACAAACAATAGTTATAACTTTGAATGTGAATGGGATGAACTCACCCATAAAATGGAAATGGATAACAGAATGGATTAAAAATCAGAATCCGACAATATATTGATTACAAGAAACACATTTAAGAATGAGAGACATTAAGTTTTCTAGAAAAAGGGCAGGCTGGAGGAAGTATAGTATGAGGAAATGAAGGTTGAATTTGGAGTCAGAGGACCTGGGTTCTAATCCTGACTCTGTAACTTATTGTGTCACTTGGGGCAACTTTATTTAACCTCTTTAAGCTTCGTTCTTTTTATTTGTCCAGTGAAGGGGTTGGACTAGATGACTTTTAAGATGTCTTCCAGCTCTAAATCTGTTATCTTATGGGATATGTCTAGAACAGCAGCAGCCTATCACACATTTGTTTTATGCAATCAATCAAACTATCAGCTAGCATTTATTAAGTACCTACTATGTACCAGGCACTGTATTTAGGAAGAGGAACAACATCTACATCTAAAAGGGTGTAAAAGTCTTCTAAACTTATAAAGAAATAAAAGGACTAGGAGACAGGATAAGGGAGGGACTTTTAGAAAGGTATATAGATTAAGATTTAGGAAAGTGGGGAGAGAGAATAAGGGAGGGACTCACAGGGGGTGGATAGAATAAGGAGTAGGGGGGGTAAGGGGAAAGGATAACACAATAGAGACAGGATAAAAAGAAAGGCTGAAAAGGATAATAGTGAATAAAAATAAGATGGAGGGAAATTCACAAAGAGTAGTTCTAAGCACTAGGGATACAAAAGAAGGCAAAAGTCTACTTCCTGCTCTCATGGAGCTCATGGTCTAATGATGGAAACAATATGCAAACAATTATCACTAACAAGAAATAAAGAGGATAAATTGGGGTAGTCTCAGAGGGGGGCACTAAGAATAAGAAGGACTAGTAAAGGTTTCTTGCAGAAGTTAGAAATTTAGTTGAAACTTGAAGGAAGTCCAGGAAGCCAGGAAGAGGAAAGGAGAGACAACATTTCAGGTCAGGCATGGAGTACAGTCAATTAAAATGCTCAGAGTTGGGAAATGGAGTTCCAAGTCATCAAGATATGGAATGTCTAATGCAAGGAATGATAAAGAGGCCAGTGTCACTGGATCACAGAGGATGTGGAGTAAAGTGTAAGAAAATTAGAAAAGTAGGAAGGAATCAGATTATGAAGGTCTTGAAAAGCAAGAGGATTTTATATTCAATCTTGGAGACAAAAAGAAGCCAGTGGAGTTTTTGAATAGAGAGATGACATGGCCAGATCTTTGCTTCAGGAAGAAGACTTTGACAATGAGTGGAGGCTGGACTTGGAGTGGGACAGGAAGTATTATTGCAAGAGAAGTGCTTTTTAAATCTTTTACCTTTTATCTTTTTAAAATAATTGTGAAATAGAATCATCATCCTAATTATCACCACTAAAATTTACATTCCTTTAGGCAGAGAATCTGCACATAAGGGTATGATGTCCTATGTGGACAGAGGGAAGAGAAGGGAAGGAAAGAAGAGGAAGGAAGGAAGGAAGGAAGGAAGGAAGGAAGGAAGGAAGGAAGGAAGGAAGGAAGGAAAGAAGGAAGGAAGGAAGGAAGGAAGGAAGGA
>CM053625.1:26457681-26477914 GCA_028646595.1 Phalanger gymnotis | reverse complement strand
GGAGCATTATTAACTGGGACAACAGGTACCAAAACCCCTTTCTGGCTTTGTCCGACCACATCTGTATATCAAAGATCTGGGAATATAGTTGAGATATTGGAGGAGATAATGACCTTGACCTCTGAGCTTGGCTTCATCTTTTCTCCTCCTATCCAGCCACTATCCAAAGAAGAGGCTTATGTTTTGAAAACTAGAGAAATCAGAATTCAGAACTGTTTGGTTATTAGGTAAATAATAATTTCCCAGCTTCAGAGATTAAAATTGGCAGCTAGATGAAATTCTTGCTATAGCTAAGGTTAGGAAAAGATTGGTCCTGAAGGCATTTTAGCTAAAAGGATTTTTTTTCTATATATTTGGGAATGATGGCTCATAATTTCCTGCTGAGGAGATAAGACTCAGAAGGGAAGACTGGAGAAGTTGAGGAGAGGCTTGTTTTTCTGGTCACAGCCAAGGATTCCTGCCTTTTTGAAAAGAACTACATATATGTAGATGTAGATATAGGTAGGCATATAGATAGACGTATAGAGATATAGATACAGGTATTTATATGTATGTATACATGTACGTACGTATGTATATGTGTATGTATTTAACTGGCTGTACTCATCACATAGAAAGAGCAAACCAGTACAAATTTTTCCTAGAGAAAGAAATAGTTAAGGATTTTGGCCCAACCAGTAACTGGAAGCAGCAGAGGGTCCAGCAGAGTTCCATGCAGTAGAAACTACAAGCCTAACAGAGAGCAGGTCTGCCAGGAGCAGGAACATGACGTAACTAGAAGAGTTGCATGGTCCTGTATTATCAGGGGGGTGAACTGCCCCTCCATGAATGAACTGTGCCCACACATGTGCCCTACATATATTAACTTCTTCTTGTGTTCCCTATGTGAATATACTCTTTCCTTTGATAATACATGTATTTAGGAGAGAGAATTTATTTCCTCAGGTTTATGGGGAAAATATCTGGGTGCTACTTTTCTTACTATGTCATTTCATTAAATGTCTTAATTTTATATTAACTGCATCCTCTAGTGGACTGTTAAAAGTAAACTCCTCTGTGGGGGCTTATGAGTTAGAAGATGAAAATCTGTAGACTACTTGAAGCTGAGGTTTTTCCCTGGGAATCCCACACTGCAAGTTACTGAATGCCTCCAGGCTATAAATAGAACATTGAATCAACCAAAATCCTGAACTCCCCAAACAGCACTCTGTAGGAAAGAACCCCTCTGTCTTTTAGGAGAAAGATTAAATAAAGCATAAGTTCAAAGGTATACTGACTTTTAATCCTCCCCCAATGTTTTATGAATATTGTACTAAATCATAGTTCAGAACCAGGGTTGACGGGCAGATTCATTTTGAGAGCAACTTTCTATCATTCACCTAAATCTGTCACTCATCAGGTCTACTAAACACCTATCTGTCATTTTATCAATAGGTCAGATCAATAGCATAGCTGTGTTGATAACCAATAATGGTAGCCCCCAAAGTGTGCTAGGAATATTGCCTGAGGTTTCCCGCCCCACCCCCCTGTTAATGACAAACAGATTCAGTATGATGGATATGCCTGCAATTAATGCTAAAGGTACAGTTAATGACTCTGCCACATTGGCCTCATATTTCAAATGAAAAACTTTCCAGTCAAAAGAGAACTGAGAGTTTCAAAGCCTAGAAATGAATGTTAATGTGCTCATGAGGTGAAAATTGCAGAGGGCAGAGGAAGGAATCCAGCTTTTGAAAGGTCTGAAAGACCAAGCTGGAGAAAAGGAATCCAATATTGAGAGAAACCCCATTATCTTTGGAACACTGATATTAAAAAGCTCCTCATTGCTGGTCAATCTTGTTAATCCTTGTTTAGAAGAATCAGACACTTACATATCAGGGGTTCCATAAACTAAAGCATGCATCACTCTGAAGAGGACCCACATTAGCCAGCCTTCAGTTTTAAACAAAGTTTTCGTTTCTAAACAAAATCTACATGAGGTTTTAAAAATGAATGAGTCTACTCATCTATTTATCCACCCATTCATTAATTCAACATGCGTTTATGATATGCCTACTATGTGTAATTACTATGGTGGGTATTAGAGAGATAAGGAGGAAAAAAATCCTTATCCACAGCAAGATTAGATTATACTAGGGGCAGCAATTTGCTCAGAGACAAGCAAATACTCATGACATAAATACAAAGCCATGTGGGAGTGGAGACAGCTTTGATTATAATGTCTGAGGGATCAGGAAAGGCCTCAAGTAGGAAGTGGTGCTTAAGTTGAGCCTTGAAGGAATCTAGGGTTCCCAAAGAGCAGAGGCAGAATAGACCAACAATCATTCCTTACCTCTGCTTCCTCCTTTCCCTTTTCTTCCCTTCTGCATCCTCAGAGTTGCTCAGGCACTACAGTCTGGGAAGTAGTGTGGGTTTGAAAGAGAACACCTGGGTTTGAATACACCACCTCTACTATTTACTATCTATAAGAACTTAGGCAATTCAACTAATTTGTTTAGCCTCATTTTCTTATATAAAATTAAGGGGTTGGAATACATCATAGTACTTAACCTAGGCTCTGTGAACTTGTTTTAAGTTGGGAAGAGCTAAGATAAAAGAATACAGAGTGAACCCAACTAAACTCTCCCAACATTTCCATCCAAACAACTTTAAAATAACTGAAATCAAATTTTGGAGTGAGATTTTTCCAGACTAAGACAACTTAGGAGGTCTGAAGAAGAGTTCTGTGACATTGGGATGGGAACCAGCCTAGAAGGCAGCACCAGCACCAGCTGTGGGCCTTAGTGATGTCAGTGACAGGGATATCAGCAGCAGCACCTTTGGGAGCTCTCAGCCTAGAGATGGTAAGGGAATCAGATAAAGGGTCAGAAAGAGATTACAGGAGACCCTTTGCTGGCACTGAGTAGCAACTCCAGGGTGGAAAAGAACATTGGTGGTCAGTCACAAGAGAGACAGGGTCAGAGGTTTTTTGGGTCAGAGATCCAAGTCAGAAAGGAACACCAACACTTTTAGCTGCAGGAGAGCAGGGCCCTTCCTAGGGGAAGACCAGAGCATAGACCAGGAGAAGAGTGACCATACCTCTCTCAGAATAGCACCACCTTAGAAGCACTGAAAACTTTGAGACTTTAGAGCTAGGTCTGAAGACAGCAATGTGTAAAAACCTGAAATCTAGGACAATGCCTCCTTACTCTCAGGGTTGAAGAGCCCAACTTTAAAATAAAGTTCAAAGTCAAGAAATAGGCTGGGAAAATGATCAACAACAACAAAAGAATTTGACCATAAAAAGCTAATATAGTAGCAGGGAAGATGAAGGCATAAACACAAAAGAAGACAACAATGTGAAAACAGCAACGTGGAAAGCCTCAAAGAAAAATGCTAATTGGACCCAAGCCCAACAAGAATTCCTGGAAGAATTTTTTTTTTTTTTTAAAGAAGAATAGTAGAGGAAATTTTGGAAAAAGAAATAAATAATGCAAAAAAACTATGAAAAAGAGAAATAACAGCTTTGTAAAAGAGGTGCAAAAGCACTGAAGAAAATTACAGGTAGTTTTAAAAGAAGAAATCAAAACTATCTATAATCATATGAACAAATATTCAAAATCACTATTGATTAGAGAAATGCAAGTTAAAACAACCCTGAAGTACCACCTCAGACCTATCAGAAATGACAAATCTTGGAGGGGATGAGGGAAAAGAGGTACACTAAAAAACTGTTAGAGTAGTGAATTGGTCTAATCATTCTGGAAAACAATTAGGAACTATGCCCAAAGGTATGTTCATACCCTTGACCCAGCAAAATCACTACTAGGTCTGTGCCCCAAAGAGATCAAAACAAAAAGAAAAGGATCCTACATATACACAAATATTTGTAGCAGCTCTTTTTGTGGCAAAGAATTGGAAATTGAGGGTATGCTCATCCATTGGGGAATAGCTGAACAAGTTGTGGCATATGATTGTAATGGAATACTATTATTCTGTAAGAGATGGTAAAGGGAAGGGTTTCAGCAAAAAAGAATCACTAGACCTATATGAACTAATGCAGAGTGAAGTGAGAAGACCCAGGAGATCATTGTGCAAAATGACAGCAATGGTGCAATGATGATCAACAGTGAAAGACTTGGCTATTCTGATCAATACAATGATCCAAGAAAATCCAAAAGTATTTATGATGAAAAAATGCTCTCTACCTCCAGAGAAAGAATTGATAAACTCTGAGTACAAACTAAAGAATAATTTTCTGTGTTTTATTTTTTGCTTTTTTTATGATATGGCTAATACAGAACTGTTTTGCATTATTTCACATGTATAAGTGATATCATTTTGTTTTCCTTCTCAGTGGGTGAGGGAGGGGTGGAAGGGAAAGATAGAATTTGCAACTCAAAATTTAAAAAGAAAAAATTTTAAAAATTATAAATTTTTAATTAAAAAAAGTAACCAGGACCAAAAACAATTTTTTTGTTGACTGTACATCGATATGGTATTTTAAAGATTTTCTTTAGTAAAACTAATACAGCATAACAGGCATGATAGTTAGGCAACATACTACTTACAAGTGTATTTTATTTTATCCATTTAAAAAAAAACATTATTCTGAGGAGAGGTCCATAGGTTTCACTTGATTGGTGAAATGGTCCTTGTCTCAAAAAATGGTTAAGAATACTTAGACTAGATCATATTTAATGTCCCTTTCAGCTCTATGATCCTAAGCTGCCAAGGACAGTAGGAGGTGGAGCTGCTTTATTTTCAGATGCCTGGAGGTAATCAACCTAATTCGCCATAGTATCTATCCAGATTATCATCTGGGCATACATTTTTTTTTCCTTTTGGGGTGGATATGTTTCCTTCAACTTAGTTGATGGAATCACAAAAGGGAGAAGGTAACAGAGAGAAAAAAATATAAATGTGTAAACAAAATCCAAGTCCAGTCTACAAAGTCCAGTCTAAACTCTGTTATCCCTTTAGGAAATGAAGAGTTCTTCATGAAGAAATTAGATAGCTGCCATTGGCTGGCAGAAAATCAGCCACACATCTGGTGGCCTTTAAAAAGCTTAACTTATCAGATTCAAAGATAGATGGGATAGGAAGCCACCTTGTAGACTGTAACTCTTACTTCTCTGCCAAAAGGCAACAGAAGAGAGGGAAATTTCTCTCTCTACCCCCTCACCCATTGACTATAGTGTCTTGTAGCAGAATTATTCTTACAGTAAAAGTTAACACATCTAGTAAGGAGTAGAGTCAGAGAGAGATCATTGAAAGAACTATTTAGAGCAGGAAGCAGCTTCAAGGAATATAACCCTTGGCAGCAGAGGTGAGAGACAGCCAGAGTTTCAAGGGAGAATTATTCCTACCATTCGGGACTTGAGTCTAGGGAGCTCAGCTGAGTGATCTACTTAGCAGAGACACAGACTACATCCAGGGTAGAGTGGCATAAAAACACCTCAAAAAGAAAAAGACCAAAGGTATCTATAGCGTTAAAGAATTAAATTTCCTGACTACATGTTTTCCCTACATGTCTGCCTTAATTTATGTCCACTCTTCCTATAGATTTTGTTTGTATTTGTGTGAGAGTATGCCTCAGGCTTATGAGGGGAATGTTGCTTGACTACTGTTCATACTAGGCTGTCTTAGTTTTGCTAAAGTAAAGGCTCAAAGTCTTTGCTTTTACCTAATTGTGTCCACTGGCTAATTATTAAAGGTAGGTGTACTGATGGGGGCTTATGAACTACAACTTTAGGGATTTAGGGAAAACAGAGTTCTTTTGAACCTTTGAGGGTGGCTAACCTCATGGACCCTCATGGAGGTAGGCCTTGAAGAGGATACTACCCTCTTAAATTCCTTCCTCTTACTTTGGCAGCATTTTTATCACTGAAGGGCTGCCGCTTGGTATAGGAGTTCAATTGCCTCTTCAGAGTTCTGGTGCTGAGTAGAAAAGGGAGTACCTTTATTGATAAGCTGATCAATTCAGTTTGCAAATTATTTCAGCAGAGTGGTGACTTGCAGTGACATCTAATTTGTAGGAAGGTTTCTGGCTCTCCCCAAAGTATGCTTACTGTGAGACTGCTGCAGTCCTTCTCAACTGGCCCAGATGTGACTGAACAAACAGAGGCTTAGAAGCCCTTAAATGTGAAGGAAGATTTCCAGGCCTATTATGGCCAATTAAAATAGCAAGCGAAGGCTATATGAGAGCCTGGATCGATGATGTCATCAGACTCTTCTAAGACCAATTAAAGGAGTTCAGTTGACTTTCATTTTGATTTTGTCAGAGGTCATGGAGCTTCTGAGAAATTCACTCCTATCTTTCCTCTTCTCTCATTATCATCAATACCAGGCAGTGATCCAACTCCATATCAGAAAGCACATAAAGCATTCTGGGTATTTGGTATGGCTAGGTTGCAACACAATACCATGCACATTTTTGTTCAAAGAACTCCTCTGAGAATCGATGATTTTATGATGGCAAGCATATCTTGAATGCATACGACTTATCCACTATGTGCAGCGACCTGTGGTAGACACTGAGAGATGATGAGTATGCCACATTCGTTGTACTCAAGGAACTCAAAGTTTAGATGTTGTTTTTCTCAAATTCCTCACAGCTATGTCCGTATTGGGTCAGTATCACAGAATCTCCAAGTTGGAAAGTACCAAGGATTTCTACACATCTCTCACAAGTGCTTTTAGCTTTTCCTTGAAAACTACCAGTAAGGGGGAGCCCCCAACCTCCTGAAGTAATCCATTCCACCTTTGTCCAAATCTAATTGTTAAGAATTTTCCCTTACATCTAAATTTGCTTCACTTCAAATTTTACCCACCTCTCCTTAATCTGCCCTTTAGGGCTAAGCAGGGCAAGCCTAGTATTCTGTTTTGCAATCCTTCAAACAATTGAGTATAATTTTCATTTCCTCCAGGCTAAACAACCTCACTTCCATCCATTGATTCTTATTAGGCAAAGCCTTCAATCATTAATATCCAGGTCTCTAAAATATGTGCCCAGAATCATGTTTATTTCTAATGAGGCATCATTGCTGGATGAATCCTTATCTCTACTCCTGTTAGCGCTGAAGGTTTTTTTTTCTGTCCTCTGGGCATCAATGCTGGGATGAGTACAAAACCATGAGGAACTCAACTCCCAGTCCCTGTGATTGCTAGACACTAGACTTCCAGATGCTCAGATGCTCAAATGTCCGGACAATTATTCTCCTGACATTTCAAAACTCAAAAGGTGAAAGTCTTCAATCTCTTCACTTAAAAGAACAAATGCCAAGTCAGACAGACAGAATCAAGGCCCATATTCACATGACTCCTACATGTTGGGCTTTGGAGAGAGAAGGTCCTAATGCCTCTTCCATTACTGCATTGTGGCTCAGTGGCTGCTGCCAATGAAGGAGTCAATAAAAGAGCAGAGATTCAACCAAAGACTAAGGCCCTTTTGACCCCAACTGCAAACAATCAAAAAGACCACACAGCTGGAAGAGCAAAAGCTCTCCAAGATACCTCAGCCTTACGCTACAATGACTCTTCCAAAAGCGGGCTCCCCAATCTCTGCGTTGATGTTGTCATCAGTGAAACACCGATGCACTATACATGTATACCCTCCTGTCTCATTAAATATACTGAGTAGCACAGAGTCAAGCATAGAAGCTGGGAAATCCCATTAAGAAGACCTCTGTACCAAGACATAGAGTCAAAGTTGTATTTGAGGTCTGGATGAATTACCAATTCTGAATCCCCCAAGTTTACTACAAATCAAACCACATCCCTCTATCTTGTACACAAGGACAAGGTGACGTTTTGTGAAGTGTTTTGCTAAAATCTACTTATATAGAACACTCTCCTGACTTGGCAGTTTAATTACCCTTTTAAAATGTAATAACCCTTTCAAAAACGAAAATGACAGTAATTTGCTATGACCTATTTATTAGTGGTTGTTGGTGTTAATAGCACTAATATAATGCTTTGCAAAGTATTTTATAAATACAGTCTCATTGGATTCCTACAACTCTACAGAGGTAGGTGCTATTATCTCCATTTTGCAGATGAAGAAATCAAGGCAAATAGAGGGTGTGATTTCTCCAAAGTCATACAGCAAATAGCATCTGAGACTGGGTTTGAATTCTTATCTTCCTGATTCTACGTCCAGCGCTCTATTCACTGTGCCATCTAGCTGCCTCGTTTATCCTGATGAAATCATGCTGACTTTTAGTGATTATCACTCTTCTAAATTGCTCACTAAACATGTCTTTAACGATGTTGTTGTCATTCAGTCTTTTCTAACTCTTCGCGACCCCCATTTGCAGTTTTCTTGGCAAAGACACTGGAGTAGTTTGCCTTTTCTTTCTCCAGCTCATTGTACAGATGAGGAAACTGAGGCAAACAGGGTTGTGACTTGCCCAGGGTGGGTCATATATCTAATAATTGTCTGAGGCCAAATTTGAACTCAGGAAGATGAGTCTTCCCGACTCCAGGCCTGGCATTCCATCCATTGTGCCACCTACCTGCCCCATGTACCACTTAGCTGCCCCACCTTTAATTCTATGGTCCAGAAATTTTCTAGGAAACAAATTCAGATTAACTAGCCTGTATTTTTCAAACTACTCTTTTGGGGGGATAAGGTGGGAATTGGGACATTTTTTCTCTAATTCTACAGTTCCTCTTCCATTTACCATGATCTTTCAAAGATGACAGATGGAATCAGCAATCACATCACCTAATTCCTTTAGAAGCACTCTCATATATAGTTCATCTGAATTTTCTGATATGAAATGACTGAAGGAAATTAGATGCTTTCTTCTATACTCTTAATCATCTCCTCTTTCAATTCCTTATTAACAATTTTTGTTTTATCTTCCCTGGTCCAAAGATCATAATCTTTGGAAGAGAAATCAGAAGCAAAAGTGGAGTTGAGTAGTTCTGCCTTCTCACTATAATCCATTCCTCCAAAGCAATGGTTTTATTCCTTCTTCTGATCTTCCTTTTTGCTCAATATAGTTTAATTTGTTGTTGTTTTTGATGTTGATGATGATGATGTTGATGATGATGATGATGATGAAGATTTTGCGTCATCCATGCTGTCCTTAGTATTCATCTCATCCTTAGGTCATTGGAGGAAGAAAGAGGAAGCAATCAAACATTTATTAAGCACCTACTACATGCCAGGCATTGTGCTATGCACTTTACAAATATTTCATTTGATTCTTACAATAACCTCATGAGGTAAGCGCTTTCCATTTCCTGATATTATTTTTGTAAGACAGAACGACCCTTTTGAAATTGACCTCCATTACACAGCTTCACTTCCATATTCTGTGCATGTCTTTTAAAGATGTGTCCTAGTTGGAGTGAATGCTCTTTGAAGCCACATAAATTTCTTTCCTTTTCACCCTCTTTTCGATCATTTTTGTTTTTCTCTTCAGAATTTCATTCTCAAGAGCTTCTCATCCTTCAAGGGGTGACTTACCTTGCAGAACATTAGGACATAAGAACCTATGCTTTTTAAATTTTCTGTTTGAAATTTGCTTTCCCCCAAATCTAAGGTTCATAGCAGATTATACTCACCTTTCCTCATCTCAGACAACAATTATTACATCAGCATACAAAATTGCCTTGGTCTCTCTTTCTTTAATATGAGTTTCTTTTCCCCAGGCAAGCTATGAATCCCTAAAGACCTAGAGCACCTCATTCTTTTCTGTCTCTCAAGGTGCCTGACAGGCTAGATGGCTTGCAGTAGATGGTCAACTTAAAACGTGTTGATTGTTTGGTCTGGAGGGTATGGAAGTTGATTCTGAGTCCTTTTGTGGCTTTTAAGGAATATCATTCCCTACTTTTCTGGAGGCCAGATAAGAAGCCATGGAATCATGTGAGAAAGAAAGGGAGAGTTTCATTCAATAAACTCGATTGAGCTTATCTCCTTTGTGGGAGGCTCTGTACTAAATATTGCTGGGTAGAGGCAAAGATGAATAAGACAGTATGTAAATAGCTTCCCAAAGCTTCTGCTATGGTCGGAGAGATAAGATACGTGCACAGATTGTGAAGATTTTAGGGCATTAAGATTATTAGGAGTAGGTAAGATCTGATAGATTCAGAAAAGAACACAGAGTCCTGGAGGGGTTCAGAGGAGGGAGAGAATACTTCTGTCCAGGGTGGTCAAAGAAGCCTTCATGGATGAGGTTTGACATGAATAGTTTTGATAAGCAAAAAATATAGTTCAGTGATGAAAAGATATGGATCCTGCCTTCAGTAATCTTATAGCTCCACATAAGGAAACTAACCCCCACCCCCTTCAGAGAATTGATGACACATCGTCAGCAGTGAGTTCCTTGGCCTTTTTCCCTGAAAGAAGGCACAGGTTCAACTTAGGGAAAGATGCTGACATCTAATACCCAATGTGTTAAAGAGAAAGGCCGAAGTAACCTGTCAGAAGGAAATCTTGTAAAGAAAGATGATTAATGAGGTAGCAATCCACTTCAGCCTCTCTGAGGCTCTCCCTGCAACAATTAGTGCAATGGTGCTGACCAGCATTTTTGAGGTCCTTGAAGTCCCTCCAAAAGGTTGTCATTGATCTCCCCAGCATATCAGTCCCACCTTGGAAGCTGTCAGAAAGTCTTTGATCATAGATTACAAACTGCAAGTGAGCAGAAGGGCCATCTTATCCAACTTCACCACCACCTAATAAAATATATAGAGAGAATCTCAGTTTCTTTAAACTGAGATTGATTGAGACGAAGAGACTTGACCAAGGTCATATACACAGTAAGTGGCAGAGCTGTGACTTGAACCCAGAACCTCTGACTCCAAATCCTGTACTCTTTTGATGATCCCATTGAAAATCCCAAAAGTTTCTTTCTTTGGTTCAAAAGGGGAATAAAATCAAAGCCTTGAGCAGAAGGACATTTGTCAACTGGGTTCAGAGCATTGTGCTAGGTCCTGAAAGTTATAAGAAAGAGTTGAGATAAGAGATGATCCTTGTCCTCAAGGACAACTCTAGTGGTGCATATTGGTAGGTGGTAAGTGCTTTAGAGAATGACAATAAAAGAGTTAGGTGAAGTCTGATGGAAAAGATCATCGATAGCTGGGGAACGGATGAAGGAAATTAAATGGAGGAGGTGACGTTTGGGTTGGGCTTAGAGAATGATTAGAAATCCAACAGGGGATGAAAAGGAAGGAGATCATCCTGGATGCAAGAACAATGTGAACAAAACTTCCCAGAGGATAGGAGTCCAGTCACTGATCCCCGTAAGGGAAAGTGGTCACTGTCTCCCATGAGAGAGGCTCCACGAGCCTTTTATGACCCCAGACCTTAAATAGGAGCCATCTACAGAGGTAGGACAAATTAATTGACATGAGAAACAGGTGAAGAATGCTTACTCCGGAGGCACTGAACAATTGGTGTTTTTTAAAAGCACATCCCACCCACAATGAGTCTCTCATTCACCACTGTTTCAGGCTGACCTAGTCCTTTCTAGATAATGAATCTGAGTAATGAGCACCTGCCCTGGTTCTTGGTATCTAATTAGATCAGGTCACCCTTTAGAAAAAAAAATTATTTTCTGAGGTCTCTTGGGAGGAATACTCGACTCTGCTTTATTGTGCAAAATAGTACAGTCACTCCTAGTTCCAGTTTCATCTTTGGTCTGCTAAATCTGGTTATTGGGGGTGGAGGGAAGGTGCTCTCTCCTTCCCTTGCCTCCAACTAATATCTCCACTAGTGACTCTGAACCTTGCTATAGCTGATACCTCCGCCATGTGTTGGATTTCACAACCATCTTATCCTTCATAGCATGGGATTATTTCAGGAATGAAATTAAACAACTGATTGGATAATATCATTTAGGACATAAAAGGATAACCTAGTCCAAACTCCATTTACAGATCAGGAAACTGAGTGACTTACTCAGTTATACAGGTTTAGTAAATGGTAGAGGTGGGAGGTGAATCTAGCAATCACACGGCTCCAGGTCCAGCATTCTTTACACTACACCATCCTGCCTCAATTAATTAAAATTATTTTTTTCAGCAATTTTGTGGAGCTCCCTGAGGTACTGCAAAGGCAAAGCTTCAGAAAGTGCTACTCTGAGCCTTAATGGAGCTTAGACTGAAGGACATACAGTTCAATTCAATTAAATAAATATTTTTAAATGCTCCTATTCTGTGCAGAGCTTTAGTGAGACACATATCTTTTGCATTGTTATCTTCAGAACCTTAAGGAAGCAACAACGATTAAAAAAAAAAGCAATGTAGTCTGATGCAAAAAGCATGGGTTTGGAGGAAGGAAACCTGAGCCCAATTCCTAGCTCCATGACACTAGTTGCATAACCCACAAGTAAGTGCCTTCTCTTCTCTGGGCCTCAATTTCTTCATTTTTATACTATAGATATTGAGTGACATCTATCGATTTTAAATTCAACAAATACATATTAAGTACCTCTATGTAAAAGATACTGATTGAAACACTGGAGACATAAAAATTAAAAATGAAAGAAGGAAATTGAATAAAATACGCATACAAGTGAGTGAGTACAGTGTACCTAAAATGTAGTTGCCTTCTATACATAAGAAAAAGTAGGAATTTGGAAAAAAGTATTGAGGCAACTGGGGTGGAGCATTCATGAAGATGTTTCACCTGAGGAGTTTCCTTCTTTACTCTTTACTCTCATATTGATTTATATGGCAGAAGAAAATAACCTATGAGTTGAGAAAATGGGAGAGAGGGATCAAGGTATATTGTTGATGAGGATCCTTTAAAATGATGTTGGGGACAATTTAGTAATCAGATGTAGAGTAAGGAATTATAAGGAATCTCCAACTCTAAATCCGTCAGAAGCTTCAGATCAAGTACAGCCCTTGGGGAAGTATAGAGAAGTATAGAAGTATATAGGAAGTATAATATATATATATGTATATATATATATACATATATATATTAAAAAATAAACCTAAGGCCTGTGGGTAGAACTTAGCTTGTCAGCCATCTTTGTTATAAAGAATTTGAAGTTCCTAGGGCAAGAAATCTCCTTTTGAAGAAGAAATGGCCAAGGTTCTGAGTACTGACAGGCCCTCCTTGTGATTTAGGAGGAGACGCTAAGGATTTTTTCCTAATCCAGTGACTAGTCCAACTACCTTTGACTTTCTGAGAGAGTTTTAGGTTAAACTTCAGGGCTTAAAGCTCAAGGAGAAGTGTCAGAGAGGTGGTAGCACCTCAGGTGAGGCCTAAAGCTGAAGTTGCACAACCTTCCAGTGGAACCATGTCTGGATTGGCAGCAAGTGTCAGGGAATATGGGGCTTGTGGGGCACTGTCAAGCAGCAGCCACCTAAGACCTGAAGGGAGCAACCCCTAGTAAAGATTACATGCCATATGTACCCACAGGCAGAAATTATATGAATGAATGAATGAATGAACCCTTTATTAAGAGCTTTCTCTGTGCTAGGCCCTGGAGATATTAATAGAAAGGTAAGACAGTCTCCACTGTCAAAGAGTTCATATTCTAATAAAGGAGGCAACACCAATGGAAAGTTTCAGTTGCAAGTCAGATGGAAAGGTCTCATTGGTCCTTGAGGTAGGGTAGCAAAGCGGATGGCAACATGGCTTCTTTATGAGAAAATCATAACACTTTTTGTGTTGCACATTTGACAGTGCCAAGAACTTTGGTGACAAGAACTTTCCTTTTTGGATCTTCACTATGTGTGGCTATAGTACCTACCAAAGCACTCACCAGGGTATAAGTCCACAGGCCTTGTTTCCCAGGATAATGGCTGAAGGCGTTGGGCTGGAAGCATTACTCTTCCCAAGGCTCTTGGGGTCAGGATCCTAGGCTGTCTTCATCGGAGTTTGACGGGTGATGGTCCAAGTGACATTGGTGGTGTTCAGACTTGCCTGGCACATGCTGCCTCATCTCTCCCTTGATCGAGGTGCCTGCTGCTTCAGCTACATTGGCTTGCCCGCCTGTATGTGGCAATATATGCCTAGAGACTGCACATAACAGAGAGGAGCAGATAGAACTAGAGAAGCATGTTGCCATGACCAGAAGACAATGTAGCATCAAGGGTGTACATTGTCCTTCCAAGTATGTACCCTGACCACATGCATTCCTTACATATATGTCATTCTGTGTGCTTTAGCTGTATGTATTCTCTGTGTGTGTGAGCCACAGCCATAGGTGTCCACTAAATGTATTGCCCTCTAGGTATATATTCTGGCCATACATGTTTCTTAATTATGTGTTATTTCATATACATGTTCGTTCTTTCTGACAATGGTATATAAATCTGTGTATAGTGTATACCCCAGATATATAGGTAAAATTTTCTATTGATAGTTTTCCTACTATGATATTTCATTAAATGCCTTAGCTTTCAATTAAGCGTGCTCTCTTCCTGATCAGTAAAAAATAACTCTAGCAGTGGGAGTTCATGCAATATGGTTCTGTGTGGGTATAGATTCACAGAGGACCTTAAAAATGGGGACACACATTTGATGGGGGAGTATCTCCAGGTGCTACATCATATAAGGTAATTTGAGGAAAGGGGAGATGTGAGAAATTTGTGGGGAGGAGGAATCGGGGAAAGGGTTAGGGGAGAAAGTGGCACCTGGACTGAGATTTAGAAGGATTTAGAGAGGAAGGGATAAAGAAGAAGTTCATTCTAGGCACAAGATAAATGAATGATTGAATGAATGAAGCATTTGATGCGTGCTTGCTATGTGCACAATGCTGTGCTAAAGTCTAGAGATACAAAATAGGAAAGGATAAAAAGCTTATGCAAATATAGGAATTAAGAAATGAAAGAACCATTGTTATTGTGACTATCAATGTGGAAAGCTACTGAGAAGTCATGGAAGTTGGAGGATGAGGACTAAGATAAGGCCATTAGACTAAGTAATTAAGAGATAACTAGCTGGAACTCATACATGTATATAATGTTAAAAGATATCCCTAAAGGGATAAATGGTCGGTGCGTATGAATATTACTCAAAAGAAGAATTATAAACTGTCAAAAATTATATGAAACTTTGCACCAAATAATTAATAATAAGAGAAATTCAAGTCTAAACAGTTCTGAGGTTTCACCTTATACTCAACAAATTGGCAAAGTTGCGAAAGATAGGAATAGTTAGTGGTGAAATGATAAAAAAGGTAGGTACCCCAATGGAGTAATTGGTTTAATTCAGGAAATTAAGAAAGTTCAGGAAAGCAATTTGGAATTGTAGGAAGAAGATAAGAAAAATTTTCACGCTCTTTGATGCAGAGATCTCATTGCAAAGAAATTAAAGGAAGTATTCAAGGTCCAGTATACCCCTAAAATATTTGTCAGCATTTTGTATAGTAGTAAAGAACTGGAAACACAATAGATACCCAGCCATTGGAGAACAGTTAAACTATGCTGAATAATGACTTTATCGAGGCATAGGAAGACTCATATGAATGGATGTAAAGTGAAATGTGAATCAGGAAAACAATATAGACAATAATATAATTGGCAGCAGCCATAACAGGGAAAATTGAAATCTAATACTATATAGTTAAAATGACTAAGTTTTAGTCCATTGGAGAATAGTTAAACAAATTATGATGAATAATGACTATATTGAGGCATAGAAACAGTGGAACACAGCATAGACTGTCATTCTTTATGGTAGGTTAGTCAGTTTTGATACACTGCAAGGGTAAGGGAGGGGTTTTCTTTTTATTATTAGTTATGTAAATTGGCCTTCTGGGAACGGGATATGATATATTGGGAAGTAAAAGTGATCCAAAACCAAAAGATATAAATTTGATGTAAAAAATGGTTTATTGGTAACTGTGGAGAGAATAGAAAATCGAAGGTATGGGAGAGTATCTAGTTGAAATGGGCAGCTGGTGTAGTGAATAGTGGGAATACCAGGTCTGGAGTCAGGAAGACTCATCTTCCTGAGTTCAAATGTGGCCTTAGATACTTATTAGCTGTATAACCCTGGGCAAGTCACTTAACCCCATTTGCTTCAATTTCCTTATCTGTAAAATGAATTAAAAAAGGAAACGGCAAAACACTCCAGTATCTCTGCCAAGAAAATCCCAAATGGGGTCACAAAGAGTTAGATATGACTGAAATGATTGAACAACAAAAAGCAGTTCTAAATCACATTCTCCTAATAGGGCAGTACAGTGAAGAGGGAAGATCTCTGGACTAGGCAGATTGGTGTTCCAGGTCTAGCTTTGCTACTCATTCCTTGTGGCATCTATCAAATATGGAGAATAATTCCTGCCCTGCTGATCTCATAGGGCTGTTGTGAAGGACATTTGAGAATCTGGTTGGGAGAGTGCTTAATAAAATGTGAAGCATCTCATACACTGGACAAGTTTATCCACAGGAAGAAATAGTTACTATTAATGTTAAGGCTACAGCTCAAATCCCTGGATGATTCCTGTCACTATCATTGTTATGTCATTTAAGTAATTAGGAGTAATTCCCTACATTAGGAGTGCCTTGAGCCATTCTCTAAACTCAACTACCAGAGTAAAGTGTTGCTAAGAGTATATGATTATGTATGTAATTACAAATTATGTCCCAGAATAGTTGGGACAATACCCAATTCCACCAACAATATACTATTGTGCCTACCTTTCCACAGGCAACATTGAAGATTTCAATCTTTGATTATCGATTTGATGAGTGTGGGGTGAAATCTCAGAATTGCTTTTATTTGTATTTCTCTTATTAGTGGTTTGCTGCACTTTTGCATACATTTGTTGAGTTAACATTTATTCTTTTGAAAACTTCGTATCTTTGGCCATTTATTTATTGTAGAAAGCTCCTTCATCTTATGCATTTGTGTCCTTTCTCCTACATGTCTTGGATGTCATATCCTTAGCAGAAATATTTTAAAAGATATTTCCAACTTAATAGGTTCTCATCTCATTCTGGCAATAATGATTTTCCCATACTAAAGTTTGTTTGGTTGTTTAAAAAGCAGTAATAATAGCTAGGATATAATACTTTAAGTTTTGCAAAGTGCTTTACATTATCTCATTTGATTCTTTCAACAATTCCATGATGTAACTTGTGGTTTGCCATTCCCTTCTCCAATTCATTTCAAAGATGAGGAAATCGAGGCAAATAGGGTTAAATGACTTGCCCAGGATCGCACAACTAGTAAGTGTCTGAGGCCAGATTTGAACTCAGGAAGAAGAGTCAGAAAAGTCTTCATGACTCCAGGCTTGACACTCTATCCACTGTGCCATCTAGCTGCCCCTTTTTATATTTTACAAATGAGAATACTGAGACGAGGAGATAGTCAATGATGTGCCCTGGGCCACATAGCTAGTAAGTGTCTGAGATAGAATCTAAATCCATGTCTTTCTGCATTCCCAATACTTTATGCCAGGCACTGTGCAAGGTCCTAGGGGTATGAAGACAAAAGCAAGAGTCTTTGCTTTGAAGAGCCTACATTCTATTTGAGGAAATGATAAGTGAAGATAAGGGTAAAAGCATGACATATGCAAGGTAAACACAATGTAATTTTAGTGGAGCACTAGTTGCTGGGGTATTTGAAGAGACTTAGTGATACTAAGAGTTAGAAGGGAGAAGATAGTACATTTTAGGCATGGGGAACTACCTGTACAAAAGGAAAGATAAAAGATATAATGTTGTATATCAGGACCAAAAAGGGCATCAGGTTAGCTGGAACATAAAATGTGTGAAAGGGAATAGTCAGTAAGGTCAACAAGCATTTATTAAGTACTTACTCCATACACTATGCTAACCACTAAGGATACAAAGAAAGGCAAAAACAGGACCATCCATTCTCAAGGAGCTTACTATTGAATAGAGGAGACAACATGCAAACAACCACTAACAAACAAGATACACACACATATATGCATGTCTATATATGTGTATATATACACACATACATATATGTGATAAGATGGAAATAATCGGAGAGGAAATGCAAAAATAGTCCTAGAGTGTGAAGGTCTTTAAATGCTAAATTGTGAAGCTTATATTTTACCCTAGAGGTAATAAAGAGTCTCAAGATTTTTTTTTTTGAGCAGAGAGTGACACGGTCTGTAATTTAGTTATATAACTTTTCATTATTAGGAAAGCAGAAAATTGAAGGAGGGATTTGTAACAAGTACCTCTGAAAAAGGCCTCATTTCTAAAATATATAGAGAACTGAGTGAAATTTATAAAAATGCAAGTCATCCCCCAATTGATAGATTGTTAAAGATATGAAGAGGCAGTTTTCAGAGGAAGAAATTAAAGTTATCTATTGTCATGTGAAAAAATGCTCCAAATCATTATTGATTAGAGAAATCCAAATTAAAACAACTTTGAGGTACCACCTCACACCACCTCAGATTGGCTAATATGACATAAAAGTAAAATGATAAATGTTGGAGGGGATGTGGGAAAACTGGGACACTAATGCACTGTTGGTGGAGTTGTGAACTGATCCAACCATTCTGGAGAGCAAAACATCCAAAAACAGGAAAAGGATATATTTGTACAAAAATGTTGATTGCGGCTTTTTTGGTGGTGGCTAAGAATTGGACGTCAAAAGAATGCCCATCAATTGGGGAATGGCTAAACAAGTTGTGGCATATTATTGTGATGGAGTATTATAATGGAATATATACAAAATGACAAGTAGGATGATATCAGAGAAACCCGGAAAGACTTGCATGAATTGATGCAAAGTGAAGTGAACAGAACCAGAAGAACATTGTACACAGTAACAACAATATTGTTCGATGAAAAACTGTGAGTGAGTTAGCTATTCTCAGCAATACAATGATCCAAGACAATCCCAAAGGACCAATGATGAAGCCAACTATCCACCTCCAGAGAAAGAACTGATAGTTTTAATACAGACTGAAGCATACTATTTTTTCACTTTTTATTCTTTTTTTTATTTGAGACTTCTTGTACAAAACAACTAATATGGAAATATTTTATATGATTGCACATGTGTAACCTATATCTGATCTCAGGGAGGGAAGGAGGAATAGAACTTGGAACTCAAAACTTTTAAAAAAAATTTTAATTGTGTTAGCATGTAACTGGAAAGAGATAATATATATGTATATATGTATATATGTATATGTATATATAACAAAAAAGTAATATAATTTTTTAGTTGTGTGGAGGATGGACTAGAGAATAGACTTGAGGCAGGGAAACCAATTTAGAAGCTACTATGAAATAATCTAGTAGAGAACAGATGAAAGCCTGAGCTAGGGTGTTTGCCATGTGAATGAGAGAAATGGATAAATGCAAAAAATGTGGAGACAGAATGGATAAGACTTGATAACTGGATATGGGAGTTGAAGAACAGTGAAGAGTCAAGGATGAACCAAGGTTGTAGATCGAGATGATTGGAAGGATGATGATCATCAGCAGAAATAGGGAAGGTGGGAAGAGGGGCAAGTATGGAAAGAAAAATAATGAGCTCTGTTCTGTACTTATTGGATTTGAGATGCTTGGGACACATGCAATAGGAAATGCCTAGTAGGCAGTTGGTGATGAAGGACAGAGCTAGATGTTTAGGTCAGGGAATCATTTCTGTGGAAGATGATCAGACTGCCAAGAGACGAAATAGAGTAGAAGACAAGAAATAAGGACAAAACCTTGGGGGTACACACAGAGTTAGGAAGAGTGTGGTGGATAAACAATTGGCAAAAGAGACAGACAGGTAGGAAGAGAATCCAGAAAGAGCAGTGCCAAGAAAACTCAGAAAGGTTAGGGTATTCATTCATTCATTCAGGAGGAGAGGGTGTCAATCCTGCAAAGAAAGTCAAGAAGGATAAAGATGCAGAAAAGTGAGATTTGACAATTAAAATAGCATCAAAAACTTTGAAGTCAATACTTCCAATTGAGTGAAGTCAAAATCCAGAATGCAGGAGGTTAAAAAATGAATGTGAGCAAAGTAATCAAAAGAGTGAATGGCTTTTTCAAGGATTTTAACTATAAAAGAAAAGAGATATATAGCATGTTAGCTAAAGGAAATGGGAGGAGCAAGTGATTGTTTTTAAGGCTGAGGGAGACTGCAGTATAGTTGCAGGTAGAAGTGAAGGAGCAGATAGGGTTGTCTCTGAGGTGACCCTTTATGCATAGGCTGTATATCAATTCAATGATAAACGTAGTACAAAATGCTGATCTGAAACTATTTTCTCAAAAGCGTGATTTCTAGTTTCCCCTGAAGTTCCCGTTGAACATGGAATTCTTCTCCCAGTTATTTGGATTTATCATAGTTTAGGTA
>CM053625.1:26427861-26457181 GCA_028646595.1 Phalanger gymnotis | reverse complement strand
GAGTAAGTGATACCTACTAGCTGTGTGACCCAGGGCAAATAATTTACCTTTCCTGAGCCTCAGGAGCCCCATCTGCAAAATGGAGATAATGACAGTGCTTATCTCTGAAGCCTGTTGTAAAGATCAAGGGACATGATGCATGTAAATTGTTTTGTGGACCTTAAAGTGACAGATATCAGGATAGGAAATATTTTTCTCTGAATCCAAATTCTACCAAAACTCCTTAGACATGCCAGCCCTACCTTAACTACTCAGCCCTTGCTGGTCTCTCCCTTCTATGATACCCTTCAATGTTTGTCCTCAGCACCAAATGCTTATAAAATTAGACTAATAAGTTGGAAGGGAATTTAGAGGTGATCTAGTCTAATCCCTTCATTTTACAGATAAGGAAACTGAGTCCCATAGCTGGTAAATAACTTGAGTAGCATCATAGAGCTATTAAGTGTCAGAGCCAGAATTCAAATTCAGGTTCTCTGAGTCCAAATCAACTGTGCCATATCATCTGGCACTTGATTATGCACTGCCTCATACAATTCCCCAATTGATTGTCTCTCTAGCTAACTAAATGTAAGCACCACCCTAGTACAGTGTTGGGCACAGAGTGGGGGTCAGCAATTACTTGATTGTTTGGTTGTCAGAAGGGGCTAACATCTTTTTAGTGATGGAGGAATTACCAATGTAATTATATGACTTTAGCCATAGTGGAATGCATCAGAGAGGATGGTGAAATAAATGACCTTAAGGACCTCCCAGCATTGGAATGCTTTTACTCCAACTTTCCTGTCCCTGGAGAAATCTTCCTAACCTCTGACCGAGGCAGCCATGGCATGGCAGAAGGGCCTTACATTTACAGAGAGGCCTTCAGACCAGAGTCACTACCAAGCAGGTCCTGGGTACTGGACTCAGTTTCCTCACTCACTTATGAGGAGACTGGACCAGATGATTTCTAAAATCCTATTTGCACATGGATTCTATGAGCCTATGAATTCTAGTTCTTCTTCCGTACAAAGCTCTTGAATTATGCACAAGGAAGTATCTTTCCACTTGGGGGTGGGGGTGGAAATCCTGTTCATTATAAATTTTCCAGAGCCAATAGGAAATTTTTTCTTCTTTGGAATTTCAAGAGAGTCCATGGGTAGAACTTATTAAATGAGCTTAGAGAATACAGTTTTGGTTGGGTAAAAATAGAGAAGTTGTCACTTAGCAATGGAAGACAGGAATGGAAACCAAAAACCTAAGGCCATCAATAAAAATGGGCAGACAGCTCAACAGATAAAATTTTAGCTCATCTTTTTGGTTTCCAACCACTTTTGAAAATAACATTTAAGCAGTCATAAATCAGGCATTGGATATGATCCTTCAGCCAAATACCACCAACCAAACCTTCCTAAGATACCATTTTTGTTATGTCTCTCCTCTGCTCACAAATCTGTGACCCTCCAACGTGGTTCCTGGGGGTAGACATGAAATATTCTCAGTTCTGCATCATCTTTAATGAAGTCATAGTTAATAACTGACAGCCTGTGGCTGTGTGGGTGAGCATATGGAAGATTCTGGCCAAGTATAGGAGATCCCTCAAATATATCATAGGATTAAGGGAACTGCTTTCCTTTGGTTGGTTCTTCTTCATTTAATACTGTGGTCTTCAGGTATGTGGAGTGGATCAAGGAAGACATGTTTCTATTCATACAATCAAGTCAGATTTTCCTTTTCATTACTTCCCCCAGTGCCATCTTCCTATCCTCTCTCTGCTAGACGTGATGAAAAAGATTGTTGTTATTTATTTGATTTGGAGGAGGCAGGACTGAGCTTATTATTCTCGTCAGTATTATAATTGAAATTCTGATTGTTCTTCTCACATGATACTTCATGTCCTGACTCTGAGTGTTTTCACTGACTTTCTCCCATACTTGGAAAGCTCTCACTTCCTCATCTCTTCCTCATAGCTTCCCATAGCGCCACATTCTGCAAGAAGTCTTTCCTAGTCTTTTTAATCTTAATGCCTTCCTTCTGAGACTATCCCTGATGCATTCTGTCTATATCTGTACATAGCTGTTTGTATGCTGTCTCACCCATTAGACTGTGAGTTCCCTGAGAGCAAGGGCTGTGTGTGTGTGTGTATGTGTGTGTGTGTGTGTGCAACAACAATGTTACTTGCAGCTACGGTGGCTTTGTAAGACCAACAACACCAGCACACAGGAGGGCTGCTAGAACAGGCTCTTTGGTCTGCTTTTCTAAGGAAAGCAACTTTAAGGGGTTTACAATCTCACTTTAATTAAGCACACATATATCATTCACTTAGTTCAGGGGGAAAAGTCAGCACCCTGAACTTCAGAGCAAATACAAACAGAAATTACAAACAGAGAAAATATAAAAAGAGCAAATTAAACAAATCAACAGACAGACTTCCAGCTGTCTGACCAAGGCTATACATACATAGTTACCAGAGAGAGAAGCACCAAAATCTGGGTTTTCAAAGCTTGGGGTGCTCCTTAGTGGCTACCCAGAATCTCCACACCAGCACTCTTCCATTGAATGAGCCACCAAACAAAATGCTTACCTCACAGTATATATACACTTCTTCAGGGTCAGCACTTCCTACCTCTTGAGTATTTCATGCCTCTCAAGAGTTTCACACTTCTCATGACTTAAAAGGGTGTGAACCTTTCTACGAAGGCAAGACTCAAAGGCACTTGATTGCCTTAGTACTGAGAAGTTCTGAGAGTGCTGAGAAACACTCCAAAACAAAAGACAACAAAAAGTCCCACTTCGCTTGCCCTTGCGGTGTGTGCGTGTTTGTTTTTTTTGCCTTTGTATCTCCCATAGGTCTTAACAAATGCTAGTTAACTAATTGACTGACTGAATCTTTCATTCAATTAATTTTTTTCTTCCATATGTTTTTGTGTCCAGGAAAAATCAACTGTGACTCATATATGAGTCCTATAGGTATTGATTGTCATCCACTGTAATCCTTTTTTTAGGAATAATTTTGAGCTTTATGTTCGATATTATTGCTAAAGATTCTATTTTTGTTACATAGGGTTAATTTTGATAGCTTTGAATGCTTATTAATGCATTATTAGTTCTACTAATAATCTATGAGGTAGCTCAACTTATACCAGAATTGTTTATTTATTACTTAAAATGCAATTTAAATGCCATCTAGTAGTAGTACTAGGAGTAGCAGCAGCAGCAGCAGCAATAGTAGTGGTATTTCTCCTGTAGCCTCTAATCATTCTTCCTTGAACAAAATTATGTAATTATTTTTATAGGATTTCCTTTTACAGGTGTTCTCTGACAAAGTCCTAAATATCCCAACAGATTACTGAGTATAGAAGGTTCAACAACTGGTGGAAGTTAGGGTTTCTTTATTTTTCAGCAGTTTGATTAACAAGATGGAGGAGAGGCCAGAGGAGGACAGAGATATGTCTGTTCAATTGAGTTTACTTAAACCTTCGTTAAAGTCCTGATTCTTTCATCTACATCTCATCCTGCCCAGAACTAAACTCACCACCATACCACTATTTTTTAAAAAAGTTTTTTTGGAGGGGGGAAGGCAAGGCAATTGGGGTTAAGCAATTTGCCCAAGGTCACACTGCTAGTAAGTGTGTCAAGTGTCTGAGGCTGGATTTGAGCTCAGGTCCTCCTGACTCCAGGGCCAGTGCTTTACTCACTGCACCACCTGGCTGCCCCCACCATACCACTTCCTGGCCATTACCCTGCTGTGGACTCTCATTCCCTACTACCCACGACTTTGAGCTCTGAGAACAGTAATCAAATTAAATCTTAGAAATAGCATGTCAATCAATTGTGATATGACTCTACTTACCATTCCCTCTGACTTCCCTGTCCAAAACATTCCTTATGGCAATTACTATATGCCAGGCACTATGCTAACGTGCTTTACAAGTATTACCCCATTTGATCCTCACAACAACTCTGAGAAGTAGGTGCTATTATTATCATCATCATTTTACATTTGAGGAAACTGAGGCAAACAGAGCTTAAGTGACTTGCCCAGGCTCACACAGCTATTAAGTATACGAGGCCTGATGTGAACTCAGGTCTTCCTGGAATTCTATCCACTGTATCATTTACCTGCCCACTGTAAGCTCCTAGATGGCAGGGAAGATCTTATTTTTATATTGGTGTCCTCCGGGGCTTATCAAAGTACCTTGAACATAATAAAAGCTGAATAAGTGCTTTTTGGCTTATTCAACATTACACTAGGACATTATTCTAAGCAAGACAGGAAGGGATTCAGACCCTGCTGTTATGGAATCTAATTAGGGAGACAAGACTCACTCACAGGAAACAGCTAGATATAGATATAGAAATATAGATATGTATGTACTTGTGTATATATACATACATATGATATATATGTATATGTATATACACACACACACACATATATATATATGGATAATGCAAAAAAAATGACAACATATCATCCCAAAAGAATAAAGCACAAATGGTGGGTTTTCAGGCAATGGAAGATGTTTGGGGGGAGGAAAGCCCTCCTAGTACTACTTATGGACATGGTCACCAGCTCTGCCTATGGGCAACCCTGGGCTCAGGTAACAGAATACTTTTGGTCACATGACTACTTCTTGGCCAGGCTAAGGGGTGAGTGCCCTTCTCCTCTGGAAGAGAGGTCACTTGAGATGCCTTCTGAAGCCATTGTCAAGGGAAAACTAAAGCTGTTCTGGAAATTTCAACATGTTTCCTATTCTGATTTTCACACTGAATCATAAGTGTTTCTATTTCTGTTGTACATTTAAAAAAAAAAGCATGCATGTCTTCTTCCTTCCTTCCTTCCTTCCTTCCTTCCTTCCTTCCTTCCTTCCTTCCTTCCTTCCTTCCTTCCTTCCTCCCTTCCTTCCTTCCTCCCTTCTTTCCTTCCTTCCTCTCTTCCTTCTCTCTTCTTTTCTTTCTTTCTTTCTTTCTTTCTTTCTTTCTTTCTTTCTTTCTTTCTTTCTTTCTTTCTTTCTTTCTTTCTTTCTCTCTCTCTCTCTTTCTTTCTTTCTCTCTCTTTCTCTCTCTCTCCTCTCTCTGTCTGTCTTTCTGACTCTGTCATTCTCTGTCTTTCTGTGTCTCTGTCTCAGCACCGCTATCTGTCTCCTTTCTCTCTTGCTTTCCCTTCCTTCCCTCTCATCTTCCAATTTGGGGACTCAAGAAGAGAGACTTCAGGCACTGATGATGCAAAACTCAAAGAAGGACTAAGCAAAGTCACACAGCCATTTAACTTCCCTCAGTAGCTGGTTAGATAGCTGTCATCTAGGGATTTATCTGAACCATTCCTACGTCTATTCATATTCTCTGCCAGTGTCACCTTATGGCAGATTGTGTGCTATAAGTTTTCTTTGGGCTAGACAAAGACAGCTTTCCTTTTTCCTGAGCCTGTCCCCATCATGCTACAAGGTGAAGGCAATCCTACTTCAAGCATTTGACTTTGGGAGAACAATCCCATCTCCCCCTCTCATAATTATATAAACTTTCTTCACCCTTTCTATAAACTTTCACTGTGTAAAGCCAAAGATTCTGGAAGTAACAATCAGGAGAATTGTTCATTATTACATCCCAGCAAAGATCCTGGAGATCAGTAGGGTTCATGGAAGAAAGAAAGGCATCAAGGGATAACTCTATCAACTGAATCCACTCTCTCTTCCAGCAATCCCAGTGAATAGCTAAAGGAAAAGTTTTTCTTGCTTCTTTTGTAATTCTTTTGAAGATGACAGCCTTAGTCTGAATATGTGACAAGTACCCCAGGGCCTCTGAACTCATGACAAGGGAGGGAAGACTATCAGCTTTTGAGGAGTTTCTCTCATAGGACACATAAAGGGGTAGATGCCAACAATTGTTCCCCTTTCCCTTCCATCCAGGGCTTGTTACATAAATCGAGACCAAGAGGAGATTCAAAGGATTATAGATTTAGGGTTGGAGGGGACCCAAGAGGTCATCAAATCCACCTTGTACCTAAACAGGAAACACTTCTACAACATCTATGAAAAAGGCTCCTAAACTGTTGCTAGAAGTCCTCTAGTTAGGAGAAACCCACCATCTACGGAGGTAGTCCATTCTATTTTTGGACAGTTCTAATTATAAGAAGTGTTTTATGAAACTGAGTTAAAATTTCCCTCTCTGCAGTTTACACCTATTTCTTCTCATTCTGCCTTCTGGTGCCAAGCAGAACAATTGTAACTCATCTTCCATTTCTCCCAATGTTTGAAAATGATGATCACAGAAGTTCTTTTCATAGGCACAAAAAACTGGAACCTAAGGGGGTACCCAACTGTTGAAGAAAGGCTGAGCAAGTTATAGTACATGAATGTAATAGGATATTACATTGGACTAGACGGATTCAGAGAAAACTGAGAAGTCCATTATGAACTGATACAGAATGAAGTGGGCAAAACCAGAAGAATGATTTAATGATAACATTACAAAGAAAACCAACTTTGAAAGACTCTAGAACTCTGATCAATGTCATGACAAACAGTGCATGATTTAGCATGCACTTCCTGACAGAGAGGTGATCGACTCAAAATGTATAATGAGGCAAAATTGTTGGACGTGGCCAAGGAAGGAATTTGCTTTATTCAATCATAAATATTTCTTACAAAGCTTTTCTTTTTCCTTTTTAAAAAAATGTTCTTTGATTGGGGAGAGGGAGAGTGGGATCCAGAGAAATAAGTGCTGATTAATTGAAAAAAGCAATTGAGTTTATTTTTATATAGAAAAAATTATAATGCCTCACTAAAGACTTCGCTTCTCCAGAGTGAACGCTTCTTTTCCTACAATGGATCATCAGCTATCTTGGTTTCTAATCTCCTCAAACTTTTCAACTTGTTGGTGTCCTTCTGATATGACACATAGACCTGATACTATTCCAGATCTGTTCCGACCAAGGCAAAGCACAAAGTTCTTCATTTCTCTTGTTCTGGACACAAAACTTCCATGCATACAAAGACTGCATTAGCTTATCAACTTCCATGTCAAACTTTTAATGTGTATTGAGCTTGTAGACCACTTAAACCCCAAGATCTTTTTTTCCCACACAAACTATTGTTAGCTACAAATATACCAGATTGTAATTCCACAACTGAGTTTTTGAACTCAAGTGGATAACTTAGAAACAACATAGGCATTGGTATCTCCTCCTTGTTTAGATGAAGATAAAAAGGCAGTTGTGCCAACAGGTAATTGACCTGAGGCTTTCCTATGAGGTTCCCAGGAAGAAAAGAAAATTCCAGTGACTTCTGTAGCCTGTATCTAAGGTGATGTCATGGTCCTTTTTGAGAATGAAAGACAAACAATGAACAAAAGAGCTAATGAAAGTAAGAGTAGCAGTGGCTTATCAGAAACTGTTAACAGTGAAATACTTGGTCCAGGCAGTCTTCAAAGAGATACTGATTAACTCCAATTCATTTCAGAAAGCAAATGAGGTCAAGGATTATAACTGGGTCATTTTTGGAGGAGGAGAACTGAAGACATAGTCAGTTCAGGTGTTGGGACTGAGGAATTTCTTGTAGAAATAGTTATCCCTTCCACATTGCAGAGGTTAGGGGTGTGGTGCTTCTGAGATCTGGATAATCTGCATAAAACTTTTTGAACCTTTCTTTGTACCAGAGAAGAAGTCTGAATTATTATGGTATTAAAAGATAAAAGTTGTTGATATTATACAGTATATATATATTGTATTTATATATTATATACAATATATACATAAATTTTATTCGTTTCTGAATTTCTAGACTTTTTCCATGTCATCTGCGGCTTCTGCAAAACTCCACCCTCAAAATGCCCATTTAATTTCTTATGTCCACCCATGATATATCATAACTGTGGTAGAGAAAGTCACAATATAGAAGTTATAACTGTAGAGTCATGGATTTGAATAGAAGCTCAATCTTGGAGTGGAAGACAGGAGTCAAAGGGAGAGACATCATGTTAAGGATCATGGAAGTGGGTAGAGTAACCTGGAATATGGTGGAGGAGTCAGGACCAGGGTCAGGACCATAGATGAGACATAGGGGTGGAGAGGCAGTGTATTCTAGAAGAATGAATACTACATTTTGAGTCAGAAGAACTGAGTGTAAACCTGAACTTTGCTGTCTACTAGCTGTGTGACCTTGGAAAAATAATTTTACGCTGTGCTTTCCCTTGCAAAATGAGGTTGTTAGATTAGATCAGAGATTTTTTTCACCTTTTGGGAGTCACGAACCTCATTGGCAATCTGGGAAGCCTATGTACCCCTTCTCAGAAAGGTGTTTTTAAATACAGAAAATAAAATGCTTAGGGTCACAAAGAAATTGAAATACAGTTATCAAATTACTAAAAAAAAGTTTCATAGAGGGCAGAGTTAAGACAGTATATAGAGAGGAAACCTTTTTGCCTAGCTCTCCCAACAGAAAAACTTAGAAAAGTCTCCAGACCAGATTTTGACTGGGAAAGCCAAGAAAAAGTCACAGTGAGTTATTTTTCCAGCTCAGGGCAGCTTAGGAAGATGGATAGAAAGGTCTGTAAACACTGTGGTAGGGGCTAGCCAAGAGCGCAATGCAGTGGTAACAGCAGCAGAGGCAGGACTGGGAGCATTCCACCACCTGGGGCTGGAAAAAGAACTTATATAAAGCACTGGGGCAGGAAGCACTGAGGCAAAAAAAGATCTCAGGTGATCCCTGAATTAGCATTTGGATCAGGAACCAGTGTCACCAAATGGCTGTGTTATCTGTTATCCAGATCTGGGTCACAGATACAAAATGGAAAGGAGCAGTTTTGGCCAAGCACAGGATCCTAGCTGAGCGCAAAGCATATTCCAGAAACTTAACTATGTGTCTCTGAGCCCAGGAACAGAGTGATGACTGAGGTCTATTTTTAGGTCAGCATATAAGCCTACAGTGGAAAAAACCATGAGAAGAGATTTAGACCAAAGAGGAACCAGCAGTTTAATCCCTCTGAATCTACAGACCCTCCCAGAGGGCTAACAGTAACTGAGTCCAGCAACAATCTACTGGACCCTACTACACATAAACTAACGGACTCAAACATGGGTCAGGAAGTTGCACAACTAAGACCAGAAGGGCAGTAAACAGACCTCTCCCTGAATCACAGCACTTTAGAAAGGACCAAAAACTTGCAGATCCCAGACTGAGCTGTGAAAGTAGCAGAAACCCAGACCAGACATCAACCCTAGAAGTGAACAGAGTCCAAAGCACTACCATAAAGTCCAAAATTAAGAGGGAGGCTAGAATGAGCAAACAACAAAGGACTTAATTACAAAAGGCTACTATGGTGACAGGGAAGCTCAAGATACAAACACAGAAGAAAACAATATGAAAATATCCACAATCAAAAATTCAAATAAAAATGCAGATTGTATATAAATCTAACAGAACTAGAAGAATTAAATCAGAAGCTAAAAAAGGAGATAAAAAACAACAAAAGACCTGAAAAAGTCAAATAAGAGTTATAGAGGGAAAAATGGGAAAAGAAATGAGTTATGCAAGGAAGATATGAAAAGAGAATTAACTGGTAAAAAAAGACAAAAACTTATGGAAGAAAATAGCCCATTGAAAATTAGAATTGGCCAAATGACTCCATGAAATATCAAGAAAATATATTTGTGTATGTGTATGTGTACACACACACATACACATATGTATATAAACAAAGTTAAAAGAATGGAAAAAAATAGAAGAAAATGTGAAATATTTTGTAGGAAAACTGACATGGAAAACAGAGGAGAGATGATTTAAGAATCAATAGTCTACCTGAAAATTAAGAATAAAAAAAATCTTAGACGTCATCTTTCAAGAAATGATAAAGGAAAATTTCACAGATGTATTAGAACCAGAGGGCAAGGTAGAAATTGAAAGAATATGCCAGTCCCTACTCCCAAGAATATTGTAGCTCAAATTAAGAGCTCCTAGGCAAGGAGAAAATACTGTGGCAGCCAGACAGAAACAGTTGAAATATTGTGGAGCCATAGTCAAGATCACACGTGATTTAGCACACACAACTGTTGAGGAAAGAGGGTCTTGCAATATGATGTTCCAGAAGGCAAAGGATCTAGAATTACAACTAAGAATTACTTACCCAGCAAACATGGGTTTGTACTATAGTGGAAAAATGGATATTTATCCCTATGGGGGAAAATGGAAATTTAATGAAATAGAAGACTTTCAAGCATTCCTGATGAAAAGACCAGACCTGAATAGAAAATTTGACAATCAAATCAGGACTCAAGAGAAGCATAAAAAGGTAATCATGAATGAGAAATAATAAGGGACTAAACAAGGTTAAACTGTTATTATTCCTAATCTCAAATATATAGGGAACTGAGTCAAATTTATAAAAACTTATAAAAATAAGAACCATTCCACTACTGATAAATGGTCAAAGGATAGGAAAGGCAGTTTTCAGAACAAGAAATTAAAGCTATCTATAGTCATATAAAAATAATGCCCTAAATCACATCTATCAGAAATGCCAAATACTGGAGGGAATGAGGGAACATATGTAAACTAAGGAACTGCTGAATAGTGAACTAGTCTAGTCATTCTGGAGAACAATCTGGAATGATGCCCAAAGGGCTGCAAAATTGCGTATAGCCTTTGATCTACAATATCCCTACTCGATCTATTTCTCAAAGAGATCAAAGAAAAGGGAAAAGAACATATATGTACAAAAATGTTATTATCAGCTCTTTTTGTGGTGGCAAAGAATTGGACATCAAGGGGATGCTTATCAATTGGGAAATGCCTGAACAAATTGCAGCATATGAATGTGGTGAAGTACTATCATGCTATAAGAAATTGCGAAGGATTGATTTCAGAAAAACATGGCAAAACCTATATGAGCTGATGCAAAGTGAAATTAGAAGAACCAGGAGATCGTTGTGCAGAGTAATAGCAATGTTGTAATGATGATCAATTGTGAAAGACTTGGCTACTCTGATCAATACAATGATTCAAGACAATTCCAAAAGGCTTGTGATGAAAAAAATACTATCTACCTCCAGAGAGAGAACTGATGAACTCTGAGTGTAACAAAGTATAATTTTCTTGCTTTTATCTGTTTTGCTCTTTTTTTTGTGATATGTCTATTATGGAAATGTTTTCCATGATTTCATGGGTGTCATTGATAGCATATTATTTGCCTTCTCAAGTGGGTGGGGTAAGAGTGGGAGGGAAGGAGAGAATCTGGAACTCAAAATTTAAAAAGAAAGGAATGTTTAAAATAAATAAATAACATTTTAAAAAGGAAGAGTTTATATGTTATAGAGGGCTTGGGGCAGAGTAGGGAAAACTTGAACCTGACTCTCATCTGAACTGCTTCAAGGAGGCAAAAACATACTTACACACAATTGGGTACAGAAATGCATCTTACCCAACAGCAAAGTAGGAGAGAAAGGGGTTAAAAGAAATGGAGGGAGAATAAGAGGAAGGGTAGGTTAAGAGAGGCAGTGGTCTGAAGCAAAATAGATTCTTCGAAAGGGGGACAGGGTAGAGAGGACCTCTAGGTCTTTACCCCAAAGAGATCCAAAAGAAAAAGGAGTTTACATTCTAACAGTAGGAAAATGTCATTTCCTTGGAATGTCCCTACCATGCCATGAGACCCTGACAGAGCTCAAGCTATTTAAAGTAGAAAGATGGAAATGACATGAAGAAGCTGCATGCAGATATATGTTCAGCAGACCTGGTTTTTAGTTTCTTATGAAGCCTTTGGGCATTTCCAGATATTTAGCTGGTTTTCTCCTGTTTCCCAGTGAACCAAGTCTTTCCTATAATATATAAAATAGTTGACAGCTGCTTTTGAGCACCTATAAATTGACTTTGACTCTGTCCAGTTCTGGGAGCTGCTGTTAGGAACCAACATAAATCTAACTCATGCAGGCAGTGTTTAAAATGGCAAATTTCAGAGTCAGGGTTTAAACAAAATCATAAATAAAATCTGGGATGTAATAAAAGTACTTATAAGCACCCATGGAATTCCACATAAGAACAATCAGTAATGTTTCACTACTGGGAGATTGACAGGGTTGTTTGCATTTGAGGTTAAAAAAAAAGAAGCCAGTATGCATCATTTGGACTCAGATTGTTCTAAGAAAAAGTGACATTTATATATTATGGGGGGGATAGACTGGCTTAATCACTATCAGAAGCAATACGGAAATTGTCCTCTTGTTCTGGAGGCCTAGAGAGATCAAAGTATGTCCTGAGCTGGGAAAGCAAGTAAAGACCTCAAGTATTTATTAGGAGTATTTTTTTCTGGGTAAGGTGGTATACACCTGTAATAGTAGCTACTGGGGGAGGCTGGGGCTGGCGGATTGCTTGAGCTCAGGAGTTCTGAGCCGAGGTCAATGATTAGGTGTCAACACCAATGTGGTTAACCCCCAGAAGTGGAGAACCACCATGCTGCCTTAAAAGGGGCAAACCAGCCCAGGTTGGGAACAGAGAAGGTCAAAGCTCTGGGGCTTACTAGTAGTAGGATGATATTCATGTGAGGTCAGTGCACTTTCAGCCTTGGTTAAGACACTGGAGAAAGAGAGACAGAGAGAGACAGAGAGAGAGAGAGAGAGAGAGAGAGAGAGAGAGAGAGAGAGAGAGAGAGAGAGAGAGAGAGAGAGAGTATTCATGTCCTTTTTTCCCTTGGAGAAAGAGGGAGCTATGGGTGTGGAATGTTGCACACGATGTCAGACACTGTGTGTTAATTTTGCTTAACTGCTTTTCTTTATTACAAGGGAAGGTTCATAGTGAAGGCAGGCAGACTATATCTAGAAAGGAATAGCCTGTAAAATCAAAAGTAATCAATAAAAAATTTTAAAAATCAACCAATAAACAAGATGATATTCATGCTTAGTTCTCTTCTAAAAGGGCATGGTGATGATATGGGATTTTCTACTTTCCAGTTCTAATGGCAAGCAAAGTAAGACTTTTCACTTTTTTTTCATTTGGAATGCTTCTCAGAACTAAGGCAATCGAGTACCTTTGACTGAGACTTGCCTTTGTTTGAATCAAGAGTCTTTGATTGAATCAAGTCTTTGATGACCTGCTTAAGTCAAAAGAAAGCCTAAGTCGCATGAGTTTGAGTCACATGGTTGTGACTCGCTCTGACCCTGAAAAAGTGTATATATACTCTGAGGTTAGTATTTTGCTTTGGGGGCTCACTTCTATGATTTGACCAGACGAGACTCTGGGTAGCCGTTAAGGAACTCCCTGGCTTTGAAAACCCAGATGTTGCTGCTTCTTTCTCTGGTAATTATATGTGTATTGCTATGGTCAGGCAGAAGCCTGTCTGTTGATTTGTGTTATTTTCTCTGTGATTTCAGTTTGTATTTGCTCTGAAGTTCAGGGTGCTAACTTTTTCCCCTGAACTAGATGGATGATGTATGTGTGTTTAATTAAAGTAAAATTGTAAACCCCTTAAAGTTACTTTCCTCAGAAAAGCAGATCAAAGAACCTGTGCTAGCAGCCCTCCTGTGTGCTGATGTTGTTGGCCTTATACAGCCACCGTAGTGGCAAGTATCATTGATGTTACACCAGTGCACTATTGTCTCACTCAATATTTATAATAATCCCACAAGGCAAAGAGTAATTACTCTTCCCCTTTTGCTGATGAGGAAACTGAGGCTGAAAAAAAGACAAATGATTTGGAGAACTTAGTAATAGGACATAAATCATTATGAGTGGAATTCATCACATGACAAAAAGATTTTAAAGCACAAAACATGTAAAAAAGCAAAAAATTAGAAAATGAAAATTGTATAGGAGCCATCAATTATACAATAACCTCCTCACTCCCCCTGCCCCAAGGATTATGAAGGAAGTGACTTGGTTTTAGTTTTAGCCCCTTCAAACACTTGATTATGGACCTTATAGTATTATGCCAGAGTTAGTGACAGCTGGGACTAGAACTCAGGCATCCTAACTCCAAGACATGGCTTCTTTCCTCTATATAAAGCAGCTTCAAGTTATAATCTTGTTGGGGACTTACACAATAAGGTAATTAGTAATTAATAAAAGGCAAGAAGTAGGGGTGTGTGTTGCCTGTGTAGGCTATGTGTTTTCCACATGACTTTGGGGAAGCATGAACAGATATCTCTGGAATCTTATCCACAGGTATCCAAGGGAAATTTTGATTTCTGGATGGAGGAAAAGCAGGAGATTCAGGAAATGAGGCTGATTGCTCTGCTCTCCTCAGAGAGGGGATAGCAGATTAAAATTGTATTTAGCTGTGCCCCTAAACATTGCTAGGCTAGGGGAAATTATTTCATTCTTAGGTTTAAGCTTCTTCCTTGGTCTGCTCTCTCTTAAAGAGGAAGGGGTGTAGCTTATATTCAAAGGTTTGGCTCTCTTCCACCAAATGCTAATTACACACAAAAAGCGCACTACAAATAGTAAGTAGAACCATTTATCCAAAACAAAATCAGAGACCTAAACATATCAGATAATACCCAAAGTGAATGAGTTCTCCCAGCGAGAGTGAGATATTTCAGCTCAACTGAAAGTGATAGTCCCCTATTTCACCCTAAGAGAAAATTCCCAAAGACTCTAGGGAGGTAATGAGCTAGGGATTAGGGAGCTCACTTCTCTACTCATCTGCTCCTTCCCAAAGCCTTTTCTCTTTCTCTCTGGGTTTCTCCTTTGAAATGGCTCTGGAACCACGTATCTTTTCCCTCACAGAAGGAAGGTCTCCCTCCAGTTCCCCAGACAACTCCTCCCATCACCCATGTGAGCAGCTTTGCTTCATCATCCTCCTCACTGAGGACAAAGGTTTTATGTAAATAATACAGGTTTGAACCAAGAACACTCTGGGACAGGTACTATATATCTATATCTATGTCTACGTCTACGTCTACGTCTACGTCTACGTCTACGTCTACGTCTACGTCTACGTCTACGTCTACATCTATATCTGTGTGCGTGCGCGTGTGTGTGTGTGTGTATGATACATTTTAAAGATGAGGAAATGGGAACTAGTAGAGGTTTTGTGACTTGCCCAAGGTCACCAGCAAGATTTGAAGCAAAGGCACAGTTTGCTATCTGCTGTACCCATACAGCCTTTTAGATGAGAGGTGCTGTTGATTGCTGATTGAGAGAGAGTTCAGTCTTCCGGGTTCAGCCTGAAATTATAAGAGAGGCCGGTTGCAGGAGCGGCTTGATTTGGATCTTGAGGAAGAAAGAAAAAGGCCAGAAAAGTGCAAAATTGAGGGCCAAAGAATAGAACAGATGTGAGAGATGAAGGAGCAAGGCAGCTAGGTGAGTAGGTGGGGGCATCAGAGCCTATGGGACTGAATGCAAGAGTCATAGTTCCCCCAACTCCAGTTCCATCTTTATGGTCCTTTGGAGGCTGTGGCTGTGTTGCTTGCCCACCCTGAAGACTAGGGCTCTGGTTATCTAGCTCTAGCCTTTGAACTTGGAGTTTTAGTTAGGAACTCTGCTGTCACTTCAAACTTTGGTAAAGAAATTGTAGTGACCCTTCCTAATTGCATATTCCACAACACTTTTTCCCACCCGACACAGAGGCAGGGGAAAGTCTTGCCCTGGGCACTTATTAGCATCATAACCTGAAGTAAATAAGTCACTTTACTTGAATGAACCTCAATTTCCTCACCTATATAATGGGGACAATAATAGCATCTATCTCCCAAAATAATTGTGAGATAATGCATATAAACTACTTTGCAAACTGTAAAGTGCTATATAAAAATGAGCTATCATCTTTTAAAATTGTATCTTGATCTAGATTTTCCAACTAAGGCTTCTCCCTACCCTCCAAGAAGCTTCTTTTCATCTACTCTGATCACCTCTCCATTGACTCTCTTTCTTCTTGGACCCCCATTTGCATATGCAGCCAGGACGTTAGTTTCACACTTTCTTTTACATCTTGAATTTTCTAGCAGCTATTTCATTTGCGTGAATCCTATCTGATTTCCTCGACTCCCCTGGAACACAATGCTCCCAAAGGAGAACACTTTTGCCTGTCTTCTTTTCTTTCTATCACAGCTACTGAGAAAAGTATACATTAGCTGGTCATTGACAAGCAGGAATGTCTGGGTTTATGGACCACTCCTCTACCCAAACCACTGTCCAGCACTTATTCTAGATCTGTGTCCAACTTGGCACCAGAATCTCTTAGCAATGCTTCTCTTAAGAACATGGCAAACAGCCCCATGACCTTACTAGGGATTGATTTTCCCATGTCCTATTTTCTTCCTCTGACAAGGCCAGAAACCCTTGCCAACTACTTTTTGTACCTGTACTGTGGTACTCTTCTCCCAGGCCAAGTTCTTCAAAGAAAATTCCCAATGCTATCCTGTTTCGGCCTGCCAAAATATGCCTGGAAATCATTCCACCACCCACCTAATGCATCTTAGTTTATCCACATAAAACTCCACTCTGGTAGCAGAACCTTTGGTGAGCTTCATAATGGGACATAGATCATTACAAATGGGACTCAGGTTTTACAAAATATTTTAGGAGGCAGATAAATTAGATCATGAAAAGTGCATAGGGCCCATCAATTATGCAGCAGCTGAAAGAATGATTATAAAGTGATCTGGTCTCAGTTTTTAGCCCCTAAAACATTTAGCAGTGGCCATTAAAATAAAAAATATCCCTTGTTCAAAACCTCAAGGAAAAATGAAAGCTGAGTACACAGCCATCGCCTAAAGACAGCAGGCAGGAAGGACAGAGAAGGCAAATTTTACTTGTGGATATTTTGAGGAGGAAAATCCTTCAGATTACAAAGAACTGGAAATTTATCTCAGAACTTTCTCAATATAGGACCATCTTCAGCTATACTCAGGGTCAAGGTGCCATTGGGGGTAATCACCTATTCAAATTCACAGCTCTAAGTACCTACTGTTGTATCTTCTTATAATCATGCCAAGACAGAAGATGGATAAATTCAAACAGAATTATTTAGTGAGAGAGAATAGCAAGTGATAACATGGAATTTAAATACATATGGTATCTATTCCCAAATGGCTGCTATCCCTTATATGTCTTCTAGGAGTATTAGCTATAGCTCCCAACTAACCTCCTGATCTCTCCAAGAAGTCAAGAGACATATATATATATATGCATATATACATATGTGTATACACACACACACACACACACGCACACACACACACATATTGGTTCATGGGAAGATGCTAGGGAAATTCACCAAGGGAAGAGATTTAGAATGGTTCATTTACTGGAGCTCGAACTAGAAAATAGACAAGGGATGAAGCAAAGATGGTGGAATAAAGGCTGAATACCCCGCTGAACTCTCCCTACATTCCCTTTCAAACAACTAACTTAAAAGTAACTCCTCAAATCAAATTTTGGAGCAGCAGAACCTGACAGAAGGTCAGAGAGAGACATTTTTCCAGCCTAAGGCAACTTAGGAGGTCAGCAGGAAAGGTCTGTAACTGGGGTGGGCACCAGCCCAGATTCTGGCAGCAGCAACAATAGTAGACCTTGGAGGTGACTGCAACAGTGGCAGCAAAAGCAGCAGCTTTGGGAACTCTCAACCCAGAGATGATAAGGGGGTCAGATAACTGGTCAGAAAGAGATTACAGGGGACCCTTTGCTGGCATTGTGTGTAGCTGGTGCTGAATGGCAACTCTATTGCTCAGATGCATTTCTGGTTTGCAGTTTCAGGGCAGAGAGAGCAGTAGTATTTGTTGCTGCAGGTGAATAAGGGTCCTTTCTGAGCAAAGACCAGAATACAGACCAGGAGAGCAGTACTACACATCTCCATGGATCACATCACCTCAGAAGGACCAGAAACTTGCAGACCTCCAGAACTAGCTCTGAAAACAGAACCATGAAAAAGCCTTAAGCGTGGCACAGTACCTCCCCACTCGCAGGTGAGTGGAGCCCAACTTTAACAAAAAATACAAACTCAAAAAACAAGCTGGGAATATGAGCAAACAATAAAAAATAATTTGGCTATGAAATGTTACTATAGTGGTAGGTAAAACCAAGACATAAATTCGGAAGAAGACAACAATGTAAAAACTGCTATATGCAAAACCTTTCCCCCTTCAGGGGAAAAATGGATATTTAATGGAATAGAGAATTTTCAAGCCTTCCTGATGAAAAAATCAAATAGAATTTGATAGAATCTGAAAAGAAAATCTGACATTCAAACACAAGACTCAAGAAGTATAAAAATGTAAGAATCCTCATAAGGTACTCAAGTACTCATAAGTTAAACTGTTTGCATTCCTATATGGCAAGATGATATGTGTAACTCCCAAGAACTTGATCATTTTTAGGGCTGTTAGAAGGAGTCTACATAGACAGCAGGCATGCATATGAGTTGATGATGTTAGGATGACCAAAAAAAATGAAACGGTGAGAAAGAGGGATGCTCTGAGAGAAGGTGGAAGGGAGAGATAGAATGGGGAAACTTTTCTCACATAAAAGAGGCACAAAAAGAAGAGCTTTTATAGTGGAGGAGGAAATGAGGGGAGGATGATGGGCAATGCTTGAACCTCACTCTTATCAGAATTGGTTCAAAGAGGAAGAACACACACACACACTATCTTATTCAATAGGGAAAATCAAAGGGGAAGGGGATAAGAGATATGAAGATGGGAGTGTGATAAATGGGGCAGACTGAAGGAGAAAATGGTCAAAAACAAAACAGACTTTTGAGGAGGGACAGGAGAAAAAGAGAGAGAAGGATAAACAGAAGAAAATGGAATTGAGGGAAATTCACACTTAGTAATCGTAACTGTGAGTGTGAATCATAAGAACTCACCCATAAACCAGAAACTCATAGCAGAATGGATCAGAAACCAGAATCCAATAGTATGTTGTTTACAAGAGACACACTTAAAACAGAAAGACATGCACATAGAGTCAAAATAGGAGTTAGAGTAGAATCTATTATGCTTTAGCTGAACTAAAAAAGTCAGGAGTAGCAATCATGATCTCAGATAAAGCAAAAGCAAAAATAGATCCAATTAAAAGAGAGAATCAGGGAAACTATATTTTGCTGAAAGGTACCATAGGCAATGAAATAATATAAAAAAATTTCTACAAGTCTATCTGATAAAGGCCTCATTTCTTAAATATATAGGAAACTGAGTCAAACTTGCAAAAATAAGAGCCATTCCTCAATTGATAAATTCTCAAAGGATATGAACAATTTTCAGAAGAAGAAATCAAAGCTTTCTATAATCATATAAACAAATGCCCTAAATCACTATTGATTAGAGAAAGCAAATTCAAATAACTCAGATGTATCACTTTACACCTACCAGAAATGACAAATGTTGGAAGGGATGAGGGAAAATGAACTATTGGTGGAGTTGTGAACTGGTTCAATCATTCTGGAGAATAATTTGAAACTATGCCCAAAGGGCTATAAAATTGTGTATACCCTTTGATCCAGCAATACCACTATTAGGTCTATACCCCAAAGAGATCAAAGAAAAAGGAAAAAGACCTATGTGTACAAAAATAGTTATAGTAGCTGTTTTTGTGGTGTCAAAGAATTAGAAATTGAGGGGTTGGTCATCATTTGGGGAATGGCTGAACAAGTTGTGACATACGATGGTGATGCAGTATTATTGTGCTATAAGAAATGACAAGTGGGGTGATTTCAGAAAAATACATGGAAAGACTTGTATGAACTGAATGCAGAGGGAAATGAGAAAAACCAGATCATTGTGCACAGTAACAACAAAGTGATGTAATGATGATCAACTGTGAAAGACTTAGCTACTCTGATCAATATGATGCATTCTTTGTTCAAATTTAAGTATCATTTTCTGTCTTTCTATCTAATGAGCTATTCACCTGTTTTTTAGTGATATGGCTAATACGGAAATATGTTTTCCGTGATTTCACATGTATTATTGATATAATTTTGTTTGCTTTCTCAGTGGGTAGGATAGAGGTGGGAGGAAGAGAATCTGCAACTCAATAAATATATTTTAAACAGGAGAAAAAGCTTAGGAAATATAGAGATTTTTTTAACTTCTCAGATGCATTTCATGGTATGTTGATCTCTTTGGAGTAGCAAGTTGTTTTATGCCAACCTCTCTTACCACTACAGTCACTGTTACAATGTTACATTGTTATTATAGACATAGTTGACATGTTTCTATATCTTTCTTGTCTCTACAATGTCAACTTTAGGCCACCATGACTCATATACCTCCCCCAAAGCTTTTAAACTGCTCGCTCTGTAATTGCCAAACTATGGAGCCACAGAGACTTCTGGGAAATATAATTCAGTGAATTTTACCCAGTGAGTGAGGCTTTTTGTAAGCCTTAAGCATTGTGTGACCGTGGTATCTGTCCATGGCCATCCTTTAACATAAACAGGCTACTGTGGAAAGCATATTGGATTTGGAATCAGATGATCTGGGTTTGAATTTCACTATTACTTCAATAAACCACAAATATATATTAAGAGTTTACTCCCTCCCCTTCCCTCTCCTCCCCTCCCCTCCCCTCTCCTCCCCTCCCCTCCTCTCCCATTTCCTGTCTCCTTGCCTCAAGTCTCTTTCCATTCCAATTCGTCTTCAATTGTCAAACTGATCTTTTTAAAGTGCAGATCTGACCATTTTACTTCCTGCTCAGTCAACTCTAATGACTGTCACCTCCAGGATCAAACATAATCCTTAACATCTGAAGCCCTTGATAGTCTGGCTCCCTCTTACTTTTCTCGTCTTGTTGTACCTCTTTCCTCCCACATACTCTGAGATGCCATGACACCGGCCTCCTTGCTGTTCCTTGCACAAGGCATTCCAGATCGCAACTTCATTTTCATTGACTGCCCTCATGCCTAGAGTTCTTTTCATTACCTGTCTCCTGGCCTACCTAGGTTTCTTCAAGTCCAAGCTAAAGTCTTACCTTCTAGCAGAAGCCTCTTCAAATCCCCTTTAACTCTTTAGTACCTCCTCTCTGTTGATTATTTCCAATTTATTTTGTTACATATCTTTATTATACCTAGTTGTTTGCATGTTGTATTTCCCATGATTAGGCTGTGAGATCCTGGAGACCAGGGATTGTTTTTTGCTCTTCTTTATATTCTCAGAGATTAGGACAGTGTTAAGGACATTGTAGCTTCTCAAAAAATGCTTGTTGACTGCGTGACTTCTGATTGGTATTTTATATTTCACCTCAGTTCTGCACTATCTTCTTCAAAGTCAATGTCTCCTGGCAAGCTAGGTCAAGAGGCTGTTCCTCTTGTCAGTGTTTGACTTCCCTCGCCTCTTGTCATTTCTATTCATTGTGGGTAACCCAGGATCTCTGGACCCCTTGAATTCACAAAGTTGCTTCCAAATCTGGACACGTTTATGAATAACATTTGATCACCTATTCAGGATAGGATACGCAAGGCAGCTAGGTGCCCACATGCCAGCTCGCCTCATTGAGTCTATGTCCATGTGGGAATGGTGGCAGAATGGGGGAAAGAGCTCAGCCCATACCTCCACCTCTTCCATAGGGAGCCTGGAGACAGAATGCACTCCTTACTATACAGGAGAATTGAAGAAAAGAAAAAGAGTCAGACCTGTTGCTTCCTTCATTTTATGTAGCACACTTCCCCTCTGCTGTTATCATGAGGCAGGGGAAGGACTGAGGGACCATTCAGAGTTGCCATGTCATAGTCAAACCCAAAGTCCTTTCGGTGTTAGGGTACCACATGGCTGAAAGCAATTCAGCATCTCCCATATGACCAAATACCGAATCACGCATGTAAACAGCCAGAAGCAAGCAGGCAGGCACCTCTCCGTACATCTCATACTGCAAATTGAACAAACAATCACGGATATAAATTTCCTTTGAGAGTCTACTCCAAAGTGAAACTAAATTTCGTGTTGTTGTTTTCCAACAAGCCCTCAAACACTGGACTCCAACTGTGACACCTTTGAGAGCTCCAAACCCTCAGCCCTCATGGGGTGAGATTTCTTTTCTTTCAGCAAAACCAGTGAACTGGTGAGCTGTGTGTTTCTATCTTGATTTGGCAGGAGAGAGACCTTGTTCCCAAGAAAGTCAAGTTACACTGTGTAGCTTTTACTTAATTCTTTTCTTTCATGGGCTTTGATGTTTCTGTGCCACTGTATCGGTGCCAAAGAAAACAATTTTTCTCTTTCAGAAATTGCCTTGGTAACCTATCCTTATTCAGTGGCTTTGCTGAATTTTGAAAGCTTTCATCAGTCTTAGAGGAAAGGCTCAGAACCAGTATATCCACTGACAGAATGGAGCATCATGGGATCTAGACATTGAAGGGACCTTGGAGATGAGCTAGTTCAACTTCATCATTCTACAGATGAAGAAACTGCCTCAAAGAAGGGGGGAAATGAGTAAGGTCACAACGATATTAAATGGAAGAGCTGGAATTTGAATCCAGGTCCTCTGACTTCAAATCCAGTTCTCTTTCCTATATATCACAGCTGCCCAACCCCCCCCCCCCCCGAAAAAATCTCCAATGCTGATGTATTGCCCTGGTTGGGAAACATTCCTGAAACCTTCTGGACTTCTTATGGGGAAAAGCAAAATCACTGCAGAGAAATTAGGAAGATGTTTCCTACAGAAATAGCTTCCGACAGCATTAATTTGATTCCTTCTCAGCCTCAGACTGTCTCACACCACTTTCCATTCTTCTGTTGGTGTGAATTTCCTTCCAGTGTGGTTCCTTCCATGGACTGTCACTCTAAAGCTGTTTCCAGACAGGAGATTGGATCTCCAAAATTATTACAAGCTGTGGGTTTGTTGATGTCAACAGGTTTGACCATCATATTAATCAATCAATCAATATGTATTAAGAACTTACTATGTGCCAGGCACCACCATTGCTGGGGATACAAAAAGAGGTAAAAGACAGTCCCTTGCCCTCAAGCTACAGTATAATATGGCAGCTTGTCGTAAGGGAAATGAGGCAAGGGGATATATCTCTAATCACAAATTGCAATGTTTGCTCTATAGCTTCTGAATGGAAGATTTAATTACTTAATACATATTTATTTGATACATTTTTGCCATAGAGCTTAGTGGAAATGCTGTCGGAAAATCCATGGATTTAAGTAATGTATCTATATTTAATAAGCAGTTTGGGATCTTCAGAAAAACTCGCTCTCCAACAATTCAATTCAAAGGATATATTATACATGTGTATGTATCTATACATACATACAAACTCATACATATGTTGTACAAAGCACTGCACTCAGTGCTGGGGGAGAGACAAAGGGCGATGACAGGTCATTCTTGTAATAGAAATGATATTGACAGAGCACTTTATAGTTTACAAAAAATCACTTCAAAAAAAATTCCAAAATTCATGAGGCATATGCTGCAAGCAACTGTGTCACTTTGCAAATGAAGAAATTGAATTAACAAAGTAGCCATAGTAAAAAGATTGTTGGACTTGGTATCAGGAAGACCTGGATTCAAATTTTACTCCAGACACTTAGTATTTGACACTGGAAAGTCACTGAATCTTTCTGAACTTTAGCTTCCTCATCTATAAGATGAGGTTAATAATAGTACCAAGATCTCATTGAATTTTTGTGAGGCTCGAATGGGATGATGTATGTAAAGTGCTTTATAAGTGAACTATTATTAAATGACTTGAGCAATAGTCTCACGACAAGTAAGTTGCTGATTCAGAATTCAAACTCGAATTCTTAATGTCTCCAAGTTCAGTGATCTTCCTCACTATACCATGATGCCAGCATGATCATCATTATCACCACCTGTCACTATCACCATCAGCTATTGCATCTTTAGTATTTTCTAGGACCTACTACAGTTAGGTAAAAGATTATATTGAAATATGAAAAGAGAGAAAAGCAGCTTTACATTTAGCACAAGTTACTCTCCTGGGTCAAGAATTCAACAAACATTTGAACATTTTTCCTTTTTTAAAATTATAAACAATTTAAAAAACATACTAATATACAAATAAAACCAAGAAAGATGATTGTGTATGAAACTGAACTTGTTAAGAAACATTTTGGTTTAAATATATAGTAAATGTGTTCCCTTCTGACCTTTTGTTTTCCTCTGTGTATATTTTTTGTTCTGTAGATCCTCTTTCTATTTTTTATATGTCTATCATTTTCCACTAGTTCACCCCTTCCTTATAAATAGACATCCTCCCTTGTAACAAATAAGCACAGTCAAGCAAAATGCATCGGTAGATTCATCACATCTGAAAATGTATGCTCATCCACACGTCTAGTTTATCACTCCTCTGCCAAGAGGTGGAAAGCACAATCTTTGAAGTCTAAATAAGTTACTGTGAATTGATGAGTTTCTTTAATCTTTCAAAGTTGTTTTCCTTTACATTTTTGTAGTCTTTGTGTAAATTATTTTTTTGTTTCTACTAATTTCACTCTGCATCAATTCATATAAGCCTTCTCAGGATTCTCTGAATTCTTCATGTTCATAATTTTTTAGTGTGCAATAATATTCAATTATATCCACATACCACAATCTGTACTTCTATTTCCCAAGTGATGCGCACTGGCTTTTCGACTAACCTTTACTTAAACATCTCTATATGCAAGATACTGTCCTAGGCACTCAGAATACAAATATAGGAACAAAATAATCCTTGTTCTCAAAGAGTTTATGTTCTGCAAAGTCATAGTCACATTAGAGAATTCTAAACACATGACAATGAGATTACGTGGTAACTACCACAAGAATCTTATTCTGAATGCACAGAAATAATACAGGATGATTGTCTTCGGTCCTATTCACAGATTTCAGAGGACTTTAGTTGACCTTAGGTATAGTTTTTTTGGGCAATTATTTTTCATCATTCCCAGTTCCAAGGAATTTTTGGAAGTGCATTTATTTGCCCATGCACATTTTTATTTAATGTAGAGGGCAAGGGATTAAAGAAAGATTAAGCTGATTTTTTTCAGTTCCACAAAGATGTCAAAAACCAGTAAGCTCCCTCATGGAGAGAGAAGAAAAAGATATAGTTTTTGTCCTTGAGGAGCTCCCAGTCTGATTGGGCAGATATGTAGACTTAGAGTGTTGTAGGAGCTCAAAAAAGGGAGTCACAAAGGAATGAAGAGTCCAAAATGACTCTAAAATTTTGAGTCTGGGGAAATAGGCAATGGTAGATTAAGAAAGAGTGCCAACCCAAGTTGGAAATATAATGAGTCTATCCTTTGTATGAGGTGCCTGATGTCAGCCAGTTGGAAAGTATTTCATAAACAACGATGCGAAGATGGAGATCTGCAGCCAGAGGGAGAGATCAGATCTGGAAATGGAGAGAGAGAGAGAGAGAGAGAGAGAGAGAGAGAGAGAGAGAGAGAGAGAGAGAGACTAGTAATTATTGAGCCCTTACTATGTGCCAGGTACTATACTAAGTGCTAGAGACACAATTACAAGAAATCAAGAAAATCTCTTCACTCGAGGAGCTTATGTTCTAATGAAGAAGACAATATATAAAGAGCTTGTGGAAATAGGGAGCGGGATACACATTTGGTGATGTGGTGTGGAGATTTGGTTCCTGACAGAGTAAAGAGAAAGTTTGCCTGTTAGAGCTGGAGGACCCAGGGGTAGAGTCCAAGGTCGCTGGGGTGGGTGATGTGAGGGGTAGAACAAAGGTAGAACGTAGTAGTGAGGAGATGACGGAATCATCTGCACAGAGGCAATAGTTGAAGTGGCGGGAGTGGATGATGGATGAACGATGGATATGATAATCTCTAAAGCCTCTCAGAGATCTCTGAGCAGAAAGTAAAGCAGAAGAGGGAGAGAAGGTAAGGGCTAGGGATTACTTCAGGGAATTAAGTAGGGAATTAGGTAGAGGAAATCCTGGCTTTGTGGTCCTTGTGCAGTTCCAGTTTGTAATAACTGGAAAAGGCTTTGGAGATCATTGAATCCTCTTTTTACAGAGGTGGAAATGGAAAGCCCTCTGGGTGACATTACTTCCCAAGTTTACTAAACAAGTCAGGAGTCAGAGTACAGATTAAGACTAGGTATCCTGGCTTCCATTTCTGTTTGCTGAGTGTTTTGAGATCCCAAGGGACAACAAATTCTTTAGATGCCTTCCATCAGCTATTATAAAGAACTCAAATTGTCCTTAAATGCTTCTTTTCTTCTTCATTTAGAATTTCTCCCCTTTACCACTTCCTTAAGGATTTGTCTCTGTCTTGAACCAACCCTATGTAAAAGGCCCTCTCTTTAATCACATTCTTTGTGTCCTAAATTATTATTAGATATTTCATGTGAGAATTGCAATTACTGATTCAAGAGAATATCAATAGCCTCAGATAATCAGCATACAATACTAATTGGAAAGCTGTGAGTAACCCCTGATGAGTTCTCTCCAGCAGTTTGGGATCCTGCGGGCTTGCTGGAACACAGAGTTGGAAGGTTAATGTGCTAGTTTGTGTGTGTGTGTGTGTGTGTGTGTGTGTGTGTGTGAGAGAGAGAGAGAGAGAGAGACAGAGAGAGAGAGAGAGAGAGAGAGAGAGAGAGAGAGAGAGAGAGAGAGATGAAGAGAGAGAGAGAGAAATGTAGGCACCAGAACTATAATCAGGGACTACCGTGTTTCCCATGTATAACATGCACTTTAATTTTGGGGCCTGAAATTTGAAAAAAAATGTATTACATAAAGTTATTGAACTCAAGTTTTATTCATCTGTTCATAGCTTTCAGGCATCTTTTGGGCAAGTCTACGGTGCGTGTATGCAGTTCATTCCGTTTCATGAACCTGAAGCACCAATTTTGTCAGTAACTTCTTTTTCATCAGGAATTCTTTTTGCCTCATGCTGAACCATCTTTGTGGACACAGGAATTCCAATTGCCCTTTGCTCTTCAATCCATATCTTCAATTTCCTCTCTAAATCAGGCCATGTTGTTGACTTGTCTCTCATGCCTGTCTTCTGCCCTGGTGTTTTCAGTAGGGTTTCTTCTTCCTGTAGCCAGTCTTGGATTGTTTTCTCAGTTGGAGGAGGACGAAATTTACATTTAGCAGCATGATTTCCATTCACTTTTGCAAACTGGATCACTTTTAATTTGAATTCAGCACTATATAAAAATCTTTTCTGAGCCATTTCTGGGCAGAACGTGGCAAAATGTAACCTAATATACTGGTAACAAATGCAAAACAATGAGTGCAAAGACAAGTGCGAAAAAGCAGGGAGTGCAAGTAAAAATATTTACGACCACTGTATAAGATGCACCCAGTTTTTAGACCCCAAATTTTTTGAAAAAAGTGTGTCTTATACATGGGGAAATATGGTAGATAGCCTCCATGTGTTCTGAGCCATTCTCTTTGCTGATTCATAGGGGACTGGTAATTAGGACTTATGAGGTAATTTTTTTTCTTCTCTAGCAGGAATGTATGTCTTCGTCAATGTGGTTAACTCCCAAAGTGGCCTGGGGCACGAAAAAGAAAGTGATTTTCTGAGTTATATAGTCAAGAATACTTCAGAGGCAGAATCTGAATTCAAGTCTTTCTGACTCCCTGTTCATTAAACTTGCTGTCTTTTGACAGGTGACAATTACCCCTGGTTTCTATTAAGAAAATTAACCTTTCCTGGCTGGAGCTTCTGGTTTCTGGTTGTGAGGTTTCTCCCACTTCCCCTTAACCATAAATACAAAGAATGCTTTTTGACATGTACTCAATTAAAAAAAATTATGAGAGCAGGGTTGTTATTTTTGGGGTTAATTTTTATCTTATCTATTCATTCATTTATTTATCCATTCATTCATTCATTTATCTATCTAATTATTCATTTATTCATTCATTCATTTACTTATTTATTTACTTATTCATTCATTTATTTATTTATTATCACAACATCATGAGAGCCATTTGGACAGCATATGGAAAACTGCAAGGCTTTTATCAATCTCAGGCTGCTTCCCAGCCCAAAGCCCCAGCTTTTTGTCATCATTGTTCTCCTGGCAATGCTGTGTGGTCGGGAATCTTAGAATAACACACACTCTGAACAATCAGAATTGTTAATGATTCAAAGACCAACAGGGAGACACAAAGGAAGCATAAGATGGCTGCTGTTAGCTTCCAATGATATGCAGGAAATAGCTTAAAGGAAATTATGTAGGAAATATACTAGTAGAAAAGGTCTTGATATGATGAGAAGTCTGGACAAGAGATGGACCACACAGGGGTTATACTTCAATACATGAAATTTAAAAAGACCTAGAGGAAAAATGCCACTTGGGTGACTGCTGTGAAGTTTCTGTGTGAGAGTATAGGACAAGAAGCATAGGAGAGAAAGAAATAGATAGGTTTTGTCCTTCATAGTAGAAATATTGTTTCATGAGGAGCAGACAGACTTTACATTAACCTGGGAAGACTTACATGACCTGATGCTGAGTGAGGGGAGCAGAACTGTACACGAGTACAGAAACATGGTATCTGTGATGACTATCTTTGATAGACTTGGCTCCTCTCATCAATGCAAGGTCCTAAGACAGCTCCAAAAGAGTCATAATGGAAAAAATTGATTCACATCCAGAGAAAGAATTATGAAGTCTGAATGCAGATTGAGGCAAACTATTTGCTCTATCTTTTTTTTCTTCGTTTTTTGGTTTTATTTCTTCTTTCTCGTGGCTCATTCCATTGATTATAATTCTTCTTTACAACTGGGCTATTGTGCAAATAAGTTTAATACGAAGTAGAACTTACATCAGATTACAAACTGTTTTAGGGGGGAGAGGGGAGGAGAGGAAGGGGGAGAAAATTGGAACTCAAAAACTTGTGGAACTGAGTGTTGTAAACTAAAAATAAAAAATAAATTAAAAAATATTATTTCATTTTTCCCTTATAGTAACCTTGGCAGGTAGACACTATTAGTATCCATATTTTACAGATGAGGAAACTGAGTCAGACAGGTGTTAAGTGACTTGCCCAGAGTCGCATGATTTGAACTCCATTCTTCTTTACTCTGGATCTAGAGTTCTCTCCATTTCTCTTCATGGCTGCCATGACAGGAAGTGCCTGAGCGGTTCACAAGGTTGAGATGTTGGTATAATGTCCCAAGCCCTGCAAGTGGGATCAAAGCCAAAGCTTTGGTCAGAGACTACATGCTCTGTAAAGCCTCCTCTTCCTGTTTTTCCTCACTCCAGTGTGTTGTTTTCTTCAGTATACTTTTCAGTATTTTTTTGTGTCTCTTTTAGCAAGTCATTGACTTGTTTTTCATGGTTTTCTCTCATCCTTCTCATTTCTCTTCCCAATTTTTCCTCTACTTCTCTAACTTGCTTTTCTAAATCCTTTTTGAGTTCTTCCATGGCCTGAGACCAGTTCATGTTTTTCCTGGAGGTTTTTGTTGTAGGCTCTATGACTTTGTTAACTTCTTCTGACTGTA
>CM053625.1:26410330-26427361 GCA_028646595.1 Phalanger gymnotis | reverse complement strand
GTAGAAGGTTTTTATAGATACGCTTCATCATTAAGACAACCCAGGAAATATTAGTGACCTCCAGGTCACAGAACAGCACAATCCGAAAGCCAAAAGGGACCTTTCATTTAAGTCAACCTCCAACCAATGCAGTAATTCCTATCATCAGTCAGTCATTGGACAACCATTTATTAAGTGCTTAGAAGGTGCCAGGCACTATGCTAAGCACTGGGGATACAAAGAAAGTCAAAAAGTAGTTCCTGCCATCAAGAGGCATACATTCTAACGGAGAAGACAGTATGAAAAATAGCCTGATAGATGTGAGACATATAGAGAATGAATGGGAGGTAATAGGTGGAGGAAACTAGGCCTCTTATGAAAAGAGGAATTTGAGTAGGGTCATGAAGGAAGCCAGGGAAACTTGAGAGGCTAAAGAGATGGGGCAAAGCATTCCATGCATGAGGTAGAGTTAGTGAAAAGGTACAAAGATGGGAGATAGAATGTTAAGTTTGAAGAACTGTATGTAGGCCAATGTAGGGGGGTCATAGGCTTTGCATAAGGAACACAGTAAGGTGTAAGGAGACTCAAAGAGTAGGAAAAGGCCTATGATGAGCTTTAAATGCCCAACAAAGGACTTTATATTTGATCCTAGGTTTAATGGGGAGATACCGGAGCTCACTGAGTGACGGGAATCACACAGTCAGATCTAAGCTTTAGAAAACTCACCTTGGCACTGAATGGAGGATGAATAGGAGTGGGGAAAGCCTTGCATAGGTGTGAGAGATGGAGTTGCTGGTTACCATACATTTGTTGGCTACCTACTGTGTGCAGGAAACAGTGCTCTGTGTTTCTGCTTGAAAGATAGAGACGGCGGGACACACACTGTACCTTGACCCGGCCATCGTGATGTTATTTTGGTCCTCCTCCTAGTACAAAGGACAATAATCAACTACGACACACCTTCTCCACCCTAACTGTTGGAATGCTTTCCTCCTTCTTTTGACCCAAGTAGGTAGGGGGAATTACTCAAAGACAAAAATCCCCACAACAGGACTAGATGCAAAAACCAGTAAGAGTTTAGGTTTGATTTGGGAGGAAATAGAAAGTTGTTGTGTGTTCTTGAATAGGAAAAAAAAAACAAAATTAAAGACGTGTGTGAAGAATATTCATCCAGAGGTCTTTTCAAATGGATTAGAAGGCAAGAGAGTGGAGGCAAGGAGATGGACAAAAAGGCTATTATCTGTAGCATAGGAGGTGATGGAGGCAAGGGGACAGTTCAGAGGCTGAAGGCTGAACAAAAAGTGAGAAACATTGTAAGGATAAAGGAAAGAAGGTGGTGATACACCGAGGACAGAAAAAATAGAATCATAGCTTTAGAGCTAGAGGGGATACGTGGAATAAGCCACTGAGTCCAATACCTTCATGTGATTATTTTAATTTCATTTTTTAAAAAATCTGCGTGTAACTAACATCAGTTAATATGAACATCTCAAGGAATGGAAAAAGAGGATTGCATATGAAACTGCACATCTCTAGTACAAACAGCCTGCTTCAAAACAAAAAAAAAAGGCAAATAATATATTCAGTATGTTATTTTCAAAGGTGTCCAGATGTCCTTCTGAAATCCTTCCATCTGCCTCTACTTATCTTGGGTTTTTTTTAATTCTTCAATAACCTTCTTTTCTTCTTTTTTGCATCATTATTCACCTTCTTGTCCTCTCCGGATGCCTTTAGATAGAAATATATAAATAAACATATGCAAACAAAATTAGGCTGGTGTCACTGGATTGAAGATTAAGTGTAAGGGATAAGGCCTAAGAAGACTGTAAAGTCAGAGAAATTATTATTAATAATCAATAATTTAGGGAGTTCCAAAGTTCTTTCCTGCTAAGGTTCTGATCTTAAAAAGTTCATTTTCTTGAAGGAAATTCTGATAGAGATTGGACTAACTTTCTTGTTCAATACCCCACTCTGGTGTGGGTGGAGCATACATTCTTTGAATAGATGGCACAAGACTGGGGTTGTCTAGGTATAGAGATAGTTTCTCTCTCTAAGGGTGACATGACGTCACTCTCAGCCTCTCATTTTAATATAGCCCACCTCCTATTGTGTTAACCAATGAGAGTTGATTGCCACTCCCCTTCGAAAAGAACATATAAGCCAGACACAATGATTGTCTTCGGTCTAAGAGATATGGCCAAATGATCATCCTTTTATTAATAATGTGCTGGCTTTAGTAATAAAATGATTAAATTACCCAGAAACTATATCTCTCTAACCTTTTTAATAATTTCAAAAGGAGAGAGGGGGCTAGGTTATGAAGGGCTTTTAATGCCTAACAGAGCCTTTCGTATTTGCTTCTGGAGGAAATAGAAAACCGCTGGAGTTTATTGAGTTTATTATCCATGTCTGAAAACATGTCTCTCTCTCTGCATCCCACATACGTCACTCCACTGAGAAGACAACCTTGTTATTTTACAGAAGAAACTGTGGCCCAACTGTTGTTATAGAAAAAAGGTGGGGAGGGACACATAAAAAATACTACCAATAAAATAGCTCTAGGTTTTTGTCCTGGGTCATCTTCCTTTTCATTGACCAGGGTCTTATTTTGCCTTTTTTTTGGAGGGGAGAAAGGCAGGGCAATTGGAGTTAAGTGACTTGCCCAAGGTCATACAGCTAGCAAGTGTGTCAAGTGCCTGAAGCCAGACTTGAACTCAGGTCCTACTGACTCCCTGGGGTGGTGTTCTACTTACTGCGCCACCTAGTTGCCCCTTAGTTTGACTTTTCTCACCCATTACTGGGTCTGTGGTGCTACGCATAGAAAGGAGGCTGAGCGATGGAGCAAACCAATTTTTTCTGTTGTTGTTTGGTCATTTTTTAGTCATGCCCAACTCTTGGTGACCCCATTTGGGGTTTTCTTGGCAGAGATAATAGAGTGGTTTGCTATTTCCTTCTGTAGCTCATTTTGCAGATGAGGAAACTGAGGCAAACAGGGTGAAGGGACTTGCCCAGGGTCACACAGCTAGTAAGTGTCTGAGGCCAGATTTGTTCAGGCCCAGCCCTCTATCCACTATGCCACCCCGCTGCCTCAAGCCAGTCTCATTGTTGTCCTAACGGTAATTTTTCTTTTTACTTATTGCCTACAGTGGCAGTAAGTGCAGCCACATCTGGGGAGATTTTTTCCTAAGTAGAAGAAACTTTTTATACTAAGGATGGCCAGGTAATGAATGATAAAACTTTCATCTTATACCACAAAGTATCTCTCTTCAGCCTTAAAACCGGACAAGCTATTGTCATTTGGTCCCCTCCTTCCCTTTCTTCTGAGAAAGAGAGAGGAATGAGCCACTCCAGGGTGCTGAGTGACGGGCTCCCTTTGTAATTAGCTTTTCTTTTTCCCCGCCTCAGATGCCACCCTCCTTCTGGGAGGTTCTTGAGAAAAAATGATGCTGCTTTTCTGGAAGGCTGCCTCTTGAGCTGATTAGATGAAAAGAAACTGCAAGCAAATGGGAAGCTGGAAAGCACCTGTTGGGTTTCTAGGGTGAAATTACCTGAAAATCGCAGACACTTATCAGCATTTGAACCACTGTAACAATCCAGGCAGCAGGACTGGAAGAGGCTCTCAGGGCAGAAAGACCACTTAAGGGCACTCAGGAAAGCTGTAGGTGTAGGGTGGCATTCCCACCACTGTCATCACGAATAGGCATGGATTACATTCATATTCATGACCGCCCCTATCAGCTTTATTGCTTACTTGTTATTATAATAAAACAATTATAGTTGCTCTTAAACAACCTCTCATATGAAGTGGTCAATCTACTTTAAAGTGATTTAAAGAATGGGCCAAGAAAATGGGAGTGCATTTTTTAATTTCTGTTCCTTGGCTTTTTTCATTTCAAAACACTTATTCAACCTATATTGAGTCATTGCATGACCTGTATCAATCACAGTGCCTGGCACCAAGCGGGCACTCAATAAATGCTTGTTGATCAATAAATAAAAGCATTAATTTAGAGTGGGGAGGGGGGAGCTTAGAGATGATCTCGTTAAACCCCTTCATTTTACAGATGAGAAAACTGAGGGCTAGGGAAGCGAAATGATTTGTTGACCAACAGCTTTATCCAAGTCATTGCCTTAAACCCTGTCAAAAATACAAATATAAGAGCAAAGCCATGCCCTTAGTGGGGTATGACGAATATACACATTCACTTGTTCATTAATACACTAATTAATGAATTCATTAATTCATTAATAAACACTTATTAAGCATTTACTAAGCACTAGGTAGTATGCTGAGCTCTGGGGATGCAAAAAAGAAGCAAAAGACAGTGCTTACCCTCAAGGAGTTTATAAGGAGTGAGCGAGACAACACACAAAGAATATATGGAAAGCAAGCAAAACACAAGATAAATAGGAGATAATTAAAAGAGAGAAAGCACTGGAATTAAGAGGGTTTTGGGGAAGACTTCCTATAGAAGGTAAGATTTTAGTTGGGACTTAAAGGATGCCATAGAGGTCAGGAGTCAGATTGAAGAGCATTCCAGGCATAGAGACAGCCAGAGAAAATGCCCTGGAGCTGAGTGATAGAATGTCCTGTTCACGGGACAGCCAAGGAGGTCAGTGTCACTGGATTGAAGGCTGGAAAGTAAGGGGAAGTAGGAGAGTAAGAAGTAAGGAAGTGAGAAGTAAGAGTAGGAAGTAGGTTCTGAAGGGCTCTGAATGCCAAGCAGTGCCTTTTGTATTTGCTCCTGAAGGCAATAGAAAACCACTGGAGTTTATTGAGTAGAAGGCTGACATGATCAGACCTGTGCTTTAGGAAAATCACTAATTGCAAACCAAAGCAGAATAATAACCACAGATGTACAGAGCACTTTCTTATTGACAACCTTATGAGGCATGAGTATAATTATCATGCCACTGCTTTACAGATGAGGGAACTGGCTGATTGTAATTTCTTTCTTTATTAGAGTGGACAAGTGGCTTCATCAGTATAAGAAACTCCCTCTACCAATGTAGATATTCATGAGCTCTACAACTTGTTATATTAGAGAGTTGCCTAAGGTACTGAGACAGTAAGGAGGAAGGAAGAAAACAAGAATTGATTAAGTGCTTATTAGGCACCAGGAAGTGGAGTAAAAGCTGGAGATACAAAGACAAGCAAAAAGAAAGATAGTCCCTGCCTTTTAGGAGCTTACAGTCTAACGTGGGAAGAAAACCCACAAAAGGGAGCTGAAAAGTAGGGTGGGGGAGATTAAGAATGAAGTCAGGAACAGGGCAAGGAGGAGAACGAAGGAAGGCTAGCCTTGCTTGGCCTCTCCTCAAAATGGAGACTTCAGGAAGAACTCAATGGGAAAAGTGGGACAGGTCTTGTGCAGGATATCATTCCATGGTGACTGGACTACAACTGCAGTAGGTAGCCCTAGGGCAGGCATCAAGGGAAAGTTCTAGAATGAGCCAGTAGGAGAGATGTCAAGGTTTTGAAGTCCAGAGGTCTTCAAGGAACAAGGCCAGAATGAAGGGCGAATAACCTGGGTACTTGCAAAAATTGAGGCTCCAGAGAGAACTAAGCGATTCAGCTCCAAGAGAGTGTTACTTTCCTAGAGTCACACAGCCGGTATATGTCAGAGACAGGATTTGAACCCAAGTGTTCCTAACTCCAAGGTATTCATTATACCATATTGTTTCCCATTTAAGTGAAATGTTACCAGTCAAATGGCCAAAGAATGTTAGAGCAAAAATAAAATTTAAAAATACAGAATTCTTGTTGCTAAACCTAACCCTCTTAACTCTACAAGGCTGATCAGTTATCCATCATTCTTATAGAGGACCAAAATGACATCACTATGTGGTTGATTGGACCAGTATGATCTTGGAAGGCTTTACCACAGGTCGGGGTCAAATAGTCAATGTGAGCATTTGGGGTGGCTTCTCTACATTTGTACATCTCATGTTTCTTTTGAGGTACTGCTGTTCTGCTTTGTTCATAGATCACAGTGCCTTCTTTAATGTGGGCACACCATGCTGGGCAGTTCTTCACCAGCATCTCCCACGTCATGTAATTGATTCCAAAGTTCTTCAGAGATCTTGAGTGTCCTTGTATCTCCTCTTCTGACCACCATGTGGGTGCCTTCCTTTCATGAGTCTTTTAGACAAACATACATTTGAAATTAGAACAACGTAGCCAACCTGTCCGAGTTGTGCTTTCTACAGTAGAATTTGGGTGCTTGGCAATTTATCTTGATGTCCAGTACCTTCTCCTGCCAGGTGATTTTCAGAATCTTCCTAAGACAATTCAAATGGAAGTGATTCAATTGCCTGGCATAGCGCGGGTATACTGTCCAGATGTCACAGGCATACAACGATGAGGTCAGCACCACAGCTCTGTAGACCTGCAGTTAGGTAGTCAATCTAATACTCCTCTCCCACATTTTCTTTTGGAGTCTCCCAAACACTGATCTAGCTCTGGCAAAGCACGTACATTCCTGGAAAATATACTGCCAAGTTAAGTGAACTTATCCACAGCATTCAAAACCTCTCCATTTGCTATAACGTATGGATAGTGTGGTTCTGGCTTGCTGGAGCACCTGTGTTTTCTTGGTGTTAATTGTTAGGCTAAAATTAGCACAAGTGGCAGAGAATCAATCTGTACTTTGTTGCATCTCAGCTTCAGAGGCAGCATTGCTCTACAAGATAAGTCTGTGAGAGGGGGGTGAAGTATTGTAGGGTTCAGAGAAAGATTAGCTCACTTCCTGATTGGAGGATGAGTAGGAATCAGGAAAAACTTGTTATGAGCAGGTTCTGGTCTGGGCTTTGAAAGATGTGTTGTATTTCAAAAAATGGAGATCGTAGGAAAGAGAAGTATAACTAGGTCAGGACAAATAGAGATTTGCCCCATAGTGCCAATATCCCATAGGCACTACACTTATTTCCCAGGGTTCACTTCTTTTACGTAGCAGTCATTGTCTCCCTGACCTGCCGCAAGGTGCACAGGGTATACAAAACACAGCTGCCTTCTAGAGACTCTCAGGGGAATAGGCCTCCTCATCCCGTCATGAATCTAGTTACCTGTAGATACCTAGTTATCTATAGGTTGTCTCCCCATTAGACTGTGAGCTTCTTGACGCAGGACTTTTTTTTGCCTTTCTTTTTATCCCCAGATCTTAGCTCAAGGCTTGGCACATAGTAGACATTTAACAAATTCTGGTTGACTGATGAGCACAGCTGGCCCCTCAGTAGGATTATCCTCTAACCCTCTCCCATAAGCCTGTGCTCTCACCATAGCGCACACCTTCCTCCCACGCCCTGACACTGAATTTGCCCCAGGGACATTTTCAGCTGCTTACAGCTGGGAGGAAGCATGTGGAAAGGGGCATTCCAGATATTAAAAATTTATACAAAGGCACAAAAATTGCTCAATTTGTGCAGACCACAGCAAGAATCCTGGTTTGGCTGGAGTACAGAGTGCATGAAAAGAAACAGCAGGAGACAAGTATGAAGCGGAAAACAAATGCTGCTTCTTTAACTTTGGATAATTAGTACTTATAACAGGTTTTTTAAATGTCATGGGGAAGCTACAATCTGTAAAATTGCCACTGTGATCACCGTAGGAGCACCTTCCTTTGCAGAGATTCACAGCCAGGAGGGAGCTTAGAGGCCATGTAGTCCAGTACCCTTCATTTTCCTGAAAAGGACATGGGCAATCAGAGAGGGCAAGGGACTGACCCAAAGTCTCATAGCTTACAAAAAGTAAAACTAGTATTTCAAACCAAGTCTTCTTATTGCAAATCCAGAACTCTTTCTACTGCATTATGAAGTTTTATAAGTAAATTCTGCGTATACTTGAAATTTTATCAGCTGAATACCATTTTCCCGACATCACCATCCTCATTAACATCACCACCATCATCATAACTACCATTTGCATAGTGCTCTAAGGATAGCAAAGGGTTCTACAAGTATCTTTACATTTTATCCTCATAACGTCGCTGGGAAGTAGATGCAATTCATATCCCCTTTTAAAAATGAGGGCATTGAAGCACAGAGAGGTTAACGAACTTGCCCAGAGTCACACAGCCACTAAGAGTTTGAAGGTTTGTTTGACTTCAGTTCTTCTTAATTTCAGGTACAGTACTCTAGCCACCGCTCCACCTAGCTGAATAATGATTTCAGAGATTTTTAAAGACTTCAGTTATGATTTTTTCCTAATAAAGGGACTCCTAATATTTCAGCTCATTCCTATGCTCTCCTCTTCTGCCTGTCACTAATAGCTTGTTATCATTCATTCAGCATATTAGCACATCTCAGTATTTAAATCAACCCCTTGCTTTGGATGAATCATTTTCCAAATTGATTCAAATCAGTGTATGGAGTAGATTGGAGTATGTAGAGGCTGGAAGTAGAGATCATGGCAAGGAGATCGTCCAAGCGAAAAGTTACAAGCATGGTGGCATGGTGAGAAATGGATAAGTATGAGGAATTTATACACTATTTCCAGAATTTTTTTCCTTAAATGCCATTTTCTCACATGTAGGTACCTGAGGCAGCTCTTGGCTTAGTGGATAGAGCAATGGGCCTAGAGTAAGGAAAACTTGACTTCAAATCCAGCCTCAGTCACTTGTTACCGTGTGACCCTGAGCAAGTCATTTACCCTCTGCCTTACAAAATAGATCTATTTGGGTCCACTGGAGAAGGAAATGGCAAACTGTTTCCTAGTATCTTTGTATCTTTTCCAAGAAAACCTCAAATGGGGTCATGGAGAGTTAGAAATAAATGAACAACAGCAACTGAGGTTCAAAATTGTGTCATGGCTACCCATGACTTTCATCATCTTTCATAATATGGCCTCACCAATTCTATTCAATCTTACCTCCACAAACATGCCAGGCTCATTTCAATGTTTGCATCTTTACATTTTACCTCTCCCATGTCTCCCTTCCAACTTCCTCCAACTTCCTTCCCATCTCTCTTCCACTTTTTCTACTCTTTCCTAAACTTCGAGGCCCAAAGTGAAATCTTAATTCCTCTATGAAACTTTAGGATGGTCCAAAGATTGGGGAGGCTCATTGGCAGCTACATATACATAGCAAAAACAGGAATTTGTAACAAAGGATTGAGGTGAAAGGTAATGCTGCCAGGATCTAAATGAGCTTTTTTCCCCCTATTTTCCTTCACTCTTTCCTTTCACTTGTGTGGAACATCAGAGCATCCTAAAAGATTGGGAAAGAATTATCCTCAGGGGCACTAGGTGGCACAGTGAGTAGAGCACCAGCCCTGAAGTCAGGAGGACCTGAGTTCAAATCCAACCTCAAACACTTGACACACTTACCAGCTGTGTGACCTTGGGCAAATCACTTAACCCCAATTGCCCCACCTTCCCCCCTGCAAAAAAAAAAATCCTCAAACCCATACAACCCTTGGGATTTGCTGGAAATGCAGCCCCTTGAAAGAGGCGGTTTGTGGAAAGGCAAGTCCTAAAAATGATTTTGAAGAGATGCAGGTTAGCAATCAGAAAATGACCAAGAGGAATTTCTAGATTTTCTAACCATAAGTCAGGCCGAAGCTTGAGCTTCCTACTGGCGAGCGGAGGAAATGGGGTCAAAGAAAAATTAAACACTTATGAGTTCTATTTAACTGACTGGCTGTTCTATATTCCAAAACGTCTTGGTCTCTGGAGGTGAAGACGATTCTTCTTTAGGGAACTCATACATAGGTAAAATTTTTAGAACTGGCTAATTCTTCTCTCCTTGGAAAAAATCAGTTGAGAGTTTTTCTCTTTTCTAAGGATTAAGTAGGAGAACCTACTTTCCTCATTAAAAGATCTGAAGCCCAAATTTGGGAGCATGAAGCTGAGAAATGGCAGTGCCCACTCTTAACTTCTGCAATCAATATCACTCCTATAGAAGATGTCAGCCAATGGTTCTGTAAGAACTCTCAACATCCCTATGATTTCCCTGACCAAAACTTACCTCCCTGCCCACTACTTCTTTATATCCTCCCTTCCTACAATGTATGTTCCTTGAAGACAGGACTCTCTTTTTCTGTTTCTATATCCAGTGCTTGCTATAGAGTAAGGACTTAAGAAACGCTTTGTTATTTCTTTCATTCCACTTTAAACCCAGAGGACCTGGATTAGGAGTGAGGTGGCCCAAGAAATGGAAGGACCAGAAAATGTATCAGAGACTAAGATCTTGGGAGCTGGGTTCCAAATGTGGTAGCTCCCAACCAAGGAAACATCATAAGTGCCAGAACAAAGTCCTCTTCCGTAGGGCAATAAGGACTCCAGAAAATGCTGGGCATACTAGCTCTCCCACCAGGAGGAGACTGCCTGCCATAGTGAGAAGAGAAGTGGACTGGCAATTAGGAGCCTAAGGTTGCAGACCTTGCTCAGATCAGTTTTTAACTGGTTATATGATCTTTTCAAGTACTTTCCCCATCTCAGCACCCTGATAGAGGTGAGAAAAGAATTAGTAGTTAGAGCCTATGAACACTCTCTCTCTCTCTCTCTCTCTCTCTCTCTCTCTCTCTCTCTCTCTCTGTGTGTGTGTGTGTGTGTGTGTCTGTGTCTCTCTCTCTGTCTGTGTGTGTGTGCGTGTGTGTGTGTGTGTGTCTGTCTCTCTCTGTCCCTGTCTCTCTCTCTGTCTCCTTCTATCTCTCTCTCTGTCTCTCTCTCTCCCTCCCTCTCTCCCACCTTCTCCTTTAGTTTGTTCATCTGTAGAATTTATCAGAATAAAAACTATTACCCAATTGGCAAATGCTCTAAGAATATAAACAAGAAGTTCTCAAGGTAAGGAACTGTAGTAGGAAGGCCGAATTTATGATCTCAAAAAGGATCATATATATGTGTGTGCATATATATATATATATTATATATCTGAATGGTTCAAAATCGCAAGGTATACAGAATTCTCTAAGTAGAGGGCATCAGAACATTTATTTAGGGCCCACAGTGACAGATTCACGAACCAGCCTCCCCATTCCAATATTGTGATCACAAGCCTCCAGGCCCAGTAGGCCTGCCTCAAGAGAGTAGCCAGGAGGCCACAGAAAAACAAGATGGCATAAATCATATTCACTGGCCTCAAGTCCTCGCTCGAACTCCTGGGTCTGCATACGGGTCGGCTCTGCTTCGGCTTTTTTCAGCTGTAGTTTCTCTCATCTCCTCGCAGCCAAGCCTCTGGCATTCTCATGCCCCACCTCAACGACCAGAGACCACAGTCCAGAGACCAATCGGTTCTGGAGTTGGCCCCTCTTAAGTCATTAATCTACACCCACACAGGTTTCACACCTAATAGGGCTTTGGGCCTGGGGCTTAGCATTTAACAGGTGAAAGTACTTTCACAGTAAACAAAAGCCAAACTCTTCAAGGGCACCCGTTAAACTAAGTGCTAAGGAGCCCTATCTTGCCTTAAGGACACAGGAACCCAAGCTATCTATAGTGATAGTTTAAAAAAATGCTCTAAAACACTAATTATTAGACAAATGCAAATTAAATCACCCACCAAATTGGCAAAGCTAACAATGACAACAACAAAGAAAATGACCAACCTTGGAGGGGCTGTGGAAAAATACCAGGAACATTCATCTAGTGCTGTTGGAGCTGTGAACTGGTCCAGTCAATCTGGAGAACAGTTCAGAAATTTGTCCCCAAAGTTCCTCAATTGTGCACACCTTTTGACTCAGGGATACCACTAGTAGACTTTTATTTCAAAGAGATCAAAGAAAGAAAAAAATCCTATATATACAAATGTTTTGGGCAGCAGTTTTTGTAGTGGCAAAAAACTGGAAACTAAAAATGGCCCATCAATGGGGGAATGAATGGCTGAACAATACACGGCATGTTAATGTATGGAATGGAATGCGATGTTAATGTGGGTGGAATGGCATATACTGGGCCACAAGGAATGAAGAAAGAGGCCTGGGAAAACACACATGAACTGAGGCAGAATGAGGTGAATCAAATCAAGAGAACAATTTATACATCAATACGGTAAAAATAAAAAAGGACAATTCTGAAAGCCCTAAAAACTATGAACAGCAAAATGACTAGCCATAATCCCGGAGGACTAAAGAAAATGAACACTGTACACTTCACGGCAGAGAGAGAAACACGTTTTTGGATGTGATCGGTGTGAGAATTTGTTTTGCTTGACTATACTTTTATAACACTAGGCCTCTTTCCTTGCTTCCCTCCCAACTTCCTTCCTTCTTCCCTCCTTCCTTTTTCCCTCCTTCCTTCCCTTTCTTTCCTCCTTCATTCCCTCTTTCCCTCCTTCCTTCTCTCCTTCCATCCCATCTTCTTTCCTTCCTTTCTTCCCTTCTTTTCCTCCTTCCTTCTCTCTTTCCCTCCTTCCATCCCATCTTCTTTTTCTCCTTGCTTGTCTCCTTTCCCTTCCTCTTTCCCTCCCTCCCTTCTTCCTTCCCTTCCTTTCCTACTTCCTTCCTTCTTTCCTTCCTTCTGTCTCTCTTTCCAACCCATCTTCTTTTTCTCCTTACTTGTCTCCTTCTTTCCCTTATTCTTTCCCTCTCTCCCTCCTTCCTTCTCTTCCTTTCCTCCTTCCTTCCCTCTTTCCCTCCTTCCTTCTCTCCTTCCATCCCATCTTCTTTTTCTCCTTGCTTGTCTCCTTCTTTCCCTTCCTCTTTCCCTCCCTTCTTCCTTCCTTCTTTTTTCCCTTCTTTCTTGTGGGCGGGGTGAAGTAGAAGAGGAAAAAAATAACTGCTTGGTAATTGAAAAAAAGGAAGTAACTAGGTAACCTATAAGGTACCTTCCAACCAACCATGGGGCTGCTGATAAATGTTTAATAGCTGAATGTAGGCCATACTTCCAAGTTTAATTTGCATAAATAACATTTTATCCATTGCTTTCTTAAGTCTAGGAAATAAAAAATAAATTGGTTAATAAATGAACAAATAAAATTCCGAATTGTAACACATGTTGATTTCTAAGGTATAAATACACTGAGAATTTAACAATCAGCTCTCCCTGATCCCTTCAGAACTGGATGTACTGGAGTGCATCCCTGCTATCACTTCTAAATCTTCAATTCCTTTCCTGAGGTTCTTAAAACATCTCATAGCTTTTTCCCAATGCAAGGCCATCCAAAAAGTTAAGTGAGTCCCAGCAATGACCCCAAAGCCAAGACGCATGGGGTTTTTACTTCTCTCCCAAGTGAAATTGTTCTCTTCTTAAGCTGGATATTTCCCAAGCCCCAGGTAGCAGCAAGAGGCCCCTAGCCCAGTCTCTGACCTCACTGGTGTTAAAAGGAGGAAGTAAGTGGAGTTGTACAAGAATTTCTCGACATTTCAATGAAAATGGAGCAGGTCCCCTGCTATAGGGTGAGGACTTAAGAAACGCTTTGTTATTTCTTTATCGCTATAGAGTAAGGACTTAAAATTCTCTCGTTAGCCTGGTATCGATTTGCTTTCACTCCACAGTGGCAAGTCAAGCAGAGCAGAGGAAAAGGCCAGTGAGACCACTCAGAAAAGATAACCACCTGCCACTGAATCAGAGCCAGCCCTCCTCTTAAGCTGGAGAAAATTCCATCTCAGTAATAAGCAAGGACAGCAAGTGTTAGCTTTCAGACAACACTGCCAAATCTGTGATACATGGCCGTTTCGTTCTTTCTGATACCTTTTTTTAAAATGATGGAGGCTTGTCTTCCAGTATGACTGAAATACAGCACGTGAATTGATTTCTCTCCCTTCTCCTCATAGCAAGCAGTGGAATTCTATGAGCCTTATGAAAATAGCTACTGATGTCTATAAACCACCAGACTTTGTCCTTCCCACGGAACAGAGACAGCTCTGGGCCCCTGCCCTGTTTGCATTATCCGGCACCTAGATCTCCTGGCTCTGAGTCCACAGAGAGATTGTTGTTCAGTCCCCACGGACTTGTCCATAGAGGTTTTAGGCAAAGATGCTGGAGTGGTTTGCAATTTCCTTCTCCAGCATATCTCCATTTTGTAGATGAGGAACTGAGACAAAAAGGGGTTAAGTGACTTGCCCAGGGTTACACAGCTAATAAATGTCTGTCTGAGACCAGATTTGAACTGAGATCTTCCTAACATCAGACCCAATGTTGTATCCACTTCACCATCTAGCTGCCTTCAGAGAGCATTTATTAACTAGCTTTCAAGGAGATATAGCTTTGGTAAAAGAATTAGAGTGCTGCTACTGATTAGAGGACTGCAAATTCAAACACCTCTGAGGTATCATAGCACGCCTATCAGATTGGCTAACACGACAAAACAGGAAAATGATAAATGTTGGAGAAGATGTGGGAAAATTGGAACACTAATGCATTGTTGGTGGAGTTGTGAACTGATTCAACCATTCTGGAGAGCAATTTGGAACTATACCCAAAGGGCTATAAAAATGTGCATACCATTTACCTCAGTTTCCTCATCTGTAAAATAAGCTAGAGAAGGAAATGGCAAACCACTCCAGCTGCAACACCACTTCTAGGGCTGTATCCCAAAGAGATCATATAAATAGGAAAAGGGCCTACATGTACAAAAAAAAAATTTATAGCAGCTCTTTTTGTGGTGGCAAAGAATTGGAAATCAAGGGGAAGCCCATCAGTTGGGGAGTGGCTGAACAAGTTGTGGTATATGAATATAATGGAATATTATTGTGCTATAGGAAATGGTAAGCAGGCAGACTTCAGAAAAACATGGAAAGACTTATATGAACTGATGTTGAGTGAAGTGAGCAGAACCAGGAGACCATCATATACAGTAACAGCAACATTGTGTGAAGATCAGCTTTGACAGACCTATCTCTGCTTAGCAATGCAAGAATCTAAGACAGCTCCAAACGACTCATGATGGAAAATGCTAGCCACATCCAGAGAAAGAACTATGGAGTCTGAATGCAGAAGCATACTATTTGCTCTCCCTTTTTTGTTTGTTTCTTCTCTCTCATGGTTTCTCCCATTGGTTCTAATTCATTTTTACAATATGAATAATGTGAAAATAGGTTTAATATGAACGTATATGTACAGCCTATGTCAAATTACCCAGCATTTTGGGGTGGGGGAGGGGAGAGATGGGGAGAAAATTTGGAACTCAAAATCTTATGAAAGTGAATGTTGAAAACCCAAAATAAATAAATAATTTAATTTTAAAACTTTAAAAAAAGAATTAATGAGTTCTGGAAACTTGGTGGGCAGTGGTGGGAACAGCAGCCCTCAGAAGTGAAACCATGTTCCTTTATATGAAGATGGTCCATGAACTTTTTTTATTTTAAAAAAATATTTTGATAAATATATTTCAACATAATTGTTATCCTTTGTTGGTCAGTCATGTCTGACTCTTCACCACCCTATTTGAGATTTTCTTGACAAAGATACCAGAGTGGTTTGCCATTTCCTTCTCCAGCTCATTTTACAGATGAGGAAATGGAGGCAAATGAGGCTAAATGACTTGCCCAGAGTCACACAGTTAGGAAGTATATGAAGCCAGATTTGAACTCATGAAGATGAGTCTTCCTTACTCCAGGGCCAGCACTCAACCACCCAATTAGCCTTATTTCTGTTTGGTATACTTTGTGTTTGTGTTAAAAAAAAAAACAAAACATTATTCTGAGAAGAGACCCATAGGATTGTCAGCAAAAGGGTCTCTCTCTCACACAGTCACTCACACACACACACACACACACACACACACACACACACACACAAATAGATTAAGAACCCTTGTTTAGAATCCCCACAGTTTAGAGGCTAAACACCTTGACATAACTAGGTACTGTGGCCACCTGATCACATCTTCCTGCTGCTCAATTTTTGCCTGGAGGCAGAAACTGCATGGCAAAGTATTTGAGGCCACAGAATTTGTGATTGGACGATGTATTTACAGCTGGGAGGCACCTTCAGTTCTAGTCCAGCTCCCTCATTTCACAGGTGAGGAGACTGTAGCCTGGAGAAGTGAAGTGATTTACCCATAGTCACACAGGTAGTAACTGGCAGAGCTGGGGTTTGAACTAAGGTCCTCTGACTCCAGAGCCATGAGGGCACCAGACAACTAGGTGGCACAATAAGTAGAGTGCCAGGCCTGAAGTCAGGAAGACTTGTTTTTGTGAGTTCAAATCCAGCCTCAGACACTTACTAGCTTACCCTGGGCAAGTCACTTAACCTCATTTACCTCAGTTTCCTCATCTGTAAAATGAGCTAGAGAAGGAAATGGCAAACCACTCCAGTGTCTTTTCCAAGAAAATTCCAAATAGGGTCATGAAAAGTCAGAGAAAATTGAAGAACAATATGGCTTAATGGGAGAAACTAGAGTGCTTGGTACTTGAGCCTGAGGGAAGTTTGGGCCTGGAACTGGGATTTTCCTATCAAGCAAATGAACTAATTTCTGAACTTAATCCCAGATTCTGGGGTAGTATGAAGGGAAAGGGATTAAGAACCATGTTTGGGACAATAAATTTGCATATTTGTGATTATGCTTTTTGAAGTAAATATTCTTTTGGAAAAGCTAATCCGACTGTTAGTGGCTCAATGGACCTGGGTATAAGGACCATTCACTATAATTAAGGGATGACCATAAGTGGGTTTGGAGCCATTTGCAGAGAGCCTAGACAGCCCCGACTCCCTTAAGGGTATCATTAAGGATACCAAAGGACCTTGGCCTTCAGGGAGAGAGGGCCAAGATAGTCTGCGTTGCATTTCCAAGGACTGGTTGAAAGAACCAACATTTGTTCTTGAGGGGAGTAACCTGTTTGAGATATGATAGCTGTTTTTCATGGAGCTATCATGTTTGAGAAAGATTAGACACATTCTTCCTGGCCCCAAAGGACAGAACAATAAACAGTAGATAAAAGTAGCAGATGCAGATTTTGACTCAATATAAGAAAAAATCTTCTTATCAATCAATTATAGCTGTCCCAAAGTAGAATGCACATCCCCAGAAGGCAGTTTTTTTAATTAATTTATTTATTTTCAGTTTACAACATTCGGTTCCACAAGCTTTTGAGTTCCAAATTTTCTCCCTTTCCCTCCACTCTCCCCTCCGCAAGACAGCATGCAATATGATATAGGCTCCACATATACATTCACAT
>CM053625.1:26394567-26409830 GCA_028646595.1 Phalanger gymnotis | reverse complement strand
TCTCTCTCTCTCTCTCTCTCTCACACACACACACACACACACACACACACACACACACACACACACACACAGAGTCCCAAAAGTATTAATACAGTTTGCCTACCAGAACAGGCCACACATCCACACATGCTCGACAATCTCTCCAAAGTACTTTCATACCATATCACCATGACTCTCTCAAAATCAGGTTTCTCAGAGCCTCCACATGGCACCATTAAAAGTACTACTAAAATGTGCCATTCCCTACTACAAGTGTATTATCGTCCCTGAGAGCAACAGGAAGATAGGAAGGGAAGAGATAAGTGTGAGCTGAAGGCAGTGCAGCGGGTGAATGCAAACCAAAGTAAGGCTCCCTGGATAAGCTGGGCCTTGATTTGATGGGGCCTAACAGATGGGTTGAAATTGAGTAGGCCGGAAGGAAGGAGAGGTCCTTCTAGGACAAGGGATCCAAGTGAGCAAAGGTACAGAGGCCAGGGTAAAACTGATATGGGGAGAGAAAGGGAGGAGCTGCTGTTGGGGAGAATGGAAGATAGAGCTGAATGGTAATTTAGGGGCCAAGACAGGGAAAGTGTTTATCCTAACTACTCAACACTTCGGTTTAAGAGTCCCAAGATAATGGGGGGGGGTGGAATTACCCAAATCGGTATGCACTGTCTGAAAGATCTGTTTAGTGATTCAAATCGACACTGCATTTTGCTGACAGATACAACCTAGGGTGACCAAATTTCTGCTCAGACTGAATTTTTACTGTATTTTCAAGTGATTAAAAAAACTCACTGAAAAATATCTACAATGGAAATGCTGACCAACTTATTCCTGCAGCTGCCTGAATGATAGGACTATCATGACAGAAAACTACTCATTGGCCTCAGTATCCTATTCAATGGTCTGGGTCCTGAAAATCTCAGATAACCTTACTGTCATTGGCTGTGACTAGGTGCTCAGGAGGCCGCATATTTCATTATGTGAAAGGGCAAGTGTTGGGCAACTTGGCTATCGATCTGTAGATAAAAATATTTTAATAACCTGAGACTCGTGCCAGTAACTCTTAGTGTAAAATACCCTTTTACTTGAGCATTAGGCCTTTGTCTAATTAAGTTAAATTAATTTATGAGTAGTTTTTTAAGGTCAGACTCCTGGTGGTTCAACAGACTGGTGGTATATTAGCCTCTCCCCAATATCATGAGCTTGAGAACCCCAAGAGAAGCATGTGGGTCTGACCTAATCCCCATCTCTCTGACCAAGGTGATACAGCAGAAGGTATGACAGCTCAAATACTTCTTTGCTGAAGAATTCATCCCAATTAGCAGATCGTGCAGTTGTAAGAAAGTGTGTGAGCCAAAAGTCTACCCAAACTCTAGCCAAACTCCCACAAGCCTCTGTACCTTCCTGTTAACTTGTCTTGTGAGGCCCTGTCACAGGACACTTCCCCCTGAGGAAGGCCATATCCCATCCCTTTCCTCCCTTCTACACCTCTTTTGAGACAATAGCAGCTTCAACACCCCTTTCTAGGTTAGGCTGTGGTACAGTGGGAAGATGCCAGCTTTGGAGTCAGAGGGACAGACCTGAATCCTGACTCTATGCTGCTTATGAGCTGCATGACCTGAGGCAAGTCACTTAACTTCTGTGCTCTCCCCTCCCCTCCATGTTTCTTCATCTTTAAAATAAGCTCCTTTCTAGCTCTAAGATTGCGATCCTATTGTTCATTCTACTCTTCTTCAGCATCATATAGAGGGCAGAAAAGGGCAGGGGGTTAAAGTCACAAAAAGAATCCAGAAAAGGGGGCTTCAAAATTGTCCTTTCCCCTACTCTCATTTTACAGGTGAAGAAAATGAGGCTTTTGGAAGTTGAGAACCCCGAAGGACAAAAGCAATGTCTTAAGGTAGAAGATGGGAGGGAAGGCCAGGGGAAAAAAGCAGCGGATATGTGACTCTGCTATTCTGTTGGACGGTGCTACTGCTTCCCACACCGAGCTTCACCCCGTTTGAGAATTAGGATTTGACTTATGCATTTATCATCCACATTGTCTCATGTTGTCATGGTTAAAAGGCAAAGGGAGCTGGAGGGAGCAGTGGGCAGAACACCGAACTGGACACAAAGAGGGCTGAATTCTTGCTTTGACGCTCACTGTCTGACCTCTGTCTGGTCCCTTTCCCTACCTCTTCGTGCTCTCTTTCTCTCCCTGAAGTTCATTTGTATGGGCTTGACCTGTGATTTCAAGAATGCAGGGCTTTCCAAGCAAAGAAGCTCCTTCTGTGGACGCAGATCAACAAACATTCTGCAACTTTGTCTCAGAGAGTTGTCTGAGGCAGGGAGAGGGTAAGTGAAGTCATTAAGTAAAAATGCCCAGAGTTGTGCAACCAATGAGTGCTAGAGGCAAGACTTGAATCCAAGTCTTCTCGTCCTCTCAGTCCAGCTCTCTCTCCAACACTCCAGGTTGCCTCTTATCTTGATTCTGATATATTTTGTATTTATTTATTTTTTCTAATTATTTATCTAATTATTTATTTATCCAGGTCCAGGCCGTTACCTCCAATAAAATATGTTCTTCTTGAAGGCAGAGATTACTTCATTTTTGTCTTGACCCTTCCTGCTTTCCACCCGCCTTCCCTCCATGTCAAACCACAATGCCTGGGATATAGTAGGCACTTAATAAATCATTATTTAATTGAATTAAGTTGAATGAGTCTATGATCAGTGATTTACAATGTTCATTCTACAGGAAAACAAAAAGACCCTAGAGGAGGATAAAATTGACTTTTTCTAGCAAGAACATGGATTTGTAAAAGACTTCTACCATGGTGCTGGTGGGTACATTGCACAAATACAGCCCTGTCCTATAGACGGCCCAGCCTTAAGAGGATGATTAAAATCCTGTGTATTCCCATCCCTGTAGTTACTTCAGTCCCAGATGCTTCCTGTCCCCTAATGCTACTCATCTCCAGCAGCCTCTGAGTTGCTAGAGGCATCAGCACAGTGTGAGGCGGAGAATAAGGGAGGAAAGTCTGCATGTCACTCGGGACCTGAGCCAGGCTAATTCTACTTAAACCTCCATTAAATTTACTCCTTCTCTGTAAGTATTTCCATTGTAAATAGTGATTCCCTGCCATAGAAATACACTACAGGAATCTCCTGATAGACGTAAAATTAAACCCAGCTCCTGTTCTCTGTCCACATAGCACATATCTGTAGCTTCATAATCTTCCAAACTGAAAGGGATTTTGCAAACATTAAAGAAGAATATTGCCAGAGAAATCCTACAGAGACCTGGATTAAGGCTGCCTTAATCACAGAGACTGGTAAAGCCAGGCTCCTGCCTCTCCCCAATAACAAATACCTTCTTCCTCCAAATTACAAATGGAATTTAAATTCCCCCTTACCAACTCCAAGAACCACCAGCCAGAAAAAAATAAACTAGCATGACTTGCTAAGGTTCCCAAGCACCTTCTGGTCTCCAGCTTCTTCTCTTATCAAATGGACATTCAGCCCGAATCTCCCCCAACACACACACACACACACACACACACACACACACACACACAGCTCAGACCTCCTTTCTAGCTCCTCAGATGTTGTGAGCTACTCCTTTTAATTCCACATAGAGATGCCACAGAGTTCAGCTAAAGTAAGAGCCACCTCGAAATGAAAAACGAACTCCAAAGATTTGATAAACTGCTCTACAAAAGGACACACCCACTTGTAGGTTTCTAAGTCTTCCCTTATCCACACTGAACACCCCCAATTCTTGTGACTGATTCCTTGTATGGTTGACCTGTTTGGAACATTCTCCAGCTTGTCAATCTTAATGTGGCATCCTGCCCAACGCACAGTGGCCCAGATGGCATCTGACCAGGGCAGAAAATATCTGAACTACCATTTTACTCGATTTATACACTATTCCACCATTTCTTTTCCTTCCCCCTCCCTCTCCCTTTCTCCCCTACATAGTATATAATCCACAAGTTAAATGGCATAGGCATTTTAGTCACTTTGTTTACATAATTCCAAGTTGCTTCTCTAAGTGTTTGTACTAATTCACAGCTGCACAAATAATGCACCAATGTGCCTATGTTCCCACAACCCCTCCAACACCGACTATTCCAATCTTTTGTCATCTTTGCCATTTTGCAGCATGTACAGTGAAACTTCAGGCTTCGTTTGCAGTTCTCTTACTTTCAGTGATTTGGAACATTCTTTCACACTGTTGTTAGTAGTTTGCGATTCTTCTTTTGAAAAATATTTTATTCATATCCTTTGAACATACTCCTTCCCACCTCAGTTACTCAGAGGGATATTCATATCTGTCACCCACAATTGCACCACTTTATCTTCATGAACTCTGAAATTACCTTTATCTGATCACAATTTGTTGTCATTCCTCCTCTCACCTGCCTCACAATCTCTAATCCTGTTCTTGTCCTCATCATAGCCTCCAATTTCTCCACTCCTCACTTCTTTCCCAGGCCATCTCTCCTACACTGGCTACACTTTCCTCCCTTTCCCATTTTTGACTCCTTGATGAGCCAGATCAACTTTATACTATCCTTTCGTCTTGAGTCTCTTACTCCTGATCTTACTATCAATCTTGCCCTTCCAAGCCTCAACCTAGGATTACTCCTGCCATCCACTGTTTTCCCTCCTATTTTCATGAAGCTGGAGAAAAATGCTAAATCATGATGAATGGATCCACTACAATCATTATATTAATTTCAACTGGGCCCTCACTGTGACAAGGCAATCATTTTATCCCTCTCAAATTGATTCACGATTCTATTCACCACAACAGTTTTTCCAAACCTTTTCATCTCTCTTCAAACCTCACTACCATGACTCAGCTGCCTCCTCACCCAGGAACATCCCTTCATCTTGGTGTCACCCTTCTCCCATTAGTGGGTAGGAACTCTAGGAGACCTCCATTTTAGGGATAGGCTTCAACCACTCTGTTCCATTCCCCTCTTTACTGTGTCTCCTTAAACACTATCATATCATGATCTATCCTCCAGTCTCCTGGCTTTACCCAGTCTCCCTGCAGGGGAAGGAGAGAACCATCATTTCATTGACTTACCCTGCTGGTCTCCTCACCTAAGGCCTTGAGAGGACTCCATACTGAATCCGAAACCTTAGAAATGCTGATAACCTATCTGAATTCATTCTACAACAATTAACAAACTCCTATCCAGTCATACCCTCCCCACCCTAAGGATTCTAAATTCTTGGGTGCATTATTTAAACCATATTTTCCATCCCCCACTGCCCCCTCCCTTAACCCCTGTAACACCAATGTTACTAGTAGCTGCTCTGGAGGTATAAGACCAACAACTCCAGCACACAGGAGGGCTGCTAGCACAGATTCTTTGATCTGCTTTTCTGATGAAAAGCAACTTTAAGGGGTTTACAATCTCACTTTAATTAAACATACATGTATCATGCACTTAGTTCAGGGGGAAAAGTCAGCACCCTGAACTTCAGAGAAAACACAAACAGAAATTACAAGCAAAAATTATATAAACAGAGCAAATAATGCAAATCAGCAGACAAGGTTTCTGTCTGTCCATAGCAATACATACATAGTTACCAGAGAGAGAAGCACCAACATCTGGGTTTTCAAAGCCTGGGGGCTCCTTAACAGCTACCCGGAGTCTCGTCTGACCAAATCACATGAACACCCTTCCCATGAGTGTGCCCCCAAAAGGAAAATGCTAACCTCAGAGTATATATACACTTCTTCAGGGTCAGCCCACCAAGGCCATCACAACCTTGTGACTCAAACTCATGTGACTAAGGCTTTCTTGTGACTTAAGCAGGTCATCAAAGACTCTTGATTCAATCAAAGACTCTGGATTCAAATAAAGGCAAGACTCGATCAAAGGCACTTGATTGCCTTAGTGCTGAGAAGCACTCCAAAAGAAACAAACAACAAAAAGTCCCACTTTGCTTCCCATTCCAACCCCAGTCCCCATAACCTACCCCAATCCTCTGATGTCTCATTCTAAAGCTACCCACTCCTTCCACCATGCTCTCTGGAATGCCTGCTTTATAAGTAACAAACTTGCTTTCATCTTATTTTTCCCCTTTTCCTTTCTTTCTCTTGGTTCTCACTGACATCTGACTCTCACTTGATAATACAGACATCTTGACCTCCCTTTCCAGACATTCTTGCACCTTCACTCATTCCCCTTTACTCACTTATAGAAGTAGGAGAACTGGAAGAGTTTTTACTCTGCATTGCCAAATCTAATCTCTCCCTCTACCACCATCACTCAGTAACTTGTACTCCTATGCATATCACTCAATCAAAAGTCTAGTAGATATTGCCTCCAAATACTCCCCTTCTTTCCTAAACGAGTTCAGTGCCTGGCTCCGAATCTTTCCTTCCTCCCCAACTCTTTCCCTCATGCTAGTGTACTTCGACATACATGTTGATGCTCCCTCAAATACTTGAACCTCTCAGTTCCTCAGCTTACTAATGTCCTATGACTCGTTCCTCCATCCCATCTTAGCTACACACAGAGATGGTCATACCTTTTATTTTGCCATCACCCTCAAAGTGTTCCACCTCTTTATTCAGGAACTCTGAAATTCCCTTACCTGATCATAATCTACTGTCATTCTACCTCTCCCTTAACGTTGCAGCCCCAAACCATGTTCTTTGTCCTCACTGTGATCTCTAATCCCTCAACCCCTCGGTTCATTCACAGCACATCATGACACTTTCCTTCCCCATCTTAACTTCATGGATTCCATGCTGTCTTCTTCTAAGTCCTTCACATCCTTATACTATCACTGATCTTGCCCTGTCAAGCCTCAGCCTTGGATTACTCCCACCGTTTGCTGCCTTCTGTCCTGCTCATGTGCTACTGAACAAAGTTGGAGGAAATCATGAAACTGTGTTGAACAGATCCACTATAAATTTATGTTGTACAGGGTGTTCCTGAAGTCTAGACACATAGGCAAAAATGCCTATTTTCAAGAAATGAAATGAATGAAAATTTTATTTAATTGGAATATTAACAAATAACATCTTCAATATGATTTCCATCATTTGTTATGCAAAGGTTGATGCACTTTGCAAGATTCATGTGAACTCAATGCAATAACTTCACATTGCCATCAATTGCCTATGTGTCTAGACTTTAGGAACACCCTTTATAATCTCAACTCAAATTCCCTATCCTACCAGTCAAAGTGGCCTCTTCAAACATCTGGTAACTCTTTATCTCCCTGCCCTCTCAAATGAGAATTTTGCTGCATGTTTCACTGAAAAAAAAAATTGAGGCTATTTACTGAGAACTCACTCTTCTCCCTTTCCCTTAATCTTCCATTACTGAGATGCCTTCTGCCACTATCTCCTCCTTCACTCTTATATCACATGAAGAGTTGGCCCATCTTGTTGCCAAGACAAGAATCACTACATGCAGAAACAATCCCGTTCCATCCCATTTTTTTCCAGAAGATTGCCCTAATTTTTCCCCACTCCAGGCCATTCTCCACTCAACTAGCAAAAAGGTCATCTTAAAGTGCAGGTATGATCATATCACATTATTCAATAAATTCCCTGTTATCACCTGCATCAAACATACAAACATACAAGATACTAAATCTCCCGACTCCATGTGTTTTCACTGGCTGTCCTCTAGGTCTGGAATTGTCTCTACTCATTTCTACGTTATGGCTTTCTTTCAAGTCTCAGCTACAAAAGCTAATGTTGGCAAGAAGTATTCCCTTCTTATCCTAGAACATCTTCAGTTTCATGTTATCAAATTTAGCTATTTTATCTTTTATAATCACTTCTATAATTCATTTGATTAAAATTTTTAGTTTCACATAATCAAAGTTATCACTTCAAATTTTGTAATTCACTCTTTCCTTTGTTTGGCTCAGAATGCATCTCCTATTCATAATTGTGAGAGGTATAACATATGATTCTCTTTGAATTTTTTATGGTACGATCTTTAATATTGAGATTATGCATCTATTTCAAATTTATTTTAGAATACTATAGTATAGTGTATTGGTAGATCTACACTAAAAGAATAGTATAAGATGTTGGTTTTTTGTTTTGTTTTTGCAGGGGGGAAGGCAGGGCAATTGGAGTTAAGTGACTTGTCCAAGGTCACACAGCTAGTAATTGGGTCAAGTGTCTGTGTCTGGATTAGAACTCAGGTCCTCCTGACTCCAGGGCCGGTGCTCTACTCACTGTGCCACCTAGCTGCCCCGAGATGTTGGTTTTAAGCTTAATTTCTGTCAGATAGCTTTCTAGTTTTCCCAGCAGTTTTTGCCAAATAGGAAATTCTTTCCCAAGTCATTTATGTTTTCCAGTGTATTAAACACTGTGCTATTGAATCCAAGTGTTTCTGATTCTCTCTCATCTGGTGTATTCCTCTGATTTAGTTTTCTATTTTTTTTAAACCAATGACAAATGGTTTCAATGCTTCAATAGTTTGAGGTCTTGGAAGGTCTATTTCTCCTTCACGCTTCTTTTTTTCATTATTTCCCTGGATATTCTAGATGTTTTATTTCTTTTGTTCAGTGTCCTTTAAAGTATCCCTTTGATAGTGTGGCTGATCAAAACTGTAAATTAACTTTGGTAGTATTGTCATTGCTATTATATTAGCATCACCTAGGCAAGAGGAGTGAATATTCTTGCCATATTCTAGTTCTCTTAACACTTTATAATCAAATCAACATAAATTTCATTAGCTTGGTTCCCAAATATTTTGTGCATTTTTTATTTATTTGGATTTGGATCTATCTCCCTTTTCATTTTTGCCTCTTGTGTTTTGTTAGTATTACATAGAAATTAAGTTGATTTTTGAGAGTTTATTTCCTAGCCTACAACTTTGCTAAAGCTATTAATTACTTCAATTAGTATTTTTGCTGATTCTTTAGGATCTTCTGAATAAGCAATCATGTCATCAGCGAATAGCAATAGTTTTATTTCCTTTTTGCCTGCCTTTACACGGTTAATTTCTTTCTCTTGTTTTATTGATGTTACTATCATTCCTATTTCTATACCAAATGATAGTGAGTAGAGTAGGTATCTTTGCTGCATTCCTTTATTTATGGAGAAAACTTTTAATGTATATCCATTGCATAAGATGCTTTTTGGGCTTTGTTTCAGACAGATACTTTTTGTGGTATTAAAAAAAGTCCTAAGACTTTTTCTGCATCTATTGAAATAATCATGTGGTTTGGGGTGTTATTGTTTTTCAATATGATTGGTTATTATTTTCTTAATGTGGATCCATTCTTGCATACCTTATATAAATCCAGCTTGGCCATAGTAAATGATTTCTTAGTTGAATTGCTGTAGTCTGTTGGAAAAGAATTTATTCAAGATTTTTGAGTTGAAGTTTATTAATTATATTAAACTACAGCTCTCCTTCTGTGATTTAACCTTCCCTGATGGAAGAAGTACAGTTGTCTCATAAAAGGAATCTGATAGAGTGCTTTATTTATCTAATTTTTAGAATAATTTATGTAAATTTTGTACTAATGTGTCCTTAAAAGTTTGATAGAACTCTCATGTAAATAAATTAGTACCAGGAGTTTGGGGTTTTTTTTCCCACTCCTTTGGTAATTACTTTACAACTAGTTTTATTTTCTTTTCTGATGTTGGATTATGTAAGATCTCTATTTGATATATTGAGACTTTGAGTATTTTGTATTTTTTGTATTTGTTTCTTGGGTTTTTTTGCATTGTCACTTTTGTTAACATGTAACTTTGCATGACATGTTCTGATTATTCCTTTTAGTTTTTCTGGTTTTGTTGTAATTTAATGTTGTTCATCTGTTATTTGGATAATTTGATATTCTGTCCTCTTTTTAAAAATCAAGATGGCTAATTTTTGTTACTCTTTTCAAAGAACCAGCTTTTAGTCTTATTTGACATTTTTACATTCTTTTTAGTTTCCAGTTTACCTATTTCTCCTCTCATTTTCTTTATCTCCTCTCTTGTGCTTATTTTAGGTTTGTTTATTTGTTGGCTTTCTAATTTTTAAAACTGCACATTCAGTTCATTAATCTTCTCATTTTCTATTGTGTTAATATATTTTTAGGTACATAATTTTCCCCCCTGAGGACTGCTGCATCCCAGGATGTAGCTGCATCCCAGACAATTTGTTATGTTGTATCATCATTACTTTGTTTCACATAATTATTAATTGTTTCTATGATTTGTTCTTTACCCACTTGTCATTTAGGATTTCTTTGTTAAATATCCAGTTGGGTCTCTGTCTTTTATTTGTGCTCCCTGAACTAATTTCTATTTTTATTGCATTATGGTCTGCAAAGAATGTGCTTACTAATTCTGCCTTTTTATATCTCTGTCCCTAGAACATTCTCAATTTTTATAAATGTTATGTTGTTGCTAAGAAATACGTATATTATTTGGCAGACCCGCTTAGAAAAAGCCATGAACTTTTTAACTCTAGTTCCTTCAGCAACTTGTTCAATTCTAGAGTTTCCTTTCTGTTTATCTTTCTGTTAGATTCATCCAAAATTGAAATAGAGACATTAAAATTTCTTGCTATTACTGTATTGTTGTCTTTTTAATTCTAGTTGGCTTTTGATTTATGAATTTCAATGCTAAGGAATTTGGAGATATAAGTTTAATATTAATATTGATTGGTCATCTATGGTTCCTTTCAGTATAATGCAATTTCTTTGCTTATTTCTTTATATGTTGTGAACTTTTCTTTTTGCTTTATCCATTAGCACTATTGCAACTCCTACGCTTTTTAATTCATCTGATGCTGAGTAAATTTTGTTCCTACCCCTCATTTTTATTCTGTGTACATCTTCGCTTCAAGGTGAGTTTCTTGTGAGCAACATATTTTGAGGTTTTGTTTTCTTGAACAAATGTCATTTTATTGGATAGTTTAATCCTTTCACATTTAAGGATATGAGAGATCTGTATTTTCCTCATTTTATCTCTAATGTTATTATTTTTCCTCAATTAGGGTTATTTTTGTGATAGCAAAAACATTCCTTCAGTTATTTTCTTTAATCTTCACAGGTTCTCTTTTTCTCTCCCATCCTGTTTTTCACTCCTTCCCTCACTTTTGGAGTCATATAACCTATTAATCCTTTTCTTTATTCCTTTAATCAAATTATCTAATTCAACCTCAGTTTTTTCTCTCTCAACTAAAGAAAGTAAAATATCCCCTTCTTTCCCTCCCTTCTCACTTCTTTTTTTAAAATTAGTTCCCCCCTTCCTCATTTTCTGTGCTTTTTTCTAAAAAGGATTTCTTTCTTTTCTCCTATTCATTAATTCACTTCCTTTTCCATCTAGATTTTTTATGCTTTGATTAATAGTTTTCGAAGTTATGTATTCCTTCTTTAGTGTCTATATTCCTTATGAAATTAGAGCTTCTAAGGTATCTTGAATTCCCTCCTAAATTTTTTCTTTGTTATTGGCTTGGGGATATTGTCCTGTCCCTCTATTTTTTCTGCTGTTCATGCTTACATGTGAACTCTTCCTGTAGAAGAAAGAAGTATTGCCCCATGGTACAAAATTTTCTTGTGTCTCTGATTGTGTGGTTTATTGAACCCCTAATTTCTCCATGATGATCATTTTTCCTCATTTTCCATGAAATCTCTCTGGGCAAATGATCTCCTATCTTTCTTGATATAAGTTATGCTCAGGAGGTCTCAATCTGCTTCTCTTGAGACAGAATGCTTCCAATGGAGAAACAACACTGTCTCAGAGATAGTGGTCTTTCTAAGCACGAAGTCCCTGCAGATTATATCAAATAAATCAAAGGTCTCCATCTCCTGCTATATAATATTTCTCCCTCTCCACTGGGCAAAGAGTTTTGCTCAGTAGGACACTCTATTACCACCAAATTGAAATTTCTGCCTTTCTTTCCCCAGTAAATTCCTTCTTCACCTCACTCATTTTCCAATATCATCTCTTCTTCCTGATCCTTCTTCCTCAGAGACTTCATTCTTTGCTATTGACTAATTCGGGTACACATTCCTCTCACCGATTTTATGTGCACTCTCATTCTGTAGTTGAGTTCTACAAAAACCATAGATTGACCTGTAGGAAGCATGTTGACAGGTTTGGTGCCTGGTCCTTCACATCTTTTCTTTCCATCATTTCTATTTAAGTTCTTCTTTTATCCTTGTCTTCTTGTTTACTTTTAGAAAGAAATCTCTTAATGTGTTGCTATATTGTCATTAACTCCATAGGTATATTTATTTTTCTAGTAATTTATTTTGTTACTTTTGCCTTCCTTGATTGCTGTGTTTATCTACTTATACTTCTGTTGTCTAGGGTGCTTGTCAAGTAAATAATCTGTTCATATCTGCCTTTTTATAGGAACATTTCAAATGCCTTTCTTTTATTGAATATTCACCTTTTTTCCATTAAGATTAAGCTCAGGTTTGCAGGATATGTAAATTTGGGTCGCATCTTAAATTCTTTTACTCTTCAGAATGCCTTATCCCATTCCTTATCCCATGGTTTCTGTTGAGTACAGAACAGTATGGTATTATTCAAATTTCTTTTCCTTTATATATAAAGTTCTTTCCCTGGTTGTTGCAAAATTTGTTGTTTGTCATTGGAATTATTGAATTTAACAACTATGTGTCTTAGACTTCACAAAAAAGATTTTTCTAGAAACTGACCTGTGTGTTCTTTTATGGTACTTTCTTTTCTGTGTTCAAAAGTTCTGGAAAGTTTGTTGTTTGTCGTCGTTGTTGTTGTTTGTTCTATTTTCTGTATTATGGTATTCAGGTTTTTTTTTATTTGTCATGTTCCTCTGGTAGACTTATGATTCTTAAGTTGTCTTTATGTATTCTGTCTTTGAGATCAATTTCTTGTATAGATATTGTTGGTGCATTTAACATTTTTGCTTTTCTCATTCCAGATTGCCCTTCACTTCTGTGTGTTTGTATTCCCAATCAGTTGTTCTCTCTTCTGTTTCTTTGGAGAGATTTACCACTGTGGATTTAAGTTTTTCTATTCTGACAATTATTTCTACTGTGCAGGCTGCAAATTCTATTTTCATAATTCTTATTTCTCTCTTGAAGCATTTATGAACTTCCTGCTTTGGTTTCAACCTCTCTCGGGAATCCTAGGGTACTCTGCTTCATGAGGAAGTGATTAATTTTCTTTTGTTTCACAGTATTTATTCAAAGATGTTTGGATTAATTTAGATGTTTTGGAAGCTACCTTCCCTTGAATCATTCATATCTCCTTTATTGGTTATCTGTTTGAGCTCAAACCAGGTTTTCTTACTCCTGAGATCTCTGGTAACTTCAGTCTTTTTTCCTTATATTTTCCTATTATTTTTTGACTCCTTTGATGGTGGATCCCCTAGTGTTGTACCTCAAAGCTAGCTTAGCCTCCTTCCATGTGGGAATTCACTTTTCACCAGCCTCAATCCCTGCTCCAAGTGACTTGGGTGAGGGGGAACAAAAGTGGCTCCAGCTGAATAGAAGACCCCTTTCCTTTAGACCTAGTGGAGCTGCACCTACCCACACACTGGCACCCTGCCTCCATTCGTTCTAACCTTTAGTTCTCTGGATGAACACTGCTGTAACTCAGTGTGTCTACACACTACTGCTCCAAGTAGAGCAAACTTTAATTTTCTTATGCCTCTACCTCCCACACACAGCACTGAGTTCTGTTGCTTATCACCACAGAACAGTGGGGTAAGATTAGGGGTAAGAGAAGTGGTGCTGGCAGACATTGCTGCAGTAGCAAGGGAATTCATAAAAAAAAAAAAATTCAGAACACAAGCCCATTGTACCATTGTGACAGAGCATGAGGTCTGGTGAGGGGGGTAAGATATTTACTGAGTATATTAAAGACTGAGGATTAGCTTTCTCTACTGTTAATTTATTATTGGTAGGGTTCTAGCATCTTAGCCTATGGATAAAACAATGAGAGTTATGAGGTTGTGAGGATCAGAGAAAATTTCTAGTCCTCTATCTTGTTGGTCAGTTGACCAAGAAAGTAGCACAAAGTTGATTTTTTAAAATTCAAATGTTGATCTTTATATTTATTCCCTATTAAATTTCACCTGAATGCCAGCATAAAAATTATATTAAAAAATGTGAATTGACAGAAAATGAAGGAGAAATAAAGGAAATTATTAGAAAATATTTTGCCTGATTATATGTCAATAATACCAATAACCTAAATGAAATGGATGAATATGTACAAAAAATATAAAATGCCTAGATTAGCATAATAGCACATAGAAGAATTAAATACAAATTGAACAAGTGAAAAATAAGATCCTAAAGGGGAAAAGCCTGGTACTGGGTAGATTTACAATTACCACAGCATTATATGTGCCAGTCCCAAGAATCATTGATCTTTTAACAATCTTCTGGTGTATTTCAGGTTTATCTCCATTCATACAGTAAAGATATTTACTTAGAACATTTCTTTGAGGAGTCAAAAGATGTTCCATTTCCTCTGAGGTCTGATTATTTTGAGAATTTGGCCTTCTTTAACCAACAGGATTGAGGTAAGTACTCTCATTTAGGTTACATGAGAGCAGCCTGTCCATATTAAGCTTAAAATGATACTCCAATTGCCTCCAATGACCTTCTTTGCTAATTCTATCCTTCCTCACTTTGAGAATTCTGGATAAACTGGTGAAGCAAGAGAGAGAGAGAGAGAGAGAGAGAGAGAGAGAGAGAGAGAGAGAGAGACCGAGAGATGCACATAAAAGGCAACAAGCTGCATGTCTTTCTCCTTTATTTTCACTTATTGTTCATTGTCTGACTCCCTCTCTTTTGATGGTGGTTTCTCTTGGGAATGGTTCTCAAAGAGTGTCACCCTCCTCCCAGGTTGGGCAATTCATGGTTCACTAGTCTAGATATCTGCCTTCAAGTAATTTCTGTGGGGACTGAACTGCCTCTATCTGGATGCTAGGTTCTTTCCCTCTGGGTTAGTGGAGTACCATGCAGCCAAACACATTTGTTCTGTCCCCATTGCCTCTGTTCCTCATTTCTCTAGCTGATTGACAGAAAGCACTGTGATATCATGGCCTACACAAATTTCAGTATTTGGACTTTGGATCCCTGGGCAGCAGGAGGTGGGGGGCAGAAGGGAGTTGGCATACAGAACCGAGTTCTGTTACAAGCAAGAAAATATCCTGACCCTCTCTTCTTTGGTTCTCTGAATGACTGGTACGGAGAGCAGCCATGCTGCTATCACAGCCTGAGCAAATTTCTGCCATCTTCAGCACTGAAAAGGATGAGAGGAGATGGGGTGTGGAGCTGAGCTCTGTTGCAAGTGC
>CM053625.1:26375416-26394067 GCA_028646595.1 Phalanger gymnotis | reverse complement strand
CTTAATAAATGCTTGTTGAATTTTAAACATTAGTTTGTCAGGGCCTGGGCAGGTCTCTTAAACTCTATGAATTCCAGCTTCCTTCTCTGTAAGATGGGGTGAGTAATACTCATCTGGCTTTCTTTACAATGTTGTCATGAGAAGAGTGCTTTGTGAACCATAAAGTACTCCAAAATGGGGGTTATTACCACTATTATAACAGTATCAGGCATAATATAATAAACAGATGAGGGAAATAAAAGTCAAGTACTGAAGGGAATTCAAATGTGAGAGAGCTCAAAGCCAAGGAGGGAAGGAAGAAGTACATCTACTCAGGTTTTTAGAGGACACAGTATTGGAGATGGGCCTTGAAAACTAGCTGGGGTTCCAATGGGTAGAGATGGGGGTGAAGAGAAAACATTCCTGGTATATATTTGTGTTGGCTGAGGATTGTTAAGCTCATACCAAAAAAAAAAAAAAGAATTGAAAAGCAAAGGTACAAAGGTGGAGGAACAAAAGCTGACTAGCAGTCCATTTGGGCTGGAGTACTTGGAAGCGAGTGGGGAGAAGTAAGTCTGTGGGAAATTTGATTATCTATCATCCCTCTTAAAATGTCAGCTATAAGAAAGTGGCCTATCTTTATGGAGGTGGGGGGTGGGGAAGAATTTTCATGATAACATTTCTTGTTTGTTTTAAAAAGTAAATCTTTAATGGATTATTCCCATTTCACATGTTCACAGATTTTCCACATTTCATTATGGTACTTCTTAAGTAATTGATTTGGAGATACCAAAGTCCTCATTACCATCTGTAAAACAAGTTTGTAGAGTGATACTAAGCAGCTCTATTATCTTCATCTGACTTTAGCCATGGGCAATGGCCTATAAAAGTTGTTTGTGAGCCTATATGGATGGCAATGACATTTTTTAAACATTAAAATTTATAATTTAATTGTAACATTTTTTCTTTTTAAAATTGAGTTCCAAATTCTTTCCCCTCTTCCAACTCCTTCCATACACATTGAGAAGGCAAACATTATATCTATTATACATATAAAATCATGCAAAATGTATTTCCATGTTAGCCATATTGCAAAAAAAAAAAAAAAAGAAAGAAAGAAAAAGAAAGAAAGTGAGAAAAGTATTCTTCAGTTTGCACTCAGAGTTCATCAGTTCTTTCTCTGGAGGTGGATGAGCATTTTTTTCATCATGAATCTTTTAGAATTGTCTTGGATCGTTGTGTTGATCAGAATAGCCAAGTCTAAATAGTAGGTCATCATTACAATATTGCTGTTACTATGCACAATGATCTCTTGGTTCTTCTCGCTTTACTTTGCATCAGGTCTTATTGGTCTTGCCATGTTTTTCTGAACCTTCCTCCCACTCCAGTCACTTCCCATAGCACAATACCATTCCATCACAACCATGTGCCACAACTTGTTCAGATACCTGAGGCAAATTCAGTGGAGTAAGGAAAAACCATTTTCCTCGGGTAGGTTCCATTGCAATCAGAGAGTGGGAAATTTCTTCTCTCGAAAATCTATCCCCAACTTCTGTGGCATGTCTTATGACCTTTGGTGCTAAGCTTCCAATCCTCAGGAAAAGGCAAAGAAGGAGAGGAAGCAAGGAGTAAGAAAACATGATAGTGGGAAAAAGCCAGACCTAGGAGTGAGTTGGTGTCCTTGGCATTGGCACCGAATGGCATGGGGCTGGCAGTGAACTGGCAATGAAACACATGACTGTAAGACAGAGGAATTCCACAGGGAAGAAGTACAGGCCTGGCTATCAGTGTAAAGACCTGATATTTCTCTAGTTAGAGTTTTGCTTCATAGAATCACAGAATCTTGGAATTGGAAGGGACCATGGAGACCATCAAATCCAACTTCTATCTGAGAAGAAATCCTTTCTAAAATGTCCCCAATGAGTGACTGGACAACTTTTTTTTTTCTTTTTAAACAAATGCTTAGATCATAAATTTAAATCTGGAATGGGAGGTGCCTTAGAGGTCATTATGTCCAACCCTTTAATTTTACAGATGAAGAAAATGAGTCAAGGTAAGTTAAGTGATTTGCTCAGCGTCACACAATTAGTGTCCGAGATAGGATTTGAACCAATGTCTTCCTGACTCCAAGTCTAGCATTTCCCACTCAGGTTTTTTATTTAAACTCTTAAAAAAATCCTAGTTACTTCTCAATGATTTCAATCCTCCCTTCCCACACCTTGCCTCCGTAGAAATAAAACCCTCACTTATTGTTTAATGAATGAAAATCTTTCAATAAACAGATCAACACACTGGCCATATCCAAAAATGTAGACCTCAGTCCATAGTGAAAAGAAAAGTGTATTTGGAATTAGAGGACCAGGCTTCAAATACCAGCCCTGCCCCTTATTGCCTATGTGATCTTCTTTGAGCAAATCAATTAACCTCTCTGGCCATCAATTCTATCACCTGAAAAAAAGGAGGAGGTTACATTAAATTACCTCTAACATCCCTTCTAGCTTAAAGTCTGTGACCTTGTGGTTTTGTACCTCTGCTGAGAGGGAGGAGACGGGCTTCAGTGTTAGTCCTCTGAAATCACCATTAGTCACGGTATTTCTCAGAGCTCTGAAGCCTTAGCGTTGTTTTTCTTTTTCTTTATTGTGCTTGTCCTCTCATTCTGCTCTTTTTGCTTTGAATCGATTTATGTGTTTTCCTAAGTCTCTCTGAAGTTTTCATGTTTGTCATTTCTTAGAACATAACAATATCCCATTATATTCACATCTACCACAATTTGTCCAGTCATTGCCCAATTAAATATCTACTTTCCACCTAGTTCTTTGTTACTTCAGAAAAAATGCTGCTTTGAATATTAATGTATATATTTGTATGGCCACCCAAAAACACCTTTCTACTTTTTTCAGTTTATCAAATGAATCCCCACAATCAATTTTTTGATTTACTTACAGCATGTGGGGCAACCACCCTTTCAGAATTTCCGCTACGTATATTTTGACCCATTTGAAGTTTGTAAGGGTGCTACACTTTAAATTGCCCCTTTTTGTATGAAAGGGTCTGAAAATTCAGTTGATTATAGACAAGGACAATCCATATCCCTCCCCAGGTACTCTGTAAGGGCACATTTGTGGGTAAGGGAAGGGACTGGACCTTTGATTTCACTGATATAAGGAAATCTCAGCTTGGAAACTCTTTCCACAAACTTATAATAATAATAACAACTCATATTTATATGATGCTTCAAATTTTACCAAATGATCTTTGACCCTCAGCACCAAATGGAGATTATGAGAGGTCAAGTAATTTGACCAGGGTCATACAGCTGGTGTCTGACGTAAGATTCAAAACCACATCTTCAAGTCTAGTATTCTGACTAGTACTCCAAGCTGCCTCCCTAAAACTTGGGTTTGGGGGCTCTTACCGAGGAGTTAAGTGACTTCCGGTGGTCACACAGTTAGTATGTGTTGGAGGTAAGTTTTTAACCCAGGCCTTCTTGATTCTAAAGCCAGCCTCCTATTCCCAATGCCATGATAGTTCTCTCTTGTCACCATGTCCATGTCCAAATCTATTAAGGGATAACACTTAGCACATTGCTAGGCATATAGTAGGCACTTAATATGTATTTCATAGAATGATATGATTCACATTTCTGTAGCACTCTTGTTTGCTCTCAAAACATTTTACATTCATTTTCACATTAGATCCTTATAGCCCCCCTCTATAAAATAAGCATTCCAGGTATTATTATACCCATTTTACAGATGGAAGATGACTCAACCAAGACAACTTTATGAGTAACTGGCACCAGAACATAATTATCCTGACTTTTAATCTGGATCACTTTCTAGTAAATGATAAGCATTGGCAGGCTCTGAAATAGTCCGGTGATCTACATGAATAAAAGTTTGTATGAATGAATGAAGCATTTATTAGGCAGTATGTGTAAAGCACTGGGGATATAAATAGAAAAGTAAGGTAGTCTCTGTTTTCTAGGAACTCCTATTTCAATGGAAGATTTCCTTCATAAGTCCCATAGTCCTTAGCATGTAGAAACAAAATACATGTTAATGCATGTCATTTTTACATGTCATTATTCCCAAGGCTCTTGGGCCCAGGGACTTGGGCTGTCCCCTTCAAGGTCTGAGGGGATAGTAGTCATAGTGGTGGCTGTGATAGTGTGTATAATTGTGTCTATGAGGACGATAAGGAGAAAGAAAACAAAGAATGGGAGAAAGGTCATGAGTGTTTCTTAAAAAGTGTAGAGATAGTCCTGGCCTGGGAGTCAAGAGACATGGGTTTTCATCTCAAACTCTGTCTCAAATCCATCACATGGCTTTTCACAAAAACTTGGCATTGTAACCATGGGCTAATCCTCTACTCATCTCTGGACTTCACTTTCCTGCTTTGTAAAATGAGGGATGTGGGTTGGGCTAGGTGATGTTGAAAGATCTTTCTGGCTCGAAGATCTAACACCCTTTGAAAGGAACATGCTCTGGGGCAGCTTGCAAAAGACAAGGATTGCCCTTAAGCAGAGTTCAGACCCTTTTCTTAGGGATGCATTCTGGTGGGGTTAGCATTGCCTATATGAAAAACAGAGTGACAATCTACAATTTACTTATACTTTATTGCTAAGGAGCAATAAACACCTGTAAATGACTCATCATCATTTATAATTTAATTTTTTTTCCTCATGGAGGAGATATTTGGTAGCTTACTGGTGGGTCCCATGTCTGATACCAAATTGGAAAACATTATATTATTTTTTTTTCTTGCAAAGGCAATAAAGATTAAGTGATTTGCCCAGGATCACGCAGCTAGTAAATGTCAAGTATATGAGGCTGGATTTGAACTCAGGTCCTCCTGACTCCAGGACTGGTGCTCCACTGTACCACCTAGCTGCCCTACATTTCCCTGTTTATTAAGGCACTGCTATTTATAAAAGACTATTAATTTCCTGAGAATGGACATGTATTTGTATTACAGAGGCTGTTATGGAAATCAAGTCAACATTTATTGTGTTATAGGAACCTTTCTCTGCAGCCTGCTTTCTGCTGTTCAATCAACAACAGGGACAGTAGAAGAAATGCAATATAGGTGGTAGAATGGTATACTTAAGATCAAGAAGACTTGGGTTCCAATCCCACCTCCGATACTTAGTACTACTACTGGTACTGCTTACTAGTACTACTAGTACTACTACTGCTAGCACTAGTACCACTACTACACGTTTATGTAATGGTTACTTTGTGCCAAGCACTGTGCTTTATAATTAGTATCTCATTTGATCCCGGTAACAATCCCAGGTGTTAGGTACTCATTATCTCCACAAATGAGGAAACCCAGGCAAAGTGATGTTAGGTGACTTGCCCAGGGTTACATAGCTAGGAAATGTCTGACACTGGATTTGAACTCAGGTCTTCCTCACTCTAGGTTTGGTGCTCCATCCAGTACTATATATTTGAACCTAGGCGAGTCACCTAAACTCTATGAGCCTCAAGACAGCTAAGACCATCTCCTAATCGATATCCTGTATTGGGGGAAGGAGTTCCTATACCAATGAAACCTTGACATAGCAGCATAAGGTCATGGAGATTAAAGTAACACAAAGATCAGACTAAACAAATTCATCTCTGAAAATGACCTTTTCATGGATCCTAAAAGCAAAAGCCAGGGTAATAATTTATAATTTCTAAAGCGCTTTAAGGTTTACAAAACGCTTGCCTTGCAACGAACCCATCAGGCATATCATGTCTTCCCATCTTTAAAACAACCCTCCCTCGATCTTCCTGTTCCTGCTATCATCCTGCATGTCTTCATTCCTTTGTGGCTAAACTCCCTGACAAAAGCAGTCTACAACATATTCTTCTGCTTTCTCTCCTCTGATTCTCTTCTTAACCTCTTACAATCTGGCTTCTGACTTTATCATTCCATGGAAACTGCTCTCTCCAAAGTTACCAGTGATTTCTTAATTGCCAAATTAATGGCCTTTTCTCAGTCCTCATCCATTTTGACCTCTCTGCAGTCTTTTACACTGTTGATCACTCTCCCCTCCTCGATACTCCCCTTCTCTCTAGGTTTTCCAGGCACCACTTTCTCTTGGTTCTCTTCCTATCTAACTGACCACTTCTTCTCTGTCTCCTTTGTAGCATCCTTCTCCCGATCATGTCCTGTAATTATAGCCATCCCTCAGGGTTCTGTCCTAGGCCCTTTTCTCTCTTCTCTATAACTACGTCACTTGTTGATTTTCATGGATTTAATGGCCACCCGTATGCTGATGATTTTCAAATCTACCTTTCCCGCCCCAATCTGACCTCCAAGGCTGAACTCCAATCTCACACCTCCACATGTCTTTAAGATGTCTCCAACTAAATGCCCAGCAAACGTCTTAAACTCATTATGTCCAAAACAGCACTCATTATTCCACCCTCCCTCCCACCCCAATCCTCCCCACACCCTACCTTTCCTGTTATTATAGATGGTCCTCCCAGCCCCTCAGGCTCAAAGCCAAGGGGTCATTCTGAATTCTTTACTATCTCTCACTGACACCCTGCCCCCAATCTAAGCTGTTGTAACCAACACCTACAAATTTTACTTATGCAACAGCTGTCAAAAACACCAGCTTATCTCTCCTGATACTGTGTAGGCCCTCAACACCTCACACCTGGATTGTTGCAATAGTCTGCCGATGGATCTGCTTATCTCTAGTCTTTCCCACTCCAATCATTTTCCATTCAGCCACACAAGTGATTTTCCTAAAATGCAAGGCTCATCATGTCACCCCTGTATTCAGTAAACTCCAGTGACTTTGGCCTCCAGAAGCAGATATAAATTGCTCTGTTTGACATTCAAAACCGTTCCTAACCTAGCCCTCTCCTACCTTTCCAATCTTCTTACACCATAGCCCTGACACGTACTCTTTGATACAGTGACTCTGGCCTCCTATCTGTTCCACAAACAAGACACTCCATCTCTCAGTTCCCAACATTCTCTCTGTCTCTCATGCCTCGAACACTCTCTCTCCTCAGTTCTGACCACTGAGCTTCCTTTAAGAACCAGCTAAAATCCCACCTTCTGCAGGAAGTCTTCTCTAAATTCTCTATTCTAGTGCCTTTCTTCTTTGATTAGTTCCTATTTATCTTGCATATAGCTTGCTTTGTATATAGTTGCTTGCATGTTGTTTCTGCCATTAGAATGTAAGCCCCTTGGAGGCACGGACTATCTTTTGCCTCTTTGTGTATTTCCTGTGCTTAGCACAGTGCCTGACACATAGTAAATATTTTAAATGTTTATTTATTGATTGATTGATTATTATACCTTTTTTTTAAACAGATGAAATGAATTCAAATAAGGGATATGCTGAATATAGTAACCCAGCCAGAGAAACTAAGAAGGGGCAGGGAGGGAGCACAGCATTCCAGGTGTGAGAAATGATGACTGCTTCACAGAGATGCGGGAGGGAGTATATTGTTTGGAGAACTAAGGGAAGCTGGCTGGATCATAGTCTGGGTGAAAGAGAATAAAGTGTAGGAAGGAACCAGGTTATAAAGAGCTTTAAATGCCAAAGAAGTTTAAATTTTATCTTGGAGGAAACGAGAGAGCCACTGGAGCCCACTGATAGTGGGGTGACATAGTTGGAATTGTTTCTGAGAAAAATCACCTTGGCGTTTGGAGTAGGGGTTGAAGTGGAGAGAGACTGGAGGGAGGGAGACTGGTTAGAAGGGTATTGTGTCCAGATGAAAGGTGATGAGGACCTGACCTAGGGCAGTGGTCTTGTGAGAAGAGCAAAGGTGGCAGTTGTGTAAGACGTTGTGAAGGTAGAGACCACAGGATTTGGCAAGGGATTGGGTATGTGAGGTGAAGGGGTGAGGAGTCATGGATGACACTGAGGTTGCGGGTCTGGGTGACTGGGTGACTGGGAAGATAATGTTGTCTTTGATGGGAAGTTGGGAAGAGGGGAGGGTTTTGAGGGGAAAAGAATGAATTCTGATTTGGGCATGTTGAATTTGAGATGTCTACAGGGAATTTAATTTGATTCCAAAAGGCAGTTAATGACAAATAACAGAAGTTCAGGAGAGAGACTGAGAATGGGGGGGTCTAGAAGGGAGAAACATCTGCCTGTAGGCTTAACGAGGGCAGGGATTATGTCATTTTCCTCCATGGCACTAGGCTATGCATGTGAGAAGGTGTTAGTGTTGTGGAACAAATGTAAGTCGTTGGCTTCAGTACTACAACAAACTTCCTAATTTCTCTGTTTCTGTCAAGGCCACTGTCATCCCTTTAGGTCCCTAGATCCACAATCTTAGAGTCATCCTGGACCATTCCTCCAGGGCCTCCCCTGCTAGCCAATCAAATGCCAAGCCATCTCGATCCTTCCTTTACAATATGTTTGACGTTCTTCCTCTTCTCTTCATTAACACGGCCTCCTCTCTCATTCGTCACTTCTCTCCTGTTCTGTTATAATAGCCTCCTTCCTCATCAGTCTCCCTGTTTCTTGTCTTTCCCCTCTCCAATCCATCTTCTACACAGATACCAGATTAATATTCATCAAGTGTAGGTTTGACCATGTGACTTCCCCCCTCGACTAGCTCCCATGACTCCCAATGGCTGCTCAGATGAAATATGAACTACTCTGTTTGGCATTTAAAGACCTTCCCAAAGTAACTCCAGACTACTTTTCCAGCATTATTACCTATTACTCTCCTTTACGTACTCTATTTCTAGCCAAATCAATCTGCTTGCTATTCCCCATATGCCACTCTTTATCCCCTGTCCCTATGCCTTTGCAGAGACCGTCCCTTATGCCTAGAGAGGTATGCCTGGGACTTCTTCCCTCCCCTTTGCCTTGTAGAACATCTGCTTTCCTTCAGCTCTCCTCTGCGTGAAACCTATCCTCATCCCCCATTTGCTAGTTCCTCCCACTAGAAATTTCTTTGTATTTTTCCAATATATATTTTGTCCTTATACTTTCTACAAGAAACCTTATCTGAACCCTGCAGTTGCCAGTCGATAGAGAGCTGACTCTTGAAGTCAGAAAGACCTGGGTTAGAGTTCTGAATCTGACCTACTGGCTATGTGACTCTAGGCAAGTGACTTACCCAATCTGTACTCTAGGCAACTCTCTAAGACTAAGTTGGAGAGAAGAGACCAGCCTGCACTGGTAGAAGGTTGTTTCACCTAGGATTTCTCTATACAACAGAAATCACAGTTCAGTCCCCATCTCTATTTTGTAAATACTCATATGCATACATTTTATTCCCCCCCAAGAATATAAGCCCTTTGAAGGTAGGGATTGTTTCATTTTTGTATCCCCAGTGCCAAGCACAGTACCTGGTACATAGTACCATCAAGTGCCAGTAATTAGTACCAGTGTTGAATGAATTAATGCTGAACAAATGCACAAATGACTATTTCTATGATTTATCATAGGACAAGAGCTGAAATGCCTTGGACTATCTTTCCCTGATAAATTGACTGGCTCCCTTATGGATCACCTGTAAACTTTCTTCCCTGGTGCCTTATAATCACATCAGGCAAATGTAGTTGTCCTTGGGAAGAAGAGGAGCCCCAAAGGTAGAGGGGTAGGGAGGGGAATATTACATGGAAAACTTACTTTCCAACTCACTTTTTGACTTTAGTGCCTGATGTGGATAGTACAAATATACGGCTGTTGTTAGGCTTGCTTGGATCTTATTATGCCAACGTAAATTGAGTTATAACATCAAAGGCCTCTTTGTTTAGTGAACCAAGCATTTTGTGTTAGGATTTGCATTTGTCCTCGTTACTTTCTGGCATTTTTGCTCCGTGCCGGCAGTGTGTCCTCAAGTGGAGAGTCATAAAAATTAAGTGATTTATGAAATCTATTATGAACTTCTGGTTAATAGCAAATGTGCTAAATGGCAAATGTGGGGCCACGGTATTTGCACCAGAGGAGACCTTGGACTTTGCATTCTGCTGTCTAATCTCTGGGGAATTATATTATTAATATCCTTTCTATTCTCCCCCCCCCCATCCCATTCACCCATTTAGGGCGATAAATGATTTAGGACTTGTCTCTTCACTATACACACATATATTATATGCTGTAAGTAGTTAATGAATGCAGTGCATGTCCTCTGTAGTACCCTGAGATTTAAGCTTATTACTATTAATACTAACAATATCGGGATCTCACACATTATGGAATTCAATAAATGTTTTCTGGGGTAATGAGAATTTTTTATTTGCATAGAGCATCATACGTCTGCATCTATAATCTCATTTGATCTGCATAGTAGCTCAGTCAGGTAGGGAATGTGATATTACTCCCATTTTACAGAGGAGGACACTGAGGTTTGGAGTAAGGAAGTGACTTTCCTACACTACACAAAAAATTCGTGTAGGGGCAGAATTAAAGCTCAGGTCAGGTCTTCTAGGGGTAGAATGATGTGGTAGACAGAATGCCAGACTGGGAATTAGGAAGACCGAGGTTCAAATCCTGCCTTAGACTAGCTGCGTGTCCTTAGGTAAATCTCTCAAATTCTCTCGGCCTCAGTTTCCGATTCGTAAAATGAGGGGTTTGGCCTCAATGGCCTTTAAGGTCCCTTTTAACTCCAGATCTATGATCTCAAGTGTACTAAGCTGAATGCTATAGACTAGGGAGTCCCGAACCAGGGGATTGAATTTGAATTTTTGCTATGTAGGCATGAGCTTTGAAGCTTGCTTAACTCCCACCTGCTCTCTGGTGGTAGTTTAATTCCTTCACTGATGGGGCAACTCAGACTATTTTCTCCATGGCATCTCCTTGATTTCATGCCTACCTCTTATAATTCTATCTAGGGAAGCTGCTTCGTCTTACCAAGAAATGCTAAAGAGCCTTCAGCATAGATTAAAAAGAAAACAAAAGAACTGATGCACAAGCAATATGGCCAAAAGGGAAGGATTTGTGGCAGATTGATGGATTTGTGTTGTCACAGTATTTCTGGGTTGCCATAAGCATCTCTGTAATGGCCACTTCATGGACTGAGGCGTCACATCTTTTCCTTAAATTTGTTGTTGTTCAGTCATTTTAAGCTATGTCTGACTCTTTGTGACCCCATTTGGGATTTTCTTGTCCAAGATTCTAGAGTAGTGGAATAGTTTGCCCTTTCCCTTTCCAGTTCATTTTAGAGGTGAGGAAACTGAGACAAACAGGATTAAGGGACGTGTCCAGGGTCACACAGCTAGTAAGTGTCTGAAGCTAGACTCGAACTCAGAAAGTTGAATCTTCCTGCCTCTGGGTCTGGCACTCTATCCACTGTGCCATCTAGCTGCCCTTAAGTAACTCGCCACAAATCAAGCATTCAGAAGTTTATACGAATCTTTGCCGAGTAAGCTTCCCTTCTTAAACCTGTACTTCTTCCTGGAAGGGTAGTGAAGTCCACGAGATGGTTCACTGCTCCCTTCAGTGCAGGAGTAAAATTCATTCATTCCTTTAATTAGTCCCTAGAAATTGGGAAAGAAGCCAACATTCTCTCTGTCTCTCCATATCTTTTATAAACTTCTAAGTTTTTTATTATAACTTGTCATCGCCTTTCCAGATGGAAGAAACCTCAGGGTTTTTTTTTTCCTAATCTTTCCTCACAACACATCTCTCTCTCTCATCTTCTATTCCTCAGAGTCATCATCTGAGGAAACAACTCCTTTTGGAGAAAGGGCCAGCCACCCTCACCAACTGCTGACCAACTGCTACCAACAGGGCAAACCAGCCAGCCTAGCCGAATCGGCAAAGCACCCCGAGGGAGAGACAGCAGGCAGCTTGTGCCAAGAGAGTCAAAACACTACTGCCTTGAGCACTACCTACCCTGAAACCTGGATGGAGACAATCCAAGACTCTGAAACCAGAAGCATTGGGAAGAGTGGGGCCCTACAGACCACCAGACCTCCTTCCAATTCAGACCAATAGTTATCACTGGAGAAGCAATTCTTGTAGAGAAAGGATCAGCCATTACCATCAACTACCAGCCTTGGGTTTAGCAACATCCTCCAGAGTACTGGTCCTGATTCTGGCCTTGCCTTCTAGCCATCAATGAGGGGGAGAGATCATGATGGAGAAAGGTCTCACCTTCTTATAACCACTGCCACCACCACTGCTAACTGCTGACCAGAGAGTCAGGTGAGCCTTCAGAATGGCAGCATTCCCCAGAGTACACATCCTACTTCCAGCCCAGCCCTGCTATGCCGTCATCTGGGGAAGAAATTCCATGTGAAGATGCAGCTTGGTGCTGCATCCAGAGCTATCAGAGATCCATAAAAGAAAGGTTTGCCACCAACATCCTTGACGCTATCAAATGGCTCATCATTAGAGACTGATATGATTTATCATGGAAGTGACGTTAAAGAAGATACATTACATCTCTTTGGCCACAGTACCCTACGAACCCTGGGACCTTTCTGAATTGCAGCTGAAATCTTCTATATGTGTTGTCCCTTCATTAGGATATGAGCTCCTTTTTTATTTTTATCCCCATGCTTAGGATAATGCTTTGTACATAGTAAGCATTTAGTAAATTTGTATTCATTCATTCATAATCCAGAGACTTTTCCTAGACTTAGGTTATCTCTTGGGAAATATTGGTACCAGGTCTGATGATGATATTACAGATTCAAGGGGACTCTGGTTTTGTTTCCTTTCATAGTTTCAAGGAATCATAGCATTAGATTTTTTAAAAAAACTGACTTAGATGTCTGCTATTCCCCTCAGTCACTTCTGAACAAGGCTTACGTCTTTACTTAAACAAAACACCATTTTTCTTTGCATTGTGAACTCCATGTAAAATTTAAAGATCTTTATCTTAGCTTCAATAAAGGAAAAAACCTTTGTTCAATGCTCCTTCTCTAATTTCCCAACAAAAATCAATTCCCCAAGTCAGAAACATGTAGTCTCAAGATGTCACTTACATCAATATCTGCCTGGAGCAAAGGGGCATCGGCTGGATACCAAGACATCTTGTGGGACAGAAAGAACACTGATTCTTCAATATGCTCTGACCTGTGAACTTACTCTGACTTTGTGTGTTCAATAATTCTACCTCCATCAGGGAGTTGCACCCTTGAGAGGTGCCCCTGGCTATTCAGCAAATGTAGGGAGGTGGCCTGGAATCTATACTTGATTGCTTAGGGTGCCAGTTTAGTTAGCTTGGTAATTAAAAGCTAACAAAGAACTGAGACTTATTCAAACCCCTACAGGGTCAGAACATAAATAAGTAATGGCCAGCCCATTTTTTAATAGGCAAAGAATTCAATAAAGAAGATGAGGAATACAAAGAAGCGACAGCTTTGAAGAAAGACTCAAGGAGAGTTTGCTCATTGAGGTAAAGAAAGCAAATGCTCACATCTTAAATTGTCTTTTAGGATGCCAAAGTAGTTTATACCTCCCACCCCTACAGATATTTATTGCATTCCTAAGATATGGCCACCCCAGAGTAGACAGGCCAACATCTAGCTGGAAGCCTGCATCCTATAGTTCATTTATCAGTTTTATTGATGCTTTCAGGTTGTTGTTGGTGTTTTTGTGCTATAGCCAATTCTCCTTTTTTATTTTAAATAAAATTGTTCACTGGGTTATGGATGTTGAAGTATATATTTGGAATGTAGAAAATGTTCATTTTAATTGGAAAGTAAGTGGGAAGAAGAAAAGTCTTCCATTGATAAAGGCAGTGATGAGTTTCAAAATTCACACTAAGAGTCTGACATTTTCTTCAAAGATTCCTATGACATATGCTCTGAAAACTATCAAGTGGCCTTAAAATGACTGATTGATATAGACTTCACTATCCTTTCCCAACAACTTCTCAGGGCCCCTCCATCCCACTCAATAGAGCTGTCTCTCACAGCAAAGAAGTCCAGGTAACCAAAAGAGACCAGGACACTGGTCCTATATGACAAACAACACTGCTGGAAGGGGGAAAAATGAAATCCCAAATGAGATCACTTCAAACAAGTGCTTTTCTTCTTCTTCCAAAGCTCTTGTTTCATTATGTATCCCTAGCCTCTAGCATTGTTCCTGGCACATAGTGCTTGGCTGATAGTAGACCCTTAATAAATATGGTTGTTTGGGTGATTGATTGAAACTTGTGTTGGGCAGCTCTAGCTGTGTGAATTGTAGAGCTGGGGATTGAACTTCATTTTCCAGACCTTGCTCAATGTTAGGAAAAGAAAATTACGCTTTTGGGAGAAAAAAGGAAAACCCCCTTTTTTTTCTGAGCCTGGGCCCCATATTTTGGTTTGGGAAATAGGATCATCCCTTTTCTTACTACAGGCCATCCCTTCCGTTCCCTTTCCGTTCCCTTTCCCTTCCCTTTCCCTTCCCTTTCCCTTACCTTTTCCTTCCCTTCCTCCTCTCCCCTTCCTTCCTTTTCCTTTTAGATCAGTGGTCATTCAGTCCAGCCCATACTCAAATAATAATCTCAACTATAATTTATAATATTATAATCGTCTGACAGGTGGTTATCCAACCTTCACTGGAAAACCTCCAAGGACAGAACCTCAGTCCGGGTAGACATATTTAGGTTTTATATAAGAAAAAAACCCCTTTCCTACCAGTTAGGGCACTCCAACTTTTTTCAGAAGCAAAGAGCTAGGAAAAAAGCAGACATCTATCAACTGGGGGAAAGGCTAAGTAAATTATAGTGAGTTAATGCAATAGAGTATTCGTTATAATAGACTGATCATCATAAGAAATGACAAGTATGGAGAATTCGAAGAAGCATGGAAGACTATGAACTGATCCAAAGTGAAGTTAGCACAATGAGGAAAACAATTGTTAAATGACTACAACAATGTAAGTCAGGGTTTCTTGTCCCTCAGTACCCCTATGGGGAAGGAGAACATTGTCAAGGAGGAGGATGGATTCCAAGAAATATTAGGTAAATAATTATATTATCTTATTAAAATATTCCATTAGTGGCAGTGTTACTGAAAGACGTGCCATATGCTGAATAAATTTCCTTTATGAAAAATTAATTAATCTATTTTATCTTATGTGCATATGCAGAGTAAACTTTAGAATTTATTTCCTTTCTTATTGAGTAGGGAGGGGTATGGCCTACTGAAAGCTAAGGGGTATGGGATCAAATTTAGGAGTCTACCTGCCAAGATAAACCCAGGGCCTGTATGAACACAATTACAATACACTTTTCACACAAATAAAGTCAGACCTAAATAAATGGAAAAATATCAGTTGTTCGTGGTTAGGCTGAGCTAATATAATAAAAATGACAATATTACCTAAATTAATTTACTTATTCAATGCCATACCAATAAAACTACCTAAAGTTATTTTACAGAGTTGGATGAAATAATAACAAAATTCATCTGGAAGAAGAAAAGCTCCAGAATGTCAAGGGAATTAATGAAAAGAAATTCTAGGGAAGGGGGCCTAGCTATACCAGACATCAAAATGTATTGTAAAGCAGCAATCATCAAAACTACTTGGTACTGGCAGCGGTGGATCAATGGAATAGGTTAGGTACACAAGACACAGTAGTCAATGACTATAGCAATCTAATCTTTGATAAACCCAAAGAATCCAGCTTCTGGATTAAGAATTCACTATTTCACAAAAACTGCTGGGAAAATTGGAAAACAGTAGGGCAGAAACTGAGCATAGAACAACATCATACACTGTATACCAAAAGAAAGTCAAAATGGGTTCATGATTTAGGAATAAAGGCTGATACTATAAGCAATTTGGGAGAACAAGGAATAGTTTACCTATCAGATGTATGGGAAAGGGAAGAATTCATGACCCAATAAGAGATAGAGAGTGTTACAAAATGCAAAATGGATAATTTTGATTGTTAAATTGAAAAGCTTTTGTATAAACAAAGCCAGTATGACAAAAATTAGGAGGGAAGCAGAAAATTGGGAGAAAATCTTTACAACCAGTATATCTGATAAAGGCCTCATATCTAAAATATACAGGGAACAGAGCCAAATTTATAGGAATACAAGTCATTTCCCAATAGAGAAATGGTCAAAGGATAGGAACAGGCAGTTTTCAGAGGAAGAAATTAAAGATAACTATAATCATATGAAAAAATGCTCTAAATCACTATTGATTAGAGAAATGCAAATCAAAACAACTCTTAGGTACTACACCTCTCCTGTCAGATTGGCTAACATGACAAAACAGGAAAATGATAAATGCTGGAGGAGAAGTGGGAAAATTGGAACATTGTTACATTGTTATTGGAGTTGTGAACTGATCCAGCCATTCTGGAGAGCAATTTGGAACTATGACCAAAGGGCTATAAAAATGTGCATACCCTTTGACACAGCAATAGCACTTCTAGGGCTATATCCCAAAGAGATCACACAACGGGGAAAGGGACCTGTATGTACAAAAATATTCATAGCAGTTCTTTTTGCAGTAGCAAAGAACTGGAAATCAAGGAGATATCCATCAATTGGGGAATGGCTAAACAAATTGTGGTATATGAATGAAATGAGGAGCAGATGGACTTGGCAAGACTTATATGAACTGATGCTGAGTGAGGGGAGCAGAACCAGGAGATCATTATACACAACTGCAGACACATGGAATCTGTAAAGACTGACTTTGATAGACTTGGCTCCTCTCATCAATGCAAGGTTCAAGGACAGCTCCAAAAGACTCATGATGGAAAAAGCTGTGCACATCCAGAGACAGAATTACGGAGCCTGAATGCAGATTGAGGCAAACTATTTGTTTTCTTTTTTTCCCTTTCTTTTTTGGTTTTGTTTCTTCTTTCTCATGATTCATTCTATTGGTTATAATTCTTCTTTACAACTGAACTATTGTGTAAATAAGTTCAGTGTGAAGGTATATGGAGAACCTACATCGGATTACGTGCCTTCTTGAGGGATGGAGGGGAGAGAGGGAGAGAAAATTTGGAACCCCAAAACTTGTGGAACTGAGTGTTGTAAACTAAAAATAAAAAATAAATTAATAATTAAAAAAAAAGAAGATTGAGAAGTTGGCATCTTGGAACATATTTCTTGCCTCTAGTAACTGGCAAAAAAGTGTATACTGTCTTCTGCACTTGTCTCAGAACTGGTCACCTTTCCAATGATGTCTCACCTGCCATTGACCTTGTAGGGAGGATATAAATAGCAGCAGGGATGGGTTTTAAGTGTCTCCCTGCTGAAGTACAATCACTTGATGACAGTTCAGTGAAGAGGAAGAGACTACACAGATTGGGGCTCTTAGATCTGCTTAACTTTGACGGTAATCGGGGAAGACACATGTTTTTGACAGCTGGCCTAATGGGCCCCCCTGCTGGGAAAGGATCAGACCCAGGAATTCTTTCTACTCCACTGCAAGTATCTTCATAGTTGTGAGATGACAGACCACATGCTGCAGGTTGAGAGTTGAGGCTGGTTTTCATTATTAAATTCCAGTCTCGATGCACAGGCTGAGGTGCTGCCAACGCTACAAAAGTGCCTCTTCCGTTCATCCCAGACTGCGTTTTCCATTTGTTAGAAATGGGCATTTAAATTATTGATAGGAGCTTTAAGATGAGCTAATTCAGTTCAGTTTCTCCAATAGACCAAACTATTTATAATTAACAGAGAACCAAAGGTCATTTCAGTGTGTAGTAGTGGAGAAGTCAAATGAATAGCAAAGAGGCTGTGTTTTACCCTAAACTAAGGATGACACAGGGATGATTCTGAGACCAGCAGAAGATAAACCTTCTGCACGAGTTGAAAACCTTTGTTCTTACAATCAGGCATTGACTCAGTAGGATGCACACCTTTGAAAAACAAGCAGCCTGAGAATAAATGAACTAGGTAAAGACTCCTCATCACAGAGGCAGCTAGGTTGATACAAACTTCGCTGTGGGCTGGAAAGTCAATGTCTATTAAGTGCTGCACTTGGACTTAGAAAGACCCCGGTTCAAATCCCACTTCAGATGCTTTCTAGATATGTGAATTCCTGGATGTCCCTAACTTCCCTGGCTTCCTTGGGCTCTGAAGAAACAAGCAGCTTCTGGAAGCTTTCCCTTGAATTTCAGCTCTTTCCTATTCTTAGCTGCTTTCTCCATTGCCTGTTTCAGATGGTTGAACAAAGTCAGTGCTTTGAGATATGTGAACATAAGTTTTGCTCCCACAACTGTAACTGATAGTCAAATATAACAGTTTTTCCAGTTTCTCTAGTGTGACTAGGCTGTGATGTACCAGGCAACTTTGAATTGCTGATAAAAATTTCAGGTCTTTTTTTTTTTCCAATTTCTACTTTATTTTGAAATATTGTATGTACCATAGACCAAGATGGATTCATTGTTAGCAAATATCTTCGGATAGCTTACCCTTCTCTATGTGTCTTAGCTTGTCTGGTGTCCCATTCACAAATAGAGCTTTTCCTTTATTCCAATACCAGACCCTGGCTCCCCTTCTACATCCCAACACCTTTTGTATTCATAAGTATCGGGACTAGACTTGTGATTTTATTGATATGGGGAGCTCTTTGGATGTCGAAGCAGTCACCAGGTTCTTTGCAACTTATGGTCTTAGAGAGTTATGTCAAACACTGAGAGGTTTAGTGATTTGCCCTTGGTCCCATATTTTGCTTTGAGAAATAGGGCCATCTCTTTTCTCACTACAGGCCATTCTTCCCTTCCCTTCCCTTCCCTTCCCTTCCCTTCCCTTCCCTTCCCTTCCCTTCCCTTCCCTTCCCTTCCC
>CM053625.1:26358747-26374916 GCA_028646595.1 Phalanger gymnotis | reverse complement strand
AGCCCTTTGGCCATAGTTCCAAATTGCTCTCCAGAATGGCTGGATCAGTTCACAACTCTACCAGCAATGTAACAATGTTCCAATTTTCCCACATCCTCTCCAGCATTTATCATTTTCCTGTTTTGTCATTTTAGTCAATCTGACAAGAGAGATGTGATAACTAAGAGTTGTTTTGATTTGCATTTCTCTAATCAGTAGAGAATCACACATTCTCAGGAGTGGCTCTCCTTGTCCAACAAGAAATTACTGAATCAGTCAAACTGAGACCTGGAAAAGACCTTAGCTTGAAAAAACCAAGGTCTCCCACAGTATCCTGGGACATATCTAGTTGTCTTGATTGATTTATTATCTTGCTACTAAACCAGATGGCTCCAGAGAAGAAAGTGAGGCTGGTGATTTTGCATAGCCCTCCCTCACTTAAATCCAATTCACTTGCATGTCATGGCATCACCTCCCTGATGTCTTGGTCCTCTTTGAGAATGAAGGACAAACAACCACAACAAATGAATCACAGAATTCAGAGTGAGAACAGACTTCAGCAAATCATACCTGAAAGGAATTCCTACTATAACCTACTACGACTACTCATACTATAATCTACCCTAACATATGAACATTCATCCAAACTTTAGTTGAAAACTGCTAGACTTCCATACCATGCCCCGCCCCCCCAAAGCAGCCTGTTTCATTTCTGGAAACATCTAATTATTAGGAAGTTCAAGCCCAAATTTGTCTCTTCTACTCCTTGTTGCTGGCTCTGCCCTCGGAGATTAAAATGAACAAAGAGTCCCCCCCTCCACATGACAGCTCTTCAAATATTTAAAGATGGTTATCATATCCCACGTCCACCTGAGTCTTCTCCAGGTTAAGCAAGCCAGCTTCTCCATTCTAGTTGGCATCCTGCGAATTGTTATGAGTTTGTATATATCTTTCTTTAATTGTGGTATCCAGAAGTATAGATGATGCACTGGATGTGGCATGACTAGAGCAGAATACAGAGGGGCAATCAACCTCTTCCTCCTGAAAGCCTGCCTCTTTTAATGGAGCCCAACATCACCTTAGGCTTTTTTGGCTGCCATAGCATACTGTTGACTCATATTGGTCAACTAAAACCTCCAAATTTCTTTTAGAAAAACTGCTGTCTATTCATACCTCCTCTATACTGAACTTAGGAAGTTGATTTTGTGAAGTGTTAGACCAAATTAAGGCACTTCACTTTCAATATGCCCAACTGAGCCAATGACTCAATGGCTGCTTTAACTCACTCACTACCCCACCTCCATCTTACTACACCCCAGTTCCTGGAATTCCAGATCTTGTTCAATGTGCCCCCAATGGCAGCTTTCCTAAATCTATCCTAGATGGAAATCACAAACATTTTCTGAGCATCTACTGTATGCCTGGCATTGTGCTGGATTCTACTCTCTGTGGAGCAGAGAGAAATATAGGACAGTCCTTGCCCTCAAAAGACCTTACAGCCTAATAGAAGAGAGGGGAATAAAAATGTGAACAGTTTAATAATAGGACAAGTCAGCAGCAGGAGATATATCATAAGGTCGTATATGAGTAACCTTTGCAATGTTTGCAAACCAAGAGTTCAGGGGAGGGAGAAGTCCAATGAACTTTGACTTTGGAAGATGGGTAGGAATTTATCAGCGCAAAAATTGGGGTCAGAGGGCCTGAAAGAGCTGAAAGCATTGCTTTTGGCACCTGGGGAAGATTCATAAAAATTCTCTGAGCAAACAGAACGAATTGTGCCCTCAAATCTACTCTTTAAGACATATTCATTGGGGTGGGGGATGAGTGGAGAAATGCTGAAATACCCGTCCCCATGGCAATGGGAAGTGGGGTAGAGACAGAGACTCTAAGACACAAGACAATTGCTAGAGAAGCAACCATTGGATGCACATAGGAGAGAACTGGAGTGTTCACCTGCCAGGGGAAGAAGCATACCATCTCCTCACTTCCCATTTCTTTGTTGAATACCACCTAATTCTACCAATATCATCCTATGGCTATAAGACATGGCATACAACTACCACTGAATAACTTAAAATAAGTATAATATTGTGGATGGCAATGGAGAAGTAGATGGTGAATGGGAGTAAGTTGCAACAAATGATCACTAAGAAATTCCAAAGAATATGAGTATTCCTTCAATAAAGAGTTTTATAATAAGAAGAGAAGATGAGCTGGCCACATGCTAAGAATAAGGGATGACATGTGGACATCCAGGGTAATAGTAATCTCACAATGTCATGGGATAATAAGGGAGGCCTCTAGTTGGGTAAGACATAGACCAGAATTGACAAGATAGGTAAGCATGGATAGTTTGCTCTCTGAATACTGGAGAAATTCCCAAGTTGATAAGATCATGGATCCAGTGGAAGATTTGAATATTTTAGCTAGCCAGGTACTTAGTTCACTTATTTCTATGTTTCTGAAGGAGCAGAAGTGCTATAAGTGACCTATAAATTTTGCTACTGTGACAATTAAAAAATTCTAAGAGACATAGTTTCCGGGTAATTTAACCACTTTATTAATAAGGCCAGCACATTATTAATAAAAGGACGGTCATTTGGCCATCTCTCTTTTATGGCAGTGGGATCGTAATTTACATGCCCTTCAAAGAGTAGGTGTTCTCGAGGGGTTCCAATCAACTCTGATTGGTTAACACAATGGGAGGTAAGGATATTAAAATGAGTAGGAATACAACTATTAGCCCAAATTTGGAATTTCTTTTGCTCTCTGATTAGATCTTGGCCTAGGTAAATCTTTAAGAGAGATTTCCCATGCTGGTTCGTTTCTGAATGAGGAAGCAGAAAAGGGGGAAATCCTTGGTCCTGATTCAATAATCAGTTATTAAATACAGGAGAGAAATATTCATTTCTCACAGTGCCCTAAGGCGAAGCCCCAGTTGTCCCACCATTCTGTCTAACAGTTACCTTAATCAAGACCCCACAACATAATAAACTCACTTTGAACAAGACCTTGAAGGCTTTCCACCACAGAGATGCTTGCCCATCTAGAAGAGATAAGCAAAAGTTAACTGTAATTCCATTGTTGTAAGAGAGGAAAATTGACACTGAAAAATGGTCTGACCAAGAGCCAAACTACAGAAAGCCATTAACTTATTTTTCAGGGAAGGCAATTGTTTAAAATAGCAGGCCACATTCTTGCAGTTTGATAGTTAATGAAGAGATATAAAGAAAAAAAGATATCTTGCTGGATATACTGGGGTTCTTTTACATTTTTCTTTCTTATTATTATGAATATGTAAAACAAATGAACATGAATATTTCTTTAGACAAAAAAAAAAAAGAAAACTGTATTCATATGATTGCCATTTACCTCCTTCTAGGCATGATGCTTATCCTAAAGCTTTTTTGGCTTTGATGCCAAACTATTGAATCACATATTTTTTTTTCGAATGTTAGAGAGTATTACCACAGCCCAAATGGTTAAATTTCTTAAAGGTTAAAATGGGTGAGGCATAGACAAGCTGGCTCAAGTTTAAGGATTAACCTTGATGAGGAGGTCCTTCAATAGTATTTTTAATAATAGACTTGGTCTTGAAGAACATTAAACAAGATAAAAATGAGGAAATGTTCTATTGCCAGAGAGCAAGAACAGGGGAGCAGCTCTGAATGTGCTGCCAAACACCAGGGCCTAGATATGGACAAGAGAAAAGGAAGTTGTTTAATGAATATAACATGCTGGGTCTAGAAGAGACATTGGGATTATGGCTATGCAGACTGAAGTATCAGAAGACCTGGTCCATGCAATCATAGCAAACTCACTCAACATAGCTAATATCCTAGATAAATCCTGAGTATTCTCTGTTTCTTTAAACCCTAGGAGGCCATGACAGAAAGGAGTGTGGAGGCTGTGACATAGGCCACTGAAGCCCATAGATCTTTTTAACTTAGACTATTTTACTGTCATACCTCCTCCAACCTACACTTGTAGAACTGATTCTTTTTAACACGAATACAGAGCTTTTACCTTTATTTCAGTGACAGTACTCCTATTCACAGTTTTTCAAAGAATATCGACAACAGCTTGATTTATCTTTGGTGCTGAGGTATTAACTTCTCTTTGGATCAACTACTTGTAAAACATTTTTGTTCCATCCTTCCTAGTCTGAGAAGATGAAATTTCCCAGTTTTCCTCTCTAGCAGCCTACTCTGGGGAACCCTTTCTCCTATGGCTCGTATTCCTGATTGGTAAAGCACTACCTGGGAACACCTTTTCATGAAAGGTCCCAGTGGTGTTTACTTCCCTTCCAGCTCAACTCACTATCCAGCCTACTCTACTTCCTGTTGCCCAAGTATCCTTCCATTCTCTGCTTCTAGCTTCTCTTTGTGTTGTATTCTTCCATTAGAACATAAACTCCTTGAGGGTAGGAACTATCTTGTTTAATTGTACTTGAATCTCTAGCACTTAGCCTAGTGACTGGAACATAGCAATCCCTTATAATATATATATAATATATATAGCCCTATGAAAGATGTGGGATCAATATTACTTTCATTTTACAATTGATGAAACTAAAAGTCAGAGAGTGACTTTCTCAAAGTTACACATGAGAGCCAGAACTGGAAGTCTGCCTTCAGATCTCACATTTATATCAAAGCTATAATAGAATGATGGTAACTATAGGCCATTTTGTCTTTGCCAGACATTCTATTTGTCAGATATGATTGTTATAGTTATTTGGGTCTTTGTCTTATCTTTTTGTACAGTGAACTGTATGAAAGCAGGGACCATCGCTTCTCTAACCTTATATCTCCCCCCTCAGTCCTCTGCCCACCTAATTATCTACTGAATGAATGAACCTGGGCCTTCTAACTCTTGGGGCCAGGCTCTTCCCAGCACATTAGGCTACCTCCAAAACCCAATATGCTTGTATGTGGCTTTGTCCGGGTGCCGTGAACATCAGAACAGAAACAGCTCTATCCTGATGCAAAATGTCAGGATATGTGTCTAGACATTGTATTCTTCCAAGGAAAAGATGATTCCGTGCTAGATGCCAGAGATACTAAAGGACTCTCAAAGGGGTTTTGAGATTCACAGATTTAAGATTCTCTTCTCCCCCTTTGAGGATTTTTAGGATCATTGCTCTAGAGCTCCAGAGGACCTTAGAGACCATCTAGTCCAGCTCCCTTCATTTTACAGGGGAGGAAATTAAGGCCCCAGAGACTTTAAGAGACTGACCAAGGTCACATAGGTAACAAGTATCAGAAGCAGGATTTGAACCTAGGTTCTCTGATTCCAAAGCCAATGATCTTTCATCATACCATCCTGGGCTGAGCTGTACCTTTGCTCTTTTGTAAAAATCACCAACTAGAAAAAAAATAAAAGAAGAACCTGGACATATATATTCTCTCTTTAATTAGGTGAAGTTGCAATTTCTTCACTCACTCATCCATAACTTATAAAAATCCAACATAAATGAACTCCCCGCACCTCTAGGCTTTGACATAAAAGTGACAGGGGACATAAAAGGATCTGGAAATTGACGCTTTGTTTTTTGTTGTTGTTGGTTGGGTTTGAGGTTTTTTTAAGTTTCTGGTAATGGTTTACCTCAGTGTGAAACCATTCCACAAATCACTATGAATGGATCCAACCAGCTGGAAAGTTGGTGGGGCGGAAGAAAGAAGAGTAGGGGAGGGGATAGAGCAAAAACAGGGAAAGGGACCAACATGGTAATGCAGCTTTAGATTAATCCAAAGTTATTTAGCCACAAATGAAAGTCCCTGCCAATGAAATGTCCCCCCTCTTACCCACTGCAGGGATTTTGAGACACCGGAAAACATCTCTATTTCTGTCAAATTAAACAGCTTGCTAATTACACCTTGAGAAAACTCACAAACGTACAGTGTGGGGGTGGACATGCACTGTTGAAACTTAGCGAAAACAAAACTTTTGAGTCATGTTTGACAACCTTTTTATGTTGTGGCTCTTAATTCTCTTTTTTATTTCTCTAACAGAGTGGAATCCAAAAAGTTGCCAGCTTTGAACTAAAATGATTGAAGCCATGTTATTACAGTGACAGTTACATCAGGCCTTGCACATAGTAAGAGCACTTGATAAAATGTTATTGGATTAGATTGAGTCAATTCAGTACTGTAGTCAAATTTAGCCTCAACACTGACTAGCTGCGTGATCACTTGCCTTCTCTGTCTCATTTTTTTTTTCCTTCTGTAAAAAGGGGATGAAAGTAGCACCTACCTCCCAGTATTGTTGTATTATCAAATGAGACAATATTTGTAAAGTGCATTGCAAGCCTTAAACACTACATAAAGGTGAACTATCCCCATTATTGTTTATTGAATTTTTGGTCATCTAAGACCCCCAGTTTCTTTTCGTATAATGGTCATTCTGGTACCTAGGATCACCAGATCAAAGAACTAAAGGTGGAAGGGACCTCAGCTGCCATCTGGTGCAGCCGTCTCCTTTTACAATGGAGGAAACCTGGGTCCTCGGACTCCAGGGTCAGTGTGCTTTCCTTTTCAGGACACTGCCTTGTGTGGTTGGGCTTTTTTTTTTTTTAGTCCATGTGTTGGATTTTGTGTTTGTCCTCACTCAAGTTTATTCCTGAGGCAAAACACAACAGGAAGTCCAAACTGAACTCCAGAACAACTTAAATACCAGCATTGAAAACAATAGCCACAAAAACTCAAAAAAAGCACTATGTCCTCACTAAGGAGAAAGAAAAAAGCCTTCAAAATAATAATCACTCACATTTATGTGGTGCTTCAAGGTTTACAAAATACCTTACATACCTTATCTTGTTTGATCCTCACAACTGCCTCGTGAGATAGGAACCATTATTCTCCCTATTTTACAGATGAGGAAACTGAGGCTCAGAGGATTAAGTGACTTGCCCGGAGTCGCAGAGCTAGTACATATCAAGGGTAAGAATTTAATCCAATTTGGTCTTGCTGACTTCATGCCCAATGCTTTATCCACTATATCCTATAATCAAAGCTTGACAAATTTGGGGGGTTTTAACCATGTTCCCCCATCTTCCTTTTAATACTGAACCTAACATTGTGTCTGTCATATGAGCATTAGGTACATATAATATGTAGCATAGGTTTGGGCTCCCCAAAATGGCATGTTTTCTTGGGATGTGTCTACAAAATCGTCCTTAGAGAAGGTGGAAAACTTCTGGTGAGGAAAAAAAACTCACTGGCTGCATTCCACCTTTCTCCAGTGCCTTTTTACAGTCTGTGTAATGAAATGAAATTATTTTATGTCCATGAAAATGATGTTAGACCATGGCTGTTGAGTCGGACAGCTGGCATTCTTGCTGACTTGTTTTCCACATGAAGCTGTATTCTACAGTGCAACTAAATGGGAATTCTGCAAAATGGGGAAAAGAATATGGTCTGTGGGAAAAAAGGAGGGTCCGTCTTGCATGAAGCTTATCATATATTTTGGTTGGATGTCAGTGGTTAAAGGGAGGGGAAAAATTGTTGAAGGAATTCAGAATGTTTAGCCTGGGAAAGAGATTTAAAGGAGGATATATCATCATCTTCCAACACGCTCTTCATTTTCCTTGTCCATGTTTTTGTTTATACTCATCTCTGTCTACCGAGATTTTGTTCATCCCTTATGCATCAGCTCAAAGGCTACCAACTCCATGAATCCTTCATTGTCCCACTCTTTCAGCCACAATGATTTCTTCCCTTCTAAGACCTCATAACTTTATATTGTACATATGCAATTATGCTTAGATTGTGTTATATGTAGTGTCCCAAAAGTCTTAGTGCAATTTTACATTCTAATAGTTTAAAAATTTTAAGCTCTAATGCTAAGCTCTAAGACTTTGGGGGTACCTTATATTTTTATGCAAATGTATCTTCAACTCCTTGAAGGTCAGAATTATACCTCATTTATTATGCTAGGAGAGCTCCTTGGAGCCATTAATGCTCTTCAATGCCCATCAAATCATAAATGTACGACCCTGCTTATTGTAGGACTTTAAAGGAATTCAATAGTCAGGCTCCAGGGGTGGATTCTCTCAACTCCTTTAAAGGTTTCCATTTCTGTTCCTTTGGCTAGTTAGGAGAAGGAGACTGTAGACCACTGGTGCTGCATCAGCAATAAACCAAGGGATATATTTGGAATCATAATATCATCCATAAATTTTTCTTATTAAATTTTAAACTTTAATAAAATAATGACAAGTTTGATGCCTTAGCCCTCTGTTCTTTATCACTTTTAGGTTTACAGATAATCCTTTAACATGTGAAGTCTGGAAGACAGCCAGTTTCCTTGACAAATAATACCCTCTAATCTTGGAAGACCATTGGCTGAGCAAGCTCTTAGCATTCCAGACACCAATTGAGTGATAGAATTTTTTTTTTAAATCCAACAATGAAAAATATCCAAAAATGAAAAAAATCTGGAAGACAATAAGTTTAGTAACTGAGTCATGGCATGGGGGACAAGACAGAGGAGTCAGTTTTTGGAATTATGGTGTAAGATAGCATAAATGAATATATTTCAAAGACTTGATTAATAAGGTCCAAGTGTTAATATTCTTTTTCCATAGTCTTCCTTCCCTGGCTCAGTAGGATTCATTTCTCCTTAGGTACGAAAGAAATCAGGAGATTAAAATATGTCCTACATATTTTCTATGTGAAGAGAAAGAGAAAGTAGAGAGGAGAAGGGCCATAAAACTGGGGAGAAGGGAGCCCCTAATGGATGCTGTCCTGATACTGAAACGGGACCTAGACAAGCTGACTCAAATATACCTATCCTTACCTTTATATTATTCTTCATTTATTCTATATTTCAACCAAACTGCCTGGACTCCATCTATACTTATCCTGTTCTTTTCTTCCCTGGCTCTTATCACTCTCTGTGATTGGAATGTGCCACCCCCCCCTCTGGGGCTACTCTCCATTTATTCTGTATTTGTTTTGAATGAACTGAATTACGTATGTTGTCTTCACCATTAGAATATAAGCTCCTGATCTTATCCTTTGCTGGGGGGAAGGGCAATGTGAACAACTCCAAAGCTCAGCATGTTGCTTGGCATGTACTGAGCATATAATAAATGTACTATATAATAATATATTTGTAATATAACAATATATAATTGATTAATTCAAGGAGTGATTGAAGGAGTTTTCCTTCTACCTCCATCTTTTAACATCTTTCCTTTCTTTCAAGGCCTAACTCAAATGCCACTTTCCCCAGGAATCTTTGTCTAACCCCCTGAATGAGACCTCTCTCTCCTTGAGTCTCTCCCAGCACTTTACCTGGATCTCCCCTTTGCACTTATCTTCTATCAGCCATTTGAGTATTTGTCCTTCCCACATTAGATGGTAAAGTCCTTAAGAGCAGGGCTGGTATTATATCTATCTGCTTAATAAATGTTTGTTGAATTGAATAGCTGTTGAAAAGATGAAAGAGAGAAAGTGGGAAGATATTTGGAAGAAAAGCACAGTCCTGATTTAATCACTAACATGAGCCAACCTCTTAACTTCCTAAGCTCTAAACATCTTGCTTTGTTATACTGGTTCTACATACTCTTATTTAAGAATAGAAGTAGGCCTGATTTTAAACTAGTAAAAATATCCCTGGTCTCTGTTATGTTTTGAGTGGGTGATCTGAAGAAGACAAGCTTGGGGTTTTTCACTTCTGCTTAAGGAGGATCAGGGAGAAGCAAAAGACAGTTTTGGTTTAGGGAATCCCTGATCTGTTGAGATAGGACAAATATCTGTGTTCCCCCTTCTCCTTCCCTCAGCAGGGGTTGGGAAAAGGCAACAAAGCAACGGAGGAAGACCCAAACTGTTTGCCTTTACACAGCTTCCTGTGGGTCTCTAGCTGTGCTGATGTGGCTTCCTGGTCAACAAGGGACATGAAAGGGCTCACCTGATGTGGGGTCAGAGTCCTCTGACTTGATAGATGTCTAAAGACAACATGAGTCACCACACCCTGCCCTTTTTGAACACACATATTTCTATATAAAGATGAGTTCCTACCTGCTCCTACCCTCTACCCCATCTGCAAGCTATGTGCCACTGTATTCTTGTTACATATCCTTGATGTAATATGATTGCTAACTCTTCAATGACTCATGAGTACTCATTTTGACCCAACATCCAACCTGAAAAGAAGGAAGGAAGGAAGATAGGAAGGAAGGAAGGAAGAAAGGAAGGGAGGAAGGAAGATACGAAGAAAGGAAGGAAGGAAGGAAGGAAGGAAGGAAGGAAGGAAGGAAGGAAGGAAGGAAGGAAGGAAGGAAGGAAGGAAGGAAGGAAAAAGGAAGAAGGTGCGAGAAAAGGAACAAAAGAGGAAGGGGAGGGAGAGAAAGAAGGAAGGAAGGAGGGAGGGAGAGAAGGAGATAGGGAAGGGAAAGAAGGAGAGGAAGGAAGGAGGCAAGGAGGGGAAGGAAAGAGAGGGAATGAAAAAGAAGAGGAGAAAAGAAACAAACAAAAATACACAAAGAAACAAAGAATCTCTGTGAGCAGCCACAACTGAAATTTGGGTCTCCACTTCTGTCCAGAGTTTGGTATAATACATGACAGCAGCCCCTGACAAAGTCCCTTTTTACTAACCTCTGAGAGACCCTGATGGAAAATTGGACTTCAGTAACTGTTCCCACTAACAACGTCTTTAACCACAGCCAGTTTTCCAGTCCAGTAATCCTGTTGAGAGGATGGAGAGAATGAGCGAGAGGAAGGCAGAGGTTGTAAGGAAAGTCTTTGATTCTTTCAGAACAAAATCTTTTTTCTCAATTGTCAAAAGGTCCCATTCCCCACACAGAAGTCTAGAAAGATTTTCCCCAAGTTCACTAGGAAATTTTCCTTACAGGTCTGTATCAAGCACAAAGAAAAATCACAAAAAGTTTCCTACAAGGATTTGGAAATCCTTTGTTCAGGTACAACTGGGCACCAATCCATGTGTAGGGAACTTAAAATTTTAAACAAAGAACTCTGTATTCACAGTGGGACATGACTCACTCACCTTGATTCAAAATACAACCAATTCAATCTTCTTGAATTCCCAGAGATCCTTCCAGGAGAAACATATTTCTTAAAAATAAAATGTTTTCTCTGATATTTCTGCACCAAAGGGAAATATCGTTTTCCACTGGGAAGATGGGGGGGAAAGTGGTTCAATTAGTTTTAAAACTTAAGCTCACCAAACCACCTCTATCATAATTGAAAGTAATGAACTTTAATAAAAACCAACATAAGCCCTTCAGCAAAAAACTAATGTGATTGCTGCCTTTCAAGGCTCCTTCCTCCTGGCATTCTATTGGTGTGAGCTAATAAGAAGAGAGGTTAATAGTCTCGATTCTCTCCCAATCAACCTCATCTGGAAGATGATTCTGGGGATGAGGCACCTTCCCTGCTTCCTAGAACCCTGTTGCCTGTGATTTTTTTCCTATTATGGTTCACTGGTTTGGGAAAGAGGATTTGGGTATGGGGAGAATGGGCCATTATCTTGACCAATCATTCATGACTTCTTAAATCCAGGCAGCAGATATCTCAGACTAAATGCGACCAAGTTCTTCAGACTCAGAAGCCCAATGATAGATGGATGAACTCATATTCAATACAACACAAGAAACATTTATTGTGTTGTCTATGTGCAGAATATCCTTACCAAATCAACAGAATTTTAGAGTTGAAAGAAGATTCAGCAGTCAGTCATCTTGGGGCTGTGAGGTGGTGCAGCGGACAGATTTTTGGACTTGGAGTTAGGAAGACTTGAGTTCAAATTTTGCCTCAAACATTTAATCACTTAACCTCTCTCAATCTCCCTCTTCTATAAAATGGGACCTACCTCACAGGCTTGCTAAGAGGACCAAATTAAATGTTAAGCACTTTGAAAACCTTAAGGCACCATATAAATGCAGGCTAGCTGCGATTTAGTCTAACACATACATGAAAAACAATTCCTACTCCAGGGCTCAAGTTCTAGAAACAGAAGTTTGTTGTTGTTGAGTCATTTTAGTCATTTCCGACTCTTCATGACCCCATTTAGAGTTTTCTTGGCAAAGGTACTGGAGTGATTTGCCAGTTCATTCTCCTGCTTGTTTTACAGATGAAGAAACTGAGGCAAATAGGGTTAGGTGTCTTGCCCAGTGTCACACAGCTAGTGACTATGAAGTCACATTTAAACTCAGCTCCTGATTCTAGAGCTGTACCACAAAGAGGCAGAAGACGAGTTCAAATTTCACATCTGATATTTATGCCTGTGTGACTTTGGGTAAGTCATTTACTCCTTATGTGCCTCAGCTGTTCCATCTACAAAATGAGGAGGTTGGACTAGCTGGCCTCTGCAGTCCCTTCCAGTTCTTGCTCTATGATCATCAGAAGTCTTCCACATAATAGACTTTCAAGTATTTGAAGGTGGCTGTTGTCTCTCCCCTAAGTCTTCTCTTCTCTCCATGATTCTCTTTCCCAGCACGGACTTGAGGCCATTCACCATTCTAGTTGCCTCTTCTGGCAGCATTCTCACTTATCAACATCACTTCTAAACTACAGTGCCCAGAACTGAGAACAATACTCCAGTGTTGTCTGAGCAAGGTGGAGGATAGAAGGACTATCACCTCCTTATTCATGGAAGTGGAAGCACGAAGATGCATTGTGCTTGGGAAAACAGGAAGTGTAGTTAAGATGGCCCCTGCCCTCATGGAGCCTAGAATCCCCCAGAAGGAGTAGATGCATACACAGAGAACTATAATTCACAAAATCACAGATTACATCAGAGAGGTACAGATCAGAGTGATGTATTAAGTTCAAGGCAGGAAGACTCATTGATAAGTGTATCAGTCTCAGCCTACCAGTTGTAACAGTTCTTGAGTTTATCTTAAAGAATAGATAGGAATTAATTCAATCTGGCCTCAGACTTTAGCTATGTGACCCTGGGCAAGTTGTTTAATCCTTAGTTTCTTCTTCTGTAAAATGGGCTGGAGAAGGAAATGGCAAATCCCTTCAGTATCTTTGCCAAGCAAATCCCAAATGGGGTCGTGGAGTCAGACACAAAACGACTGAACAACAAAACAAGAAATTAATTCCATAGGCAATTTCACTAATGCTTCCCTCCTCCTGGAACAACATGACCTCACACTAGCACCCATGATTCTGGTCTGAATGAACAGTAACCCAAGGTGAAAGATTTGGCCACTACGTCCCCTCCCCGATTTGGTCAGTGTACTTTAATCAAGCCCCAAATCCTCTGTTCTCTTCCCTTTGTTCCTGAAACTGTTTCACATCCCAAATCTCTTTCACACTCCCAGTTTCCATTATTACCTCTCTACTGCTGACTCACAAATCCATGTCTCCAGCCCAGACCTCTCTTCTGAGCACAGATCCAAATCCATAACTGCCTGCTGGATATTTTCCTTGGGTTTCCCATTGTCTCTTCAAACTTAGCTATTCAAAAGATGATTGGTGTCCCCAGTCTGGATATCCCTTTTCCAAAGTTGACAAACAGCCCTTCCTTGAATTAGTGGATAGTCTCCCTGTGGCCCCAAAACCTTATCAGAGGATGGCCAAGTTGCTGCTTGTTGTACATGTATCAGTCAGCACAAACCCCTCCCAGACTTGGGTTCACGCTTGCTGGTGGATCTTCAGACAAGTGTGCCCTGAATGGCATTAGCTTCCACTTCATCAAACTGAGTATCTCAAAAACCAGCTCAGGTTTAGATATTCAATGATTGCCTTGCTAACAGAAATCTAAGGTGGCAACATTGAATCTTTAAAAATATTTGTTTGACACAGAAAGGGAAACAAAATGAGAAACATTCTCAACAACTATTCCCCCAAATACATATTCTGTGTCCTTTCCCCAACATTGTCCAAAGAAGAAATTTTTCCCCAATCTAGATTTCCCACCTGTGAACTGGGATAAACAGGACCATTCCCTGGCAGCCATGAGACCTGTCATTCATACTCCCAGTCATCACTCTGCCTCCAAGCCCCCTGTGACTTTTCACAGCCTCTACATGTTTATTGACAGACTCCTCCAGCTTCTGTAGCTCTACTTTCTCTTTTCCTCATAGCTTGAGCACCCAGATGTCATACTACTCCTCTCCCCCATACCTGTTTGGTTCCATGACTCAGCTCACCTTAGGTTCTTTCCATCCTTTTCCCACGATGACATACTTGCGCACTTGCATCAGTCTCCAAGGAAATTAAGTTCTAGTTGAATTGGCTTGTGACAACATTATATCATCTAGGCCTACTTTACATGGTGATAACATCTCTCCAGACTTAGCTAGGCCTGTCCTCAGATGATAGAACTGCAATCTGTTGCCAAGTCAGACTCAGACTTTTCAGTTTGGTTTGACCAATCAGACTCTATATTCAGTTGACATAGCCTTTGAGAACCCAGAATCACTTCTTTGCCATGATGAGAAATGGAAAATAAACATGAGAGGCAGGATGGCTATGTGGATAGGGAGCAAACCCCAGACAGGAAGCCTGTCTGTATTCTGCTCTTGACAAAGGACATCTGAGTGGTAGCTGCCAATCACTTAACCCCTCCATCCCTTCAGACAATTCTCTAAAACTACATGTCGTAAAAAACAGTTGTCAATGGACATTGTTGAAGGAATTTCCTCATTGAAAACTCTCTGCATCCTTGAAGTCACAGGTACAGATTCCACCCCAAAAAGAAATAAATAAATGTCTAAAGCTAACCTTATCATCTTTTCCCAGTGAATGAGCTCCTGCTCCAAGCTTTTGCATTTCTAACAAAGGTATTGAACTGGTCTAACAACGGTACTAAACTAAATGGAACTGAAATGTCATTGTGGATCCCACCTCTCTCCACCCAATCACTCACCAAATTCTGTGCACTCTTCCCTCCCAATTCATCCCTTCCTTTCCATTCCTGCCAGCACCACTACCCTAGTTTAGACCATTATCACTCTGAGGCTGGATAGTTGTAACGGCCTCTTGCTAGACTCCCTGTCTCTAGCTTCTCCCTTTCCTGTCTATCCATTACCTGCTACCAGAGTGAGCCTCATACCACACTTTGCACATGACTTCTCTCTGCCTGAACCCTTCAGTGACTCTTCATTACCTACAAAGAGTCTAAGCTCCTTAGCCTGGCAAAGAAGACCTTCCAAAAATGGCTGTTCGAACCCTCCCCTAAGACATAAGACCAAGGGATCATGATCATTAGAGTTGGAGTCAGACAAGTCCATTTGCCATCTTTCCCCACCCCCCAAAAAAATTCCACATCCATGTGGTTGCCTCCATGCCATCATTCCCATAAGACATATATGTACATTTCCATGTGGTTTATACCATTCACTCAAATCCTTTCCTCTCCCATTGTTGTAAGAATCACCTCTCTCCCTCAGGTGCAAAGGTCTGCAAGGGAGGAGAATCATGGAGTCATAGAGTCATTCATGGATCTGGAGCTGGAACAGAGCTTAGAGGTCATGTAGTCTAACCCTATCATTTCACAGATGAGGAAACTGAGGCCCAGAAGTGTCACATGACTTAGGCTAAGCTAAAGTAGCAGTGTCAAATCCAAGCCCACTGTGAGCAACCTTCTGATCCATCAGGCTGGGCAGGTAGCCTCCTGACAGTTCCACTGGTTCATCTTTTGATTGGAGCCAGGATCACAGAGTGGAAAAGGTTAGTTGGTTTCACTAATCATCTATTTGTGCTGAGAATAAGCCCTAAGCATGATGTGTGTAATAAATGGCCCTACACAGATTCCATAAATAAATGTGAAGGATTAGTAGTACCCTATGGATTGTATCTTTGTCACAAGCAAGCTAGACATCACATGATACCCATTACCGCCTAAAGCTGGGCTCCCCGAGGAGGGTGAAACAAAGCTACTATAGCCAAAGCCCTGGAGATCTTGGGCAGATCCCAGCATGCACATGGACCCACTTTCACAAGCCCATCTTCTTTGCTTTAGCCTATATCCCCCATCTTGGACACTGGGATTGTCAATTTCAGGGAGAGGTGAGGAGAGGACAAACGCACATGGCTTAATAGGTGTGTTGATTGGTTGATCTTTCCCACGCCTTTGGTGATATTCACCAATTTACAATAGAGGCTCTGACAAGCCCTTTGTGCTACTGACAGCCCCATCCCCAACCCTCCATCAGACCTGGGAATATCCCACAGTTCTGGGCAAGCCCTTACATGGTCACTATCAGTCGCATC
>CM053625.1:26329498-26358247 GCA_028646595.1 Phalanger gymnotis | reverse complement strand
TTTGTATTTGCCTTGAAGTTCAGGGGGCTGATCTTTCCCCCCTGAACTATGAATGATATTTGTGTGTTTGATTAAACTGAGATTGTTAACCCCTTAAAGTTACTTTCCTTAGTAAAGCAGATCAAAGAACCTGTGTTGGCAGCTTTCTGGGCGCAAGTTACTGGTGGATCTTACACCCCCACAGCAGCTGCTAGCAAGATTGTTACAACATACAGCATTTGTCTTTGTCCCTTTCAATTATCAAAGTAGCCAAGCTCTGAAATGGGCACACTTATGTATGAATTTCACATACTATCAGAACATTCACACATTCACAACCTAACTCAATTCAATTCACAGCTGCTGTTACTTTACAAGACACTGTGCTAGGCACTAGGAGATATATTAAGTTGAAACAATATCCAGTCACTACTTTTAATGAGCTTAAAGTCTGTTGGGAATTGAGGGAGTGGGGGGGTGGGCCTGAAAGGGAAGAAAGAAGAAGAAATAGCATAAAAATAAACACCATTAAGGCTATTCAACCATTCAATTGACAGATATTTCACTGAATCTCAGAGGATGTCAAAGGCCATATTATCTAAATAATGATAGTTGGTAATTATATAAAGCTTTAGCTATGTTATCTTCTTTGAGTCTCATAACTCTGTAAGGTAGATTTGCCCAAGGTAATGCAGATGGTAATTGACCAAAGTGGCATTAAAATCTTGGTCTTGCAGACTCTAACTTCTTCACTCTTTTCAGTCAATTAATCAGTCAATAAACATTTATTAAGTGCCTACTATGCGCCAAGCATTGTGCTAAGCACTGAGGAGACAAAAAGATAGTCTTTGCCTTCAAGGAGCTTACAATCTAATAGGGGAGATCACAAGCAAATGTATAAACGAGTTATGTAGAGAATAAGTAGGCACAATTAAGGAGTGGGGGGGAGTTACAAGAATTAAGAGAGGTTGGAAAAGGCTTCCTGTAGAAGGGAATATTATTCGTTAGGCTGTGCTGCCTTTGAAGCTTCCTAACCAAGGATATACTAGTAAATATTTTAACAACTGACTCTTCAAGAAAAAATTCGTGCATTATATACTTTTAAGTTTAACCTAGATTATTAACACTTTCTCTATCACCTTCTTAAGTCTCAACAATCAACTAAAAAAGAAATCGAGACTTGATTTGTAGCCTTTACTGATTTCCAATGTGCAAATGCTCACACTGAAAATTTAACAATTGGCTCTTGCCAGCTATATGACCTGGCTCCAGCACATCCCTCTAGTCTACAAATCTCTAACTTGTCTAAAAAAAAAACCATAAGAACCCAAATAAATGCTTTGTCAAAATCTAGGTAAACTATATCCATAATATTCCTCTGATGAGTTCCTGTATAATCTAGCAACTACCAAAAAAGGAAATGAAATTATTTTGTCATGACTTGCTCTAGATGAAGCCATGTTGGTTATTGGAAAATAGTGCTTCCTTCTCTAGATGTTTACTAAACATCTCTTTCATAATGTTCTCTAGAATTTTGCCAGGAATCAAAGTCAAGCTCACTAGCCTCTAATCTAAAGACTCCACTCTTCTTTTTTTAAAAAATCAAGAACATTACCCTCAAATCCTGATGTTTTCCCACATTTTCAAGATTATTGACACAACCCTGCTCATGTGAACCTCATCTACCAGGATATCTGTATGTAGAGTTCTGTGCTTGTACTAGGAGAGTTGTTAACAACAGTAAATGTAAATAAAGAACAGAAAACAGTACCTGCCCTCAAGGAGCTTATATTCTACTGGGAGGTACAACATATAAACCTACCAAATAAATCTAAGACAATTTTAAGAGGGGGTAGGGTGGGAGAGAGAGATAAGAAAAGAGGAGAGGAGAGGAAAGGAGGGGAGTGGGAGAGAGGGGAGGGAAGAGAAATAGAAAGAAAGAGAGATAGAGAGGGAGAGAAAGAGAGAACTAACAATGAAGATGATCTGGAAAGGCTTCTAATAGGAGGTGACATCTGACCTCAGATTTGAAAGAAACTGAAAATGCTAAGAGGGAAAAATGAGATGTTCAGCCTAGGCACAAAGGTGGCAGATGGAATGACAAGTTTGGATAATCACAACTAGGCCAATTTGGCTAGAACACAAAGCATATGAAAAAGAAGAATGTGAAATTAGTCTAGAAAGATAGGCTGGAGCCATATTGTGAAGACATTTAAATGGTACGTTGAGAAACTTGTATTTTCCCTAGAGACAATAGAGTCACGGAAGATTTTTGAGTAGGGAAGCAGCATGGTCAGAACTGTTTTTAGAACATCAAATTGACAGCCATGTAAAAGAATGGATTGGGAAGAGGAGAAGCTGAAAGTAGAGCAGTAATAAGGAGACTTTTGCAATAATCTAGATAAAAAGTGTTAAGGGTCTGAACTCTGGTAGTGGCCGTACTACCGGAAAGAAGGGAATAGATGTAAGAGATGTTATGGAAGCAGAAGTCGCAGTGAAGAGGTTAAAAGAAAAATAATGATAGTAGGTAACCATAGGTTTCTAGGGGTGCTCGAGACCCCAAAATACCTACATGCCAGGTCCTGCCAAAAGAATTCAACTCAAGCCTTCTCAGCCAAGGGAAAAGACAAAGTTTATTAGGGATTCACCATAGTGGGTTGTCTTAAGAAATCCCACCCTTTGCGATGCCTGTTTTCACAAGTGGGCCAGATTCAATCTACTGAGCTAGACTGAATCTGAGCTCCTTCATGGAGGCAAGATGGAGATTATATACACAAAGATTGTGGGAGGGATTAAGGGGTGGTCTGGGGTGACTAGAGGAAGGCTTTAGGGAGGGTCTTGAGGAGGAGTCTAAGGAGGAGCCCCATGGGACCTGGATGAGGTCAGACTCCAGGAACCAAGAGAATAGGATTAAGGGTGGGAAGTAGCTGGACAGTAAAGGGCAACGTTAGGTAGATATTTGGGCCTAATGATAATGTAAGTTTGTAGCCTCAGGCCAAGGCCAGATTAAGTGGTAAGATTCAAGGAGAGTTCAAAGGGGTTCCCAGAGACAGCGCCCTCATCAGCAATATCGGAAACTGATTGGATATGAGGGAGGGAGAAACAGCTCAGAGTTGAGGATGACAGTAAAGTTGCAAATATAGGTGACTAGAAGGATGCTGGTGCCTTCAACAGAAACTGAAACATTAGAAAGAGAGGTGAATTTAGTAGAAAAGGTAATGATTTCTGTTGGGACATGTTTAGTTCAAGATGGGTACATGTAGGTAGAGATATGTGAGACTGGACTTTAGGAGGGAGATTAGTGTTCCACATATAGATTTTGCAACTATCTGTGTAAATGTGATAATTGAATCCATGGGAGTTGGTGAAATTGCTGAAAGTATAGGAAGGACCCTGGACAGAGTCTTAAGGGACATTCACAACTAGGAGCCAGGAGTAGGATTTCATAATCGATCAAAAGAATCTGAGAAGGACTGATCAGACAAGTAGGAGAAGATGTAAAATAATAATATAAACATCGAAGAAACGGAGTGACTTTGTGGAAGAAGTAGTCCCAGACAATGACCTTGATTTTCTCAGTAAAGTAGGAAGCAGGTCCTTTGCTGGGAGGTGGAAGAGGTATGGTTATAGGTCAAAGAAAAGAAAGTCAGAAAACATCTCTATGGGGAGTATAATAAAGATTCAGAGAAAAACAAAAGGGTAGCACACAGTAGGATGGGCCCATCCGAGAGTAGGCAACAAATTCATGGTGAACCCAGTTGGCACAATTGTGATTTCCTTCAGCATAGTTTGGCTACATAAGAGTAGGAATGGAGAAGTCAGGGGTAACCTAGAGTTAGGATTTGACAAGGCATAAGCAGCAATAAGACAAGGGGAAAGAGATTTAAAGGTAGAAGACAGTGGATAGTTGAGGTAGTTAACAGGGTCAAGACTGAAGAAAGCAAAATGAGGCAATATCAGAGGCAAATAGGGAGAGGTGGAATGATGGGAGGTTGGGCTGAGAATGAATGATAAGTTTGGGAAAAGTAAGAGAAAGGGAAGAATAGGAGGTTAAGATCAAAGAGAGAAATTTAGAGTTCTAGATCATGGAGGAACAACACTTATGGATGGTACTGAGGTTAAATCTATGATCACTGTGGGTGTGGCTGAGTTAGAATGAAAGAAGTTGTAAGAGTTTGGGAACAATATAAATTCGAAAACAAGAGTGTCTGAGGGACATCAATGTAGAAATCAAAGTGTCCCCTAAATAAGGGAAAGATTTGGGAAGAAGATGACTATGAGCCAAGTAGTACTACACTCCCTGGAAAAGAAGGTTCTTCAAGAATCGAAGAGGACAGCAAGGAATAAAGTGTTTTCTAGGAAAGCTAGCATGACAATGACTAAAGCAGTGTCAACTAAATAGCCACAAAATTGAATGTTGCAATATTATAAAGGACAAGGTTAGCTCAGAACAGATATAAGAAGACATTCATGCCCTATGCCTTTGCAGAGGCAGAAAGTCCCTAAGTGTTGTATCTTGCACATATTTATGGGCTTTTTAATGTACTGATCAGTTATGCTGATTTTCCCTCTTTTTTGTCTTTAAAAAATGTTTTTATTGTCACTTGCTTTTTCTATCACCATAGTTTCCCTCATTATCCTTCCCCTTCCCCTCTCAGAATGCTATTCCATATAACAAACAGTATTTTTAAAGAGCATGAGAAAAAGCTAGCTAAAAAGAAGTATTTTTTAAAATAATAAAGCAGAGTCTCAAGGCTTAGGATAAATAGGAGGTAAGACTGAAGTACTGTAGTTGTTTGGTCTTTGAGACTCTATTTGGGGTTTTCTTGGCTAAATGGTTTGCCATTTCCTTCTCTAGCTTATTTTTACAGATGAAGAAACTGAGGCAAACAATGTTAAATGACTTGCCCAGGGCCACACAACTAGTAAGCATCTGAGTCCAGATTTGAACTCAGGCAGAGGAGTCTTCCTGACCCCAGACCCAGAACTCTATCCACTGAGACACCTAGCTCCCCCAAGACTGAAGTAGATGGGGGTAAAAGAGCTGAAATAGCAGCAGGGGACTAAAATTTTCACCTAAAAAAATGTTAAAGAGGCACAGGAATGAGGAGGGAAAGAGGTAGAAATCTGCTAACAATAGGACCAGGAAGTGTCATTTGGCAGGGGTTTCTGACATCAAGAGTTCTATGATGTAGAGTGGCGTGAGTTTGTTTCTTCTCAAATGAGAGAGGGAGAGACAGAGACAGAAAGAGCACACTTATTAAGTGCTTACTGCATACCAGGAACTATACTAAGAACTGAGGATATAAACACATGTAAGCAAAACAGTCCTTGACCTTGGGATGCATATGCTCTATTGGAGGAAAGTAACACACAAACATGAGCAGGAAGGGTGGCAGAGTGATGCCACCCTTGCATGAGAAGCATTCACTTGATCACAGAACATGCCTGGCTTCAGAAGTCCACTTCCTGGCAAGGCCCTGCTGACAAGAAGCCTGGTGCATGGGCTCTCAACGGCTATTGAGGATGAATCATTGTTTACCTTAGGTTAGTTGTTTCTTTCTTTTTTTTTTTTTTTGGAGGGGAAAAGACAAGGCAATTGCCCAAGGTCACACAGCTAGTAAGTGTGCCAAGTGTCTGAGGCTGGATTTGAACTCAGGTCCTCCTGACTCCAGGGCTATGCTCTACTCACTGCTGCACCTAGCTGCCTCAAGGTTAGTTGTTTCTTGCACAAAGATGTGATGTGTAGACATGAATTCCAAAAGATAGCTAAGGACCCAAACTCCTTTGTGATCCATTTCAAGCACAGAGGACAGGGAGAAGTCAGAATAAAATGGGGAAAGAGTGAATTGTCCAGTTTGTCTAGAAAAGTTGCATGAGGTAATCCTGGAAAACTATTTTGAAGGGATATTGCAAAATGCCTTGAGTGCCTGACTAAGAAGTTGGTATTTTATACCATTGGTACTAGGGATCCATTAGAAAATTTTTGAGCTGGAAATTGATGTAGTCAGACCACATGGAGGTCATGATTGCATTCTGGCCTCCTTCTCTACCATCCTTTGTCCAATACCTGCTCTGACCTGGACTAACAAATGTCATGTTTTACCTAGTGTCTTGGTCTTACAAAGGGACTGAGCCACATTGACCATGTCTTCCTCCTGCTCCACATGTTGCAAGTATCAAAATTAAATCCCAAGAAATTCCTCCATCCAGGGAGCCTCCCCATTAGGGCTGATATCTTCAGCTCTTAGGATATTTGTGCTAGAAACCATTCTTTAAGTTGCTACATATTATTACTGGCATCTGCATTGCCATCTGTGGGGTAAATAAATTCACACAATTAATATTCAATATCATCTTTCTGCAATTGTTTGTCTTCCAGAATGTATTCCCTTTCCAGAGCCACAGCTTGTTGCGAAGGCACACTTAGATTTGATTATCTCTAACTGCTTAACTGCCACAGCTAATGCTTGATAAATAAACAGTTGCAACTGGAGAAGGCTCCTTAAAATACTACCACTTCTATGACTTTGGGGTGATTACCTCTCTAGGCCAGAAGTGGTTCTTTTAAACAAAGGCAGAAACTGAGAAAGGATCAGATTAGCCAGACAGGTTCAATCCTTCTGTCTTCCACCAGATAGAACGAATGGTTGTGCTAGGAAAATAAGAATTGTTTATTAAATACTCTGGAGAAAAAACTGGGAGGGACGGGTTGAATCAAAGCTCTCTGTGTTTACATTGTCATCTATATCACAGCATGGTGTACAAGATGGAGCACTAGACTTAGAGTCAGGAAGGCCTAGCTTTCAATACCACTTTAGAGAGGTAGCTACTGTTGTTTGTTCTTTGTTCTCAAAGGGGACCATGGCAACAAGAAGATACTATGACTTGCAAGTGAATTGATTTAAGTGAGGGAGGGCTGTGCAAAGTCACAAGCCTTAGTCTCTCCTCCAGAGCCATCTGGGCCAGTGACAAGATCAGGACAACTGGAATGGCCCCAGATGCAGTGGGAGACCTTGGCCCTTTTAAGCTGAGATCTTTCCCAAGTCTTAGTTTGACTGAGGCAATGCCCATTCAGTGATTAAATCTAGGTAAGAAATGAGACAAAGAAGGGCCCCTTTTATGTAGTCAAAAAAAAAATCAACCTCAGAGAGGAAGACCCTCAGGGTTTCTGGCCAAAACAGAAACAATTGTTATTTATGTCTATTCTGAGACGATCTGGGTACGAACAACAGACTACTAAGTGGCAACATAAAAATCAAGACTGGAGATGGCCCCCAGAGGGGTAGCTAAGTAACAGAGTGGATAGTGTACTAGGTCTGAAGTCAGGAAGACCTGAGTTCAAATCCAGCTTCAGACATCTACTAGCTGTGCGATCCTGGGCAAGTCACTTTACCCTGTTTGCCTCTAATCTATAAAATGATCTGGAGAAGGAAACGGCAAACTGCTGTAGTATCTTTGCCAAGAAAACCCCAAATGAGGTCACAATGAGTGAGACACAATTGAACAACAACAAAGGGGCAATGGGCAGGTAGTAGATTCCCCTTCCTTAGAAATCTTTGAATTACGGAATGATAATTTGTTGGGGATGTTATAGAATAGGGTTCTTTCTCAGGTATGAGGTGGACTAGGTGACTGCTAAAGTCCCTTCTAACTCTGAAGCTCTGTGATTCAGTGATCTCTGTGCCATGTTCAGAATGCCTCTTATATGGAACTCACCCTTCAGTGAGTTGGGGCTCTCACCCCAGAGCCGGGGCACTTGAGCAATACCACCACCCTTCCTCTACATTTCCAACTCCTCCCAGGAACTGTGCTTGCATCTCACCACAGCTCTCTCTGTTCATTTATTTGTATCAGGCAGCCCATAATTCACCCAGCCACAGTCAGTGAGGCATGCAGACCTTTGGGACTTGTTTGAATTAAAATTAAACACAGAGGATGATATTTGTTTGCTTCTAGAAATCTCATAATGGAACTTTGAAAAAAGAGGGGCAAAATCAACCCAATTTAAGAAACTATCCAAATCAAACTCAAGCTGGCAGCCATGAACTCCCCAACCCATGAACTGACCAACAGGCATTCCAAATGCTGGCTGAAGCACAGGCCAGAGGCTTTCTGAAGTTTGTCAGTGTCAGGTTTATAAGTTCCCAGAGCAGTTATTTTGGAAAAGGTATTTTGTTTTGGGGGTTTTTGTTGGTTTGTCTTTTTAAGGAACACTAGAGTGGAATGTAGGAGACCCAGGTTTGAATCCTGGCTCAACTATTTGTGATATCTGTGGCAGAGAAGCCCGATCATAGGATCATAGACCTAGAGATGGAAGGGACCGAAGGAAACATCTAGTCAAACCCCACGTTGTACAAATGAGGGACCTGAGACCAACGGAGGTGAAATGACTTGTCTCTGGTAGTAACTAACAGACAGAGGTGGGGTTTGTTGGCTCCAAATCTATGGCTCTTTTCATTATACCTCACTGCCTCTCTGACAACCTCATCTGCAAGATGGGAATCACAATGCTTGAATTTTCCTGACTCACAGGTTAAAGCACTCTATAAGTGTTAAAACACCGACGACATTCTCATTATTACAATCCAATTCAATGCAATCTTTTATTAAGTGTCTGATATGTTCCGAGCACTATGCTCAACGTAGAGAAGGGAAAATACAAAGTTAAGAAATCCTGCCCTATAGTCTAGTAGTCATGTCTGACTCTTTGTGACTCCTTTTTACTTTCTCCAGCTCATTTTACAGATGAGGAAACTGAGGTAAACAGGATGAAGCGACTTACTCAGAGTCACAAAGCTAGTAAGCACCTGGGGCCAAATTTGAATTCAGGTCTTCTTGACTCCAGGGCCAGCACTCTATCCACTGTGCCATCTAGCTGCCCTTAGGGAAATAGGATACATCCATGTAAAACCACAATATAAGATTCAGAAAGAGTACCTAAAGCAGGCACAAATTAAATGCTGTGCAGAGAGCTAAGGAAAAAAGCATCATTTCCTGACTGGATAGATCTCGAAGATTCATCTTCGTATGTTGTTGTTAGATCAGTAATGTCTGGACCCTCATTTGGGCCTCTAGAAATATTACCACAATACAAGAGTGAGATACTTTGATCCACTCATGAAAAGTCCTGCAGCCAAATTGATAAATGACTTGACTATTCATCAGCATCCACATTTAATATAATTTTCAATCTTTCTGTTGGTTTCAAAACAATTCTACCAAACAGAATGAGGATGTCAGTTCCTTTCTGCCCAAGCATTTCAATCGAACACTAGGCAGTCTGACAGGTTACCAGGGTTTCCTGACGCTCTTGTCTAATGACAATAATTACAATCATTATCAGCACCCTCTCTCACTAGCCACTGCACTTTCCCCATCACTCCTTCCTTCTCCATTATTTGTCTCTGGGGATGATGGCACTGCTGGGGACTATTCATCCCTCTCACAAAATAGTTTCTGCCAGAATGTATGTGTCAACTAGCAAAAGTGACCATGAGGTCCTTTGGGCAATGGAGAATCAATTTGTGTAAATCCAGGAAGGGACCTCTTGCCAGGTGAATAATCAGACTCAATCCATCTAGTTCTAAAGCAATGGAATTAGAGAAAGCAAATGCTAGCCCAAGAGAAATGAGTCATCGTGGACAAGAGCCCAATCCATAGGACTTGAGGTTTGTTCTGAAGGTGAGAGGACAATATATTTTTTGAGAGATAGGACTGAAGATCTAGTGGACAAGATCCCTCCATGGGAGGTGCAGAGAGGCATCGAGAAGTCAAAGGATCAAGGCACTCAGGACAGGAAGGGAATGAGCTGCCCTAGACATCTCTATGTCTTCAAATGGCCCAAGGGATATTGCTTGGAGACTCCTTTTCAAATTTATCTTTAGACATCATGATGTCATAGGCCTTGAGCTGGAAGGTACTTCAGGGACCATCTAACCCAACCCATTTATTTTATAAATGAGATAAAGAAAGAAAGTGAGACTCTGGGAATTTGTCAGTGTTCACTATGAATTGCCTTAGTTCATACAGGTAATAAGTGTCAGAGGAAGATTTGAACCCAGGTCCTCTGACCTGTGCCATTAAGAAAGAGGCTGCTTGTCTGGGGTAAACAGCAGGCTGTCTACATACTCTGGGATATGTGTCTCCTATACTTTGCACCAAAAATACCCATTTCTCATAGATAAAAGTGCAACCAAAGGGGTCCAGATTTTTCCCTGAAGTTCAGGATGACATTACACAATTAGCTGTAGAGACATGGTCCCCTCTCACCCCAGCTGAGGCTAAGCATTGAGTTCTCAGAAGACAGAAAGTACAGAGGGAATGATAAGTTAGAGGGAGGACCCTCTCCATTCCCCATAGGCTGTGCCCTCTAGACCCTAGAGGAAATGAAAACCCTATTAAGTCAGAAACCAATTGTGCTAATTAGATTAATCCTCTTATCGCTAGCCTGGAAAATGGAAGGTTAATAAAATATGGGGAAGGGGGGGGGGTCCCTGCGGGTGCTCTCGGCTGCTATAAAGTTTACAAAGCAAGCACTTTGGGTTTTATGCAGGCTCACTGCCATTGTTCACTATGAATTATTACATTGCAGATTTTCAGGGCACTTCTGTCTGCAGTGCCTTGGGAATTGAGGTAATTGTATTTTATCTGTTTGCCAAGAGTTTTCAGCAAACTCTCGAATGCCCGTTAAAGCTCAGAGCCCCAAACAGGAATCTTTGCTTAGGCAACCCAGAGTGAAATAAAGACAGTAGAATGAAGGGGCTGAAAAGTGAACCTGTCCATGCTTTTGAGAGTAGAACACTACCAAGCTCCTAGTCCTTGATTAAAACCCACATTCATTTTCATGAGTGTTTCCAAGTAAGTTTAACTCTAGAATCCTCTGGAAATCACCCACCCTGATTTTGGCAAACAAGATAAGGGTGGCCAAAGTGGAGATGGGCCTATCAACCATGCCATAGAAGAATCAGATGAAAACAGTAGGGATGCTTAACATAAAGAAGAGACTGCTCAGAGCTGATATAAGCTGTTTCCAAGTCTCTGCAAGAATATATCATCAGGAAAAAGGAGCATTTTTTTTTTTCTGCTTGATCCCAGAAGGCAGGTCTAGCACTAATAGGTATAAATTACAGGAAGACTGGTTTGGGTAAGGGTTCAACATAGCAAAGGACTTTTTAACTATCGGAGCTGTCCAACGGCTGAATAGGCAGTCTGTGGAAGTAGCGACTCTCAACTCCTGGGCGTGTTCAAGCAGGGGCCAAATGGCCATTTGTTTAAGAGTGAGATAGGGCAGTTCAGCCAGTCAATCTGAAGCTGCAGGGCACCTTAAGAGAGAGATGAGAGGCAGCATGTGCCAGGCAGGCCAAATCACCCCCACCTCTCAGCTTCCTTAGAGGCAGCTAGGTGACATAGTGGATTAAAGAACTGAACCCAAAGCCTGGAAGATCTAAGCTCAAATCTAACCTTAGATATGGACTAGCTGTGTGACCCTGGACAAGTTACTTAACTTCTGTTTGCCTCAGTTTCCTCAAATGTAAAATAGGGATAATAACAGCACCTACCTCACAGGGTTGTTGTGAGGAGATGATATTTGGAATACTCTTTGCACAGTGCCTGGAACTAAATAAATGCTTATTCCCTTTGTCCTTCCCTTGCTAGCTGCCTCCTGTCAGTCCCAATAGAAAAAGCCCAGGATTCTGAACTCCAGAGCCTTAGGGATAGCAATGCTTTCAGCCCCATGCCCTCAGTCAGCATTCTGTGGAGCAACCCCTTTGGAGAAGCAGCCTGGAAATGCTCCTGCAGGTACCACATCTAGCCACCTCTTTTGAAGACCCATAAAGGACAATTTTTGTCACCCAAAGTCCTTGGCACTGTCAAATGGTTCAAAATCAGAAGTGGTTATGATTTTATAAGTGGAATAACACTAAAGAAGAGACATTACATCTGCTCTGACACTGCACCCTAAAGACCATAGAAATTTGCCACTTGACTTGCATTGAAAACCTTCCATTTGTGTTGTCTCTGTCACTATAATACGAACTCCTAGGGAGAAGGATCTGCCTTACTTTCCTATGTGTATCCTCAACACTTAATAAATACTTTGCACATAGTAAGCACTCAATAAATGTTTTCATTCATTCATGTTGCAAGTCTGAGAATCTATGATTCCAGAAACATCTACTAAATACAATCCTCCCTACACTTTGGAGTGTTGTTCAGTCATTTCAGTTATGTCCTACTCTTCATGACCCCATTTGGGGTTTTCTTGGCAAAGATGCTGGAGTAGTTTGCCATTTCCTTCTCCGGCTCAGAAACTGAGGCAAACAGGATTAAGTGATGTGCCCAGTGACCTTAGGTGTTGTCATTGGTCAGTAATTTCAGTTGTATCTGACTTTTTGTGAACCCATCTAGGATTTTCTTGGCAAAAATACTGAAAGGGTTTGCTATTTCCTTCTTCAACTCATTTCATAGACAAGAAAACTGAAGCAGTTAAGTGACTTGCCCAGGGTCACACAGCTAGTAAATATCTGAGGCCAGATTTGTTCTTATACTTACCTTATTGTAATACTATTGAAACAAAGATTTCAATATCTTTCCAAGGTTTTTCATTCACTCTCCAGGCTTATTATGCCTGAGATGAGTGGCCTCCAATGTTTTCCCCTTTAATAGTGGGGCAGAGATGAGGTAAGGAAAGAAGATTCTGGTCCCTTTAGTATCTTCATTGAATACTAGAATTTCTGGGTTCTGAGCCATTGAATTCCAGCTCTGTTTAATACAAGCCTCAGAAGACAACGAAAGGAATGTGTTCATAATCATCATGAGGGGATTCCTGTGAATGGGAGAAACTAAGGCCAATTTCTCTGAAAAGCAGAGTTCTCTCCTTTTACTTGGCATAATCTGTCTCCAATGTCATCATCTCCTAGGAATTAAGGCCAGTCTTTGATCATCGAAAAAAAAGATAGGTTTAATGTTTATCCCAAGGGTCCTTCCTCATTTCTGAGTATCCTCAACCTCTCTTCAGGAGAGCTCCCCATACCTCTGATCTTTCTTATCGCCACCCCCACCCGGATTGATTTGTTTTATATCCTATCCCTTTGGGACTCTGTGACAGACCATTCAGGGTAATAACAAGGAAAGAATAAGGTCTGCAGGGAACAGGATAGGTGGAGGAGTCAACCTTTTGACATACTTAACTTACCCTTTGGTCCAGATAAAATGGCCTTTTTGCTGTTCCTCATATACAACACTCATTTCTTACCTCCGAAACTGTGCATAAGTTGTCATCCATGTCTAGAACATATTCCTTCCTCACAAATACCAATTAGAATTGCCAGTTTCCTTCAAAGCTCAAAGCTAGGTGGTACAACTGAGCACTAGGCCTAGAATTAAGAAGACCTGAATTCAAATCTAGCAGATACTTACTAACTGTGTGACCCTGAGCCAAAAGCCATTTAACCTCCGTTTGCCTCAGTTACCTCAGCTGTAAAATGGAAATAATGCTGCCTGCCTCCCAGGCTTCTTATAAAGATCAAATAGGATATTTGCACAGTGCCTGGCACATAGTAAATAGGCTCCTAATAAATGCTTATTTCTTTCCTTCAAATGTCACCTCCTATGTGAGTCCTTTTCTGATCCCCCTAGATTCTAATTTGACTTGTATATATTTGTATGTGTGCCTGTTGTATTTGTCGTCTCCTCCTACAGAATGTAAGCTCCTTGAAGGCAAAGATAGTTTCATTTTTTGTCTTTGTAACGCAGCACCTAGCATAGTGTCTGACACATAGTAGCTACTTAATAAATGTTTCTTAAATGATTGACTCATTGTAACAAATAATCTGAAACACACTTTGATTCGCAAGTTTCAGCACATGCCACCTCTTGGTGCTAAAATTCTGGTGCTACATTTTAGGAACAACATCAAAAAGCTAGAGCTCTCCAGGAGTGACCAGGATGCTGAGAAAACTATGCTGACCTTCAGCTGAAGGAGTTTGGAATGTTTATAATGGAGAAGAAAAGACTTAAAAGACCAGAGAAGTTCTCTGGAAATATTTGAAGGATTGTTCCATAGAATAGCTAGCATTTATGCCATACTTTAAGGTTTGAAAAGTGCATTGCACGTGTTTACTGGATTAATCCTCACAACAACCCTGTGAGGTGTTATTATTATCCCCATTTTGCAGATAAGGAAACTGAGATGCAGAGAGGTTAAGTGACTTGTCCAGGGTCATACATTTTTAAATGGCAGTGGTAGTCTTAGAACTCAGGTCTTCCTGAATCCAAGGCCTGCACTCTGGTACTTCCCCAGCTAGCTATGAAAGAGAGCTAGACATGCTCTGCTTGGTCTCAGAAGACAGAATTAAGAGCAACACATGGAAATTGAAGAGAGGCATGTGTAGAAAAAGACTTCCTCATGGTGAGATCAGTCCCAAAAGAGGAATTGGACTCTCAGGAATCATTAGTTCCTCTCTTCCTGGAGAGAAAAGTTTTCCAGTGGAAGGTTAGTGACACAATACAAGGAAGGAAGGAAGGAAGGAAGGAAGGAAGGAAGGAAGGAAGGAAGGAAGGAAGGAAGGAAAGAAGGAAGGAAGGGAAAAAGGACAGAAGGGAGGGAGGAAGGAAGGGAATAAGTATTTATTAAGTGCCTACTATGTTCCAGACAATGCTTTAAATGAAATATAATCTCATTTGATCCTCACAACCCTTGCAGATAGGTACCATTATTAGCCCCATTTTACAGTTGAGGAGACTGAGGCAAACAGAGATTAAACAACTTGCCCAAGATCATACAGCCAGTAAGTGTCAGAGGCTGGATCAGAATTCAGGTCTTCCCTGACTCCAGGTCCAACACTATCCACTGTGCCACCTAGGGATTCTTGACCAGCTGTAGCAGGGTTGGACTGAAAGGCTTCCGGGATCACTTTGGATTCTGCAACTCTATGCCTCAGCCTGAAATTTGAGAAACACCTTTTATCTTTCCCTTCCCTTCCTTTTCATGTTGTCATAAACATAGTTCCTGTCACCATTTCTGTCTGAAGGGGCTGCATGAGAAGGGACAAAGGATAGAAAGCACCTTCGAAACCCAAGGCTCTCTTAGCACCTAGGTGCCCAAAAGAAAGCTGGGCAGGGGTTAGGGAAGGCAGGGAGGGAGAACATTGACAGCTCCCTTCCCCAGTAGCAGAAGATTTCAGACAGCGTAAAGACACAGAACTTTTACTACATTTAAAAAAATAAAGTGGCAGATTTTTATGATTTAAGAAAATTGTAGTATAGCACAGATTGTACTCATTTGTAACCAACTGTCTCTTAAGAGGGAAGGGGAGGAGTCTTAAGTACTATTATTTTCAATAAATATTAAGGCAGTAAATTTGGAGATGGAAGCTGTAGGGATTATAACAAAAATTCTCTCTCCTTATGTTGTTTCTCATGCATAAAACCAATGCAATGTATTTTCTGCCTAGAGGTGGGGAAGCTATTTTTTCTGTTTGCTCTCCATCCTTGTCCTTGGCTACACTATAAAATCCAATTCAAATGTCACCTCCTTCATTTATTCCTTCCCTGCCCCACCCCCAGCCACTTGATCACAACCTTTCACCTCAGAACTAGTACAACACCTTCCTATTGCACTTGACTATATTATGATGTATTACAGTAACCTGTCTTCCTGTCTTATTCTGTACCAGACTGCATCCCCACCCCCCAACCTCCCAGCACTTAACACATGGCTCTACGCAGAGTAATAACTATGAGCTAGCACTTATATAGTGCTTACTATGTGTCAGGCACTGCCCTAAGTGCTTTACAAATATGTCATTTATTCTCACAGCAACCATGGGAAGTAGGTGCTATTATTATCCTCATTTTATAGTTGAGGAAACTGAGGCAAACAAAGGTTAAATGACTTGCCTAGGGACATACAGCTAGTAAATATCTGAGGCTGTATTTGAACTCAGGTCTTCTAAACTCCAGGCCCAGTTCGATGCACCTAGCTGCCTTAGTGACTATTAAGTAGGGAAAATTTCTGGAAGCTTAGGTATTAGGCTCATGTCTAGGATCTCCCCAAAAGGCATTAATATAGCCCCTTCTAGAAAAGTTATTCCGTGTATGTGATAGTAAATATCAAGTATAGGACAGCTATTTATTTCTTCCCAACAAAAAAGAAATGCTTAAAACACAAAAGACTCATAAGCATGAATTGATAAATTCTTAAAATATGAAACAGTAATCCATCAATCCTATTATATTCTTCAGGGAGGTAGGAAAGACTGGGACTCATGCATTCAAAGGACTCCCAAGATCCCATAAACAGATACAAAAAACACACGAAGTACTCCAAGGACTCATAGAAGCCTATAAACAGATACAGAAACACATGTTACTCATCACCTCTATTATACTCTCCAGGAGATAAAGACTCCTGGGAGATTTGTGGGACTGCTGAACAGAATGCGTTTTCCTTTTAGTCAGCACTGTCTGAGCAGAAACTCAAGGTATGCATCTGGCTAGCCAGTTATGATTTGGGTTTCCAGCATACAGGATGATCGCATTATCCTCTCTTCCAGGTTTTAGAAAGCATCTCCCATTGCCAGCAGCACTCAAACTCTGGACCTCCAGAATTCAAGCTCATGAGGTAGTCGCCATGGCTAGAACATCTGTCTCGGGATCACTGATTGATCTGCGCTCAGGAAAAGAAACACAAAGCAAAACAGGCAAACAAGGACTTAAGGGCCAATCTACTTAAACACCTGTACTTAGTGCCAGGCAAATACATCTGCTTTAGCTGCTATTGGGTAAGGAGAGAGGGAAGAGGAGGGAGAGGGGAAAGGAAAACCCTGCACCCCATCAGGAAATTCAAGGCAGATTTATTGTAGTTCTAAATCACATGTTCAATGAAGGGGAAGAGAAAGAGAAATGATGACTTTGTCTTCTCTTTTCAAAGATTACTAAGTGGGCACCTTCTTGATCAGGCACCAATCATGCACAACATAGCCAGGGCCAGGGAGAATAATAAAAAGCTTCTTGTTAGGGGCCTGCACATAGGCCCATCCCCAGGCATGTTTCCTCAGATTTTCCCCCTCCACTACACCATCTCAAAGTATAAGTCCAATTGGGACCAGTAAGGGATTGCTGTGTCATCTCAAAGTGTAGGTCCTTCATTGCTAAGTCAGAGCACTTGTGGACTACCAGAAGAGCCCAGGTCCATGAATGCCTGAGGGGGATGACCTGCCACCAAGCCCCAGTCCAGCATCTGAGGAGTGGTTCCCCTATAATCACTATCACACATACAAAGTAAATTCCAGGAGGAGGGCACAGGTCTAAGGGCAGTTTGTTAATCATAAAACAGGGTTTTCAGAGGGCACAATGCATAGCAGCAGGGCATTGCTCTTGGTCCTGACTAATGATGAAGGCATGGAGGTGGGGTGGGGATCCTAAGACCAAATGAAGTAAGAAATATATAAAAGAAAGAGCAACTATTATTTTACTATTGTATTAAACCAATTGTTAAATTGGTACCCAGGTTTTCCTATTCTATGTCTTCATCAAGGTCCAGCTCCTGTGGAAAGTCAGCCTCTAAAGGACAGGACTGATTGAGATTACTCCTAATTCTCAGGGAACATGCATTTTGATCTTGGACCAGACCTCACCCAACTAGGAGATGTTATTTCTGCTTAGAATATAAACAGAATCCAGCCTAAGAGAGTTCTTACCCCAGAAGAAATGAGCCCCTGTCATTGTACCCCTCCATTGTTATTGTTGTGTTTGTCCTTTGTTCTCGAAGAGGACCATGACATCAGGGAAATGATGACGTGACTTGCAGTCGACGTTGATTTGAGTGAGGGAGGGCTGTGCAAGGTCACCAGCCTCACTTTCTCCTCTAGAACCATCTTGGTCCAGTGGCCAGATATTCATCAGGATGACTGGAGATGGCCCAGGATGCATTGGGAGACTCTGGCCCTTTTAGGCTAAGGTCTTTCAGGGTTCTCACTTTTAGTGAGGTAACGCTCATTCAGTGATTAGACCTTCATTAGATTTTAGTTTTAGGAGAAAACCAACCAGAGTGGTCCGTATGGAAATGGATTTCATTTTCCAGATTGCTAGAGGAAGCTTAAGTCTCCTGATCAAGCCATGTTCTCAACAGGAGGAGCTGAAGACTTCTAGCCCACCTCCTCATTAAACGTCCATCAATCAGGGTTGATTTTCAGTTGTGAAGGGAATTCCCTTTCAAGAATTATTTAAAGTTTTCAGGCTCTCTGTGTCTTTTGTCTCTGGCTATCAAGAGAAACCACTGACCATCAATTTATTGACTATTAGCTAGTCTAATTAATAAATTGATTATTTGCTACCCAGAAACTCTGTCTCTTGGGGTTTTTCATTCATCGCAGAGGAAAGGAATGTTTGAGCTCCTCAGCCTCAGTCTGGTTGACAAGATCAGCTGATGGGGAAGAAGGAGGCAGAAGGGTCTTTGTTCCTAGACTGTATCTGTTGTGGAGTAAGAGGAGTAGCAGGGCAAATGTCTGGTTCCTGGGCAAAGCAGGCATCAGTAAAGTCCTGAAGTCAAAATGGTTATAAATCTGCTCAAGCTCACACAGGAAATAAACAGCAAAACTAGGATTTGTACCCAGCTCCTTTGATTTCAAATCAAGTACTATTTTAAAAATAGCTTCTAAATAATCAAGGCTGGGCGGAGAGTCCATCCTCCCCATGCGGGCAGCCCCTATGGCAGTCATTGAGCTGGGGCAATGGCTGCCTTCTACCTTAGGAGATAGAGAGGCCAAAACCAGATGTGGGGAAACATAATAGATCCAGAGCATCAGGGCCCTGTAAGGATGCTTGTTTGAGAAGACCCAGCACTTTCCGAACTCAGTCTAACGGTACCATTTCCCTTCCCTACTAGCAGAATGATGAGGTATGTAAATAAAACCTCTTTGAGAAACTTAACCAATGTCCTTATTGGCCCCCACTAGCATTCAAATTTTATTTGCTTAGAATATTGATGGTACCACAAGCCAAATGGGAAACTGCTAAAGTATTTCCCCATGCTAGGCTTGATAACATTCTAAATTCCCTTGCTTAATGGACTCGAGGATTCTGTTATCTGTTAGAAAATGTCAGAGCTCCTGGAGAAGAGAACAAAACCCTCCCATTGCCTGACAGGGAGGAGGCCACCATTCACAGCATCTCCACTGCCAGTATGGTTTTCCAATCTGTTTTGCAAACAACGTTACTGTGAAATAAATATTTCCAAGGAGTCCATGGATTCTTCTACTGAGAAGTCACCTTGTGCAAGGAATATAGATGACCAGAACCTGAAATCTCCTCTAGAAATCAGCACCACTGCCTGACCACCCCCCCAACCCCCACGAGGTAACCACCTGACTGTTCCTTGTCCATAAATTCCTCTCCCATCAAAACCCTTCTCCATTTAACTTGAAAGAAAGATGACAGCCACATTGTGCAATGGATAAAATGTCATGTTTAGAGTCAGCTCGAATCCTGCCCCAGGCATTTTCTAGTTAGATGACTAAGTGGTTCACTTAACCTCTCTCAACCTTAGTTTCTTCATCTGTAAAATGGATATATATATGTATATATATATATATATATATAAATGGAGATAATAATTTTATATTATATCTATATGGTAGGGGATGAGCATATTATGATATATTATATGTATAATATATTATAATCTATTATATAATATATATAATAATATATATAAATGGACATCATAGTACCTACCTCCCAGGGCTGAGGATTAAGTGAGATAGGGTAGATAAAGTTCTTTGCAAAGCTTAAAACACAATACAAATGGTAGCTATCGTTATCATTACTACCACAATCTCTATTACCTCATTAGCAAGTCAATTCAATTCCACAACTTTTACTAAGACACAAAGCCCAGATTGTGGGACCTATGCCAGGTGCTGAGGCTCCTGGCAAGGCTCTCAAATAGGAAAATCTTCCATTGGATCCATTATTTCATTAATGTGAATTAAAAATCACCCTTTCTCATCTACCTGCTTGAATTTCATCCACAACTGTGAAGCAACTAGGTGGTATGATGTACTGGACCTGGAGTCAGAAAGACCTGAGTTCAGGTCCAACCTCAGATACTTACTAGCTGCAAGTAACCCTGGGCAAGTCACTTAAGTTCAATCTGTCTCAGTTTCCTCAACTGTTAAATTGGGATAATAATAGCACCTGCCTCCCAGAGTTGCTGTGAGAATTGAATGAAATAGTATTTGTAAAGTAATTACCACAGTGCCTGGAGCACTATATAAATGCTTACTCCTTTCCCAACCTTCCCCCTTCCATGGCTTCCTTGTCCATGTGGAGTAGGTTCACCATGGGCAGTGCACCCAATGTGCCGGAAGGTTTATTTGCTTTCTCTTGACCTTGTGATAATCCCAGTGAAGCACATGGGCTTTCTGAAGGTTGTTTCTCACTCACTCTGGTGATATTCTTTTTCATTTGTTCATTTCTTTGAAGACATCCTTTACATCTCTTTTCCTCCATAATGCCTTCTCTAATAACTCTGTTCTGGACACAGAAGCTTCAAATGAGAAAGTTTCTCCACTACCTTCCATGGAGCTCATTTTTTATGTCCAACCTCATCTGAAAGATAGAAAAACAGTTTCAGAGAAGGGGAAACAATCCTCTAGGCTCACCATTGTCACCGTTCTATCCCAAACAAGAGCTTGGCCTGAACTTCTGGCATACCATGAGGTTGTTCTTGTCCATGGACTATTTTGAGGTAAACATAAAGCTCTTTCTACCCCACCCCCCAAAATAACTCTAGTCACCATTCACCACCAAAAAATAAAGCAGAATTAACAGGATGATGCTGCCAATCAAGGATTTCAGGAGCAGATGATTAATTAGTTACAGGAAGAGAAGCACAGACCTCATTCTATATATAAGAGACCTGTCTACACACTTGGGGAACCACATGGATCACTTGTTCATGATTATGTTCTTTGGGGGCAGGAGGAAAACACCACATGTGCTTGAATAAATATAAGAATCATAGACTTATAGCTGAAAGGGTCCTTAGAGATCATTGATCTCACTCCCACATTTTACACATGAGGAAACTGAGGCAAAGAGAGGTTAAGAGAACCACCAGGGTAACCATGTCAAGCAGCCAGCCTGCCTATGTGCAATGTCCAGGTTCTATAGCTAGTCTCCATGATTAGGCATTACAGTTTGTGTGTGTGTGTGTGTGTGTGTGTGAGAGAGAGAGAGAGAGAGAGAGAGAGGCGGGGGGAGGGAGGGAGGAAGGAAGGGAGAGGACAAATGGGAAAGCGATCATCATTTCACCGTTTTCTGTCAGCTTCTCTATCCATGAAACAGGAAAATCAGCTAGACTCCAAGAGATGCTGGGAATAGTAATCCCAAAGACCACATGTCTACACAGGAATGCCCTCTAATAGGGAAATACAGGAAAACTGTAACAGCTGGGGGAAAATCCTCACTAAGAAGTTGGATGACAAGGTGTTAATCAGATCAGTTAGTACAGTGAAATGTGAAAATAGGTGTACAGAGTGTGGGACCTACTTTCCAACTCGATATTCAATTCAACCAGCATTTATTAAGCACTTTAAATATTCAAGGTACTATGAGTTAAGCCCTGGGGAAACAAACACAAAAGATGAGGCCACCCTTTCCCTCATTGAGCTTATATTCTGCTGTGGTGTGTGAGTAAGGAATGATACCACATGTACCTGAATAAGTATAGTATAGGGATCATAGATTCGCAGCTGAAAGCAAACTTGAAAATCATTGAGCCCAATCCCCTTCCCCATTTTACAGATGAGGAAATTAAGCCTCAGTGACTTGACCCAGCTAATAAGCATCTGAAGCCAGGTTCAAACCTGGGTCTTCCTGATTCCAAGTCCAGTGAATGCTCCATTCCTCACGCTGTGCTGCCTCTCAGGAAAATGAGGAGAAAGAACACAGACTATGGTGATTATGAAAATCTTCACCAAGCAGGTGGCACCTGAAGGGAGCTTTGAATGGTTCAGACTTTGCAGACTGTAGGCACACAGCCTAATGGAAACTCACTCCCAGATTCGAGTGAGCCTGGAAAGGGACAGAGCTGGAAGGGACCTTAATTTTTTTGGTTACAGGACTGTAGGATACAGAACTGGAAAGGACCTTCATGAGGCCAAAGAGCTTCAGTTACTTGCCACAGGAACCAGAATCAGAATCCAGTTCTCCTGACCACCAAGCCAGGGCTCTTTCTACTCTAACACCTATCTTAAATGCACTGTCCTGGCAAGAGGTGTCACCCAGACTCCACTTCTTTGTCTTAACACTAGCACTAAATTCCTGGCACCAAACATTCCTCAGCAATTCATACCAGATATGTTTTTTTTTCCTCTCAACCCTATAGAATTCATCTATCTCATTCCTTCACCACCCGGAAAATTCTCCCATCCTCCATGTTTCAAATCAACCGAGGCAGAATGTGAGAAGCTGCATCTTATAAATAGCAGTGTTGACACAACTTTAAATAATGTGTCATTGAGAACTTAATTACCCCACAGCAAAGCTATAATTATGAGACGCCTGGTGTGTGACAGAATCTAGGCCTGTGACTCACTCAGCAGCCCTGGGTTAATGGGTAAAGCTGCTGTTGGCATGGGATTCAAGCAGCAACATCTATTCCAGTTTCTTCTGAAATGCAAAGCCCCTTCCAATCTGTTTCATAAGTGGAATCACAGACCCTCAGAGCCGGAAGAGACCTCAGAGGCCTCTTAGTCCAACTTGTACATAAGCAAGAATCACTTGTATCCCCAATGAGTGCTCATCTTACCTTTGCCTGAAGGTCTCTAGGGAGAAGAAACTGACCAGCTCCTGAACCAATATTTTCCATTGCTGGACAGCTCTAATTATTAAGCAAGCTTTAAACTCTCTCTCTCATTCTCTCTCTTTCCCATTCTCTCTCTCATTCTCTTCTCTTTCCTATCTCTCTCTCTGTCTTTCTGTCTGTCTGTGTTTCTATATCTCCTTGTCTCTCTCTGTCTACCTCTGTCCATCTCTCTGTCTCTGTCTTTCTCTCTCTCCCTCTCTCCATCTCTCCCCCTTTCATCTACCTTTCTATATACTCTTTATCTGTTCTTTCATCTGTCATTGATAAAAACCTTAAATAGCACAGTCACAAACATAGGATACCCCATTAGAGTCCTCCTTTCAGTTGACTTTGGACTACTTTTGGTATACTGTGAATCGATATGACTAGAATATAATTTAGCTTATATCTCTTCATCTACAAGAATAACATAAAAGACTGTCATATGCTTTGTTGAAATCTAGGTACATTATGCCTACAGCTTTTCTCTGATCTTCTAATCCAGTAACATTAAAAAAAAAAAAAGGAAATGAAGTTAGTCTGGCATGACTTGTTCACCATTTTTGTGACTGCATCTTCACAAACCACCCTTTCAATGACAAGTTTTAGAATTTTGCCAGACATCAAAATCAAATTCAAGATTCTTATTCTCTCTCTCTCTCTCTCTCTCTCTCTCTCTCTCTCTATATATATATATATATATATATATATATATATATATATATATATATATATATATATGCATGTGTGTGTCTGTCTGTCTCTATATCTCTTTGTCTCTGCCTACCTCTGTTTATTTGTCTATCTGTCTTTCTGTCTCTCACTCTCTCTCACTCTGTGTGTGTGTGTGTGTGTGTGTGTGTGTGTGTGTGTGTGTCTTTCTCTTGCAGGACCTTCTTTGTTCTCCATGAGCTTTCATCCACCATTTTGTTCATTAGCTTGAGATGTAGTTCATCCAGTCTGATAATTTGATTTCCTTTAGATCAGTTAGATGTTTGGGGGTTTTTCCCCCACCTCCTCACTTAGATTAAGTTTCAGTTCCCATTTGTGGTCTGTCCTTTCCAAACCAAAGATCATTCTCTTTGATAGAGAAAAAAAGAAAGTGTTAGGTAATTCTGCCTTTTCTCTGTGTCATCCTTTATCATTGCCCAATATACCCCAAGAAGTCCAATTTCTTCTTTGAGCCTCCTCTTTTACTCCCCTTTTTCCATTGTTCTTTGCATTCATTCATTACCAGCCTCAGCTCTTTCTGGATTTTAGCACTCCTGGTATTATAGCTACAAAACCATTCTACCCTTTTGGTAACCATCTTCTATTACCTGTCCTTGTCTTCATCTTCTATACATGGCTTTTTAAAATTAAACTTAGTTCCTGTACATCTATGTGAATTTCTTTAGACAGCTCTATTTTTTCTCCCTTATTAAAATAATTTCTGTTTACATCCTTAGGATTTCATTCTGGGGAACTTCCCATTCTTCTTGGACTGACTTCTTCTGTGTAGAATTTTAAGCCCTGTGATTCTACCTATCAAAACTTATCCTTCAAAACCCTATGACATCTGCTCTCCCAAAATCCAGCATGAGTGTCAGATTTCACTTAGATCTTCTCAAGTTCTCCATTACAAATTCTAAGATAGAGAGATCACTTCCCTCCAAGATTCTCACTAATTCTCCCTCATCCACCATTTCTCTCTTGTTGGTCAAAATTGGATCCAGTATAGCATTGTTTTCCCAACTTTTGAAAAATATTGTTGTTCATTCTCCATTCTCAAAGAGGACCGATGATAGGGGGTGGGGGCACAGCCAAGATGGTGGCTGGAAAGCAGGGACTTGCTTAAGCTCTCCCCCAGGTACCTCCAAACACCTATAAAAAAATGGCTCAACAAATTCTAGAGCTGCAGAAACCACGAAATAGCAGAGAGAAGCAGAGCTCCAGCCCAGGACAGCCTGGATGGTTGCTGGGAAGGTTCTATCTCACAGAGCTGGGAGTGGAGCAGAGCAATCAGAATATATGTCATCTTGGAGGGGGTAGGGTAGAAATGGGGAGAAAATTTGTAATTCAAAATCTTGTGGAAATCAATGCTGAAAACTGAAAATATTAAATAAATAATAAAATGATAACAAAAAAAATTTAAAAAAGAGGACCAATGACATCATGGGTGATGTCTTGACTTGCAAGTGAACTGGATTTAAGGGGGGCAGATCTGTGCAAAATCATCAGCCTCACTCTTTCTTCCAAAGTCATTGGAGTTCAGTGGCAAGACATTGGCAATGACCCCAAATGCAGTGGGGAGCCTTGGCCCTTTTCCTTTGAAGAATAAAGTTATCATTAAAGCAAGCCAGTCTTCTCTGATTTGGGGAAAAGAGGGCCCCAGCAGATGAGTGGATAATTGAAATGCTCCATCGCTATATCATGCATGTGTTCTAAACTTCTTTTCTAAACTCTTCCATTTTCTCCTTCTATTCAAATCATTAATGATATGTTCCTATAGTATTCACTAAAATGTTGTTCTTGGTCCTTTCCATTCTAAGCCCTGGTATTCCTCACATATGTATAACTTCTTAATGTTGAGTAATCCTACACACACACACACACACACACACACACACACACACACACCCCTAACCTATTGAAAGGCAGACGCTTTCAGAACCCTATTCCAGTCATAAGTGCCATCCCGCCAGGTCTCACTGACATTCAGGAGAGCAGTATAAGAATGTGAGGACAGCTTTTCTAAGACTTTCCCCACTGCTCTGAATACAGCACAGAGCATGCAAATCCTAGCCCTGGGATATAAGGGCTATCAGATTTAGAAACCCAGAATCCTCTCAGTTTTTGGTCCAGCTTAAAGGGTGGTTTTCCTGTAGTGGTCCAGGGTAACAGGCTTCAAGGCTGCCTCTTCTCTATCCATTTGTCAAATTTCTGGAGCAAAGTCAAAGTGTCATCCAAAGAGTTTGTAACTATAACTTTGTAACTATAAATGCCCTTCAGCCATTGTAATGGCCCTAAACTTGTAGAAGAGCAGGGGAAGTATCAGAACCCAGGAAAACAAAGCCCCAAGGAGAAGGAGGACTGAAGAAAGTAGACAATGAAAAAGCCTATTAGCAATTCAGCTTCAGATCCGGGTTACAGGGCCATCACCTCGGCATCCTTGACCTCCTCCTGGCTCTCTCCCTCTCCTCATACAAATATTATACTAAGCATTGGGAGGATCCAGTAGGAAGGAACCAGGCCTTCTCTTGAGACTTGTGTCACCCAGGCAAGCCATGTAGCTTCCCTGCATCTCAGTTTTCTCCCTGTAAATTGAAGTAGTTAGACTATATGACCTCTGAGCTCCCTTCCAGCCCCACACCCATGATCTTCAATGTCTGCTTCTCAGGCAGACCTGGCCACCATCATAGAGAACTCTCCCTGAGAACAAAAGAAATACAACCCTAAAAGCGACTTTAGAGCGATCCCTCACTCAACCCCACCCTCCGGGTTTTTCCTCCCCAGAACCACACCGTGATTTCAACAGGTGAAATTAAAGGAAGAAAAATTAGAAGACATAGAGAAAAGATGTTCAGCAAACCGTTCAGGACATGAGCCCAAAGATGAGATAAGGCAAGAGCAGAGTTAAGGAGACCCTGATTAGCAAGACTGCAGCTTCCCTCCAATTAATTAGGAAGCCCTTCAGCGACAGGTAGTGATTGAGACAGTGATGATGGATACACTCAATTAGTTCTTCACAAGCAGCAGTGCCAAGGTCTCAGCTGGGAATAATAGTTCATAGCTAATGATCAATGACCCAGACCTGGGACACAAATTAGGAGTGACAGGGAGTGCCAAGGAGCAGGTTCCCAGAAAAGCTGAAATGCAGAAGGCTCAGGGAATCTCCTAGGAAAGAGTCACCTGCCAACGTGCAGAGGAAATATCCAACGTCAGAAAGACCACTCGATTCCACAAGGCCAAGAGATCCATTCTGAGCCTAAGGAGATTGGACTAAAGTACTGGTATGTGCTAAAGGGACTTGAATAGAACAGAGTAAAGGGCCAGGATGGGGGTTTTCATTCTCTCACAACCAGGCAAACTTTTTCTTGAGAAGTTCCTGTTGCCAGTTTCAAGACTTGATTTGCCACTTACCTCCTGTTCAAACTTGGGCAAATAACTTTACATCTATGGCCCAAGTTTATTCATCTTTCTTTTGGGGGGGGGCAGGGCAATTGAGGTTAAGTGACTTGCCCAAGGTCACCCAGCTAGTAAGTGTGCCAAGTGGCTGAAGCCGGATTTGAACTCAGGTCCTCCTGACTCCAAGGCCGGTGCTCTACTCGCTGTGCCACCTAGCCGCGCCGAGTTTATTCATCTTTAAAATGAGAGAGTTGGACTAAATGGTACCTTAGGCCCCTTCCAACTCTAAATCCAGGGCCCCATGATATTTTAGAGGGGTTAAAAAAAACCTTCCTGCAAAGTTAATTGATCCCAAAATGACTATACCTCCTTTGGGGCCTGAGGTACTAATAGGATGGGATCATAGCATCACAGATCTAAAGGTGGAAGGGACCTAGAAGCTATCTAATCCAGCCTCCTCATTTGACAGAAGAAGAACTGAGACCAAAAGAGGTGTAGTAACTTACCCAAGGTCACATGGGTAGTAAGTATCAGAGATAGAATTTGAACCCAGTTCCCTTCTACTCCAGAGCCAGGATTATCCCTCCATAGAGCTTCTCTCTTTTGAATAACCCATTTCTCCTACCAAGGATAATCACTAGAAACTATTGTTCCATCCTCCCGGAGTTATTATTCTGACCTTCTGTTCTGTGAGTCCTATCTCCTCACAGGAGCTCATGACCCATGACCCTTCCTGGGCTTCCTCCTATTGTCATGAAAATGTGGAATATTTTTCTAGGACAGAAGACCACCCCATTGGCAAACCTAGGGGTGTACTAAATGGCTCCTAATGTCTCTTCCAGCTCCAAATCTATTTTCTAGGATCTGCAGAAATCTACAACCTCAGTATTAATATCATCCCCCCAATCTTGAAAGATCCATCATATTCTAGGAATACAAATACGAGTAGAAAAGTAGAAAAGGAGCTTACATTCTAAGTCATGCAAAGTAATAGAACTGTTTTGCCTTAGGAAAGGAAGAGAATAAGTAACATGCCCTCTTTTTCAACAAATGACTTCGTCTCTTGCTTTACAGAGAAGATGGAGACCATCCAACATGAGTTGCCTCAGAGCTTCTGTTCTCCCACTCATCCTGTCCTTTCCTCTATTCTCAAAGGAAAAGGTGGGCCTCCTCCTTACCAAGACTAAACCTTCCAGCTGTTCTCACTCCCATTCCATCTTATCTCTTAGGACTTTAGCCGTCAATCATATACTCACTTTCTTTCCTCTTCCATCTTTTCCTCTCTCCTAGATCATCACATTCGGCATGAAAATATGCTCAAATTCTCCTTCTGCTAAAACATCTTTTTGACCTTGTCACTCTCTCAAACTGTCATCCAAACTCTTCTTTCCTTCACTGTTGTTCACATTGCTAAAAGGAGAAGCCTCCTCTCACTGCTTCTGCTTGTCATCCTTTACTCACTCCTCAGTCTCTTGAAAACTGGCTTCTGTCTCCACTTCTCTATTATAACAGTGTTCTCCAAAGTCAGCAGTCACCAAAGCCACAGGCCTTTCTTTCTGTTTTCATCATCGTTGACCCATGTAGTTTTGGACAGACTTGACTACTATCCCCTCTTCCTTGATACATTCTCCTTCACTGGTTTCCATGGCATTGCTACCTCCTGGTTTTTGTCTAATTTCTCTGAACACTCTGCATCATCTCATCAACCCTTAAAAATGTGTGTACTCCAAGCTTCTGTCATTGGCCCTCATTCTTATCTTTCTTGGTTAACTTCCCTGATGAACTCATCTACTCACACTCATGTTTTC
>CM053625.1:26317024-26328998 GCA_028646595.1 Phalanger gymnotis | reverse complement strand
GCAAACTACTCCAGTATCTCTGCCAAGAAAATGCCAAGTATGCTCATGAAGAGTTCGACAGAACTGAAACAACTCAACAATATATGCCAGAAACTGTCAAACACTATGGATCTCAAGGACCTCATATTCTAGTGGAGGAGATAGCACACGAACAATTATGCACATACAAGATACACACAGGGTAAACTGGAAGTATTCTCAGAATGAGGACAGTAGCATTGAGGACAAGGAAAGCTTCTTGACAAAGGTGGGATTTTAGCTGAAACTCAAAGAAAGCCAGAGAAGCCAGTATAAAGAGGCAATTAGAGAGAGCATCGTAAGCATGGGGAAAGCCAGGAAAAATATACAGAGCTGGAAGATGAAGAAGGCATGTGCCAGGAATAGTAAGAAGGCCAGTGCCCCTACATCAGAGTTTTGAAAGGGAATAGAATATAAGAAGAGTAGAAAGGTAGGAAGGGGCCAGATTTTGAAGGGCTTTAAAAAGCCAAACAGAAGATTTTATATTTAAACCCAGAGGTTCAAAGGTCATTCCAGGGAATGAAGTTTATAAACTGGAGTTTATTGAATAGGGGAGTTGTTGGTCAGATCACTTTGACAACTGAACGGAAGGTGGATTGGCATGGTGTAGTAGGAAGGTCGAATTTATGATCTCAAATATAATCATGTATATGTTTGAATGGTCCGAAATCACAAGATATGAGAGATTCTCTAAGGAGAAAACAACAAGAAATTTATTTAGGCCCCACCACAGCAAAAACTTGAACCAGCCTCCCCATTCCAACATCTTGACAAAAAGACTCCAGGCCCAGAAAGCCCATTTCACAAGGGCAACTAGGAGGCCACAGAAAAGCAAGAGAGTATTTCGCCAAGTCATGTTCACTGGCCTCACGTTCCTGCTCGCACTCAGGTAAGCCCGCTTCCACACCTTCCTCCGCCGCCGCCGCCGCCGCCGCCGCCGAAGTTGTCTCCTGGCTCACCCCTCCTCGCAGCCAAGCTTCCGGTGTTCTCAAGCCCCGCCTCAATGACCAGAGACCATAGGTTCCCGAGCTGGCCCCTCCTAAGTCACCAATCCACACCCACACAGGTTTCACACCTGACAGGGCCCTGGGCCTGGGGCTTAGCACTTAACAGCTGAAAGTACTTCCACTCAAAAGAAACAAAAGCCATGCTAATGAGACAATTTTGCTTAACACCACACATGGGGAGAGAAATGAGGCAGGGAGACAAACCAGCAGGCCATAGTCCAGGCATGAGGTGATGGAAGGACTTGAACCAGAATGGTGTGAGTGTCAGAAGAGAAGGTAGTATATGAAAGAAGTGTTATCAAAGCAAAATCACCAGAATTCAAAAACAGATTGGATATGGGCGTGAAAGAGAATGTGGTATTGAGAATGGCACCTAGATTGCAAACTTGGACAACTGGGAAGATGGTGGCACCCTCGACAATAACAGAGAAATTTAGAAGATGAGGAAAACTGGTGGGAAAGATAATAAGTTCAATTTAGGACATAGGGAGTTTAAGAAGTCTCCCCAGAGTTCAAGACCAATATTTTCAACTGGCTAATTTACGTCTCCACTTATGTACAGTTATTTGTAGGCAGCTAGGTAGAACAGTGGATAGAGTGCCAGTCCTGGAGTCAGGAAGACTCATTTTACCAAGTTCAAACCTGGCCTCAGACACTTAGTAGCTGTGTGACCTTGGGCAAATTACTTAACCCTGTTTGCCTCAGTTTCCTCATCAGTAGAATGAGCTAGAGAAGGAAATGGCAAACCCCTCCAGTATCCTTGCCAAGAAAACCCCAAGTGGGGGTCACAAAAAGTAGGACACAATTGAACAACAGCAAAACGGTTATTTGTATGTTATTTCTTGCATTGGAACATGAGCTCCTTGAGGACAGAGATCATATTTTTTGTCTTTCTTTGTCTCGCCAGTCCTTAGCACAGTGCCTGGTACACAGTAAGCACTTATTTCATACTTGTCAACTACCTGAATCTCTACTTCTCACTTATCTTGATCCTTCTCATATCATTTTTATCTGACTAACCCTCATGTCAGAGACTTCCTCCTGATGTGAAGAGCCTAGGCACACTTTGGGGATGTCTCATTCCTCTGACACATTGTCTGCGCCCTGACAATCTAGAACTTCATTATTAGATTCTCGCCTCCTCCCCGCCATAAAAAAAATAGTCACCAATTCCTTTTATAAACACATAGGCTCACGAAGTTCAAAACACAAGCAGTTTTATTTAAAATTAATGAAAACACATAGGATTTGTACACGTCCGCAGAAAAGAACCAGAGCCTCCAGTAAGTAAACCACTCTTCTCCAAGAGCCTGTGCAAGATTCATAATTTTCAATACTGCCCTGGATAGGGCTCCAGTCAGGAATAGCTGGAGTTTGTTTCCCTAAAATGGCATTCCCTTCCATTGCTTCTGTTTATACCATATTACATATTTCCAGTTCTTACTTCCTACTTCTCGGTACAATTATCATATGTCCTTTCTCTGGGACTCAGTTTCTTCCTCTGTAAAATGAGGGAGAGGCTTATACTAAACAATCTCTAAGTCTCTTCCACTGGTGGCGGGGTAATCTGTGGGAGAGTTGAGAGAGTATATCTCATGTGTGCATGGAGGGATCCTTTCTTGTCACTTAATTTGCTGTTATTTGATTAAATGCCATTTGTTTTGAAATAATGTATCTTTTGGTTAACTAGCAAGTCCCCTTGGTAAAGACTGGAGAGCTATGGTTTTGAGTGGGTGCTGCCCCATGGAGTGCCCCAAACCTTGGGTAACTCTCCTATGCATGTAAGTGTTGGGGTAGAGGGGAGGTACTACACTTATGAGAAGTTTACTCTCACAGGCTTTAAAATAATCATTTAATTCCTTTATTTTCCTCAAGAAAGAATTTAAAACTCACAGCTTCATTCCTCCCACTTGCATATTCTCACCAGGCGTTTTTTTTTAGCCTATTTTCCTTGTGTTTATTACAAGCATGACTTGAGTCCAATGTTTTGGAGGTAACAGTGTCAGAAACTGTGTATTACAAAAATGAAATCATATTGCATCAAAAACAATAAATTTAGAGAAAATTGAGGTCGTAGAAAAGCACCTCCATAGAACGTGTGAATTGTGTCTATAATTGTCATATCCAAATTCGAACTCGTTTTTCTCACTATACTCACCCTTCCACTGAATTTCCCTGTTTCTGTCGAGGGCACCGCCATCCTTCTGGTCACCCAGCTTTGCAATGTAGGAGTTATCCTCAGTTTTTCATTCTCACTTATCCCCCACCCAACCAGTTGCCAAATCTTATCAATTCTACCCCCTCAGCATAACTCTCACATGCCCCCTTTTCTCCATCCTTACAGCCACCAACTTGGTTCAGGCCTCTATCATCTCTCATCTGAACTGTTAGAATAGTCTCCTAACTGATCTCCCTGTAGCTAGTCTCTCCCCATTCCAAGATTCCCTTTATACAACTCCTAAATTTATGTTACTTTAATGCATTTCTAACCATATCGCCTCCTTGTTTAAGAAGCTTCACAGGTTCCTCATTAACTCTAAGATAAAATGCAAGCTTCTGTCTGTCATTTAAAGCCCATGCAGAGCTATTATTGCAGGGAGATCTCTGAAGATGAGAATGCTTTCAGGGGCCAACTGAACAGTCTAAGAATCAAAAAAATCTGTTTATTCATTTGCTTTTCCCTAAGGATTTTTTCTGCCTCCTTCTGCTACCCCACCTTGGTTCCTGAGCAGATACTCCTATCCTCACAAATTCAGCTAAAACTTCTAGATGTGTCTCCAAAGAGCTATCAGTAGGTGTCCCACATCTCACAGGTAGCTAGCGGGGTCTCATCAGCTACCACCAAAACTAGATGACACTTTCCTCTATAATGACTCCAGGTATTATATTGTATTTACGCCATTCCTTCTCTTTTTAAAAGAAGAGGCATTTCTATGAAAATGAATCTATGTGTTTTGACAGATCAGATGCTCAAGGCATCACAGGGAGGAGATTGGAATAATCAGTGCCTGCCTACCCAAAGGTGGCTCTCAGAAACCATACACTCCCAGCCAGCTAACCCTCAGGATAGGAAGGGGGGAAATGAGCTCCTAGGAAGTGAGGATTTGGAGAGCAGCTTCCTAAGTGATAGGAATATCTTCATAAGCCTGCTGAAAGTCATTTTCCTGTTTCCATGCATGTGTCCTTGTGAAGGCAGAATCCAGTGGTGGAAGAAGCCCAGTTCTCTAGGTGAGGATAGGTTTATGAAATTCTCAGTGAGAGGGGATAAGGTCAGGCTATTAAAAAAGGCTGTGTCTACCTTCGAGCTCAAAGTATATTTACCAGATTTAAAACATAGTTACAGACAGAGAAAAAGGGTCACACAGTCACCAAAATATTTATAGCGGCACTTTTTGCAGTTGCAAAAAAAAAAAAAAACCTGGGAAAAATTAATTCAGTGCCAATAGAATGGGGAATATCTAAAGTGCTATATATGAATGTAATGGAATATGGTTACATCTTAAGAAACAATAAAGATGTGAAATTCAGAAAAACATGAGAACATGCATAAAAGCTATTGCTGAGTGAAGTAAGCAGAGCCAGGATAACAATAAACACAACCACTACTGCAATCTAAAAAAAAAAAAATCGAAAGATGCTCAAACTCTAACTCATAGTAATGACCAATCTCATTACCAAATTGCTACAGATATAAATATGTCTCTCTACTTTCAGTAGAGAGTTGGGAGACTACAGATGCAGTACATGCTAAGCATTATCAAATATATTCTCTAGGTCAGTTGATTTTCCTTAAATAGCTTTTTTTGTTGCAAGGGATGGTTAATGTGGGATTTAAGGGGAAATGGCTGTGGTATAAAGAATAAAAGGCATCAATAAAATTTCATAATAAATAAATGAAATAGCACTGAAAAGCAGCAGCCACATACATCCAACAGAACAGCACACAAAACTCTTCTAAGAGGTGGATGGCTCCATACACACATTTAAATGAATAATTAAAATTGTCAATAAACTAAACAATTAAAATTTGTGAATGCTGTGGCTCTAGGGTTAAGTCCAAAGAACTGAAGATGTTTATCCTGGAGAAGAGAAAACTCAGGGAGGACACAACAGACAAAGGCATTGTCTTTGAAAAGCCATAATGTAGAAGGATTATACTTGTTCTGTTTGGCCTCACAAAGATGAACTGGGGACAGCTTTCTAACAAGTTGAGCTACCCATTGGTGGGAGGGACTCTCTCAGGAGGCTGGTGGGTTCTTCTTCATTGTAGGTCTTCAAGGGGAGGATGGGAGACCATTTGTTGCTGTATGGTGGTGGGGACTCTTTAGTGGATTACAGTTGGTAGGTTGGACTAGATGGAAGCTGAGGTTCCTTCCAACTCCAAAATACTGTGGTTCTGTGATTCATTGTCCCCATGAGGGAATCACAGAAAGCTCTTATAAGCTTCCTCCTCACACAACCTCCCCAGACCTCAATTTCCTCATCTGTAAGATGAAAGGATTGGCCTGTATGGTTTCTGAGTTCCTTTCCAGCTCTGTATCTATTATTGAATCAAAGAGAATCCAGAAATAGATCCTGAATCTCACTCTCCCACTTGTATGTAAGTTATCAATGGACCAGTCAGTCAATTACCGTTATTAACTACCTACTATGTGCCGGGACTTGTGCCAAGTGCTAAGGATAAAGAAATGTAAAAAAGCAGTACCTACTCACAAGGAAATCATAGTCTAGTTGTGCAAAGAACATGCAGACAATGATCAACATACAGGATACATACAGGGTAAGGCAGAGGCAATGGAAGGCACTAAGACTGGGAAAGCCTTCCTGCAGAAGATAAGATTTTAGCTGAGATTTGGTGGAAGCAGGAAAATTGAGCCCAGTGGAAACTCCTTTCCTACTCAAAAGTGCCACAGAGACTTCTAGGATACAGACTCAGAGCATGAATATACTGATAAACAATCTAATGTGACTGCCAGCCCAGGTATAGACCAAGAAATCTATAATTATCCTTATGGTCAGCTTATACCAGCTGCTAGCTCAGGTATTGTTGTTGTTTGTCCTTCATTCCTGAAGAGGCCCAATGACATCAGGAAGGTGATGCCATGACTTGCAAGTGAATTGAATTTAAGTGAGGCAGGGTTGGGCAAAGTCATTAGCCTCAGTTTCTCCTCCAGAGCCATCTGGGTCCAGTGGCAAGATATAGATCAGGATGACTGGAGATGACCCCTGATGCAGTGGGAGACCTTAGCCTTTTTAAGCTAAGGTCTTTCCCAGGTCCCAGTTTGTCTGAGGCAAAGCCCATGTGGTGCTTAAGGTGAGGTAAGAAATGAGGCAAAAAATGGCCTCTTTTACCTAGTTAAAAAACAAAACAAAACAACAACAACAATCCTTGAGAGGAAGACCCTCAGGGTTTCTGTTCAAAACAGAAACAATTGCTATTTACACTTACTATGAACCATTAAAACCCAAATGACGACCAATCTGGGGTGGGGACCTATTGTTAGCCAATCAGTGAGAGCCAGAATGATTTGGGTTTAAGGCATGGTAATTAAAGAAAATCAAAAGAAATCTAGCCTATAAATCCCCAGATATATTGTGAGGTTTCAGTAACCAAAATTTATATTCCTTTGGGCAGAGCACCTGCAGGTAGGGGTATGAGTCCCTATGTGGAGCTCAAGTGTAAGAACAGAGGAATCAATCAGTGAGAAGAGAGGTAGATTTAATGGCTAAGTTATGATGGTTACAATGGTGTTTAGACTGTGGAAATCCCCTTGAACTCCCCTTGAATTTTCCCTCTAGATGAGATGTTTGCCTGAGGCCATAAGCCTTTCATTATTACCAGGCCCAAATCTCTCTAGGCTAGGTTACTCTTAACCTAACCTAGCCCTGCATTGTCTGACTAGTTTCCATCCTTGATCCCATCAAAGTTTCTACGCCCAAATCTGTTATCCTTAAACTAGCCTAGCCCTACATTGTCTGTTATCTCCAGGTAGCCTTCAACTACTTCTCACCCTTAATCCCATCCCTGGAGTCTGACCTCTAGTTACCCCAGTCCCATCAAGCTCTTCCTTAGACTCCTCCTCAAGACCCTCCCTAAACCCCTCCTCCCATCACCCCAGGACTACCCTAGATCCCTCCCACAATCTTTGTGTATATAAGTTTCATCTTGCCTTCATGAAGGGGCTCATGTTCCATCTACCTCAGATGGAATCTGGTCTGCTTGTGAAAATGAGCATCACAAATGGTGAGATTTCTTAAGACAACCCAATATGATGAATCTGTAATAAACTTTGTTTCTCTTTGGCTGTGAGAAGGCTTGACTTGAGTTCATTCAAGCAGGACCTGGTATGTTGGTATTTTGGGGTCTCGAGCACCCCAAAAAACATGGTTCCTTGACCTCAACAGTTACAGGTAAACTTGAAGATACTTATATCTAGATAACAATACTGGAGACTGCTCGTCTGAAACATGAATGCATGTAATTGCATGTGTTTACAGCAGTAAATTGCTGCATGTTTGAGTAGGCTTGTTTCTTTATGCTATAGCAATGTCTGTGGATGATTTTACATATATGCTAATGCTTATAGTTAAGCTATATTATACATGCATATATACATACACATAATGCATATGTAAACACATATATATGCCAATTGCTAAAGTTATTGTTGCAGTTAGCCAGCTTTGTTTTGCTATTTAGCCATGCTCATTGTGTTTGATTCATTGCTGTCTAAAAAGGATATGTGTGGACTTTTGAAATGTGTATGTATTTATGTCCTGTATGTAGTTAGGCATGTTATCATTGTAGTACCCTTTTAGGTGATGCTCTATATAATGACATGTTTATTGTATGTACTGTTAATACACATTTGTTTTATTTTAGTTTCAACAGTACCATAAGTTGGTTACCTGAGACACCAGGAAAATCACCCTTGTGTTAAAGAGCTGGTGTTTTTGTTTATATTATATAATTTATAGGTTTTGAGCTTGTGCCAGCTGATCTTTTTAAGGCACTGCAAAGAGTTTCTGGCCAAGGGAGGAATGTAACCCATAGCTCAAAGACCATTTACATAAAACTCTCCTTATTGTTGGAGATTGATTATTCAATGCTGTGAGCCTGCATGAGAGGCGCAATTGGTAAGAAGAGGGATCCTGGTCTTCTGGAATCCAGCTTCAAGAGCTGAACACAATTCTAGACTCCCTTCAGGGACCTGAAAAGACTCCAGAAAGACTGGAGACTGAAAAGACTGAAGAAAAAGATTCCAGAAAGAAGCTGACAGCAAACAAATTGGCTTCAGATGGTTGAGTTCCTTTGATAAGTCAGCACAAAGGGGTGACTCCTTATCACTTATCCTTTTGACTATTCTACAATGATGGGAGCCAACCTATTCATAGTCATTTAAATTCTAGCTAAGATTAGTATGAAAAATCAAGTGATACCATTTTTCATATTTGTACTGCATATTTCCATCTCTGGAACCCATGATCATATTTTACGTAATTCTAACTTCAAATCATACAAATTTGAACACGTGTAACCCCTTCAACTGATTCATTATTCACTGAAGCAAATACCTAGCTGAACACCTACCTTTAGATTATGGGATATCCTTAATCCTCTCAGGGTACCTGTGTGCATATCCACACCCTCTACCAGGAGATATTCTCAAGTCCCAAAGATGTTACCTGTAATTCATCGTGTTGATCAAACAAATCCTCTGGGCCAATCTCTTACAGACTGAATTAGCATGTTGATGTACATAGGGCTTTGCTTTTTTGTCCTTCCTCTGGGCCCTTCCTTAGACAAAGCTAAAGCTCCCCACCGAAAACAAAGCATGATGATAATTACTTTTGGCTGGTTATTAGTAACAACAATAACAGTTTTCCCTGGGTAGGTTTTTGCTACTACAGAAAGTGAAATGGAAATTAACAACTGTAAAGATTACAACCTAATGAGAAGACATAAATGATGAAGAACTAATAAATTAAATGGTTTGGAATGAGTTGGGAAAATGTCTTTCAAAACAAGTTTATAGATAGGAGAGGGTGGGATAAGTCATTTAGAGACCTAAGTAGAGGGCAGTGGGCATCACAGCAGCTGAAAACTCTTGGGCGATCAGGCTCTACCTGCCCTTTGGAGGCAATTACTGCAAGTTCTCAAGCTAAGGCTGGATGGCTCTCCCCGACTTGCCCCTTGTTCCCTATAGAGGGGATTCCTTGATGTACCCTGAGGCCCTTGTAGCCTTTTGGTATTCCAGTTTCAGGGTCCCTACTCCTTTCTAGGGAGCCTTCCCAAGGGGCCTGGTCCCTTTGTACCCTCACTCTTTCCTACTGTTCCAGTCTTGTATTTTCCTCTCTTCCACATACTCTGTGATCTAGTGACGCTAGGCACCTTGTTCTTTAAGTACAACATTTCATCTCCCAATTCTGGGGATTTTCATTGGCTGTCCCTCATGCCTAGAAGGCTCTGCTTATTACTGCCTCCTGTCTTCCTTGGCTTCCTTGGCTTTGTAGGGTTTGGCTTTCTATCGATCAGCTAACTAGTGAATTCCTTGAATGCCAAGGTCCAAGGAGAAAAGAATTCTATCTCCTTATTGAAACTCTTGATGCACAGTCTGGCATTTTGTGCCTTTTACCACTCTTCTGAGCTGAAGCTCTGGCTAGTTGTTGTGTCTGTCAGCTTCTCCTTTAACCAAAAGATGCACCGAGAGCACAGTGAGGTTGAGTTTCCTCCTTTATTTCATCTGAGACACCAAAACATAAGTCAATAGATGGGCATGGCTCTCACCTAAAAATGAGTAAGTATGGTGTAAAGCAGGGTTGGAGGTCTCCTTGAGGGTGACAAGGAGTAGTCCTGGACTTCTTGATAAAACCTGCCAAGGCCAACATTTCCTTGAGTAGCTTGCTCTACCTTGGTCAGAATGTATCCTGACAGGGAATCTATATACTGAAAAATCCTTTTCCCGTAACACCTTGGCAGCAGTAGATGCTTTTTGGTTTCTTTGTTTCTAGTTGGGTATGCTTGTGCATATCTGATGAAATACTTAGTCAGTTAGGACTACTCACATTTTTTTTTAATATTTCCTTCCAGGGCTAGAAAGTCAATACAGAGAAATTCCAAAGGCTTGCTGGTAGTTCTGTTCTCACGATATGAATTGGAATTGTTTTTCTTTATACACATTTGGCACAAGTTTCACACTTCTTGGTGACAACTGCAGCCATCTTAGGACAGTAAAATTGGTCTCTTACCAGCTCTAGGGTCCTTTCTTGACCCATATGTCCAAATTCATCATATAAGGCATTCATGGCTATTGAGCAGTATACTTTGGGTGGCACCAGCTGCTTCCTGGTTTCCTATGTGGGATCAGACATAGTACGATCCAACCCTCCATTGCACAGCTCCAGCTTCTGCCAGTGCCTTAGCAGCAAAGTGCCTTCTGCCATCTGGAACTTCAGATGAAGAGGATCATTACCGTGTTTTTTTGACTTTAAGAAAAGTATCACTTCTCTTAGTCTTTCACAGCCATCTGTTCTTGCCTCCAGTCATAGACAGACAACTGTGGCGAGGAAGATTGGTTCGATGTCACAAGATTTTACATATATGCATTTGGCATGCTGTCTGGTGGTATTCCCAAGCTCTCAGCTTTACTTCCACCCCGTTCTAGTCTAGTATGTTGAGTGTCACAGATTGCTCTCACACATTCTTTTGGTATCACCACAGTTCTAGTGATCCATGGCATTCTGGACAAAGCGTATGCATCCACATTAGTCTTACCAGGCCTATGGTGTATGCTGAAATCATAATGGGTTAATGTTTCTACACATTTCTGGCAAACAGCTTCCAATTTACCAATGGTTAAGATATGACAATGAATTAAAAGTCCACACTTGAGGTATTATCCCATATACAAGGTCCTAGACTTAATGGTAAGTGTAGCAAGACTCACTGTCAGTTAAACATCTGCTGGCAGATACATTTAGCCCCTGGTGACCACCACTCTCTTGGTACAGGACAGCTCACAAACCTTCCAGACTGGCATCTATGTGGAGGCTGCTCTTGAAGCAAAATACTGCAGAACCATAGGACAAAGTAAAAAATAGTCCACAGCTATTAGAAAAATAACCAAAGCCCCCACAATTTCTTGTAAAAAATAAGTGACCACACATTATAGCTATGGTCCTGTGGATGGGTTCCCACATGTAGATGCTGGTCATTCTGCTCTTCTCAGAGTGAAAGGACACTGGGATAGAATTATATCTATCTGTTCCCCTAAATATTATTAGTTTAGACCAAGCTATGTATCCAAGGCTTAACTCTTTTCCCACCAAATGCCAATTCCACTATGAATGCATGTAGTGAATAGGAAATAAATCCATTTATCCTAATTGAGAGCAAAACAGAAATCAGAGAAATATACATAGGAGAATATGTACCATACAGTACATAAAGTAAATGAACTTTCCCATTTGGAGTAAGTTAACTCAGCTCAACCAAGCGAGAGAATCTCAGATCTCACCCAAAGGGAAAAATCTCTAGTGTTGTAAGCTGGGGACAAGGACATGATTGAGGTTGCCAGTTCCTCTACCACGTCAGCTTCTCTCCAGGGTCTGTCTCTCTCTTCAGGGACCAGAAGAGAATCTGGAGAGTTTTATGCAAATGCCTCTGAGCCACGGGTTATATTTGTTTCATCTATTTCATTTTGTCTACAAGATACTGACTGAGGAATAGACCTAGGAGTGGACATGGATTCTGGTAGTGGAATAGGTACTTAATGGCTTCCTTGAGACTGAGGCACCTGTGCGTTCGACCACTGGCCTGAGAGAGATTGTTTAAACCTCGACTTCCTAGATAAAGCATGAGAGATTTCCAGCACAACGTTTAGTGCCTAAACCCCGGTGTCCTAGATGGAGAAGGGTGGAGTTCAACCCTAGAATTCAGTCTTCAGAGA
>CM053625.1:26306444-26316924 GCA_028646595.1 Phalanger gymnotis | reverse complement strand
ATTCTTCAATTTACTCATTTCCTCCACCCTACCAAAGCTACATAAAGAGATGGTCATACCATCAATCTTTTCTATCATCCACAAATGCACACATCATAGTTGTGGACTCTGAAATTCCTTTATGTGATCATCTTTATCTGTTGCGATTCCATCTCGCACTCTGACTTATAACCACAAATCCTATTGTTCATCTCCACTTTGACCTCTAATCCTGCTGCCTCTCAGTTCTATCCCAGGCTATTACCCCTGCCATGGCTATATTCTCTTCCTTTCTTTTTTTGAGCACTTGACGAATCACTTAAATTCAACCTTGTCCTCTACCCTAGAGTCCCTTGACCTTCAGAAAATTCCAAGGTCATAACCTCCAATCTCTTTCCTAATATAATATATTACATAAATATATATATATATGTACACACACACACACATATATATATCCTAAAGCAATTAACAAAGTCACACATCATCCTCATATGATGAGGACTCAAGGCTTCCTTCCCCTCCTTGCAGCACTGTCTCTCTTTTCTCCCTGGAACGTCACCAGGCAAGAAGTCAGTCAAAAAAGTAAAACAGGCTCTAGTGAACTAGTGCCTTGTGAATGTACCTCCGTTTCAGCCATAAAGCCCCAGCCAGTCAAAGAGGCTTCTCTTCACCATATGATTAACAGACCAGAACCAGTTACAGAATGTTTCTCATGCTTCAAAGTCCACATGTGGATTACATCAGCTAAGCACTCTGCGCAGGCCTATCAAGACTTAGTTTGTTAGCTACTACACATCTATACATCAAATATCTATGATTTCAGTGGTATGAAGCAGATTGCAACCCATCTACCACTTACAGTCTTAGACAATGGCCTGAGGTTCAGAGAGTTTGAGTGATTTTCTAGTAGTGATGCTACTAGTAAGCACCAACAATGGGATATGAACACAAATCTTTCCAATTTAAGTTCAAAATTCTATTCACTGTATTATGCTGTCTCTCTGGAAAGCAGTTAAAATTGTGTAAATTATTTGGCACTTGGAGTTAGAAGGCCTGAAAATCAAAGATTCTGTTTTCAGCCTAAAAAAAAATTCCAGTGGAGCCTCACTGAACATCTGCTATCCTAACTATATCCCTGTCTATTCTGATCCCTTGACCATGGCCTCAGGTTGAGCTCTGAATACAGCCTAAAACCAGATCCAAGCTTTAGAAACTGAGCCTAAAACCTACTCACAGAGGGATCACTTGAGAGGATGCCTATAGGTATTTAGTGTCAACAAAATTTTGAATACGATTCAGACGGGACCAGTCTCTGACCTGGGAATAGTCAAAGCCAAACAGAGCAGGGTAGAAGCGGGTGTCAGAATACAATACAGAAGTGTCAGAATACAAACTAGTGGTATAATTTATTTTGGAGTGAGGAAAATAACTTGTAAGAAAGGAAGCCTCCCTCCTGAGAAGGAGGACTTAACATGTTGGGGTACAGGCAATGCTTATATACATAAGTGCGCTAGACTATGCCATAATCATTCTTAGTTTCCCACGGCAGGCTCATTTGTGGACAATGCCCAATGTTCTGGGGTCCTGTGGGAACAGTCTCCAAGTTGATTATCTCACAGTGGGGTACAGGACCTGGTTCAGTTCCCTTAGCTATTACAAGAAACAGGGATTATGAGCAAATCAAGCAAGGTGATAGATGGCTCTTGGGTCCCTGGGAAATAGGGAGTAGGGAACACCTGGTGCTTGGTCAAAGAAATAGACTTTGCTAGGGAGTGAAATCATTCAGAGCACAAAGGATTGTTGTTATGCCAAGCTGAGGGTACAGCCTGTTTGCTGTGCCTTAGCTCTGGGAAACAGGGTGCCTCCAAAATATTTTGACAATAGAAACCAAGTGAGAGATTATGGATGGCTCAGGAGAACCCATCTCCTCTCTTCCTCCTCCTCATCATCCTTCTTCTCTTTCTTATTCTTCTTTTCATTTTTTTTTTTCAAAAAGCTGGGACAATTTACTTTTGTGGAGTTTTCATTTCTGATTTCTTGAAATATAACTCTGAAAAAAACAGGCTTTTAAAAAGCCCTTTCTGTTTTAAATGAAGCTACTTGACTAAGCCTTTAAACTCAAATCATTCTGGCTTTCACTGAATGACCAATAATAAGCCTAGTCTAAGCCTCTGTATCTCATTGTTTAGGTTTTGATGGCTTGGTTGTTTGGTTGGTTGTTGCCCTTCATTCTCAAAGAGGACCAAAGTGACATCACTCTGTTAGATTCAAGTTATGATGTCTCTGACTGTTGCTGATCAGACCAATATGTGCTCAGAATTCTCTACCACAGGTCAGACACAAGTAGCCTATGTGAACATTTGGGGTAGATTCTCTAAATTTTCTCAACTTGCACTTCTTTTGAGCTACTTCAATTCTGCTTTGCTTATAGAGCACAACACCTTCTCTGATGAGGACACACCATGCTGGGCAGTCCAGTGCCAGTGTCTCCCTGTAACATGAAGGCAGAATTCGTGATTTCAAAGAAAATCATAAATATCCCTGAATGGTGCAGAATCGCAGGATATAAGGAATTCTCTAAGTAGAAGGCAGAGGAATTAAAGCATTTATTCAAGCTCCAAAGTAGCAGACCCATGGACCAATGTCCCCAGTTCAATATCCTGGCCAAAAACTTCCAGGCCCAATAAGTCCGCCTCACAATAGTAACGAGGAGGTTACAGAAAAACATTATGACAGTAAGCCAAATCATATTCGTGCTCCTCCCTCCACCCCCACCTACCCCCACCCCCCAATGCTAGAGCCCTCCAGTAAGAAGATTACCCACTGTCCTCAAACCCTTGCTCAGCACTCTCTGGTCCATGCACAGGTCAGTCCTTCTCTCAGCAATGCCTGCTACTTTGGCTTCTACTGCTGCTGCTTCCACCACTGCTGCTGCTTCCTTCTCCTGCCTCTAAGCTGTGTTCTCTCTTTTTATACAGTCATTAGACATCATCCAATCAACTAGAACATTATCTGAGTGACCAGAACCCAGGCACCCACTATTGGCTCTGGTCCCAGCAAGTCTCCCCAGGACCCTGGAGGCCTCATGCCCACATTGGCCCAGCACCCAGTAGCTAGGGATTTTGGGCCTACTTGGGAGTGAAGATATAATCAGACCTCCCTTCATGGTCCCCACCTGGAGCCTCACCTGAAGCCTATTCAAATGGGCAAGGGTGGTGGGGGGGGGAGGGAGATCTTCTCATTTACTGATTGCCTTAACACTCCCATGTCCTACAATCAATTCAAAAGTTCTTTAGAGAAACCTCGAGAGTATCCTTATATTGCTTCTTCTGAGCACCATGTGAGCACTTGCCCTGTGTACGTTCTCCATAAAATAATCTTTTAGGCAAGGATATATTTGGTTTGATGAAAATGATGGGGAAATTCAGAAGCTGCTAAATGAAAAATGAGAACTCCACAGGGTTTAGCAGCAGTATAGTTCACCCGTCTCTAAGAAAGCAGCATTTAATTCCATCAAAAGTAAAGTACAAGCAAAGCTTAGAGAGATGCAGGATTTTTGCTCAGTAAGAAGGCAGATGAAATTCAGTTTTATGCTGATAATAACAATCCAACATGTTTTTATGATGCCCTGAAAGGTCTTTATAGACAAAAGACCTATGTTGTACCTCAACTACTCAGTGCTGATGGAGCCACATTGATTAGTGATAAGGACTTGATCCTAGAGAGATGGTGTGAACATTTCCATAAGATTCTCAACAGACCATCATCAATCAATGCTGAAGCCATTAACCCTTTACCTCAGGTTGAAGTCAATGCCTCCCTAGCTAAAGTTCCAACTGAAGAAGAGTTTTTACATGCCATTAGGTTCCTCTCATACAGCCAAGCACCTGGTGCTGAGTCTATTCCAGCTGACATTTACAAAGTGGGAGTGGGGAAGGCGGATCCACTGCTCATATAAAAGTTGACTAAAATTTTCAGTGTTATGAAGCAAGAGGAGGTTATCCCCCAGGAATTCAAGGACATCTCTGTTGTCCATCTCTATAAAGGTAAAGGAAATAGATCGTCTTGTGACAATCACAGGGAGATCTCTCTCTTAGTCATTGCTGGCAAGATTCTTGCCAGAGTCCTCTTAATAGGCTGATCCTTTGATGGCTTAGAATAAATGTAAACAGCAATCATTTGGAAAGCTGGAAACTCTGAGGGTCTCCCCCTCCCAGATTGATACTTTGGGATGGTAAATTGAGCCATCTTTTGTGTCAGTTCTTACCTAGTCCTTAATCACTTAATGAGTGGAGCCTCAAACAAAACGGGAGTTGTGAAAGACCTTGATACAGAAAGGCCAGAGTCACCCATTGCATCCTGGGCCATAGCCAGTTGTCTTGACCTTAACTCTAATGACTACAGGAAAGAGTGAGGCTGATGACTTTATGCAGCGATGCCTCACTCAAATCCAATTCACTTGCAAGTCAAGACATCACCCTCCCGATGTCATTAGTCCTCTTCAAGAACGAAGGATTAACAACATCTTTGACTCTTCATTGTACTGAAACTGCTTTCTCCAAAGTAACCAGTGGCTTTTGACTAGCAAATCTGATTAGTTTTTTTTCTTCTCAATTCTCATCTTTGTTTACCTTTCTTCAACCTTTGACACTATGGTTACCCATTTCTGTATACTAACTCCTCTCAGGATTACTGAAAAAGAAATATTTAAAAACCCTCATATCTGAACTCTTTAAAACTAGAAAAACAATTTTCTAACCTATTTTACAATTTACCAAATGAAGAGTTTCAGTAGGTTTTAAACCCATTTGTTAAAAATATCAAAATGCAGCACCTTTTGAGATCCCAAGGAATGTGTGAGAACCTTCACTAACATCAGGGAAGGTGGAAATTTACTAGCCTACGATGTGTGGATTTGTTCACCTGACTATGCTTATTCATTATAAAGGAGAGTGTGAAACATTGGGGTGGGATATGGGCTACTAATAGTATTGTTTAAAAAAAAAAGAGTGAAGAAAGTGGATAGCAGAGATGAAACTTCTTTTAATGCAAAGAAGAGAACAGAAAGATTTAATGAGAAGCAGGTAAGTAGGACAGCTTTGGAATTAACATGTTGAATTCATTATATCTTTTTTTTAAAAGTACATATATAATGGAGATTCGTGGCTTCATACACAATTTTAAGCTCTTTTTTATTTATGGAAATATTTAAACTTATTGATGTGAAGTTCAGAATAAAAAAGTTATAAAATTAAAATAAAAAAAAAAACTATGAGCTAAATTTCTCCAAAAGACCTTTACATGATTGGTAGACAGGATTGAAAAGTGAATATTATGGTCTAGTAAGCACAGCCAGTAACATAATTCTTCCATGTGGATCCGCACATCTTTGAGAGGTATCTTTTTCAGACATGACAACCATTAAAATCAAGTTCTCAAAAAAGATGAACCTTTCATTTGATGTATCACAGTGTTAAATAATGGAGCATATTCAAACTATATCGCTCTTACTAAAAGATTATCATTTTTCCTAATGATATTCTATTGAGGGACCTGTACCATTAATAAAATATTATTTTAAATATTTCTTTTCCTTCATCCCTTTTAACTTCTATCCTTGTATAAGGTTTATAATATATATAATTATTAGTACAACATTATATTCTGTGTATAATTTTAAAATAATTTTACATATGTTGGGAGTTCATGCTTTTAAAGAAATTATTAATAGTGATCTATAATCAAAAAAGTTTGAATGCTGAACTAGATAAGGATGAAGGCCCATCCAGCTCAAAGGTTCTATAATTGTAAAACTTCTCCAAACCTCAGTTTCTCCATCTGTAAAGTAGGATTAACAATTCCCACCCTAGCAACTTCACAAAGCTATTGTGAGAATCTAATAAAATATAAGGCTCAATGTATAAGTGAAGACACTCTGGCAAGGTTAAAAACATCATGGCAACATAGGGAGCCTGGGGATCTATTTCCAGGTCAAGGATTTTCATCATAAATAAGTCCCTAAGCTGAGGACACTCTAAGTTAAAGCCAATGAAAGCATCATTTAGTCCTTTCATTTTATTAAAGGCCAGTGTTTTCTGGCAATCTTATATCGATTTCACCAAACTGTGCAACATTGCAAATCTTCTCCATGAGAACTGTGACTATTCAAAAGAATCGCATCTAAATATTATATATATATATATACATATATATACATACATAGATACATACATAAAAAATAAAGTGGATAAAAATGCATATTATGTGGATCTGATGGGCAACTAGGTGGTGCAGTGGATAGAGTGCTGGACCTGGAGTCAAGAAAACTCATCTTAGTGAGTTCAAATCTGGCCTCAGACACTTACTAGCTGTGTGACCCTAAGCAAGCCACCTTACTCCTTCCTGTTTGCCTCAGTTTCCTCATCTATAAAATGAAATGGCAAACCACTCCAGTATCTCTGTCAAGAAAACCCCAAAAAGGTGTCATGAAGAGTCAGAAAGAACTGAAAACAACCAAACAACAACATTGTCTGGGCTACAAAAGGAAGACACAAGTACACAATTCTTGATTGCTCATTTCAAGTATTTGAAAGGTTATCATGTGGGGGAAAAAAAGATACTTGTTCTGTTTGGCCAGATAGGAGGGTGAAGGGGACAAACAGCAGCAGCATGTAGAAGCCACAAAGAAGCCAATGTAGATTTAATGTCAGAAAAAAGTTCCTGATAATCAGATGTATCAAAAAGTAGAATGGACTGCCTTGAGAGGCAGTGGGTTTCCCTTCTTTAAAGATCTTCTATCAGAGACTGGGTATGAGAAGGCACTATATTAGAGTGGGTCCTCATTATCAGCTAAGAGTTGGATTAGATGGCTAACTTTTCTTCCAGTCCTAAAATTCTGTGATACTATGATTTGTCTATCAACCTAACCCATCTACAATACATCAACCTTAAACAGATATTCTAGGTACAATATTTAGAAAAAAAGAAAATTAAAACAACTCAGAGATGTCCCTTTAGGCTCTTTAAATTGGCAAGAGTGGTCGAAGCCATTAAAATTCAATACTGGGAATGCTATAGGGGGGAAAAAAACAAGCTCTATGATAGAACTTATGAATTGGTATGATCTTATTTTGGAAATCAGTATTCAATTCAATAAACATTTATTTAGCACCTACTATGTGGTAAGCACTGGTGATACAAAAAGAGGCAAAAGGCAATTCCTGCCCCCAAGGAGCTTACAATCTAATGGGGGAGACTACAAGCATATTATGTGTGTGTGTACATACATACATACACATATATATGTGTATGTATACACACATGCACACAAGCAATTTACAGGATAAAGAGGAAATAATTAACTGAGGGAAGGCAACAAAATTAAGAGGGATCAGGAAAGGCTTGCTACAGAATGTGGAACTTTAGTTGGGACTTAAAGGAAGCCAGGGAGGTCAGTAGTAAGAGTGAAGGAGGGAGATCATTCCAGGCATGAGGGACAACCAGAGAAAATGCCCATAACCAAAAGATGGAGTATCTTGTTCCTGGAACAGCCAGGAAGCCAGTGTCATTGGACCTAAAAGTATGTGTCCAGCTTAAGGTATAAGAAAACTGGAAAGGCCTCTAGGTTATGAAGGGCTTTGAATGCCAAAAGAAGCACTTTATATTTTATCTGGGAGGTAATATGAAGCCACTGGAGTTTATTGAGGGTTACATGATCAAACTTATGCTATAGGAAACTCCACTTCAGTGGCCGAATGGAGAATGGATCGGAGTGGGGAGAGACTTGAGGCAAACCAAAAAAAAAAAAGTTCATATCTTTTGATCCATTGATCCTACTGCTAAGTTTATGCTCCAAGGATATTACTGATAAAAAATAAAAGATTTATTTGTGTAAAAATATTGCTTATCTATCAGTAAGTTCTTAACATGCTTATTGTGCCAAGTACTACGGAAAGACTGGGGATACAAAGAGTGGCAGTATTATTCATAACAGCAAAAAAACTAGAAACAGCCCACATATCCAGTAATTGAGAAGATGGACAGACAAATTGTGTTATATAAACAAAATGCAATATTGTTGCCCCACACAAATATGGTATGAAAAATACAAAGAAATGTGAGAGATTTGCATGAAGTGATGCAAAGTGAAATACGATGAACCAAAGGAACAATATACACCCTGACTACAAGCATGCAACAAAACCCCGGCAAATATTCAAAAAGAAGAGAGGAGAACTAAAAACAGGGACATGAGAACAAACAGAACCGCTTTGTTATTACCTTGATAAACCTAATTTATGCGTTTCCAAAAACAAACCGCAAATAACATAAATTTACAATTTCAAACACTTTTTTTTTTTTTGTGATTCGTGTTAGTGTATTTAAATGTTGATTTGGAATAGAGTGAGGAGGCTCATCTTGTTTCCTCAGCAGCCTCAAGACCTCCAAACCCAGGAGAAGGTCAGGGTGGGGACAATAAGAGATTGTCCCTTCCGTTAGACAAATGGGACCAGATTAACTACAGAAGAGTGATATTGGTACAAACGTCCGCATCTCCAATAACAGCCCAACAGAGCCATAAATTCCGATTAGAAAAAAAGCAGGTTGCGGTTGGCAAAGACACATGAAAAAGTTTGTGATTAGCGAACTGTAAAAACAAACATGACGTGCTCATAATTGGACTGTATTTACTGCCCCAGGAAGGCACCGCTGTCAGGCTGCAAAGTGACTTTGAAAGAACTTTTTAAAGGAGAACTACACAACCTCACTTCTTTGCTTACCAAACAGCCATAACCATTATTGACGGCGCTTCTCCAGTGGCAGGTACGGAGAGAGTGAGGCGGTGATTTCTTCCGTGTCAGATCTGTTTTATGGGGCCGTATTTTCCCGGCGGATAAGGAGCTCTGCTCATTTACAACATTATCCTGGGTGATTTATGGACTTTCGAAGGACTTACGACATCTCAGCGTTTGAGGCATTTCATTTTACAACAAACCTTGTTCCAATATAATCAATGGAGGGGTTTGCGCTGACCTGGGAGGGGAGGGGCAGGTGGTGTTTATAGCCAAGTCAATAAAAGGAAGAGTGAATGCGGAGAAAGGAACCTCTGGCAGAGGAGACAGGAGCTTGTAAGTTTCCAGTCAGTGCATGGAGCCCAGCAGCAACCTGCCAAGTGACCGATCCTGTGTCCTGCCACACACCAGGACCCTTCCCGCTCCCGGCTCTACCTAGCCTAGGGCAGAGAGTCCGGAGGAAGGGGGAGACTCGGCCCAGTTTTTTAAAATTTCACTTGCTGACCGGACACCAGCCTGAGGGCCTCCTTATGGTTTGAAGCTTTTGGGTAATGTATTTTCTAATTAAAGTTTTAAAAAAATTCTCCAAAACAGCTCTATTACTATTTGCTGTCTGGTGAATGAGAAGGGGGCTGGGGGGAAATTACTCGTCATTTAATAACAGCTCAATAAAGCAATTGGTCAATATGGCGTTTATTAAGCCAAGAATATTGCTAAGGTAGATAATAAGGATATAAAAAAAAAGAACCAGCCTCATTCTTCATGGAACTTATGTTCTCTTCTGGGGAAAGCAACTTGTTCAGGATAAAGGAGATATCCCTCGGATGATTCTAAGGATTCTAAGAAGGAGGAGTTAGAAGAGTGTGCCTTCTAGGGATGTGGGACTGACAGGCTGAGTAGCTCAGAGATGACTTCTAAGGTCCTTTCCAGATCTATCATTCTATGATTCTGTGAATGAAGCCTCCATGAGAAGCAGCTTAGAGTAGTAGCTAGAGGAATGATCATGAAATTAGGAACACTTGGGTTCAGGCTCTGCCTCTAATACATAGTAATAGTAGAACCCTAGACCTAGGCAGGCAGATGAGTTGGCAGGGTGCATTAATGGGGGGAGTTGGGAGGATGGGGTCATAGATCTGAGGCTGGAATGTCATTTTATAGACTAAAATAGGCGGAAGGCATGGGGGAAGGGGGATGTTAAGCAGCTTACACACAATAGCTTACACACAAGGCCACGCAATAGTTATCTAAGGAAATGAGTATGAGTCCTCTGATTCTGAGCTTGCTCTCTTTCCAGGGTACCACCTTACCTACAACCTCCTCACCAGTGAAGCCACACGTCTGACCCAGGGCCTATATGAACATAATTATGAAACACTTTTCACACAAAGTCAGACCTAAATAAATGGAAAAACATCAGTTGCATGTGGTTGGGCTGAGCTAATATAATAAAAATGACAATTTTACCCAAATTAATTTACTTATTCAGTGCCATACCAACCAAACTACCAAAAAATTATTTTACACAGCTGGATAAAATAATAACAAAATTCATCTGGAAGAACAAGAGGTTCAAAATATCAAGGAAATTAACGAAAAGAAATGCTAGGGAAGGTGGCCTTCCCATACCAGATATTAAACTGTATTATTAAGCAGCAATCATGAAAACTACTTGGTACTGGCTAAGAAACAGAGTGGTGGATCAGTGG
>CM053625.1:26274232-26305944 GCA_028646595.1 Phalanger gymnotis | reverse complement strand
AGCCCTCCCCTGAGGCAAGGAGGCACCAAGGACACCCAAATCTTGGGCCTGGGGCTTAGCGCTTAGCAAGATTCAATGAAATAGCTGAATCACTCAGGCAAACAAAAGACAAACTCTTCAAGGGCACTTGTTGAACTAAGGGCAAAGGAGACCATTTTGCTTAACAACACAGTGGTGTATGGCCTTTCCTGGGCAGCTTGGTGGCACACTGGATAAAGTCCCAGCCCTAGAGTCAGGAGGACCTGAGCTCAAATACAGCCTCAGATATTTACTAGCTTTGTGACCCTGGGCAAATCACTTAATGCTATTTGCCTCAGTTATTCTGTAAAATGAGCTAGGAAAGGAAATGGCAAACCACTCCAGTATCTTGGCCAAGAAAACCCTAAATGGGGTTAGACATGACTAAAATGAAACAACAACAAACATAACAGCCTGTCTCAGGATGCTAAAGTGTTCTTCATTTGTGGTCCTGCCTGGGCCTTATCCCCAGTGTCTACACACCTCTGTCTGCCTCTCTAAGCTTCCCTGGGCCAGACAAAGGACTATGACTTTCTCCATCAAGATTCTGTCTCATGCATTTTATAGATCTGTTTGGAGGAGCTGTGGACAGGAGCTCAGCCACATTGTTTCTTTCTGTTTCACAATCTTGGCTCTGCCCCTTTGATCTATTTTATGTACATCTTCTATGAACCTGATTATTTCCATCTTATCCCCCATTAAAATGTCAGCTCCTTTAGGGTGAGGACTACTTTTTGCCTTTCTTTGTATCTCCAGTGCTAAGCACAGCTCTTGGCACACATGGGAAAGCCTAAAAAATGCTTGTTGACTGACTAGGTAATCTCTAGGCTGGTGTCCCCTAAGCTTGCCCTAGCACTGTGACATAGAGCTCAGTGTGTTGGCACGTTGGATAGGAAGAGAACAAGCTGAAAAATGACCTGAGAACTACATTTCTCAATGAATAAGGCAACCCTGGAGAGTCTGATTATCCAAGTAACTTTCGATGCATGTCTGTGTGTGTTCTAGGGGAGACTCTTGTGCATTAATCTGTGTTGTAGGATCTTAGAGTTGGACAGTTAAAAGTCCGTGGCACAAAGTCAGTGACAACTATGCACTTGATAACACCTTCTGAGGTGTAACAGTAAGGCAATAAACACAACGTCAATGATAATTGTGAATATGCCTGTGTAGTTCTGTATCACAAGGTATGATAGGCTCTCCATTAAGAAGGTAAAAGAAGTATAACGTTTATTCAAACACCAGAGAACCATATCCCACAAGCCATTTATCCAGTCAGTCCACTTCATCATAACAGCAAGGAACCCAAAACATTCAATACACAATATAACAACCTAGAGCCTCACCATCCCAAAACCTCTCCAACCTCCTGCTGGGGTCTTCCCAAAGACAAACTCACAGTACAGCTAAGTCAGCCTGTTCAATTCTAACAATCTTGAGGGTGGCCATTAGCAGCCATAACATCTCTCTCCCTCTCTATATTTCCTGTGGCATAAGTTCCTTTTCTTGTCAGGAAGCTTCTCCTACCACATGTGTCTTAGGCGTCCTGTGACATAAGCAGGTCACATGGCCTATTAATGGTGGGGAAAGATCTTCAAATTTCAATTGCTACTACATGAGGCCCTCCCTATTCTCTTGGACAGTTGTCCTTGCCAAAGAAGTCTTAGTGTTGAAGGTTAGAGTTGGGAGAGCATAATTACGGTGTGAAAGAATTCACTTAGACCTTCTCTTTTAGCCAACGGGAGCTTTTTATTTTATGTGAAAATGCATCACAGGCCTCCTTAGCAAGAAAACTAAGTGAGACTCCAATATTTGAAGGTGTTATGCTTATACAGAGGTTTCAGAACGTTGATGTAGTTTTAGAGGTTTTTATGGAGGTTTAAAGATTAAAAACAGAGCAGAATGACATAGGATGAAGAAGACAAAGAGAATTCTTTATGGCTTAAGGATTTAAGGATAGGGCAGAAGGATACAGTTTAAAAATTAAAGGACCTGGGGAACACAGAATAAGGGAAACAAAAGCAATTCTTTTGGTACAGGTTCAAGATAAGAAGGGAAAGGACTTTAGGGCACCTTCAAGTTACAGAATAAGCTATAGGGCTTCACAAAGTATTGGAAAAGCAACCCTTAATATTATTTTTAACCCTTAGGGCACTGTTTATATTGGCATCATTTCCCCACTCAACCACAGGGCAGGAGAAATCTTTCAGAAAAGGGGCAAAGGCCATTGTCTTCTTTGATCACTTTTCTGGCTGGTCACATCCTGATCTTACCTCCTATCTCCCATCCAGCTTGTTCCATCTGCCTCAAGCACTCTTTTCTACCTAATCATTGGGACCCCGATGAGTAGGCCAGTAAATACTGGAATGTTCGGCTTCCATAGCACAGAGTCTTCTGGAAACCAGACCTAGTTTCAAATACTGCCTCAGGCAATAGTTGCATGACCCAGGGCAAGTCACTTAACCTCTTTCTACCTCAATTTCCTTTTCTACAAAATGAAGTGGTTGGATTCTATGCTGTAAGATCCCTTCCAGCTCTAATTCTATGATCCTATTATCTGTAAAATGAAGGAACTGAACTAGATGGTTCCTAAGGTTGCTTCTAATGCTAATTCTATGATTCCACCCACTCATCCCCTCACAATGTTGGGGTAATCTTGGAGAGTTAGGAAGTGGTTTTCTAAAACTATAACTAAGAAGCCTGTACTCCTGTGCTTTCCTCCATGATTAATGGTGAAATCAATGTCAGTCAGACTTAACTAGCTTTTAGAAATCTGTATTCACTAAAGTGATATGACCAGTATAAAATATTCCCTCCTCCCCCACTCCCAGAATAAAAATATGTGACTTACTCTCCTACAGGTGCATACAGAATCTAGGAGAAAGTGGGCTCAAGCTTAGAGACTACTTGTAGCAAGGGGGTAACTTAGATCCTGGATTCTCTTTTGCTAGGATCTTCAAAATGCACTCCTTAGGTATCATGCAGTTTTTCTGCAGGACTCCTTATAGAGGCTTGAATCTGCCTTTCTTAACCACATCTAGTCTGCAGACACTGCCCCTATCTGCTTCTGTCCTGAGAATACCACTAGAACACCAATGAAAAAAAAAATCCAAATCCTCTGAATAAGGATCCAGGGAGGAAAGGGAAGAGGAGAAAACTTAGCCTCTCAAGTCATCCTCCTTCCCACCAAGCAATTGTTTTGAGGGGTCATTTTCTCTGTGCTTGCCACTCACTCCAAATCTCCTGCATTCTGAACTGGTTCCTGGTTTCATAGAAGTCTTCAGGACATGACCAAGTCAATCAACCAATCAGAAAACATTTCTCTTTAACAACCCTCCAGTTCATCCAATGGCTTTCAAGGGCTTTTAAATTTTAGGCTAAAGCCTTTGATTGCTTAATTGAGATGTGTCCTCCTCTAACAATATCAGAGTGGTAACTTATCATTTACTTTAAGTGCAGAGGGATAATTGACTAATAGACTCAAAGACCCCCTCGCCTAAACACAAACAAATCAAGTACTTTAAAAATCAAAGATTATCTTAGAGAAGCCAAAGAAGCTGCATTTAAATGCTGACCTTATTGTTAAATAAAGAACCCTTTTGTTATGTGGATTATAAAATCTTTGAGGTCAATATAGAAATGGGAGTAAGGGATTGAAGTCCCAGAGAAGCAGATTAAAAGTAAGCAGATAATGGAGAAAAATAAACTTTCTCACTCTTCAAGTACCCAAAAGTAGTATGGTCTCATTCCAGAGATTAAAAGATTCCTTTCACTGAAAGTCATTAAGCAGAGGCTGGGTCGTCACAGTGGGGAATGTTGTAGAAGGAAGTTTCAGTTAGATTCAAGTTGAGATAGACAGCCTCAGAGGTCTCTTTCAACTAGTGGTTTCTGTGAAGGCAAACCTACATACAGTCTTGGGTCTCTAACCAAAAGGAGCACACTAGCTTCTGCTAAGCCTGGTCTCCACATGATATAGCAGTTCTTAATGGCTGGGTTATGCAGAAAGCATACTTTCACTCATTCTATGTGCACTGAAACCTATCGAGGCTTGTTCTTGTTTCCTCCACCTCTTCCTCCATTCCCATTCTGTAGGACTCAAAAAATTGCTTTGTACTTCATCACAAGCAAACTACAGGCCTCATAGCCTGGATCACCAGTATCAAAGGAATGTATTCATGTTCTTTAAATAGCCTGGGGCGAATAATTAATAGTTGTGGATGTTTGCATTAATAATAATTTGAATCAAGATTTGTATAGCCCTTTATAGCTTATATAGGCCTCATAATCCCTTGAGGTGACTAGTATTTTCCTTCATCTGGAACTGTTTTCTAAAGTTCTGGTGCATTCCCACATAGGATTTAGGAGACCGATAAGGAGAAAGTCCTGGAAAATGTAGACAAAGCTGGAACTAGGGCAAAGCAACTGGGGCTTTTCCCAGGGCACCAAAATGTGGAGGGTGCCTATGCACTTTTAGGCCTTCAACAGCATAGAAACAACTGGGCTTGGCGCCAGAGTGCTTCTTTCCTCTGGACGATCAAACCCCAGGTAAATTCCTACCCAGCTCAACCCTGCCCTGTTCTCTCCACAAGTTTATCTGAGGACATGTTTTGTACTGCCTACCTTGAGTGCCAAAACTGTTATAGTTCTGCTTCTCTAAAGGTTTATTTAAGGACATGTTTTGTACTGCTTGTCCTTGGTGCCAAAATTATAGTGTTCTATATATAGATAACTAATTGGCATAGTTCTAAGTTTTTGGTTTATCTTTGCATGGGAAACAGGAACACTTATGAAAACCTAATGGGTCCTGAATTTGAATGTGAGCAGAAATTGAGGAGAAGTGACAGGTGGGAATCCATGATTCTTCAGGAGAAATTATTACTTATTAGATTTTCTTGAAAACCTTAGATGTCTTATAATGGAATCAGTCTACCTGTACTGTTAAAAACAAAACATGAGTAGTCCATGGTATGAATGAAACCTTAGGTCCTTGCCAATAGATAATAAAGGAAAAGCCCCAAAGTAAACAACGGAGATAAAGCCAAGGAATATGGCAGACTTGTTCAGCCAGGGTTTCTAAGGCACAGACTTGATGTGAATAGGGAGTTTAGTAACTGTTTTGTGAGTCCAGGTCTCCTTCAGACTGCTGTTAAGAACAATCATGACATTTTCACAGGTTCTTTGAATTGGGAGGGACCACAGAGGCCATCTCATCCAACCTGTAACTGAACAGAAGTCTCTTTGACATCATCTCTGACAAGTGGTCATCCAGCTATTTAAAGACTTCTCAAGGAAACCCATTCTACTTTCAGACTGTAGTCTGAAAAACCTGAAGTTTTTCTTTATTTTGAATCAAAATTTGCCTCTCTGAATATTTTCTTCCATTACTTCTTATCCTTCCCTTTTAGGTCAGGAAGAACAAATCTAACCTCTCTCCTGCCTTTCCTATACTTTAAAATAGGGCAGCTAGATGGCTCAGTGGATAGAGTACTACTGGGCCTGGAGTCAAGAAGACTTGAATTCAAATCCCACCTCAAACACTTACTAGTTGCATGACCCTGGGTGAGTCACTTAACCTCTGTTTGCCTTAATCTGCTAAAGAAGGAAATGGCAAACCACACAAAAATCTTTGCCAAGAAAACCCCATAGACATTATTGACATGTTATGGTACAAAGAGGTCATGAAGAGTTAGACATGACTAAACAACAGAAAATACTTTAAAACAGTTATTTCCTCTCATTTAAGTCTTCTTTTCTGGAGATTAAGCATTCCTAATTCCTCTAACCAGTTCTTACATGGCATGGCTCCCCGTTCTCTCAGCATCCAGCTCACCCTCCCCTGGACAGGCTCCTGCTGTGTGGGGGTGTCGGTCACACTCTAAACAGTGCTATATCTCAGGATCTGCAATTGAGAATTCAGAGCCAGCTGTAGTCTGTAGCTGCTGTATCTGTCGCCTCTGCCTCATGACTTTCTTAGCACTCACTGTAACCTAATAAAGCAATTACTGTTCCAATCAGCACCTCCATCTCTCTCCAGCAGCTAACAGCAAAGCATTTGAGTGTCACAGCATTTCTTACTCTCTAATCTTTGCTTTTTGCATTGGCAAAAGCCTTCTTAATTTTCATATCTATTGATTTTATAATGTATCCAAGCATCAAGGCCAAGTCTTTTCCCATCACAATGGGGATGCTCCAAAAAAAGCGACTCCAAATTATCAGAAGGACTTTTTCTAAGGGCCTTTTGTTCAGTCTCTGTTGTTTGGATTCTGGGTGGGTTTTTTCCCCTTTGAAAGCAAATAAATTTAATTTTATTTAATTTCTAGACAAATTGCTGCTACAATCTAGAAGTTTTAATAATTAGATTAAAAATTCAGCAACGCCTGGCCTGTTATTGCTGCTGTCTGAATTGACTACTTGTTCCAAGAGTTTCGAGCACTGCTCATACACCCAGCCTAAGGAAATAAAATAGGACTAGTTAGGGCCATAGGTCATAAATATTTTAGAATGGACTGTGAGATTGGAGTAATGCATGGGCTCCCTCATTTGTACAGCTGAGGACCATTTCAAATGGCCATCTTAATGGATACTAACAAAAAGCAACAGGTATATCACAATATTCAAGTTTAGAATCAGTATTAAGCTTGAGCTCCAACAATTTCCAATTTTACCAAGAGACATGTGATCTGGATCACATGAGCAGCAAGATGGTGGACTAGACATTTTCTCCATACCCATGACCTCTCAAGCCTCCTCAAAACAGAAATTATGCACCAAACATAAAGCAACTTCAGATGTTTCCATGTTCTAGGACATAAAGAATCCAAAAAAGATTTTAAAAAAGGAAGAAAAGAAAAATCCAAACCCAGGAACTGACACTGACTTACCCTCAGCTCATTGAACATCTCTCTCCTACCTCCCATACTACCAACAGTGAGGTCACTCTAGCAGACCCAAGGATATGACAATGGCTTACATCAAAACTTACCCCATCCTCTCTCTTTCCAGTGCCATAGAGACCCCAGAACCAGGCTGTGGAAGTTTTCTTAGGCCTGAACAGCCAGTTTGGTTATAGCCCTTCAGAAGCAAAAACCTGCAAGGGGCTGCTACCCTGAAGCACCAGTGCTGCAAAGTTTTGAACTGCCCATGCCAAGCCAAAGAACTAAGAAGCAGAAGGAATGGAACAGGTCACCAGGACAGAACAACGTGTGTGTGCAGAGCAGTGTAACATTCCACTTAGTCTGAGGGAAAAAGCACAGCATCCAGTTGGGGCCAGTTATGACTACCCAAGTCAACTGGGGCAGAGACCTAGGCTGGTGAGCTATGAATTGCCAAGTATGGGAGAAGGCTAAGATGCTTTGAGATCCAGCAGTTAAAGAAACCCCAGTCAGAGGAAAGGGAATCAGAGGTAAGTAATAGTAAAAATAATGGGGAGGGGGAAATGAGAGGAAGACTGAAGGTACCAAAAATTCCAGGAAGAAGAAATCTCAAAGACCTCAAACATAAATAGATAAACAGTAATAGCAAAATGAAATATTGCCACCAGATCTAATAAATGAGTTCAGAAATATATAAATACTGTAATACAAAAGAAAATGATCGAACACTCTATGAGAAAGAAGACTATGGAAATGGAGAACATGAAACCACAACACACAGTTCTTGAGTGGTTTGAAAAAGAAATGAGAATTATAAGATCAGAATTTATATCCTGCACAGCAAAAATTATGAACAGAATAGAAAATACTTGAATCTGCAATGCAGTTCAATCTACACCAAAGAAACAAAAGAGAACAATAGAGTAGGAATGCAAATAAACAGAAGTAAAAGACAATCCAGAAGAAGAAAAGCAAAAAACAGGAACATGAAAAGAAAATATGCTCCCTATACAAGTAAAACATATGGATCTCGAGGATAGGATACATAGAGAAAACCTAAGGACCATAGGTCTCCCAGAAGAAGATTACAAGACAAAAAAACTTAATACCACAATGAAGGAAATAATATAAGAGAACTGCCTAGAATTTCTGGATATCAGAAATAAAATTCCATCAATTGGAATTTTTGGAATTCTCTCAATGAGAATTCACAGATTGCCTCCAGAAAAAAAAAATTCAAGACTGCAAACTCCAAGATACATAGTGGTTAAATTTGATAATTCAATTCAGAAACAAGTTTTGCAGGCCATCAGGAGGAAGGCCTTCAAATACAAAAGAAAGAAGATTTGAATAATGCAAAACTATTCTGTACCCATTAGAAAAAGGAGGAGGGAATGGAATAATGTGTTACAAAAGATGGACATTAAGAATTTGAAGCATTTTTAGAAAGAAAACTAGAACTGAAGAGATTATTTGCTTCTCAGACAACTCAAACAACAGAAGTGCTGGAGGATTGTAGACAGCAACAGGAATAACAGTAAGAGACATCTTTCTAAATGTATATAAGGAGACAGGGATGAAGGCAGAAATCTGAGAGAGGCTTCAGTGAAGAGGTGGACAGGAAGTATTTCTGACAGAACCTGGAGATATGTTGCCTACAGGTGAATGCTTCTTTTGTGGGACCACATTATAATATGGGAAGGTACGTGAAAGAGGGAGGAGGGCCGGGAGGTTAGAGAGGAGTGAGTAATGCACCAGGGTCAAATCAAGGGCTAGCAATGATAGGAAGGTGACCTCTGTGGTCTCAGAAAGAGTCTACAGGGGAGTGAGTGAGGAGGACCAGGGGAAGATTGAAAAAGGAAGGAAAGGAAGGAGGACTTACTTTGGAGGTGGGAGGGGGTTCCACTAATGAATGTTCCTATAAGTGAAGGGAGATGAGGATTCTATATTGGATAAGGCCTAGGGATTTGGATGCCTGAAAAGTCTACTTGTCCTGGGAGGATGAGAAGGGGAGTTAGAACCCCTGGAGGCAACTGGCACCTGGAAGACAAGGAGAGAATGGACCCATGGAGGAGCTTTCCTGGAAAATGCAAGGGGGATAAAAGGTCAACAAGTGAAGTTATAGATCATTGTGAAGTGAGGGTGAGAGGGGTTCTTACCATGAGGCAGTGTCTTCTCTGACACCTGCAGTAATTAATACGGTTTTGAGAGTAAGGTACAATAGAAAAGCAGAATGAATGCATGGGATAAGCCCTACAAAGTGAGTGACAGAAAGTGTCTAGAGAGCAGAGCCTAGAATAGATGTCTTGGGAGCTTCAATTGTATGTAGAATACAGAGAAAAGAGAGACACCAAATAATTACAGGGGCCATGAATCAGAGAATGAGGGTCTAGAGTAAACAGAAAGAGAAGAGAGATAATGAAGAGAGTGAACAAAATCCTAATTTTGAAAGGGACTAAAACAATAAAATTGAAAAGCTAATGAACAGGACTAGCTGAAAGGGAGATGAGCAATGGGGAAGCTATCTGACTAAATGAGAAGAAAAAGAGGAGATAGAAATATCTAACCAGATAAAAGCAGGAGAGATGAACTAATAAATAAAATCCTAAAGGGATCAGGGTGAGGGGAAGGGATCCAGTGGGAACCAGATCGCATTTAAAAAAAAAAGACTGAAGTGAAGTAACTGAAGGAACGTTGTTTACCCTTAAAGAGGAGAAAACAATAACAACAAACATTAAAACAATTTTAGAGCTAGCTGTAAAGGAACTACCAGAGGGGAGAGAAAAGCTCCTAGAGAATTTTATCAAATCTCCAAATAACAGTTAGTACCCATACTTCACAAATTATTCTCAAAAACTGAAAAAGAAAGAACCAGAATCTTTTTATGAGACAAATATAGTCCTAATCCTAAACCATGGAAAGATAAAACACAGAAAGAAAATTTTCAGCCAATGTCATTCTTGAGTCCTGGCAATAATATACATGGAAAAAATGATGACGTACCAAAAAAATCAAAAGTAAAATGTAACAAAATTATAAAAGGTCTAGTGCAACTTGAATAAGAGATGTGAGAAGACATCCCCAACCTACTCCTTGGTGAAGGTGGGAGATATGTAACTATTACACATTGCACATGTTTTCAAACATTCTCAATTTCTTTTCCTCTTTAAAGAAAAAAATAACATTATTTGTCACGTGGGATTGCTCTCAGAGAAAGGGAAGGTGAGACATACATGGGATACTATGGTGATATGAGAACCAGAAATAATCAATAATATTTTTTTAAAGAGAAAGAGAGATTGATGATAGCTATACCCCACACTCTTTGGTTAAAACCTTTTGTTCTCTTCTCTCTCCTCTATCATCTTGATAAATGTTCTTCCAGTTCAAGTATTTTCTCTAACAATGAAGAGTCTTCCTCTAATCTCACTCCCTTGCAAAGCTTTCCCTGAATGGAGGAAAGAAAATCTTATCTGGTGATCAATCAACAAACATCTATTAAATGCCAGACCCTGAGCTAGGCACTGAGTATGCAAATACAAAAATTAGTCCCTGACTTCAAGAAACTTAGATTTTACTAGTAGGATGCAATATGGTCACGGATAAATGAAAGCTGGATATGTGCCAATAAAAGGATATGCAGAGGGGTGGAGCCAAGGCAGAGGCTTGAAAACAGGGACTTGCTTAAGCTCTCCCCCAAATCCCTCCAAACACCTGTGAAAAATGATTCTAAACAAATTCTGAAGCTACAGAACCCAGAAAATGACAGAGTGAAATAAGTCTTCAGCCCAAGATGGCCTGGATGGTTGCTGAGAAGGGTTTATTGCACCATTCTGGTAGCAGAGCACAGTCCAGCATGGGCCATGCCAGGACAGACCAGGCTGGAGCAGACCAGGTGGAGCAGGCCTCAGGGCACTGAATCACTGGAAGCTGTGGCAGTTTCCAGACTTCTCAACCCACAAATGGCAAAGACAACTAAGCAGGTCAGTGGGAAAACTCTTGGGCCTGGGTGAGAGAAGTATGCAGTCTGGTGGCTGCAGTTGCAGCTGTGGCAGCAGCTTCCAGCTCCAGGCCTGCAGACAATGGGGGGAATCAGGTGGCTGATCAGAGCAGGAGTGCAGGGAACACTTTGCTGGTGTTCTCTCACTTTGCCCTGCTTGGATCTGGGTTGTGGTCCTGGTTGGCAGTCCTTGGGAGAGGAGGAGCACTGGTGTGACAGAGCTTGTGGTGACTGTGGAGAGGGAGTCTTCCTGGTAGTCACACAGCAGAAAAGAGTGCTTGTACTCACAGACCAGAGCACAGGCCAGAAGAAGGGTATCATACCACCTCAGAATAGAAGTAGCTCTGAAAACAGCAGTGCAAAACCCCTGAAGCTTGGGACAAAGCATTCTCCACTCTGGAAACAGTCATACCCTGACAAAGAGCTCAAAGGCTAACTAATTGGCTGGGGAAATGAGCACATAGCATAAAAGGACTCACTATGGAATCTTTCTTTGGTGGTAAAGAAGATCAAACCATACAGCCAGAAGAAGTCAACAAAGTCACAAAGCCTACATCAAAAGCCTCCAAGAAAAATATGAATTGGTCTCAGGCCATGGAAGAGCTCAAAAAGGATTTGGAAAAGCAAGTTAGAGAAGTAGAGGGAAAATTGGGAAGAGAAACGAGAGTGATGCAAGAAAACCATGAAAAACAAGTCAATGACTTGCTAAAGGAGACCCAAAAAATGAAAGAAAACAACACCTTAAAAAATTGACTAACCCAAATGGCAAAAGAGCTCCAAAAAGCCAATGAGGAGAAGAATGTCTTAAAAGGCAGAATTAACCAAATGAAACAGGAGGTCCAAAAGACCACTGAAGAAAATACTGCCTTAAAAATTAGAATGGAGCAAGTAGAAGCCAGTGACTTTATGAGAAACCAAGAAATTATAAAACAGAACCAAAAGAATGAAAACATGGAAGACAATGTGAAATGTCTCATTGGAAAAACCACTGACCTGGAGAATAGACCCAGGTGAGAATTTAAAAATTATTGGACTACCTGAAAAACATGTTCAAAAAAAGAGCTTAGACATCATCTTTCAAGAAATGATCGAGGAAAACTGCCCTGATATTCTAGGACTAGAGGGTAAAGTAGAAATTGAAAGAATCTACCAATCACCTCTTGCAAAAGATCCCAAAAAGAAAACTCCTTGGAATATTGTAGCCAAGTTCCAGAATTCCCAGGTCAAGGAGAAAATATTGCAAACAGCCAGAAAGAAATAATTTGAGTATTGTGGAAATACGATCAGGATAACCCAAGATCTAGCAGCTTCTACATTAAGGCATTGAAGGGCTTGGAATATGACATTCCAGAGGTCAAAAGAGCTAGGATTAAAACCAAGAATTAACTACCCAGCAAAAATGATTATAATACTTCAGGGCAAAATATGGCTTTTCAATGAAATAGAGGACTTTCTAGCATTCTTGATGAAAAAACCAGAGTTGAATAGAAAATTTGACTTTCAAATGCAAGAATCAAGAGGAAGGAGAGATCATAAGGGACTTACTAAAGTTGAACAGTTTTGTTTACATTCCTACATGGAAAAATGATATTTGTAAGTCATGAAACCTTTCACAGTATTGGGGTAGTTGAAGGGAATATACATATCTATAGAGAGAGGGCACAGGGTGAGTTGAAAATGAAGGGATATATATCCCTAAAAGGATAAAAAATTAAGGGGTGAGAGAGGAATATATTGGGAAAGGGAGACAGGAAGAGGTAGAATAAGGTAGATTATCTCGCATAAAAGCAGCAGGAAAAAGCTGTTAAAATGGAAGGGAAGAGGGGGTAAGTGAGGGGGAATAAGTGGGAATCTTGCTCTCATTGGATTTGGCTTAGGGAGGGAATAACATACACACTCAATTGGGTATCTTACCCTACAGGAAAATAGGGGGGAAAGGGTTAAGAGTCGGGGGTGAGGGGGGTGAGAATGATAGAAGGGAGGGCAGATTGCGGGAGGAGGTAATCAAAAGCAAACACTTTTGAAAAGGGGCAGGGTCAAAGGAGAAAACTGAATAAAAGTTGGATGGAAATATATTGTATTTCCCCATATAATAAGATGCACCTTAATTTTGGGGTCTGAAATTTGAAAAAAAAAATGTACTACGTGAAGTTATTGAACTCAAGTTTTATTCATCTGCTCATTGCTTTCAAGGCATCTTTTGGGCAAGTCTGGTGCATGTACACATGCTTAGTCCATTCCATTTCATGAACCTGAAGCACCAATTATGTCCTCCTTTGAAATCAGTAACTTCTTTTTCATCCGCAATTCTTCTTGCCTCATGCTGAACCATCTTTGTAGACACAGGAATTCCAATCGCCCTTTTCTCTTCAATCCATAGCTTCAATTCCTTCTCTAAATCAGGTTATTTTGCTGACTTGCCTCTCATGTCCTTCTGCCATGGCGTTTTCAGTAGGATTTCATCTTCCTGTAGCTAGTCTCCGATTATTTTCCCAGTTGGAGGAGGACCAAACTTACATTCAGCAGCACGATTTCCATTCACTTTTGCAAACTGGATCACTTTTAACTTGAATTCAGCACTGTACGAAAATCTTTTCTGAGCCATTTCTGGGCAGAACGTGGCAAAACACAACCTAATATATCGGTAACAAATGCGCAACAATGAATGCAAAAACAACAAACACAAAAAAGCCTAAAATGAAAGTAAAAAAAAATCTACAACCGCTGTATAGTTTTTAGACCCCAAATTTTTCAGGAAAGGTTGTGTCTTATACATGGGGAAATACGGTGTAACTACCGTATTTCAACGTGACTACTATGGAAGTGTTTTGTATAATGATACGTGTATAACCTATATTGAATTGCTTACCTTCTCAAATAGGGTGGGTGGGGAGGGAAGGAGGGAGAGAATTTGGAACTCAAAGTTCTAAATACAAATGTTTAAAAAAACTGTTTTACATGCAACTGGGAAATAAATATACAGGCAATGGGGTATAGAAAGCTATCTTGCCCTACAAGAAGGTAAGGAGAAAAGGGATGGGTGTGGGGGGAGGTGGAATGAGGGGAGGTGGAGTGAGGTGATAGAAGGGAGGTCAGACTGGGGAAAGGGGTGATCAGAATGCATGATATCTTGGGTGGGGGGAGGGGAGAGATGGGCAGAAAATTTGTAACTCAAAATCATGTGGAAATGAATGTTGAAAACTAAAAATAAATTTAAAACAACAACAACAGCAAAAAAAATATGCAGAGAACCAAGGAGTGTGGAGACAGGACTAGGAATAGCATGTAGATTTAGTCAACATGCATCAGGTACCTCCTGATCGTGGCAGTCTAGGGCTACTAGAGAAACCTGAAATCAAAGGCCAAAGGCTTGGGTCTACCTCAAAATAATTCAAGAATTCAAACCTTCCTTCAGTCAGACACAAAGCTTATTAGCATATCAGCCGGGGTGGGCGAGGTTTTAAGAATCTATGCCCTTTGGTAGACAAGACTGACCTTTTTATAGTGAAAAAGATAGTGGCAAGATTTGGATGGAATCAAGGAGTGGCTGCTAATAGCCAGAGTGGGATCAAGGACTGGCTAATAGCCTGGGGTGACTGGGAGGTAACCAGAAGGGGTCCTGATGGGATTAAGGGCGGGAAATAGCCCGAAGTGGTCTAGAGGTAACAGACCAGGAAGAGCTAGGCTGAGTCAGAAGTAAAACAGAGAATTGAAGGTTGGGACTGGGTTATGTTTTTGGAGTCCAGGTCCTACACCCTGTCAACTGAACTCCTGAGGATCTCTTCTCCCATTGGTAAGTTCTTCCCAGAACCTCTAGTTTGGGAAGGTCCCCAAAGCAGCCATGTCTGATTCTCTGGACTTAGCCACAATTCTCCCCACCAGGTGTTTCCCTGTCTTCTCCAGCTTTTCTTTTTATGTGTTGCCTTTCCCTTTAGAATGTAAACTCCTCAAGGGCAGGGACCATTTTTTTTTCTTTTTGCCTCTATTTGTAGGCCCAGGGCCTGGTCCGTAGTAAAGCACTTAATAAATGTTTCTTAAATGACTATTGAAAAGCAAGTAAGCCAGTTTGAGTGGAGCATTTTCATAGCATCTCCTATGTGTCAGATGCTTTACAAATATCATCTCATTTTGTCCTCACAGCAATTCTGCAAGGCAGGTGCTATTACTGTCCCCATTCTATAGCTGAGGAAACTCGGGCAAACAGTTTAAATGACTTGGGGCAGAGAAATAAGAGGAAGAGAACACTGGTTTTTGTTAACTGAAAAATAATGAATTTGAATTTAAAAATTAAAATTTACTGGATTGTCTTAGAAAAAGATAAACTGAACTTTAAGAGTTCAGCAGGCAGAAGTCACAGAGGGAGGTGACATTCTGAGTGTGGGGAGCAATGTGAACAAAAACACAAAAAAAAGAAAACATAAGATGTATATAGAGAATGGAGAATAGCCAGTTTGGCTGCAGGGTACTGGGGAGGACAGTAACACAGGACAAGGCTAGAAAGTTAGAGTGCAGATTGCATCTTGAATACCATTAAAATTTTGTTCAGAAGGCAACATAGAGCTATTGAAGGACTTTAAGCACAGGAATGGCATGACTAGATCCATGCATAATATAAACAAAAACCACCACAACCAATCTACAATAACAAAGGAAGTGAGGGGTAGGGGGATGGGGAGCAAGTGATCCAGCACAGGCCAGGCAGTCCTCTGGAAATTTTCAATGGGATCTATTTATGAAACAAACAGTAGTGTCTGCTAGAGAAAACCAAGGAGTCAGTCTGTTTATAAATTTCTGGCCTTGAAGGAACCCTGAGGAAGCAAGAAAAGACCTTAGGCAGTTTCCAGTGGGAAGTTAAGCTGGAGTTGCCCAGGGATTCCAACCATACATCTGGGGAAAACAAAAGGTAATTGAGTTGAGGAAAGAGAGAGTCATTTCAATTCAGTTCCACTGACCAATTGGCTCTTCTAGCCAAGGAGAGGTCCATCTGAAACTGGAGCGATAGAACAGAAATACCCTGGAGTTGCTTCATTTGGGGAAGCATTTTGTCACCTTCCTGAAGGCAGGCAAAGAGGGAGTGTAAAAGGAAATGAGAGGGGAGGGACAGACTGTCACCAAGCGCAAGCATTTGGCTTCTCTTCTTTGTTCAGCTAATGCTATAAGGAGCAAATATTGGGACAACGGGTTTTCTTTAAATGGGGTATGCCTGAATTAAACCCTAATCCCACTCTCCTTATACGCAGTTCAATCACAGAGCCTAGGAGATGTGGTAGCCGGTAAGGCTACTGTTTCCCATGAAAAACAGACACCTGACTTTACAACCGACACCTTTTGGCCTTGGACACAATCCATTCTAACCAGCTAGGATTTAGAAGTCATTGCAGTTGTTCAGTCATGCAGCTGCATCTGACTCTTTCAGGATTCTGGAGACCTATGTTCTAATCCTACCTCTGGTAAGTCATGTGGGTGGCCTTGGCAACTGGTTTTCCTTCTCTGAACCTCACTTTCTTCTGCTGAGAAACAAAAGGGCATACAAATATATATATATTGATGAAGCTCTGAACTGACCAATCATTCTGGAAAAACAATTTGAAATGATGTGAGAAAAGCCAAATATATCCTTTGACTCAGCAATTCCTCTTCTAGCCACATACCTTAAGGAAGTCAAAGATCAAAATAAAGGTCCAAAATATTTACAGTGGCTCTTTTTGTGTGTGTGATAACGAAGAGAATTTGGAGTTGGGTCCAAATCTCAACTTTGCAATTACAATTTGTATGACTTTGTAGTCTCTTTTGTTGTTGTTGCTGTTGAGTCATTTTTCAGTTGTGTCTGACTCTTCACAACTCCATTTGAGGTTTTCCTGGCAAAGATACTGGAGTGGTTTGCCATTTCTTTCTCCAGCTTATTTTTACAGATGAGAAAACTGAGGCAAACAGGGTTAAGTGATTTGTCCAGGGTCACACAGCTAGTGAGTGTCTGAGGCTAGATTTGAACTGAGGAAGATGAGTCTCCAGGCCCAGCACTCTATCACTGTGCCACCTACTTACCCATAGTCTCCTGGGCAAGTTTAATTACTTAATCTTGATGGGCCTCAAGTTCATCCTCACTTATAAAATTAAGGCATTAAATTCAATGATCCTATGATCCCCTGAAAAGTAGCTCAAAATGGACACTCATCAATTAGAGAATGTTCAAACAAAATGGTATATGAAATGTAATGGAGTTGCATAAGAAACCCCACTTGTGAGGAATTCAAAAAAATACACAAAGATTTATATGAACAGATGCAAATATAGTAAAACCAAGGGACAAAACATACAGTAACTACAATTCACAAATCCTGAAATGGATCTGTGAACTCACTGATTCAGAAGTTCTCTGATGATGTAGTTTGCAACCAATCCATGCCTGCTCATCCTATGCAACTTTTGTCCATTTCTTCCCTTGAGTTTGTCATAAGAAGCCCACCCAATGTGCTTGAAGCCTTCCTCACTTTCTCCTAACATCAGGAGAATATGGATGGAGCACTCTGGCTGTCTACCCATCATCTTTCCACACAAGTGAAAAAGACTGCAATATGGTCAATTAAAACAACACATAAAGGCAAGTGAACTAAAAAACAATATTGTCGACTCTTGACTCAGAGGCTATATGAGTATGGATGCTCAATGGGACTATTTGAGGTAGTTGCTGTATTGGTCAGCTTCATATGCTCATCTTGCATTATCACAAGAGAAGGGTCAAGGAAAGAAGGGAAAGGTGTATGAGAAATTAGTTGTGATATAAAAATATAAGGGCATTAATATAATGTTAACAAAAAATATTCCAGCTCTTCAAAGGAAAAAACATTTTTTTTTTTTCTCATTAAACAACCAATGAATGGTAACTGGGCCTGACAGCACAAGGATAAACTGAGACAAGAATGATTCAGTGATAATGGTCAGTCTAGAGGGTGAAATCACAAGATAAATAGATGCTCTAAATGCCAGAGAGTGTCTTGCTCAGAACCATACTCCCCTAAAAAGCTCCACATCAAACCAAGCAGAATGAAGCCTCTTATACCCTGCCAGATATATGCTTAAGACAAGGAAAATAGGAGAAAAATCAAAGAGAATGATTCCAAAACCAACAAAGGCAAAAACAAACCTCCAGAAATGCAACTGAATGAGCTCCCTGAGGGCAAGATCTGCTTCATTTTTGTCCTTGTGTTCTCATAGCCTTGCGTAGGTGATTGGCACATAGAAGACACACAACGGATGCTTGTCAAAGTGTGCCATGTATTACTGAAAAAGAAAGATGGGGGAGTGAGAAAAGGCTTCCAAAAACAAAGACAAAGACAAGAAACAGAAAAGAAAGGAAAAGAACAGAGGGTGAATTCAGGGTGGGGGGTGTTGGGTATTGGGGAAGAGATAAGAGAAACTAAGGACAAAGAATGCTGGGAGAAAGGGAAAGAGCAAAAGTGACTCATGGCAGAAAATGAAGATATTCCCTTGATACAAAGCGTTCTTTGGGAGCAAGAGAAAGGGCACAGTAATATTGCTGAGGTTTGATTAATCCCTTATTATATCTTAATGTGATTGAGCTTAAGGGAAATGGTGCCTCCCTACTACAACTACATTGGCATTTCCAAGGCTTCCCATGTCTCTTCCAGTTTCATTATCTGCATATGTCTGGTATATTGGAGCATGACCTTTTGTGATGATTGTAAAAGTTGCCTCCAATCCAAGTGTTATTGGGAAGCAGGTTTTCAAGCTGTCTGGGAACCTTCTGAGTCCTAAAGTGAGTTAATCTATCCCTCTCTAAACAGGTCAATTCAATAAATACTAACTACCAACAATGAGCAAGAGACTTTGCGCTAAGTTCTGGATATATAGAAATGAAAGAAAGCACAGTCCCTGCTATCTAGAAACTTACAATATAATTGGGATTATTTCTGACATATGAGGAAATAGGCCAGACTTCAGACTCTAGGGCTTCAGGCTCAGAACTAGAATAACATGAGATACCCATAGACTTTTGAATAATGAATAAAACACGGTTTACTTAGACACAGCCTAGAAAAGATGCTCAGCAAAGACACAGCATTAATTCATTTAGGGGCAGCTTCCCTATCTTTGTGTTGGCCATGCCAGCATGTGGCTAAAGATTGTAGCAACCCTAAGGAAGAAGCCAACGAGTCCTTCTTAGGTGGCTTTTGCAGGTATATTGGAGCATCCTGGGACAATGAATTAGTCCAACCTGAGTGCCTGGACCAATTAAGTCTTCAGGACACTTACACGAAGGGACCTTAGATGACATTAATCCTACAATACGTGGGACACAGAGTAAAACAGGAGAAGAATAAATGAGAGTCAGGCAAAGAGCTCTTGAAAGATTTTCAGAGGGAGAGAGAAGTGTAGTCACATGTTTCGTGTTACCAAGCACTTTGACTATCAAATGGTCCTTTCTCTAGATTGCCTGTGGGCCCTGTGGTTTTGTGGTCTTCATTTCCACCTTATTGGAAAAGCCCCCTCCAAACTCTGAAGATTTGGGTTTAAACCTCAGTTCTGCTACTTACATCCTTGCTTACTTGGGGCAAGCCTTCTCAGGGTCTCTGTTTCCTCACCCATAAAAAAGAGGAGAATGTCTTAGCTGATCTCCAAGGTTCCTTCTGGCTCTGAATCATATGTTGATGAAGTTGGAAATCAGTTCAACCATTCTAGATTTCCATTTAGAATTATATGCAACCTGAGATCCACAGTCCACTGGCATGAGTCTCTCCTCCTTAGTGGAGATCAATGCCCTGTGCCTGCCTGAGGGGTAGAACAGAATTGTCAAGAGCAAGAGATAAGACAGATCTAGTCTCTTCAGTCTCTTTGGGTTCATCTAACTTCTAGATTCAAGAGAAAGAGAAGATGGACCATCCCATCCTCTCTTCATCCAATTAGAAGAAGTATAGGAGCTGATCAACAAATGGACAATAATGCAGACAAAAAAATGTATAAGTGGGAGGAGTGAATGCAGGTGAATACCCAGAACTCATTGTCCTCACAATCTGCTTGGGTTAATTGCAATTGTGTCTGGATTGGAAGTTATAGAGATAGTGCTTAACCTCAAGAGCAGGGGAAATTAGGGAAAAGGGGAGCTATTCTATATAATATTGATCCCACCAGGTTCCTGTTCAATCCTTTGTTAATATTTCATGATACTCATTGCCTATAGAGAATCAGGGAAGAGGAGACAGAGGAAGAGGACTCTTAGAAAGTCACAAGTTATATTTACATGTTTGGGGGAGAGACAAAGTGGTATGCTAGAGGTGGCTGAAGGCCAGTTGCTAAATTTTCCACCTGAATATTTATGCCTCAGAAATCAGCAAACACTACAAGTCAGAGCTTGATTTGTTGTTTTATTGATTGTCTCAAGAAAGTGATGGAGAAAAATGTTAAAAATGCAGATTAAACTTAAAAGTATGTCTTGTGTACATTTTTTTCCCAGAAAGCCAGTTGTTAAACATTTACCATGCACTCCAGGGTATAAGCCACATAAATTGTGTTTACAGAGATGGACTCTACAGTTGAACTTGTTCCATGTGCTCAGAGCCAAAATTCCTGAGGCATAAGTTACTTGAAGCTTAGATAAACACCCTGGAGAGAGACAGCTTTATAAATGTGAAGCATTACCACTGGGAGAAGGAAATGTCAGGGCAAAAGGAGCACAGAGGAGCAAACATAAACATAGTTTGGGGGCTAAAAATTGTTTCAAAGTTTTGGAATAGCATCATATTCACTCTTCTATAACTCTTATGATGCAGGACAGGGATAGATGCAGTCCTTTGCCCCCTTAGCCCTCTCCGGGCATCTCTTGACAAATGCCACTGCATGTGGGTATTTTAATGCTTTAGTAGCATTCAACTTAACCCAGTTATTCTCCTGCTAAAAATAAGGTTTATAAATTGAGGCTGTGCCTGAGGAGAAAGCAATGTTATAAGCTCATCACCTGGCGATGTTCAAACCTAGTTTTAAAAATACAATGCACCTCCCTGGAGGAAGTAGATGACCCAGTTTCAACTTCACAGAATCTATTTAAATCATAGGGGTGAAAGTCAGGGCCTCTTGGGGGTTCCTTGATGGTCTACAATCACTTGTTGCTGATGGGCTACTTTATGGTCCACAGACCACTCGCTGTGGACCTCACTAATGCATTCTTTTTAAACCTGACTCCTGCACCTGCTCTCAAACTCTGGGGAACAGCCTGGCTCAGTCTGCAATTAATTCATTGCTGAAGACTCTTCTGCCATCTTTGTTCCTACTGTTTTTCTGTGGATCTAGACTCCTTTCCTGTCATACTGTAAACTCCTTGAGTCCTGGAAATGAATCTCGTTTTCTTTGTATGCCCCTATGTGCCCATCTCAGAGGTCCTTACATATACAGTGGGTTATCCGTAAGTATTGTTGAGTAAGTGTCATTGTCCTACCATATTTACAGTCAGCTTTGAAGGCTGAAACCAGTCAATAATTCCTTTACTATTGTAGCAAGCATTCTCTAGCTTCACTGTTCCAGAGCAGGCCAGCTACACCTTCCCTTCAAGGTTCTAGTGGTAGTTAAGAGGTTTGGAGTATCTTATCACTACTGATATTGGCCTAAGCCCCCATTCTGAATGTTTTCTCCCCACTGTTAGCTCCCAGTGACTAGCACCTTGGTTCCACATAAACCACTTAACATCAATCGCTTTTACAAAAGGATATTTACTTCAAAGATATAGCAAAGTTGAAAGGTACAGATATTTCCCTCCAACACTTTTGGGGCACATTCTTCCCTACCACCTTCATCCATGGGGAAAGTAGGCTCAGATTTAGCAGTTTCTACATAATATTGATCCCACCAGGTTCCTGTTCAAACATGTCATCACTATTGGATGAGTCCCTGTCTCAATTTCTGTTCCTTGAGACATCAATTCATTCTCGAATGGACAAAAACCCCATATTCCCAGATATGGACTCAAATCACAGAATCTCAAGATTCTTGGACACCTGAAGGCTCACTCTCCTGGTGCTTTAAAACTCACAAGGTCAGCGCTTCCCTATTATTCTCCCTCACTTACAATGAAAGAACAATTGCCAAGGCAGGCAAAGATTGGAGGCCTGTGGGGCCAAACATTGACCTCAGAGAGAGACCGAAGGCCCCTCGCCTTAAAGCATTCTCTTTCACCAGACTCCATCATCAAAGGAGTCACACCAAAAGAGAAATCTTTCAAGGGAATGAGAGGGCTGAGTCTAACCGAGGCCTTTGCAAAAAGGCACTCTGAATTTTGGTTCCACAGCTGCTGCTGGTTGAAGAGGATGCCATTTGCCAATATATGCTCCAAAGTTTCTCTAAGGTACTCCCATTACCTATATCACATCGCTCCTGAAAGCCTCTTCCCCATGAGGAGCAGCAGCAAACACACTCCTAACCTATATCAGTCCCCAAATATCATTACACTAATATCTTTCAAGTGTCAAGCTCTTGGTTCTCCTACATTTCCAGGGGCACCAGGAAAGATTACAAAGTCCTTTTCCTTGAGGGGTTCATAGTCTAGCTGGAAAGACGAAGCATACATTTCTGAAAAGATCACTAACTATTCAGTGGCACAAGTAAAACGAAGGCTACAGAAATGGATCAGCAGGGACATGAATTGAGAATCAGTACTGTAGAACCCAAGAAGATGAAGTGATGTTTGTGACCGTAGGTTCCCACTCCTTGTTGAGATTTCATTTGGGACTAGAATTTTGTGACTTGAGGAGGGTCAAGGAAAGCTTCACAGAAGAGGTGGTAAGACACTCCAGACTGTGGACTAGAATAAGTAAAGGTACCAGGGGAAGAAGCCCTGGATTAGAAAAAATGCATAGGGGCAGAGAAGAGGGAGAAGGAGAAATAAGCCTGGAGAGAAATAGGAGTGGGGATAGGAGAACAATACTGTGACAAGAAGGAAGAGAGAAGGATTTTTCTGATGATTTCAAAGCTATATTCAACCAGAATGTCCTAAGGACTTGCTATGTACCCAGCTCTGCTCAGCTTGGCAGTGGGAGGGATATGAAGAGGAGATCTAGGCTCTGTCCTCAAAAAAACCATCATTCTATGAGAAAGCAAAGCTTTTTCCTCAAGGCCTGCCAGACTAAGAGAGATAAAGGACAAGCAGATCTAGGCTGGATCTTTAGAGAGCTCCCAACTGGGCAAGATAGAGAAAAAAAGGTCCTACCCTAAGGAGGGTCAGAGTCTAAGGGGAACACAACTAACACAAAGCAAAAAGTAAACAAAAATTAAGTACAGTGTGTGTGTGTGTGTGTGTGTTGTTGTTGTTGTTGTTGTTGTTGTTATGCTGTGTCATGTTAGAAGCAGGAGTTCTTACTCTGGTTTCCAAATACCCCCAAAGGGTTCATGAAGTTGGATGGTAAAAAAAAAAAATTTAAACCTTCATTTTCAAGATATTTGGTTTTAATTTGCAACACTGCGATTTTATTTTATGCATCTAAAAATACCATTCTTTGTAAAAGGGATCCTGAGATCAAAAAGTTTGGGAACAACTGCTATAATATTTTAAAGTGGAGATTAATTTTAGACCTTTTCTCCACCAGACAGAAATTTTTGCTATCCTCCATACTTTATAGCCAGTATTATCTTCACCACTCATGTGTCGTTTATATGCTTTGCTTTGCATTATGGGCATACAGCTTGTATCTCTAGAGCAGACTGTATTGATACAGGCTTAGTAAGGTTTGGAATATCAAAGTCCAGCACTAAGAAACATGGAGCACATGATAAGACAGCGCCATAAGTCAGCTTTATTGAGGGTACATACAAAAAAGAGCAGTCAGGGACAGTGAAAATATATCAAGTCCACTGAGCCCTGGGTGGAATTGAGTACCCCTAAACCAGTAAATTCTGCATGCTTTCTAGAGGATTCTTATCTGAGTTGAAAAGGACTGGGAAATGGGAGAGGGGAGAGGGACCTGAATCTAGGGACTGGTGCTGGTGTTGATTCATTCCACTAGGGGAGGGGAGAGGCATGAGGAGGAGACTCCAGGGGAATCAGCAGTTAGTTGATATTCAAATTCTTGAATGGGGAAGGAGCGTTCAGCCATTACCAATAGTCTTATATTGACAGTATCCTTTGGGGGTTCCTCCTTTAGTGGGATAAGGAGGCTACAGAATTCCTTACACACTTTCTGTGTCTCATTCATCTTTGTATGCTCAAGCCATTTAATATAGTACACAGTGGTGCAAATTAAATATTTGTTGAATAAGAGAAGGAAACAAGAAAAGAATTCCACTCACTATTTACAGATGTCCCTCAGTTACCAAATGTGCATTGTAGAAGCAGGATGATGGAGTAGAAGGAGAAATGCACCCAGACCAAAGCACCAAATCTGCTACTAACTAGCTATAGGGCCTCAAGGGAGCACCTTTGAGCATCAGTTTCATATGTAACATGAGGATTGTAGTATTTCTTCTGCCTACCTTATAAAGATCTAACGAGGAGCATTATCTACAGATTATCTACATAGACGATCTATATCAACAAAGTATTGTATAATGGTGAAAAAACTGTTCTTGGAAAGGGGTCAAAAGCTTACCAGACTGCCAGAGAGTTCAGAATCCCCAGATTATAGGTTTCTTCCTAATGCAAAGTCCATAAATATGCTTTTTTGTAGTTGTCCTTTTTCAATCATGTCCAATTCTTTTTGACACCATTTGGAGTTTTCTTGAGAAAGATACTGAAGTAATTTGCCATTTTCTTCTCCAACTCATTTTACAGATGAGGAAATGGAAGCAAACAGAGTTAAGTGACTTGTCCAGGGACACACACACACACACACACACACAGTAAATACAGTATAATTTCTGGGGGCCCTACTAGGAGGGGAGTTCAGGAAAAACCTCACATAGGAGATAGCATTTGAGATGAGTTCTAATTCTAAAACACAGAGGCAAGACAGGAGTGCATTCGAGGCATGGGGGCAGTCTATACAAAGGCCATAGAGAGGTAGGAAATGAAATGTTACATGTGAGAGACAAAAATCAGCCCATTGGTTGCACTTTAGAGCATGTGAACAGCAGGTGAAAATTAGACCAGAGCCAGATTTTGAAAGGCTTTACTTGTCAGAGGAGTTTGTATTTTCTCTTGGAGGTTAACAGGAAACCTTTGGAGCTTCTTGAACTGGAAGGTGACTTCATCTTCCTAATGTAGTCAGGGAAGGCTTTCTGGAGGAGATAGGCCTAGATCACCTGGAGTTACTATCATTAATTAGCTCATATGCCATTTGCTTTGAAATGATTCCTTCAATTGGCTAACGTGACAGAAAAGGAAAATAACAAATGATGGAGGGAAATGTGAAGAAATAAGAACAGTAATAAAATTGTAAAATACATATTCTAATAAAATTTAAAAATAAATACACTGTTGGTAGAGCTGAGAATGGTGCTACCATTCTGGAAAACAATTTGGAACTATGCCCAAAGAGCTATAAGACTGTGCATACCCTTTAATCTAGCAATACTGCTTTTAAGTCTATATCCCCAAAGAAATCAAAGAATAAGGAAAATGATCCATATGTACAAAAATACTGACAGCAGCTCCTTTGTGGTGGTGAAGGGTTGGAAATTTAAGAGGCACCCATCAATTGGGGAATGGCTGAACAAGTTATAGGGTGTTAAAGTGCTGGAATATTGTTGTGCTGCAAGAAATGACAAGCAGGATGGCTTCAGAAAAATCTGAGAAGACTTATATGAACTGATGCAAAATGCAGTGAGCAGAACTAGAAGAACATTGTACCTAGTAACAACATTTTAATGATAATCAATTGTAAAAGACTTAGCTATTCTGATAATACGATGATTTACAATAATTGCAATGAACTCATGATGAAAAATGCTATCTACCTTCAGAGAGAGAACTAATAGACTATGAACACAGATTAAAGCATTTTTTCTTCATTTTTCTTGCTTTTTTTCTCAAAGTGGTTAATGCAGAAATGTTTTGCATGTATGTTTCATATATATAATGGGTATTGTATTTCTACTTTCTCAATGAGTGAGGGAAAGGGTGGAGAGAGGAAAACAATTTAGAACTGAAAATAAAAATTTTTAAAAGAAATGATTCATTCAGGTTACATATGGTAAGTCCTTAAAAATTGTTTTATGAATGGATGACTGAATGGCATGTATCCACCCAAGCCTGGGGGAAACTGCAGAATTGCTAAAGGATGGATTTCTCTTGCAACCTTACAAGCTGAAGTGCAAACTCATTTTTCCATCACTATTTGCATGTAAGCAGAGGAGAAAAGTAAACCTTTACTCTACTCTACACTCATGGTTGGTTCAGAGACCATTCTTTTAAGAGAAACTCATTATTCTTGGAAGACAAAGTCTAGTGCTGCTCTTTTATATCCCTGCAGGCCCATCTTATTTGTAAATTAGTTCAAAATCTACATCTTCCCACTCCTGGTATGGTCTAAAGGAGATGGGGGAAATATAACACATTTAATATTAGCCTGATCGTGTTACTTCCCTGACTGTGCCTACCCTCATTCCCCACCTACCATACCCCCTGAGAAAAATCCCTGGAGCTAGGAAGAGGCAGCATGCTGTAAAGTTAATAATTACACTTGAACTCAGGAGATCTTGATCAAATCCTGACTCCAGCTTCTGCTAGCTACATGACCTAAGTCACTTAGCTTCCTATCTCTAGACCTCAGTTTCTTCATCTGAGAAATGGGGAAACTACACTAATTTCTGAAGGCCCTTCTAATGATAAATATTATAGTTGCATGAAGGATTATGGGGCTGTCACCTTAGAGGTATATGATCCTGCTTCTCAAATGAGATAATCATTGTAAAATGCTTAGCACAATGCCTAGCACGTAAGTGCTATATAAATGCTGTTATCATTAGACACTTAGAGGACGTCTATTTAGGCAAAGGAAAACAAAGGGTTGAAGATGTTGCAGATGAGTTATGTGAATAAATCATCAAAAGACTTCAAGCCAAAAACTTACTTTCATCACATGGTCTGCAATAGATTGCCCCCCTATCATGCCCACTATCTCGCTAATCTTCAATCTGTCTCTATGTATTGGCTGCCTCCCTACTGCCTGCAAACATATTCATGTCTCCCACATTCTGAGACACACACACACACACACACACAGAGAGAGAGAGAGAGAGAGAGAGAGAGAGAGAGAGAGAGAGAGAGAGAGAGAGAGATACTTTATCCTAAATTCCCTTGAGGAAAACCTTGCCTCATATTTCACTGAAAAAACTGAAGCTGTTGCCTAGCTCTCCCTCTTCCCATTCCCCTCTTCCTCACCACACATCTCTCAGATACCTTCCATATTATCTCTCCCTTCACCCTTTTTCATATGAAAAGATGGGCCTCCTGCTAGATAAAGCAAACTCCTCAATACATTTCCATTCTATCTTCTCCAGCATATTGTCCCCTCAATTTCCTCCACTCACACTTATCTTCAGTCTTTTCCTGTCTATTGGCAGCTACCAAAAATATGTCCACATCACTCCCAACCTCCAAAAAACCTCCCCTGATCCATCCATCCCGCTAGCTATCATCCCACACCTTGCCTCCTTTTTGCAGCTAAACTCCTTGAGAAGGCCACCAAAATAACTGCCTCCACTTCCTTTCCTCTCAATCTCTTCTTATGTCCTTGGAGTCAAGCTTCCAATCTCATCATTCAACTGAAACTGCTCCTCTCCAAAGTGACTAATGATCTCTCAATTGCCAAATTTACTGTACTTTTTTTGTCTTCATCTTTGACCTCTCTGCAGCTTTTGACACTGTCTTTCATCTTTATGGCCTTAATCTGCTCTTCTCTCTAGGTTTTTGTTACAGGGCTCTTTGCTAGTTCTCTTACTACTTATCTGACTTGCTCTCTTGAGGGGCAGAGCCAAGATGGCAGAGTAAAGGCTGGGACCCAGCTGACCTATCCCAACATTCCCCTCAAATAACTTTAAAATAAAGCCTTAAATCAATTTTTGGAGAGGCAGAGCCAACGAAAGGTCAGAAGGAGACATTTTTCCAGCCTAAGACAATTTAGGAGGTCTGAAAAAGAGTTCTATAGGGTGGGCATAGGCCTGGAGAGTAGGTGGGCCTTGTAAGTGATGCAACAGTGGCAGCTATTTCAACAATCCAGCCAGCAGCTTCTGTGGAGGTGTAAGATCCACCAACAACCAGCACCCAGAAAGCTGCCAACACAGGTCCTTTTGATCTGCTTTACTTAAGGAAAGCCACGTTTAGGGGTTAACAATCTTACTTTAATCCAGCATACGAACAACATCCACCTAGTTCAGGGGAAAAAGCCAGCACCCTGAATTACAGACCAAATACAATTCAACATCTGGATGTACAGCCAGGGAGTTCATTATAAAGGCTGGCCCAGAGTCACAGGCCACTCCTGCTGTGGCTCAGAGCTCCAAGCAAGAACGCTGACCTCTGCGCTTATATATCCTGACCTCACCCAGGCCAAGCATGGAGAAGTTCCCCACCCCCAATATCACATCAGATACAAATCAGTGGTTCCCAATTGTCTCAGTGTTGAGAAATACAAAAACGTCCCACTTTATCTGCCCCATTCAAACAAAGGCCAGAATCATTAAAGGTCAACAGCAAAAAGTCCCACCTTGATTACTATTACAACAGCAGCAGCAGCTTCAGGAGCTCTCAGACCAGAGACAGTAAGGGGATCCGACAACTGGCCAAAAAAGTAGTGACAGGGGACCCTTTGCCACCACTGAGTGCTGTTGGCACCTATTGGCAGCTCTATTGCCCATAAGCAATTCTGGTTTGCAATTCCAGGGTAGAGAGGAGCACTTGTGGTCACAAGGGAACAGGGGCCCTGGTCACAGTTCTAGGGCCAAGAGGAGTACTAATACTTGAAGCTGCAGGGAACTAGGGACTCTTCCTGGGTAAAGACCAGCACATAGACCAGGAGAGCAGTGGCCACACCTCTTCCAGGATAACACCACCTTGGAAGCACTGAAAACTTGCAGACCCCCAGAACTAACTCTGAAAACAGCAGCATGAAAAAGCCTGAAGTTTGGCACAGTGACTCCCCACTCCCTGGAGAGCAGAGCCCAACTTTAATATAAAGTTCAAAGTCAAGAAAGAGTCTGGAAAAAATGACCAAATGACAAAAAGAACTTGACCATAAAAAGCTACTACATGGCAGGTAAGTCCAAGACATAAACTTAGAAGAAGATAATGGCAAAACAACTATAAGCAAAGTCTCAAAGAAAATGCTAACTGGACCCAAGGTCAGCAAGAATTCCTGGAAGAATTAAAGAAAGAGATGAGAGTGGTAGAGGAAAAGTTAGGAAAAGAAATGAAAGTGAAGCAAGAAAATCATGAAAAAAAATTAGCAGCTTGGTAAAAAGAGGCACTAAAAGTACCAAAGAAAATAACATTAAAAACCAAAATTGGCTTAAAGGTAAAAGAAGCACCAAAAAAAAAAAATTAAAGACCAAAATTAGCCTAATGATTAAAAAAAAAATATTTAACTAAAGAAAAAAAATTCCTTAAAAATCAGAATTGGCCAATGGGAAAGGGCGGGGGTGGGGAGGGGCACGGCAGTGGAGAGTAGCTCATTAAGGAAAAGAATTCCTTCTAAATTAGAACTGGGCAAGAGGGAGTTAATGATTCCATGAGACTTCAAAAAACAATAAAATAAAGTCAAAAGAATGAAAAAATAGAAGAAATTTTGAAACATCTCATTGGAAACAAAACTGACCTAGAAAATAAATCAAGGAGAGATCATTTTAAAATTATTGGACTACCTGAAAGAGCCTATATATCACATTAATTATCAAGGAAAACTGTTCTGATATCTTAGATCCAGAGGATAAAATAGAAATTGAAAGAATCCACCATCATTTCCTGAAAGATATCCCAAAATAAAAACTCCCAGGAATATTATAGGCAAATTCCAGAGCTCTTGGGTCAAGGAGAAAATATTGCAAGCAGCCAGAGAGAAACAATTCAAATACCATGGAGCCATAGTTAAGATCTCACAAGATTTAGCAGCTTTCACATTAAATCAGTGGAGGGCTTGGAATATGATATTTCAGAAGGCAAAAGAGCTGGTATAACAACCAAGAATAGCCTACTCAGCAATTTGAATATAATCCTTCAAGGGGAAAAAATGGATATTCAATTCAACAGAGGACTTCCATACATTCCTAATGAAAAAACCAGAGCTGAATAGAAAATTTAGGATTCAAACAGAAGTTTGAAGAGAAGCATAGAAAGTTAAACATGAAAGAGTAATCATAAGGGATGCAATAAAGTTAAACTGTTTACATTCCCATACAGGAAGATGATACATGTAACTCCTAAGAACTTTACCATTATTAAGGCAGTTAGAAGGAGTCTACATAGACAGAGGGTGTGAGTCAATCATGTGGGGATGATCTCCAAAAAAAAAAAAAAATGTAGAGGTAAGAAAGAGGGATGTACTAGGAGGAGGTGGAAGGCAGAATGAGAAAATTTTTCTCACGCAAAAGAGATGTACAAAGAAGAACTTTTATAACGGAGGGGGAAATATGGGGAGCAGGGTGGAAGGCAATGTTTGAACCTCACTTTCATCTGAATTGGTTCAAAGAGGGAAGAATATATATACACACTTGGTTAGTATATAGAAATAGAAATCTGTCTTACCCAATAGAGAGATAGCAGGGGGTGCTAAGAGATGGGGCAGGGGAGGAAAGGAGGTGGTTAAAAAGGAAGGTGGATTAAGAAAAGCAGTACTCAGAAGCAAAACAGCCTTTTGAGGAGGTATAGGATAAAAAGAGAAAGAGAGAAGAATAAACAGAAGAAAACAGGATGAAGAGGAATATACAATAATCATAACTGAATGTGAATGGGTTGAGCTGACCCATAAAACAGAAGCAATTAGTGGAATGGATTAGAAACCATAATCCAACAATATGTCACATACAAGAGACACACTTGAAACAGAAAGCCATCAAAGTTAAAGAGCCAGAGCAGAATCTATTATGCTTCAGCTGAATTTAAAAAAAAAAAAAGCAGGGGTAGCAATCATGATCTCAGTCAAAGCAAAAACAAAAATAGAATTAATTAAAAGATAATCAGGGAAACTACATTTTGCTAAAAGACAACTAAGCAAAATTTAAAAAAATTACAAGTTTCTCTGATGAGGGCCTTATTTCTGCAATATGCGGGGAACTGAGTCAAATTTATAAAAATGGGAGCCATTCCCCAATTGAAGAATGATCAAGGGATAAGAACAACAGTTTTCAGAAGAATAGATTAAAGCTATGTATAGTCATATTTTTTTAAATGATCTAAATCACTATTAATTAGAGAAAGACAAATTGGAACAACTCTGGGGTACCACATCACACCTATCAGAAATGATGAATGCTGAAGGGAATGAGGAAAAATAAGAACATTAATGAACCATTGGTGGAGTTGTGAAATGGTGAAACCATTCTTGTGAACAATCTGGAACAATGCCCAAGAGCTGGGAAACTTGTGCATACCCTTCAATCCAGCAATACTACTACTAGGTCTGTACCCCAAAGAGATCAAGGAGAGAGGAAAAGGACCTATACGTATAAAATATTTATAGCAGCTCTTTTTGTGGTGGCAAAGAATTGGAAATTAAGGGGATGCTCATCAATTGGGGAATGACTGAACAAGTTGTGGCATATGATTCTGATATATGATTGTGACATATATCGTATTATAGAAAATGATGAGGGAGTGGTTTCAGAAAAACATGGCAGGAAGAACCGGGATCTCATTGTGCACTGTAACAGCAATATTGTAATGGTGATTAGCT
>CM053625.1:26240679-26273732 GCA_028646595.1 Phalanger gymnotis | reverse complement strand
ATGGTGTTGATGAGGAGACTCTGGGCAGCCGTAGCTAAGGAGCCCTCCAGCTTGTAAACCCGGATGCTGAGACTTTGTTGAACTCTGGTAACTATGTATTGGGATTTGAATCAGACAAGGTCTGTCTGTTGATGTTTGTAATTTGTTTGTATTTTGCTCTGAAGTTCAGGGTGCTGGCTTTTCCCCCTGAACTAAGTGAATGATATTTGTGTGCTGAATTAAAGTAAGCTTGCCAACCCCTTCACCTTGCTTTCCTTAGTTAAGGCAGATCAAAAGAACCTGTGCTTTGGCGGGTGCTGGCAGCTTTCTGGGTGCTGGTTAGTGGTGGATCTTATACCCCCACAGAAGCTGCTAGCCAGATTGTGGAAACACTGGGTATCACAATTTAAGGATATTGGTGAGCTGGAGAGTTTCCAGATGAGGGCAAACAAGAAGCTGAAAGGCCTTGAGTCTATTCCACATAAGGATCAACTTAGGAAGCATGGATGTTTAAATTGGAGAAGACTCAGGGGGACATGATAGTTGTGTTCAAATATTTGAAGGGCTGTCATGTGGAAGAGGACATAGATCTGTTCTGTTTGGCCCCAGAGAAAAGAACTTTATGCAGTGGGTGGAAGTTACAAAGAGGCAAATTAAGTTGGGGAACACCTTTTAATAATTACAGCTGTTCACAGGTGGGATGGACTGCCTCAACAAATGGTGGGTTCCTACTTGTTGGAAGTCTTTTTGTTTTTTTGAAGGGGGGAAGGCAGGGCAATTGGGGTTAAATGAATTGCCCAAGGTCACACAGTTAGTAAATGTGTCAAAGTGTCTGAGGTCACATTTGAACTCAGATCCTCCTGACTCCAGGGCTAGTGCTCTACCCACTGCGCCACCTAGCTGCTCCTGTTGGAGGTCTTTTAGGAGAGACTTGATCACCACTTGTCAGATTATGTTTTAGTGGGGACTTTGGGTATGTATTGGACTATGTGGCTGTGAATGTTTACTTTAACTCTCACACTCTGTGATTCTATGATGCAGGGCACATCTTGCTTTTGTTTTTTTTGTTTGTTTTGAGGCAATTGGGGTTAAGCGACTTGCTCAGGGTCACACAGCTAGTAAGCATCTGGATTTTGAACTCAGGTCCTCCTGACTCTAGGGCTGGTGCCACCTAGCTGTCCCCATATCTTGTTAATATATAATGCTACTTAATCTCAGATTATCCACTTTTTTCCAAAGCCATAATAGTCATGGTTTTTTCATCCCATTAAGTCTGCATTATACTTATGAAGTTACTTTGTCTCCTTGAGATCAGATCTGTATGTAGTATACTCTGCTTCAGCCATTCATGTATATAGCCATATAAGATCATAGATTTTATTGTAGTTTTCTTCTTGGAAATTGTTTCTTGTGAATGTTAGGTCCTTCCTTCTGTTACTCTTAATTGTTAATTCTATTGTTATTGTCTCCTCTTAATTGTTAATATTAATGAATACATCATTCCGTATGGGACAGGATTTTCAAATAATAGGAGAGACATCTTTAGGAGAGACAAAGTAAATTTATTTTACAAACCTTGCAAGGTTTGGGCACACCTCCATAATGGAGGAGGTGAGGTAAAAGGGAACCTGCCTTAATTTATACTCTTAATGAAAAGATTCCCACCTACTTCTATCCCTTCTCACCATTGTCTGGGAGGTGGGCTTACAGTCTAGGTCAAAAAACTACACAGAGGACCAAGGTTGATCCTGTCCATTCAGGTTTTTCCCTATCAGAACTCAACTGCCAGGGTGGCATCTGAAAGTCTAAGAGAAGAAACGGGGTTGGGGGGGGGAGGAGAGACCTTCCTGGAGCAGAGAACAAATAGCTCATAGGAAGTTCATTATCTTCTAACATCAGAGAGAGGGGGAAGGGCATGCTCGTAGTTCTAGGCCCTGACCTTCCAAAATCACAAAGCCAAATCCCAAAACCTCTCCTACTCCATTAGATATACCCTGTGAAGTCTTCACAATTATCCATCCCATTGAATATTATAGTAGATAGAAGATCTATGTATGAATTATCTCTCTCCTCCCTCTTTATCAAATGTGGAAGACTGCTAGCAAATATGCTTTTACCAGCTCTTGTTAAGTGGGTTCCATCCTTGGCCAAGAGCTCATTTTTATGCCATTGTCCAGAAATGCCTATTTCATTCTCCAACATCATTTTATTAGCCATCTGTTAAATCTAAAATCTATCTATCACTTTTGAATGTTCCATAATCAAATGACCTCAGCGATGAAAAACTACCTGGACCCCTAGGCCCTAAGATTTGCATGTGAGGGGAGGGAATATCCTTATCAGTGAGATCACAGATCCATTGAAGTGTTGGAGTATATCTTCCTCTAGCCCTTTTAGCCTTCTCTAGGTCAGAGATTGCATTTCCCCTATCTGGGTGTTTTGGTAAAAGAGCAAACATTATCTTCTCCCTAAGATGTCTACAACATTCTCCTTGCTTCTCAAATTTGCCTAAATGAGATTCTACATACTTTGTCTTCTTTTTCGTAGCTTGCTTGGATAACTATCATGGCTAACTGCAGTGTCAAACTGCTGATTGTCACAGTAATGCCCAAATGAGGCTTAATTTCTTTATTGTGGGCATCATCTTTTCTCTTGACAGGATGACAGCTATTTGCTCAAGTGCCTTTAATTGTTAAATAGCTCCATGCTGCCTCACCCTAAGTCAAAGTCAATCCAATTATCTAATTAGCTCTAATTATCCGCCTTCTTTCTCACTGCTCACTTTTCTCCATCTCCAGGTACCTCTCTGGTCACTTGGATCTCTGTTAAAATCTCTTCTAAGATGAAGTACTCCGATCTGCTCTCAATACTTCATAGAATCACACAGTCTCGGAGTGGGAAGAAATCTTAGAGGTCATCAAGTTCAAATTCCTCATTTTACAGATAAGAAAACAGAGACCCTGATTTCTCAAATATATAGACAACAGTCAAATTTATAAGAATACAAGTCATTCCCCAATTGACAAATGGTCAAAGGATATGAACAGGCAGTTTGCAGATGAAGAAATCAAAGCTATCAATAGTCATAGGAAGAAAATGTTTTAAATCACTATTGTTTAGAGTAGTGCAAATTAAAACAACTCTAAGGTACCACCACAAATCTTTCATATTGGCTAATAAGACAGAAAAGGAAAATGATGAATGTTGGAGGGGATCTAAGAAAATTGGGTACTAATACATTGTTGACAGAGTTGTGAACTGATCCAACCATTCTGGAGAGCAATTTGGAACTATGCCCAAAGGGTAAACTGTGTATACCCTTTGCTCCGGTAATACAACTACTAGGTCTGGATCCAAAACATATCAGAAAAAAGGGAAAAGTACATACATGTACAAAAACATTTATGGCAGCTCTTTTTGTGGTGGCAAAAATCGGAAATTGAAGGGATGCCCATTAAGTTGGGAATGGCTGAACAAGTTGTGGTATATGAATGTAATAGAATACTATTGCACTGTAAGAAATGATGAGCAGATTTCAGAAAACCTGGAAAGACTTACTGATGCAAAGAAAACAAGGAGAACATCATACACAGCCACAGCAACATTGTTCAGTGATCAGCTATGGATAACTTGGCCCTCCTCAGCAATACAATGATCCAAGACAATTCCAAAGGACTTGATAGAAAATTCTATCCACATCTTCGGGAAAGAACTGTTGTAGTCTGAATACAAATTGAAGCATACTATTTTCACTTTCTTTCATTTTTTTTGTTTTGATCTATTTCTTCTTTCACAACATGACTAATATAGAAATATGTTTATGTGTTATGTGATATAGGTTTAACCTATATCAAATTGCTTACTGCTTTAGGGAGGGGGAAGACATGGGAGGGGGACAGAGAAAATTTGAAACTTAAAAAATTTAAAAAATGAACATTAAAAAATTATCTTTACATGTAATTGGACAAAATGAAATACTATACATTTTTTTTTAAAAAAAGGGACATTATCCTACAACAATTCCCAAAGTTATCATGGTGCTTAAAAAAACAAAAACAAAAATAAACAAACAAAACAGCCCAAAGAGATTATTTTCTCAAGATCATATATCTATGCCATGATAAAATTGGAATTTGAAATGAGGTCCTTTGGCTCCCAATCCAATGTGCTTTCTATTAAGTTTCCATCATCTATTCCTCTACCTTCCCCAAACCCTTCATTGCATGTGCTCTGAGTATAAAAGATAAAAGTACTTTCGCTTTTCTTATTCTGGACACTACACTTTTGTTAAATTAACCTAAAATCTTAATCCTTTATTTTTCCTAGCCAAGTCTCAGTATTGACTCAAATTGACTTTCTGGTCACCTAATATCTCCAATATATTTTTTCACATTAACTATTGTCTATTATATATTCACTGTCCTGTACTAAATAAATGGGTTTTGGAGCTTAGCTACTTTCTACTTTCCCCTATAGTTTCATATTGTTATATTCAACCCATTGTTCACTCTAGTTAAAAGCTTTTTGGATCCCAGCCCCATCATCTGATGTTTTAGTTGACTCTTTCAGTTTTGTCAACATCTGCGATTTTGGTAATCACATCATCCTATACCTTCAACCAAATGTTGAACGGTACAAACCAAAGAGATTCCTGGGCCATTCTACTAGAGATATCTGTCCCGATCAATATTAATTCTTTTGTTTCTGCTCTTTTGGTCCTATTCAATTAGTTCTGGGTACAACTAACTTTGTTATCATGTAGCACAGAAGTGTAAAACATGTGGCAATCAGGCCCCACAAGGCTCACAACATTCCTGACTCCAAGCCAGATTAAAATCTAATTGGGAAATACTTAACAAACTAAATAAAAATACAATAAAACATAGATTATATCACATTTAAAAACTAAATCAATACGTGGTCTGCAGGTGTCCTTATGTATGGTTTAGTGGCCCTGTTTCTATTTGAGTCTGACACTATGTATCTAGGCCAGATTTCAGCTTCTTATTTCTAAGAATCTCATTAGAGACTTTTTTTTCAGACAAATATTTTGTTTATGGCATCCCTGTGATCTATCTGTCTAATGTCTGTCAAAGAGGAGTCTATGAAAGGTGATTGATATTTATAAATAATTTGTTTGGTGAACTACTTTGATTTTTACGGAGGGAGTTGAATTGACCTCACAGGTCTCTTCTAGCTCTGGAGTTTTTTAACGTTCCTATTGCTCTTCAAGGAACCGGTCAACTTGAATTACTCAGCCAGACTTTTGTGCTTTGAGTGATCCCGCCCTCACTTCCTGGGGCTGACCTGGATATGAAGCAGCACATTTATGGTATAGTATATGTCTACTGAAACTTGTGGCCATAGGGAGACAGTGTAAGCCTGGGACTAGAAGGAAGGGCTGCTGTATAGGTGATGGCTTCTACCAAAGTGGATAAGAGTGCTGTAGATGGCATCGGTCTCTATTCCTCTGGCTGGATTCCTCCTCCCTCCCCCTACTTTTGCTCTTGCCCCTCTCGACCTGACTAGATTACCTGCTATTTATCTTGGGTTGAAGGGAAGATCATACACCATAGATTTAGAGCGGGAAGGGAACTCAGAGACCATCCAAGTCCAATTCCCTCATTTTATAGATGAAGAATTGAGGCTAAGAGACTTGCCCAAGCATACACAGATAATAAGCGTCTGTTGTGGGATTTGAACTCAATTCTTCTCTACTCCAAACACAGAACTCTATCTGTTACACCACAGCACTTCCTTAAGACTTAAGTGCATTTCTATACACTCTAAGAAACAACATAGGAAAGATGGAACACCATAGGAAGCTAAAGGGGACACATCTGCATATAAATTACAGGCCATCAGGCATAGATATTTTAAAGAGGTATTTTAAAGAGGCATTCAGCTACCTCTGACCCTTACTGAACATTTTATGACAGGTTTTGTCCTTGAAATTAACCCAATTTGAGGTCCAGCTAGTGGAGAAAGCTCTGGGGTTTGTCTGAGTCTACTCTCTCAAGCTTTAGCTCTAAGTGTGAGAGGCTTGAGTTTCCAGGAGGTAGTATAGTATTGTGAAAAGTGTACTATTTCTGGAGTCAGACTACCTGGGTTCAGATGCTGAGGTGGACAGTTTGGATGCAAAGCACCCTCTCCTTGGGACTGGGATTGTCTTTCCTGACCATACCTATTTCTTATCACTTGACTTTTTGGAAGTAATGAAATTAATATGTCAGGGTTTCAGTACATGGGAAACTTCCCATTTCTACACCCTTTCCTTTCTCTGCAAAGCTATAAAGCTTAAAAATACAGATTACAAATACAGTTCATAAGCTGCTCTGTATCCCCAGGCAATCTAAACTGGAAAGCTGATGGTGGCAAAATAAAGTATCCAGAGTTCCCCTTCTTTCCCCTACTTATCCCACTCTATAGCAAAACTTTAACTTAGGGCACAATTGAAATTATTTTTCTTTATCTAGAAAACCATTGTTCAAAATAGAAATAACAAGTAAGCAAAATTTAATTTAAGATAATATAGAAATTAATAATTAACTTACTAATGAAATATGCTTCCCATTGCATCAGGCAATAAAACAAAAGGGAGAGAAACAGAGAGGGCAGTACATCTACTTAGGCAATTAGGCTTTCAATCAGTCTCCTGGAATGTGTCCCACATCTCCTGCTGATGTTGTTCCTTCTCCGGCTCCTACTGCCACTCACACTTTCCAACTTTCGGTCCCCAATTCTCTCCCCATATCTCTTTCCAGAGAATTTTAAAAATTGCAACTGTAACAAAAATTGACCTCCTAGTTCCAGGCCCTCAATAACTTAATTTCTTCTTGATACTGGAAGAAATATAATTTCTAGTTCTTTAGTGAACCTTTGAAAGGCCAAGCCATACTAGACTGACTGTTATGCTTATTGCTGGTATGAGCTCGGGCAAGTTGCTTAATTAATTGCCTCGGGCTTCCATTTCCTCACTTGTAAAATGAGGGGATTGGATCAGATGGCCTCTGAGATCCCTTCCAATTCTAAATATGAAATTCTGAAGTGCTTCCTTAGTGAATCTTTTCTGCTCCAAAGTTGCTTTCTTCTGGATTTCAGGATTTGACAATACTAGTGTTTGCTTCAGAATCACCTGACTGGGGCTTTAACGTCCCTCCTTCAGTTACCTGTATGAGACAGGCTTCTCTATGTGTCTTCTCAAGCCATCACTCCTGAATGTCAAGCCTCTGCCTCTCTCCATAGATCCCCATGCTCTAACCCTTGGGAGTTTCCGAATGCATTCGCAAATTCATTTTCTTTATCTCTCTTCCTTTCTCCTGTCTTTGTCCCCTTCCCTTCTCTTCTTCCCTTCCCTAAGGTCCCCCTCCTCCTTTCTCCCTCTTTTCTCTCTCTATCCATCTCCTCTTTTCCTCCCCTACCCCTGCAATTTCTCTGTGCTTTTCCCACCCTGCCTCCCTCTCTTCCACCCCAGACTGTGGCTCTGCCCTTGGTACTGAAACTTCTACCTCCTGTTTTAGGCTGACTGGATCTAGGAGCCCCAGGGGGAGGCTCCTAGACTTCCTCTTTGAGCTTTCTGTTCCATGTATTTCCTCCAGTTCAAGGTCTCCTGACATATTGAACTGCTTCAGTGCTGACACTGCCCTCCCTCCACTCCCACCAAGTTCCCTTCTCACTGACCAAACAGGGAACAGGCACACCTATTGCCAATGAGTCCTGGATATCTATTGATACTAATTAATCAGAAAGGGTTCTTTTTGAGTATTTTCTAAGTATTAAAAACTATTGTCAGTATTGTGGGGGATATGAAAAATGTGTCACTAATGATAATAATAAGGGATACAAAAACAATATATTCCCTGTCCTCGGAGGGCAAATCTTTCATCTGAATTCTGCTTCCCCCCAAGTCAGGGAATAGGATCAGAGGTTTGAGAAGACAGGGGAAGCTGAGTGCTGCAGAATCTGTGTTTTCAAATTGTGGTTCTGGAGAAGAGTTTTGAGAGTCCCTTGGATAGCAAGGAAGTCAAATCAGTCAATTCAATTAATTCGGGCTATTCATTGGAAAGTCAAATGCTAAAGTTGACACTTAAATACTTTAGCCACATAATAAGAAGGCTGAACTCATTGGAAAAGACCTTGAGGTTGGGAAAAATTGAAGGCAAAAGGAAAAGGGGATAGCAAAGGATGAGATGGATAGACAGTGTCATAGAAACAATGAACATGAACTTGGACAGACTTTGAGAGACAGTGGAGGATAGAAGGGGCCTGGTGTGCTACGGTCCATGGGGTCATGAAGAGTTGGACATGACTGAAGAACCAAACTGAAAATGATAGATATCTCATAGCATTATAAATCCAGAGTTGGGAGAGAGAACAAAGGCAATATAGTTCAAACCCTTCATTTTACAGATGAAGAAACTGAGGCCAAGGCAGGGGCAGTGACTTGCCCAAGGTTACACATGTAGTAAGGGTCAGATTAGCATTTGACCTAGATCTTGTATTTTCAGAGACAATATTTGTTTTACTGTGGCATGCTGCTTTATGAATTATCATGATGAGTAGGACTTTTAAAAATGACAGGCTAAATTATTCAGTGGGCCAGAATCTACCAGACTATCATATGAGGTCAGAATACCATGTGACATATCATGAAAGAGAGACTAACCCAGTGGCCTGGAGTCACTTTCCCTGGTAGTGGATTCCTTTTCTCTCTGTTGTTTAGGGATCATGGGGTGGGGGGAGTTTTCTATTAGGCAAGATGATCCCCTGCCGCAAGTCCTACCCCACAACCCCACCTGGCAATCTTTCTTTCATGGCTTGTCCCATGGCCACCTGATGTCTGGCCTAGTTTTCAACCCATTAGACAGTTGAGTCTGCCCCTTCCTACCTTTACAAATTTTGTATGCCTAGTTCCTCTCCTTGTACTCTGATCTAGCCACACTGGCCTATTTGTAGCCTTCTCCAGCACAGCTTTCCATTTCCCATTGTCATGCCTTTGCCCTGGCTACCCTCATGCCCTGGAATGCTCTGCCCCATTACTTTAAACTCTTCTAGCTTCCTTTAGGACTCACCTTAAATCCCACCTTCTACAAAAGGCATTTCCTGGTCCATCTAGTTGCTAATTATTTTCATATATCCTGTATTTATCTTGCATACCTAAATATTTACATGTTATCTCCTCCATTAGAACGGATACTCCTTGAGAGCAGGAACTGAATTTTCAATTTTATTTTTGCCTTCCTTTGTATGGTCTTACATATCCCTTCCAAATCAGAAATTTTATGATTTTATGATTGAACACTTTCCTGTCCTAGAGGCTGGAGAAGTTCATAACCTGTCTGATGTCATTTCCTACCTTTCCACCCTGAATTTCTCCCCCCTCCCTCTGCATAAGTTGTCTATCAGCATTTGAGATTAGGAGAAGAAATATATATAAAACATGAAGGACGGAATTTATACAGCGCTTTAAAGTTTACAAATCATTTTTACGTGGCGGCGAGTACAATCTCATTTTAATCAGAACACACGAACAAAACATTTCCCACCCACCTATAGGAGTAATGCTGGATGAGTCAACGCTTCCTACTTTACTTTTCCCTTGGCTGAAGCAGTAAATAAAGTAAGAATCAACAAATATCCTAAACGTTTACTGTGTACCAGGCTCTTTAGTGGAGAAACAAAGAAACGACACAGTTTTACCTTTTAAAGACTTCACAATCTAGCCCCCTTCTTCATTTCCAGGCTCGATATGCATTGCTCCCTTCCCTTCGCTCTCCCCTAGCCTAGCCAGGCTGGCTTTCTTTTTATCCCTAGCATGAGACTCTCTCCTTCAGTCCTGGAAGGTACCCTTTTCTCATTAATCTCCAACGGCAGGTAGGTGGTATAGGGGATAGAGTCCAGGGGCTGGAGTCAGAAAGATCTGAATTCAAAACCAGCCTCAGACTCTTACTAGATGTGTGACCCTGGGCAAGTTGCTTAATTTCTATCTGCCTCAGTTTTCTCAACTGTAAAATAGTGATAATAACAGCACCTACCTTATTGTGAAGGTTAAATGAGATAATATTTGTAAAGCATCTACCACAGTGTCTGGCGCATAGTAGGCACTTATTAAATGATTATTTGCTTCCTTCATCCACCTCATAGTGTACCTTACTACTTTCAAGACTTAGTTCAAGCTTGTTCTTTTTCTCTAGAGTTCTTTTCCTGATATCCCCAGCTGCTAGTGCCCTACCCCCACCCAAAGACTTGTATTTATCTGTATCTGTATATGTATATATTCTATATATCTTTATATGTGTATTATGTATATTAATGTAAGCTCTTTGAGAGAAGAGACTGCTTGTTTTCTGTCTTCATATCCGCTGTGCCTAGTATAGTACCTGGCCCATAATAATAGTCAATAAACATTTATTAAGCACCTACTATATACCAAGCAAAGTGCTAAGCACTGGGGATATAAATAAGAAAGAGACAGCCCTTCATCTCAAGGAACTTAGGATCTAATGTGGGAAGACAGCATGCCAAAGGAAATCGAAAGGGTGGAGAGGGAATGTATGGTGAGAAGGAATATAGGCAGGTGGGAAAAGAATAGATAGCCCTGGCCTGAGCACCCTCCTTAAATAGAGGTTCTGGGAGAGATAATAAATGAAAAGTAAAAAATAAAAGAAGATAAATGTTTCGTGAGTCATTGCTTAATTAAACTGATGGTATCAGGTAGTCTTCAGAAGACTATCAGATTCTGTAGGAATTCAGAGTAGAAGAAAGACTCTTGTGATTGAGGATGCTCAGGAAAAACTTCCTGGAGGAATCAGGGCTACATCTGGGCCTGTGAATTAGTGGGGATGGTATTTTTGTTGGACAGAACAGTGAGAGCAAATGAGAACTCCCATCTCTGGTCTGTTGAATGTTGTCCATTAGCACTGCCGATCCCTGGTATTCTCCTTGGCTGGCCACCAAAAAGACTTTCCTAGGGATGGGATTGATGCAATAAGTTGGAGCAAATTGAGGAGCTATTTTCTCTTGAGCAAGTGGGATGCACTTGTTGCTAATATATGGTAATCAATTCACAGAACCTGGGGACAGAATTCTGCTGGCACGTGGCAGCAGATGGGAGACTGTCAGTTAGGCAGTCACCATGCCCACTGAGATGCCAGAGGAACACCTACCTGCTTTTCCCAGCACCGCTGGCTTTAATTGCAAAGTCTCGATTACCTGGGTAAAGGTCGTAAAATGTGATGATGCCCCTTGGCTCATCTGAACCTTATTTGAAATGTCTCTTTTACAATCTAGCTCATTATATTTAAAATACACACGTGTAGGAAGGATAAGTGGATAGAAAGAAAGTACCTCATCACATCCTCCTTTCACTGGGGATTAGAATCCCTGCACAGATTAGAATAATGAAGATTTAAAAACCAATTTGAACCTCGGTATGGTGGCTAGTTTGGGCTGTTTTCTCTGTACTGTGGTGTCAACCTCTGGCTGCTGAAGACACTGCTGTGAATGAATTTGGCATGAGTCAAAAAGCTGGAGTGGTTGGAAGGAATGGCATATTTCAAAATTAATAAAAATTATTAGAACCACAGTTCTCAGCTCTGGTAAATCTCAGATCCTGCCACCCTTAAAAATAGCCCCTGAACACAGCTGTCGTCACTGCATTTTTTAGCACTAATTTGACTATTCACAAGCCTGTGAATATTTTTGACTCCTATTGGGGTGAACATTACAGATGTGTGAATCTGTATGGCTAATAGCAGGAGTGAAGGTTGTTGTTTTTTTTTTTTTGCTTTTTATGTTTGAAAAACACTTGGGGTTTCTGGTGTGAGAGAGAGCAATAACTGGGGACGAAGAAAGAGGAATTTTGGATTGATAACCTTTATTTTGCCTTGGGGCCATGGGATCTATAACAGCTCACCTCTGCCTTTCTTGTCTGCCCTGGGATGTTCAAGGTAACCATCCCTTATTCATGGGAATGTATCTTGGGCAGGTTTGGATGCATTTACAAGTGCCCAGAGGGATACATCTAAAATTTTTCATTTGCCAAAATCCACTTTTCATCCCTCCTCTCTCCCTCATTTATGTAGTGGTCAAGTATCTCCTGGAAGAGGGAGGAGGGAGAGAATGTGACTTATATACACTTTCAGTGTGTTCTTGAATTCGTAAGCTCATGTATACCACAAAGGGGGAAACTATATATCTATGGTCCAAGAGTGAGTATATAGTTATCTCTTAGAAACTTTAGAGAAGCAAAATTAAGATGCCTGTTTAAAACATTAATCTCAGAGTTCTCTGAGTTTGAGTTTCTGAGTTTCTGTAAACTTTTTAAAGAGCATCTTTAGATGGTTCCCTGAAAAGTTTTGGGGACTTTCAAAGATATCTTTTATCCATATGCCAATCAACTGTGAGAAAATTTATTTCCAACCTCTTTTCTAGCATCCTGGGGTTCTTTGTCCAGGGAAGGCAAATGAATCTGAATGCTAGTTCGAGGGAAGAGTAATTAGAAAAGGGAATCTGCCATAAAAAAGAAAAAAAAAGATAAGATCCATTAGTCTCATGAACTGGAAGGATGCTTAGAGATCATCTTGGCCAACTCTGTTATTTTGTAGATAAAGAAACAGAACCCGAGAAAGGAAGTGACTTATCTAAGTTCACATAGGTATTACAGAATAGATCTGGGATTTGAACGCAGGTTCTCTTATTCCAAAGCTAGCAGTCTTGCCACTAGATCATGCTGTCTCTCCAAATTACTAGTCAGTTTGTGTAGAAGACATAAGCTACAGCTTGATTTCATGATCCCCTTTGCATCTATCAGTACAGGAAAGTTCTGCAACTTCAGCCAGCATGGGAAACTCGTGATGTGGGATTTTCTTTAAACAATACAAACTGAAACCCATCCAGGATTTCATGCATAAGTCATAGGGAATTACTTGGGATAGAGGAGTTAAGGAATTTGCCCAAGGTCACACAGCTAATACAGTTCAAAAGTGGGGTTTGAACTTAAGTTCTTTCTAATGACAAACTGGATGCTATCTATCAATTTCCCCTCCACAAGCACAGATGATTTAGAGCTGACTGCAGGTGTTGCTGTACTGAATCAGAAGAGAAAGAGGGGACAGGGCAAAGATTGTGTGATGAATTGGATAAAGTTGTGACTCATATTTTTCTGGAATTGCTGTGTGTATTTTTTTTCTTTTGGCCAGGGGTACTCTGGAAGACTGACCCCATCTTGATGGAAAGGGCTTCCTGGATAACATCCATGATGATCCACTTCCATTCAAGAGCTGGGGGCTTGGGACTGACCTCATGTTTCATCAAAAGAAGCAGTGGGGATCTTGCGGTCTGTCTTTTGCCCTTTTTAATTATTCAAAATCATGGCCAAAAATAACTCAAATTTGTGATTGACTTATCATCATATTATCAGAGAGGCAGCATGTCATGGTAGACAGAGAGTTAGCTTTAGAGTCAGGAAGACCTAAGCTTAAGACCTGCTTCTGACACATATTGACTGTGTGATCCTGGGTGAGTCAGTTAACTTCTCACTCTTCTAGGTCAGCGATTCTCAAAATGAGGTCTGAGAACCCTTAAGGAACCCAGAAGATGCTTTCAGGGAACCTTTGAAATCAAAACTATCTTTATAATAATACTAAGTTGTTTAATTTCTAATGTGATAAACACTGATAGAGATAACCCACATAAACAAAAGCTCTTGGGGGGTGGTTCTCAATACTTTTTAAGAATATAAAAGTTCTGAGACTAAAAAGTTTGAGAACCTCTGCTCTAGGTGACTCTCTATGACTATAAATGGCAGAAAAAGTGTTTACTTTCATTGGTAAAAGGAGTTGCCTCATCCAGAAATTTTCTGTATTAATGAAATCATAGGTCTAGTCCTTCTACCTTATGATTTATTTTATATACTATATATATTTACTGTATACTATAATATACTATATATAATATACTTATATATACACTATTATTTTATATATTACATATACATGATTTATTTTATATATAACGATATTTTTTATATTCTACATACATATGATTTATTTTATATTATAACTATAATTATATTTTAACTATAAATTATATAGTTGTTATTTATTTAAATAATCTCTTGCTAATTTCTTTTGAGGGATAGCTAGGTGGTGCAATGGATGGAGTTCTGGGCCTGAGGTCAGGAAGACTCTTCTTCCTGAATTCAAACCTGGCCTCAGATACTTACTAGCTATGTGACCCTGGGTAAGTCACCTAACCCTGTTTGCCTGGTTTTCTCATATGTAAAGTGAACTAGAGAAGGAAATGGCAAACCACTTCAGTATCTTTACCAAGAAAATCCCAAATGAAATCATGAAGAGTCAGCCAGGACCTGAAATGACTGAACAACCATAAGGATTTCTTTTGTGTAGTTTAAATGTCACCTTCTGTGATTACTGCCCATGATTTGAGGGTAAATAAATTAGGCTAAGTGAACAATTTAATTCCATTGAAGGTCAAGTAAAGGCTTGAAACTATAGCTTCTATTTCTAGCTCATAGTTGGCCAGACATCTTAAACTGTGGTGGTTTCCAGTAGGGGAAGTTGTAGTTTTGATGGATGGCCATCTCTGATAGCTTGACATGAACTGGAAATCAAGGAGAGCAGTATGCCTGACTTTGTGGGAAGGGGAAATTTTAATTCTGGCTTCTGAAGCTGCTCTTTAAAGTGCAGTTAAACTTTCAAATTTTCCTTGATTGTAAGACAGGGTTAAGCCTTTAGCCCACAAACCTTTAGGAGAAAGAGATTACTCTCCTCCAAAGCCTTTCAAATACTCAGAAACAGCTATGGTGTCCGACCCCAACCTCCCACACCCCTTCCTCCAGGCTTCTTTCCTTCAGGCTAATCAAGCATAGTTCCTTATGACAATTCCTTTATGAGATGGATTTAAGATCCTTCACTAGCTGAATGCAAGCACTGGCAGATGCTACCAAACTAGAAAGTCACTGAGTGTGGTCCTGGTGATGAACTAGTTTGTCACATGAGAATCAGCCTAAGTTTGGAGAGTCATCGCAAAGTTGAATGGAGTGTGATGAATTCTTTTTCCACAGATATTCTCAAAGGCCAGCCTCAGTTAACTTGCAAAACATGTTCTATCTGACCCAGAGGAATATGGGAGATGGGAAAACATGTACAGGCAAATCTCAGAGATATTGTGGGTTTAGTTCCAGACTGCCACAATAATGCAAATATCATAATAAAGTGAATCCTACAAATTTTTTTGTTTCCCAGTGCATATAAAAGTTATATTTATACTATAATGTAGTCTATTAAGTGTTCAACAGTATTATACCTTAATTAAAAAATTATTCCTAAAAATACTAACCATCAGCTGAGCCTTTAGCAAGTTGTAATATTTTTGCTGGGGAAGAGTCTTGACTTGATATTGATGTCTGCTGACTGATAAAGGTGGTGGTTGCTGAAGATCAAAGCAGCTGTGGCAATTTCTTTTTAAATATTGTTTGAAATAAAAAAATATTTTCAAATATTTTATCTTTTCCAGTTATATATAAAAATTTTTTAGTATTAATTTAAAAAATTTTAAATCCCAAATTTTCTTTTTTCCTTCCTTCCCCTCTCAATGAGAAGGCAAGCAATTTGCTATAGCTCATACATATGCAGTCATGCAAAACATATTTGCATATTAGTCATGTTGTGAAAAAAAACATAGACCAAAAACAAACCCCAAGAAAAATAAAGTTAAAAAAGTATGCTTTGATCTGCATTCAGACTCCATCAATTCTTTCTCTGGAGGTGGATAGCATTTTTCATCACAAGTCCTTGGGAATTGTCTTAGCATTGTATTGCTGAGAATAGCCAAGTCATTCAGAGTTGATTACAGTATGATATTGGTGGTACTGTGTACGATGTTCTGGTGCAACTTACTTTACTTTGTATCAGTTCGTGTAAATCCAGGTTTTTCTGAAACCACTCTGCTCATCATTTTTTACAGCAGAATCATTACAATCATATGCCACAATTTGTTCAGCCGTTCTCCAATTGATGGTCATCCCCTCAGTTTCCAATTCTTTGCCACTGGTGGTGGCAATTTCTTAAAATAAGAAAACGATGAAGTTTGCCACATGGGTTGACTCTTCCTTTCACTTGAACACTTAGAGGCCATTGTTGGGTCATTAACTGGCCTAATTTCAATATTGTTGTGTCTGAGGGAACAGGGAAGCCCGAGGAAAAGGAGGGAGATTCAGAGGGCTAGTTGGTGGAAAAGTCAGAATGCACACAACATTTATCAATTAACTTTACCATCTTATGTGGGTATGGTTCTTGGTGCCCCAAATCAATCACAATTGTACCATCAAAGGTCACTGATCACAGACCACAGTGACCAATACAACAATAATGAAAATTTTGAAATGCTGTGAGAATTACAAAAATGTGACACAGAGACATGATGTGAGTGCATGCTGTTGGAAAAATGGTGCTCATAGACTTGTTTGATGCACGGTTGCCACAAATGTCCACAAACTTTACAATTTGTAAAAAAAAAATGCAATATTTGCAAAGCCCAATAAAATAAAGATGAATAATAAAATGAAGTATGCCTGTATAATGATAATAGGAGTGGTTCTCTAGACCCCAAGACTCAGTGTAAGGTGCTAATGGAAGGAGGAAGCAAGCACATTGTTGGGATTCTGGAGACATCTGAACAGTCCAGGAGAGGATTGGAGATATATGTGTAAAGGAACTAGAAGATTTCTGAAGATTAGAGCTACTAGGGCCTGGAGGTATGAAAGAGTTGTAATATTGTCAGTTGAAGTGGCAGGTTAACCTTTCCAGAAGTTAGTTAATCAAGAGCTAGTTTCTTGAGTAGAAGCAGGTACTACTTGTGTAGGAGAAATGCAATTCAGGAAGCAGAGTTAAAGGGAGTGGGAGTGGAGGACAGCAACAATGATGAGGGCAAAGAGGACCTGGACAATCTTAATGGAAGAGAGAAGACCTGTGGTGGAATGATGGAACATGGTTAGGGATAAGAGGTGAATTTCAGGAGAAAGAACAATGTGGGATAGACAAAGAAGTTGGAGGAAGAATATCGGTGTGGATGAACAAATCCTAGCTTTTTACTTTTGGAGGGAATCACTCAGAGATGATATAAATCTTTACGGGAGGGTGATTCCTATGAATCCAAAAGTTTTGATGCAAATCTTTTCTGTGCCCTTTAATGTGCAATATGTTTTGAGCTATGTCAAACTGGGTGCTTTCAAGCTTAGCTGATACCTATCTTTGGAAAGAGTGGTGGTGATTAGTTCCAGATATTGAATTTCCAAATAGGTGAAGAGGAAATAAGCCAGAAAATAAGCATCCCCCAGAGTGTACCCAGGCCATTTATGTCTGGAAGGAACCTCTGACATAATTTTGGGGTTTGGCTAGTCAAGTAGCATTTATTAAACTCTTATTATGTGCCAAGCATTTTGCTAAGCACAGTCGATACAAAGAAAGGCAGAAAAAAAATATTCTTGTTCTCAGGGAGCTCACAGACAACATGCAAAAAACTATGTATAACAACATATATATAGGATAAATTGGAGGTAATCTCAGAGAGAAAGCACTAAGATTAGGGGCAGCTAGCTGGCACAGTGAGTAGAGCACTGGCCTTTGAGTCAGGAGGACCTGAGTTCAAATCTGACCTTAGACACTTGACACATGTACTAGCTGTGTGACCTTGAGCAAGTCATTTAACCCCAATTGCTTTGCCAAAAAAAAGAAGAAAAAAAAAAGAGAAAGCACTAAGATTAAGGAGGACTTGGAAAGTCTTCTTGTAGAAGGTGGAACTTTAGCTGAAACTTTAAGCCAGAAAAGCTAGGCGTTAGAGATGAGGAGAGAGAATATTCTGGGTAAAGGGGATAGCCAGAGAAAACTCTTGGAGTTGGGAGAAGAGTGTCAAACAGCAAGGAGGCCATTTGTAGAGTAGGTAATAGGGAGAGTGACATGTAAGAAGACTGGAAAGGTAGAAAGGGGTCAGGTTATGAAGGGCTTTGAAGGCCAAACAAGATTTTATATTTGATTCTGGAGTCAATACAGAGCCACTGGAGTTTATTGAATAGGGGGAGAGATGATGTAATTAAACCTGCATTTTTAGAAGATCAACTTGACAACTAATTGAAGGATGGACTGGAGTGAGGGGAAACTCGAGGCAGTTAGACTAAGCAGCAATTATTGGTGCCAGGGTGATTACAGTGTTATACATATATACACATGCACACATACAAACACTAAATACTTGTTACAAAGGTGGAAACTACAGGACTTGACCACTGACTGGATATGGAGGGAGGGAGGGAGGGAGAGAGAGAGAGAGAGAGAGAGAGAGAGAGAGAGAGAGAGAGAGAGAGAAGGAGAGAGAGAGATTAAGGATGACACCTAGGTTCAATGAGAATTCGATTTCTTTTTCAGCACAGGCTTTCAAAATTAGAAGTAGCCCAGTTGGGACAGCAATTTTGCAAGTGCCCAGTCAGGTATAAACTTAGGAAGCTTTATACAATGGTGATTTATTGTATGTTCAAATGGTGAACAACACATCCCAGTTATTAGAAAGTTGGTACACAGTGATAAGTATGGATCCTAACAAAGGACCATTGATTTTGGTGGAGGGAAAGCACTAATAAAACTGTGATGAGGATACCACTGAAAGCATTCTGTGGATTTCAATGAACCCCTGAGTGTGTCTGAAGTACTAGGAAAGGTTTTTAGGAAGGAGGACAATGTTGCTGCTGTCTTGTGTGAGATGTTTGTGTATGCTTGTATGGAAATAATAATCTTACTATTATAGATTCAGAATTCTTGTGGAATATGAAGTCTTTCTTAGGGAAGGAGGGATGGAGTGTAGAAGATGTGCATATATTTCTGGAGTGTAAAGTACCCTACTCTTAGCTGGTGACTTTGTGCCCACAGAGATGTGGATGTGGGCTCGGATTATGTGATGGATCCTGAAACAAGTAGTAAAGCTCGAGGTAATCCCCTACAGACAATAATTGTAATTGGGGATGGGGTAGGGAGAGACCTGGGATGAACCCTTTGAATCATAGCTGTAACACATTGCAGAGTTGTTAGGACAATGGTAGGCAGGGGCGATTTTCCTCATGTGATCTTGCAAGACCTTTGGCATGAAAATGGCAAGGGCTGTAGTACAAAAGAAGAATTCTCAGAGAAAGGGAGTTACTCTGTTCCTGAGATGTATTTCAAACTATAAGTTCAGTTGGATGAGGCAGGGGTTCTGTACTTACTGCTAAATATTGGTCAGTGGTTAGAGAGCTAGTCTCTTGGGGAAGGAAATGAACTTCTCTGGAGAGAGTGGCAGACTTGTGGATAGTGACAGAGGAGCTGAGCCATAGGAAAGACCTTGATGCTGGGAGCAGAGCTATGGAAAAAAGAAAGGAAACTAGTTGAACTACTAGGGAAAAGACAATGTAGTGCTGACAAGGGGTTCCCAGAAAAAGTGATGATATGGGGGAATAAACCTGGATTTTGCACCTTCCTAGAGGCATTCCCAGTGTAGTTCTGTAAGTGCAGTACTTCTATAGGGACTATACAAGTCCTTGGGTGGAGGGTTGTCCACTGAAGTGAGAGTGAGGTTTTAAAACTCTCTATGGGCTTGGATTATAGTTCCCTCTACGTCCATAAATTTACAAATAAAATTGGTATGATCTGAGCTTGTGAGTCCAAGTACTTCAAAGTGGAGCTGTTAGCTATCCTTCAGGGAATGTTAGATACTCATGTTCCACCTGGGTGGGATCAATGAACCAGAAAAGTGAGATGTTAAGTAAATCTGGGCTCTTTGTGTTGGGAGGGAACCACTGAGATGAAGGTAACTTTTAACTATTAGGACTTAATAGGTCACAAAGGGAGATTCTATCTTTCTTCCAGAAGGTTAGGGCTTAGTGCCTAGAAATATGTATTCTCTAATTAGTATTGGTCATAAAGGCTTGAAGTAGAAGAGCCAGGGTAAGCTGAGTAAAGAGTGTGAAAGGTGAGAAGCATCTATAAGCAGAATTCTCACTCTTTTGCTTCCTCCAAACCTCAAAGGAAAATGATACAAGTGGTTTTTTTTTTTACCACTGGATCCTGAGGTATCTTGATATTGAGATGGAGATGTAGCCATGGAGATGAATCTCTTGAAACCACGGGGCATGGAGAAGAGAACTAAGGTAAACTTCACTCCTGTGATTTTTATGGAGAAAGGATAGATTTCAACAAGTCAGATGATGTGTTATTGCTTGGCAAAGTGAGTGCCTTCTGCTATATGGTAAATTTCCCCCAGTAATTTTTCCCCAGGGATAGGATAAAGAGTTTTCTGATCCAAAGTAGGAGGATCTGCCTCTGGCTCCTTTATGTAGCACCAGAATCTCTTGTGCAGCTTAACTTCTCCATCTGTGAAATGGTCAGAGTACTGGCTAATGAGTTAGGGATTTACTGCATTTGGGGGTTGGGGAAAACTAATGGGAATTCTGGACATTAGGGGTTGTAAGCAAGATATGGAGTTAAGCTGGAAGGGGCGTCAGTGGCCTTATCTGCAAAAAGAGGATGATAGTGCCTTTCCTGCCTGAGGTCAGAAGGAAGGCTGAGCCCAAAGATATCCTTGAGGTCTTTTCCAGTTTTATCCCAAGGCTCTATTTTGGGTCTTCACTTTTTTCTCTCTATACTCTCTCGGTGGTCTCATCCGCTCCCATGGATTTAATTATTATCTCTATGCAGATGACTCCCAGCTCCATCTATCCAACCATAATCTCCTTTTTGATTTCCAGTCCTAGCAACTTGTTGGACATTTTGAACTGATTGTCTGATAGACATCTCAAACTCCAAATGTCCAAAACATCATCTTTCCCTTGAAAACCATCCCTCTTCTAAACTTCCCTCTTACTTTTGAGGATGCCATCCTACTTAGAGTCACCCAGGTTGAAAACCTCAGTATTATATTTGACTCTTCAGCCTCTTCAACCTTGAATCATTCCCATATCTACTCACATGCCAAATCTTGTCTTTTCTGTCCCCACAACATCTCCCACATTTATCCCCTCTTCTCCATTCACACAGCCACCATCTTAGTTTACCACCTCATAAGTTCTTGCTTGGATTATCACAAAGGAGTTTTCTATTTGGTCTCCACACTTAAATCTCTTCCCAGTCGAATCTTTTCTCCATGTAGTAACCAAAGTGATTTTCCTAGGGTATAGATCTGGCCATGTCACCACTGCCCACCCAATCCCATTCTGAAACAACCAGCACTTCTCTCTTGGTTCTAGGATTGATCAATCAACTGCTGTAAACTTCTCTGTTTGGTGTTTAAAGCTCTTCACAATTTTCTTCCTCCTAATTCTTCAGCTTTCTTATCCATTTCTTCCCTCTATGCCCTAGGGGCCGTACTGGCCTACTTGCTAGCCCTTACAATACATTACATTCTATTTTCTGCCTTCATTCTTTTGTTCTGGTTGTCTCTCATGCTCTTCCTTCTTATTCTACCTAATGTCCTTCAAGATTCATCTCAGGAGCCACCCAATGTGGGAAGACTCTACTGGTTCCCCCAGGTTATCCTTCTATTAAAATGTAAGCTTTGCGAGGGCAGAGATTGCTTTGCTTTTGTTTTTGTATTCCCAGAATTTAGCAAAAGGGACTGGACCTGTGATTTTAGTGATGTAGGCACATTGTAGATGCTGATTAAATGCTTGTTGATAAGATCTGGACCTGGGATTCTAATGCTCACAGGCTTTGGACTGAATGATGTGAAAATACCTTGGAAAGGTGAAGATGCCGCTGCTCTGATGGGAGGTGGGTTCCCCTTGTAGCTGAGTTCTGGAACTTGATTGGATTTTGATGGGGCCTCATGGAAGGCATTCATTCTTGACTTGCTTCTTGCTCACTCCAATTCAGTTTGCAGTGTTGTTAGGTGAGTGATTCCTGAAGCCTCTTCCTACAGATTTTTACTTGGGTCTATAGCCCTGAAGTCTCCAAACCCACATTATGTGTCTTCAAGGAGTTCTCATTCCATCCCTTAAGAGAGCTCCACAGCTGGAGGCAGACCATTTAAAGATTTATATTTGGGAGGCCCAGGGATATTTTGGGAAGGAGTGGGAGACAGAGAATGAGGGAATGAACTGGGGGAAAAAGCTGTCAAAGAATTTTTCTGCCTAGTTACATTTCGGTGATCTGGATCTCTAGCATTAATTTGAATATTAATCATTTTGAAATACATACCCATGCAAATATAATATTTGCCTTTTCAAACACCTGTCATCGAGGCTCTGATAAATGACTCCTCTCATCAGCAGTTTGCTTTTCTGGAAATCTCAGTTCCAAATAGCCAGATCCAGTCTTTTCAGTCACTGGCCATTCAAATCTTGTATATCCTTCTAGGCATATCTTGGCTGGGAAGGCTTTAACCTGACCACTTAATCCTCTGTGAACTACAACACTTATTATCTATGCCGCACAAGTTATTCACCACTCTAACTTGGGCTTTCATCACTTCTCATCCAGACTATTGCTGTAGCCTCCTAAATGATCTCCTTGTCTTAAGTCTCTCCCCATCCTAATCCATCCTCCATCTAAAGAAAGTGATTTTCCTGAAGTGTAGGTCTAAGTCACCTCCTTAATAAACTGTAGTGACTTCCTGTTACCTCCTAGGATCCATTATGAACTCTCCTCATGCATTTAAAGCACTTTACAACTTGACTCCAACTAACTTTTCTAGGATTATTATGTATTACTTTCCTCGTAGAAACTTTGGACCAGGCAACCTGTTCTTTCTGATCCTCATGCCTAGCATACCATCTTCAATTTCTGGAGAGGAGAGAAGGGGACATATGCAAATGGTGTTATGGAGATAGCAGTGTCTTTGTACTGTCACCCATGTCAAAAATCCTCCTTCCTTACCTCTGCTTCTTAGAATCCCAAGTTGTTTTTAGCTCATACAGCCTCAATGTAAAACCTTTCTTGATTCTCAGCTCCTCTTCTCCCCCATGGTAGTACCTCCTTAAAGTCTCTCATATCTATTTTGTACTGGGGCTAATCTGGGGAATGACTCCTCTCTCTTATCTTTTCTTGCTGGGATACTACTCACTGAACTAAGTATGGGCCCATGATAGGGTTACTTCTGATGACTCATGTGCCCTGGTATCTTGATGAAGAGAATATTCTTGGTTGATCCCTTGGTTCCCATGAAGGGTCATGCCAAAAACCACTGAGCAGGAAGAGCTAACCATTCAACAGATTTTAAAAAGAGACAACTTTTTTGATTGCCTTTTCTTCTCACCTGTTGAGTGTGTCAGGACACTTGAGGATGAGCCCAAGTCATGCTCTCACTTTCCAGAAGACATGGACCTGGAATGAGTTACTCAGACAGGGTAGAACCAATGTTCTACGGTCCCCCAAAGTGTTTCATGTGTAATGGAACTGGCACTGAGTTCACTATACTAGAGCGAGGCTGATTACATTGCCTTTCAGGGTTCTAGGATAGTGTGACTTCTTACTACTAATGACTTGAATCCACATTCTGTGCCTTCTCCATAACTATTAGTACTCCCAGTTCCCTTCAACCACTTAGCATCAATTTGCTTTTACAAAGGGATATTTACTTTGAAGATAGAGAGACCACAATAGAACAAACATTTCCCTCAATACATTGGGAGTACATTTTCCCCTATATCACCTCAATCTTTGTTGAGAGTAGGTTCAGACTTGGCTCAGCTTTACATAGAATTGATCTCGCCACATTCATATACTCTCATGGCATAACTGTTGGATGCATCTTTTATCTCAGCTACTACTACTTGGTACTCTTGCTCTTCAAGGCATTGATTCTGGGTTGGCTGCAAAATCCAACATAAATGACTTCCAGACTTCTAGACTCCTGGTCTCCAGAACCTTGGTGACTCACTGTCCTGAACTTTCAAAACTTACAAGGCTGTCGGTTTGAATTTCCTTCACTTAAAATGAAAGAACAAACATGGAAACAAAGAATTGAAGCCCATTTTCATGGAGCCACATGTTGGCTTTGGATGGGGAGACAACCTAAGGCCTCTTCCCTTGAAACATGGTCTGTTATAGAATGCCATTTATCAGGAAGAAGTCAAATGAATAGAACATTCTGGCTTCATGCAGCTAATCAAGAGGCTGCTGTTCAGTTTAGGTTAGTAGATGAAGGCCAGCCACAGAATGTCTACCCATGCTCCCAAGTCTTTCTAAGGTACTTCCATGACATATCATCATGACTTTCTTAGAAGTAGGCTCCATAGCCGCCTCTACATGAGGAATTACATCGGGGTACCAAGTGGTGCATGCTCCTAAGGACTAGGCTCATTAGCCTGTCGCATTACACAATATTTTAAGTAGCAACCTCCAAGAAGAGTCAATAGGAGTTAGAGATTTCTGTTTTACGATTTCTTCAATGCATGCTTTTTAGTATTTTGTTTTTTAAGCATTTCTTTTGTGGTGGAGTACATAAATATTCGTCTGGTAGCTGATAATTACAGCTCTGCACATCGAGTGTCCCCATTAACCCCTTTTTGGAGAGGTCCTAGTGAGCCAATCCTAAACTTTCTTTAAAAGATTTTTCCTGGAAAATCCCCCACATAGTTTCTCTAGAAAATATGCCCCACAGCAGTGGAACCAGAGAGTATGGGAAGAGCCTCATTTACCTTTCTTTGAGAAGTCAGGATCCTTCAGGAAGGAACTTGACCCATGGGAATCCAGATTTGGAATGTCTCCATGAAGAAGGTGCCCTCATTCATTGTTCTTCATAATCAAAGAAGACCAAAATGACATCGTGATGTTGGGGTTAATACACAATGTGTCTGACTGTGGCTGATCAAACCAAAACAAGCTTGAAAGGCTCTACCACAGACCATGTGGGAAGGGATGTCTCTAAATTTGTGCATCTTGTGTTTCTTTTGAGCTACCGCAGTTCTGCTTTGCTCATAGAGCATAGCTCCTTCTCTGATGCAGGCATGCCATACTGGATGGTCCTAAGCCAGTGTCTCTCCCTTCTCACTACCAATACCAAAGCTCATCAGAGAGACCTTGAAAGTATCCTTGTATCACATCTTCTGACCTTCATGTCAGAAGAGTGTGTCAGAGTACTTGCCTTGGCTGAGTTCTTCATAAAACAATCTTTTAGGCAAATACAACATCTATCCTTCCCTGTCTTTCACTATTATCCCTTCATTAGTAGGTACTTAAAGTGATTGTTTTATTTGGAGAGCACTTTCCAATCAATTTCATTAGTGATCCTGGTCCTTCCTTACAAATGTATCATTTCTATTGGCTCTGAAAAGTGATTTTTAGGCATTCAAATGTACCCAGCCCATCAGAGCTGTGCTCTCTGTAGTAAAGTCTGAATGCTTGGCAGTTCAGCTTAAGAGAGGACCTTAGTGTCCAGAGTACCTTATCTCATGTACAGTAGCTGATCTCCAGACTCTTCTTAAAATGGAAGCAGCTCAATTTTCTCTTGTGGCACTGGTAGAATGTCTAGGAGTCACAGACATAGAAAAATGAGATCAGCACAATGGCTCTGTAGAACTTCAGTTTGGTCGGCATCCTCTTCTCTTCCATACTTTCTTTCAGAGCCTCTCAAACGTTGAGCTAGCTTTGGTAATTCGTGCATCTATCTATGTGGACATCCCTGGAAAGTATGCTGCCAAGGCAAATGAACTTAACCACAGCATTAAAAATTTCTCTGTTTGCTGTAACCGATGGTTTCACATATGGATGGTGTGGTGCTGGCTGGTAGAGAACTGCTGTTTCGTTGGCATTAATCATCAGGGCAAAATTAGTGCAAGCAGCAAAAAATTGGTCCGTACTCTGTTGCATCGGAGCCTCAGAGGCTGCATTGAATTCACAATCATCTGTGAATAAAAAGTTGTATACCAACTGACCCTCTGCTCTAGTCTTGGCTTATAGCCTTTTTCAAGTTAAATAATTTACTGTCAGTTGGATAGCTGACCTTGATGTCATTTTCATCCTCCTTGAAGGCATCTGACAACATTGCTGAAAACATCATGCTAAAAAGCATGGGAGCAAACACATATCCCTGCTCTACTCCACTGGTGACTGGGAAAGCTTGAGAACATTATCTATTACCCAAAACCCATGCAAGCATGCCATCCTGAAAATGGAGTACAATACTTGTATACTTGTAATACTGATGAACTTATCCAGGCAATCAAATTTTACCATGATCTTCCACAAGCCCTCATTACTGACAGTATCAAAGGCCTTGGTCAAATCAAGAAATATTGTGTGCAGAATTCTATCCTGCTCCAGGCATTCCTCTTGGAGTTGTTAGGCAGCAAATCCTTCAGCTCTTTCTGAAGCCTAGTGGCTCTTAGGTAGATGATCATCTAGGTGAAGCATCAGCTGATTAAGGAGGACTCTGGCAAGAGAGAGACCCCCACCCCCACCCCTGTGGGTATGACAGGACAACCCAATTTCTTTTCTTTCATATAGCTGGACAATGGAGGCATCCTTGATCTCCTGGTAGATAACAGTCTCCAGCCACAGAACCCAGAAATTTTCAGTCAGGTTTTGTATGAGTAGCGTATCCCTTGCCCTGTAAATTTCTGCTGGAATGGAATCAACACCAGGTGCCACAGGAGAGGAGGCTAATGGCATTCAAAACTTCCAGCTGGAAGTTTGGTTACAGAGGGACTGACTTGAACATGCAGTAAGCAGTCAGTAGCTCCAGCATTGATTAATGATGGTCTGTTGAGAACACTATGGAAGCGTTCAGCCCATCTCTCCAGGATCATGTTCTTATCACCAACGAGTGTGGATTCATTAGCACTGAGTAGTTATGTTCAATTTCACGTGTGAATCCTTTCTCTCCCCTTAGATTCTAAACTTCTTGAAAGCGAAGACCATATTTTCTCATTTTCCCCTATCCCTTTAAAAGCCTAGCATATGTTTCCTTGTGGGCACATGACAGGCATGATTGAATTGTCCAAAGTTCATCCGTGATAAGAGAGGTAAAATGGTTTAGAGGAAAGGGGGCTGGACTTGGAGTCAGGAAACCTATGTTCAAATCCTGATTCAGACATTTAATGGCTGTGTGACCTTGGGCAAATTCCTCTCTCTTTCTAAGCCTCCAGTCCCTCATCTGTAAAGTACTTGTGCTCCCAATCTTGCAGCGTTATTCTGAGAAAGTAATTCTGAAAACCTTAGAACCTATAGAAATATGAGCTATTATTATTATTATTAAGATTGTTACTTGAAGTAATTCCAGCTGGTTCCCTATGTCTGACCACAGAAAGAAGAGCATTGAAATTATTAAGTAGGATCTTTCAAAGTTCATTAAAAAAAATCATTTTCCAGAGCCAGTAGAAATGATACATTTATAGGGAAGGACCAGGATCACTAATGAAATTGATTGGGAAGTGTTCTCCAAATAAAACAGTCACTTTAAGTATCTACTAACGAGGGGCTAATAGTGAAAGACAGGGAAAGATAGATGTATCGCAGGGGAGATTGTGATTCTTCTGAGCGTGGGTTTATGTGTGTACATGTGTCTGCTATCGGAAGATTGTAAATGGAACCACTTCCCTTCTTCAGCTCTCCAGAAATAATGCTTACGTGGCAATATCTAGTCAAACTCATAAGATGAAGGTGATCTAGAAGCTTCTGGGAAACTCATGGAAGACAACCTGGAGAACCTTAGTCTTGGCTGTATTCCACTCATTCTGTTAATAGAATCCCTTGGACAGGTTACTTAGGACACAGCCCTCTGTTAGATGCATTATGGAGAGGCTAGCAAGGCCTGAATTCTGTAGCCTCTGTTTTCTCTGAGTAGCTACTGATGTTTTAAGGAAATCTTGTGTTTGTCCTTCATTTTTGAAGAGGACCATGGCATTAGGGAAATGATGACATCACTTGTGGTTGACTTTGATTTGAGTGAGGGAGGGCTGTGCAAGGTCACCAACCTCACTTTCTCCTCCAGAGCCATCTGGATCTGGTGACCAGATATTCATTAGGATGACTGGAGATCTTGGAAGGCCTTTGCTAGAATCTAAAATATCCCCATTTTTGCCCTTGAACAAAACTCTTTCATCAATGAGGGGTGATTTACAGGGTCATGTGTTGAAATTCAGGCCAAGTAAATGCCCCAGAAACAGTAGTAGGTTGTGTAAAAATGCATGAGTATAGTGACTGTACACTAGTATGAAATGTCTTATAATTTGTAATGTGCTGTTATTTCTTTGCTGAGTGGTCTGATGCTTCCCGATAGCTCCACCAGTCAATAATTAGGGATGTCTGCCTCCCTTACCTCTCATCAAACAGGTAAATCTTAGAGCTGAAAGGAAACATAAAAACATGGCTTTTTCAGCTGGAGAAACTGAAGCCCAGAGGAGTGAATAGATTCTCCCAAAGTTGCAGACATAAGTTTTGATGGAATCAGGGTGAAGGATGTAGGGTAGAATTAGTCAGCAAAGCTTTCTCCTTGTGGGTGATTCTTGAACCTTGAAGGATAAGATTGGTTAGGTAAAAATCTGGGGAGTGATTGGTTGGAACATCAGGTGAATTAATAAAAGTCCAGAGGCAGGAACATTTAGGACCTTGGGTAAAAAATGTAAAGATAGGAAGGAGAACAGACAGGCTGGACTAAAGGAGAATAAAGAGAAATTTTGGGGTGAGGGTAGGCAGGTCGATAGGAAGCTTTTCCTTCATGGGAGATCCCGTGTCATTTGTTTAACTTGCTACTCTAGAAATACTGTTGCTTTTGTGTTTGGACATACGTTACATACATACCAAAATGGGATTCTTTGGTTTTATCTGTCTTTATGGAGCTTTGATGTGACAAGACCTATAACTCCTGGACAGGATGTATCGCTGAAGCAGGGTGGAAACAGATAAAGATCATGGTTTTTAGCTTTCATTTTGGGTCCTTTGGGGATAATGGGAAATCTTATTGTGATCTGAGATCAATTTCTCTCAAGCAACACTTAAAACTTCTGGGTAGTAAATGACTCAACAGATTTTCTTTTTCTAGGGGAAGCAGAGCCTGGCCATTTTTCTCTTTCATTTAAGTGAAGTTTCTGATGTTCTGGTTTCATGAGAAGAGAGATCCACCATGTACTAACCCCCTGCTAGGGAGGCTGCTTATGCCAATTCCCTTTGTTAGGGAAGGAGAAACTAATTTATTTAAATGTATGACAGCTAATAGCCTTATTGAACTACGGTTAAAATCATTTTTTGAATTATTCATGTGATATTTGAAATCATGATGGTGTGAACAAATTAGCCAACTGGAAATTAACACTGCTTTATTAATAATGCATGAAACAGGACAAGAGATTGGGAGAGTGTAGGGCTTGATTTCCAGCATACAAATGTGAAGTTTTCCATTTCACAAGGACCCTTCCAGCCCCAAGGAAAATACACACAATCCTTGGCAGTCATTGGCCTGAAGCAGGGATTGTAACACACCAGGATTTTAATTGCTAAAGTTGTGTAATAGGCAGTGTGCTGTGGTAGAAAGATTACCTAATAAAGGGCCTTGCACATAGTAGGCTTTTAACCAATGTCTGATGACTTGAATTCAACTGAAAGAACCTCAGGTAGGAGTCGAGGGACCTGAGATCAAGTTCCAGCTCTAACTTCCTATGTGGTAGGAATAGTCGAGATAATAATGAGCACTTTATTTTTGTGCCTCCTTTCCCTCCATCTTTCAAGCAGAGATAATGATTTCCTCATTTTTGTGCCTCATTTTTTTCATCTGTCAAGTGGGGATAAGAATAGTAATTGCCCAACCTCCCTCTTCTGTAGTGAGGATCAGAAAAGACAGTGAACATAAAATTCTAACTGTAACGCACTAGATAAACGTTCGCTATTTGAGTCAATCAATTAACAAACAGTTATCACTATACTATATGGCCGGTCCTGTGCTAAGTGTTTGAGAAGGCAAAAACCGACCCTGATTTCAAGGAGGAGGCAAAAACCAACCCTGATCTCAGGGAGTTTACGGTCTAATGGAGGATACAATGTGTAAATAACTTGCTATATACAAGATACATACTTGTAGTATAAAGAAGTTAGTTTCAGTGGGAAGGTGCTAACAGGTTGGGGGAGCTGCAGAAGAATTCCTACGGAGAGTAGAATTTGACCTGAGTCTTGAAGGAAGCCAGGACAATGAAAAAGATGTATCTTAAATACATGTGCAAGATGGAGAGGCAATTTAGCATAACAGATAGACAACTGGCATGTCTGGGTTCATGTCTTGCCTCTGAAACTTCCTGGTTCTGTGACCTTGGATAGGTCATCTAAACTCCCAGTGCTCTAGGCAAGAGAAAGTGCCAGCTTGCATTGGTAGAGGGAATTCCCTCATTCATCACTTCCCTATGTGAATGAAAGCTCACTGATTGGCCAATAATAGGTTCTAGCCCAAGGGTTCCGAGGGCTCAGAGTGAGTGTAAATAGCAATTGTTTCTGTTCTGGCCAGAAACTCTGAGGGTCTTCCCCTCCCAGAATGATTCTTTTGTGAAGGTAAACTAGGCCATGTTTTGCCTCAGTTCTTACTTAGCCTTTAGCTACTGAATGGGTGTTGCCTCTGACAAACTGAGACCCGGGAAAGAGCTTAGCTTAAAAAAGGCTAAGCTCTCCCACTGCATCAAGGGGCCATCGCCAGTTGTCCCCACCTATATCTTGCCATTGAACTCAGATGACTCAAGAGGAGAGAGTGAGACTGGTGACTTTGCACGGCCCTACCTTACTTAAATCCAATTCACTGGCCAGTCAAGACATCAGCCTTCTGATATCATTCGTCCTCTTTGAGAATGAAGGATGAACAACAGCATTCATTACGAATGAAACCAGAGTTCAGTCCCTATCCCTGGCCTATAAGCAAAACACTGTGCTAAGTGCTGGGGATATAAACTGCATAACCGACGGGAGATAGTAAGACAAAAATAAAACAGGCCATGCCCTCGAGGAGTAGATATTTTTCTGGGGAGGGGAACTACCTTTACAAAGATAGAAATAATGTAAAATAAGGTGAGGAGTGAGACTGTACTAATAGCTAGGGGGGTGGTGGTGGTGGTAGTACTTTGAAGGAAGTTAGGGTTTCTTAAAGGCAGAGATAAAGTGGGATTTAATATAAATAAATTGCTTTGTAACTGTAAAACTATTTAAATGGGAATTAACTATATTTACTATATAACTGTGCATTATTATAATATTTAGTACACTGAAAAAGTTAACCCTATGTTCGTTTTCTTAAAGGGTATTCTTTCATAGTTGTTTGTGAAAGCATTAGTTAAGCACCCAACACAGTTGACTTCCGTGCATAAGAAAGTCTCCAAGCATTAAAGGAAAGCCAAATATTGGGTGTGTTGGAGAGTCTTATGTGGGAGCAAGTTAAGAAGAACTATCTATAAATAATACAATTTCATAGCTGCACTCTTTGTGGAAACAAAAAGCTGGAAATAAAGTGGGTGCCCATTGACTGGGAAATTGCTGAATAAACTATGGCATATAAATGTAGTGCAACAGAGGAGTTCTTCCTTAAGGGTGACATTGCCGTACAAGGATTGCAATAACAGGAAGAGAACAGATGGGAATGGGAAACGATTTTGGAATCTCAGGAGTGCAGTGGCTTTGATTCCATGCCAATCAGGGCTCAAACTTATAGAGTTTTTAGACAAAGTAGGGGTAGGGGAGAGAATATCTATATAGAACCTACTATGTGCCAGGCACTATGTTAAGTATTTTATAAGTATTATTTCATTTGATTCTGACAATAACCCTGTGAGGCTGTTGCTGTTACTACCCCCATTTCATTGTTGAGGAAACTGAGGAAACCAGAGGTTAGGTTGAGTGACTTGCCCAGGGTCACACAGCCAGGATGTTAATATGGCACTACTCCATTACCAATAGGGTGAGGCAGTAGGGGATAGCACCACTGAAATGTGGGTATTCTCTGAATTGACTAAGAGGCAATAAGTCAGGAAACTTAGCTCTGACTGTGCTATAGCATAAAAGCAGATGGAATGGAAAGAGGCTAAGTCTTGGGGATCAGTTAAATCTTGCAATCCATACAAACCCATTTCATTGGTTCACAAATGTAATGAGATATTATTGCATAACAGGAAATGATGAATATGAAGAATTCAGAGAAACATGGGAAAATACATATAAAGTGATTCAGAAAAGAAAGCAGAACCAGGAAGACAGCATGCCTAATGAGTACAATAATGATCAGTCTGGTCCTAGAGAACTGATAAGGAAACATTTCTTTTTCCCGTTAGAAAGGGGGTAGAGGGGACTTATGAAGGGGAAAGGTGTGGCTTGCCTTTGCTTAAATAGTTAAGAGGAAATAGCTGTGGTGTAAAAAAAAAGGCAACAATAAATCTTTTTTTGAAAAAAGACCAGCAGATAACTGGAAACTGGGACAGACAGTTAACACTTGGACAACTGAGTCAGAATAGTCTAGATCAAGGGTTCATAACCTCATTGTGTCATGCCAGTCCTTGTGGCCAAGCCATTCTTTGTCTTAGGCTCTGCTTGTAGTTTTTGTGGGGCTGCTCTCTTCAGGATTTGCCTGTAGAGTTTCTCTTAATCCATATGGTATTTCTTTCTTATTTTTGGCGGTTTGTCCTTTACTCGTTAGTCTCAAGGCATGTTGTACTTGGCCAGCCTCCTCAGGCCTTCTTGGAAAGGGAGACATAGCCTTCTTTGATAGGTCAAAACCTATTGATCTCTTCTCGGAATAATGTTTTTAAAATAATGGGAGGAAATGACAAATTTCAGTTATCAATTAGTGAAGAAAGCTCTTTTCTTTTTTCTTTCTTTTCTTCTTTTTTTCTTTTCTTCCTATCCAAGTTCATAAATCTTGTGAAATCTATCCATTGACTCTAGGCTAAGAACTCTTGGTCTAGTAATGTATAGGAATGCTGAGGATTTATGTGGGTTTATTTTATATCCTGCAACTTTGCTAAAGTTGTTTATTATTTCAAGTAGTTTTTTACTTGATTCCCTAGGATTCTCTAAGTGAATCATCATATCATCTGCAAAAAGTGATAATTTAGCTTCTTCTTTGCCTATTCT
>CM053625.1:26195907-26240179 GCA_028646595.1 Phalanger gymnotis | reverse complement strand
AAAAAAAAAAAGAGTCCCCTTTTCAGACAAGTTTTCACTCCATCAAGGAATGAGCCTCTTTCTACCCACTTAGGATAGATATATGTAGCCAAGTTGACTGCAATGGACCATGAATTCTCAGGAAGTCAAAATTTCATTCATTTAATCAGTCCACATTTACCAAGTGCCTACATATCATTGCCTTCCACTTGCAGCTATCTCTAGATAAAAAGGTGGCCCAATGCACCCTTTCAATCCTTAGAGAATTCTGAAAGCTGTTGTGTGGGAACCATCACATATCCCCTCAAAAGCCTGGAGCTGAAAGGACCTTTTTTTCTGAGTCAGGTTTCTTCTGTATCTCTGAAAGGATAACACTTTAAAGCTGCATCATCTTTAACCTGGAGGTCTAACATGATTGATACATAGCAATACTTGCGTCCCAGACATACAACATGAAAAGGTACACTAATTTCTGAAGGTAGCTATCCTGCAAAATATTTTAAAATTAAGTGATTGTACAACTTCTTTTATGCTTGAAATTCCAGTCCTAGACCAAGCTTGTGGCCGCCAGCATTAACATTCTTGCCGTCCAGCAAAGCTGATAATGTCAGTTTGATACCTACAGTGCAAACAATTGGGATAAGAAGAAAGATTTCATCAATGAAAGATTAAAGTACTTTATACAAACCATAAAAAAGTTCAGAAAATCCCATTAGAACTGTGGGTTCCTTGAGGGCATAAACATTATAAAACTCCAGGCACTTCTCCTACCAAGTTTACACAAATATAGTCTTGTTGACTGGCCACGTGTGTAGACTATTAAATAATGAAGTTGGTAAGAAAAAAAGTCAGAATTTATTGAAAACACTTAGGGGATAGGGACTAGACATGTAATTTTATTAGCACAGGGCAGCAGTTCTAAGTGTGGTGCATGGACTTGTAGGGATCACCAAGACCACTTTGGGGGTTCTAACAAACATGCTATTTGCCCACTAAAATGTCCCTCCCTTTTCCAACTACATTTCTATATGAGGAAAATTTTCTTTATGTAGTTCTACCAAAACAAAGTATCACAGTAGAATGAATAGAGAAACAATTATAAAACCCACATAAACAAGAACTCTTCAGGGTTCTTAATAATTTTTGAGTGTGAAAAAGAGATACCAAGAACAAAAATTTTGAAAAATTCCTACTATAGGAAACTCTTGAGGTGAGAAAATTCCCTCCTCTACCAATGTACATCAGTACCCTCCTCTGTAACTTAAAGTATTAGACAGTTATCTACAACACTGAAAGGTTAATTAACTTGCCTGTGGTTCACATAGTCAGTGTATATCAGAGATAAGACTTAAACCTAGGTCTTCCTGTGGTTTCAAGTCCAGATCAGCATCTGTTTAATTAGTGGTGTCAAACAAAAAGAAACTACTTGCTGGATATTGACTCAGAAGACTACAAATTAATAGTATCTGTGTTGTACTATATTTTTATTTATTTTGTCAAACATTTCTCAATTACATTTTAATTTAGTTTGAGAGTTGCATTCCGGAGTTTTGCTGGTCAAAGCAGCCCACCAGCTCCGAGTCTGACACCTCTGTGCTACTACAATGCTGCCTAATGATGACAATATTCAAATGAACAGTGATATCACTGATGTGGATGACCCTAAACAATACAAATCACACCTATTTGAAGTCTGCATGCCTTCCATTACCCTCCCCCTATCATTTATGTCCCAGAAACACATCTTATGCAATGAATACTTATACAACTAATGTCATGTTTTCTCCCACATTTTTTCCCCCAATATATCTAGTATACTAGAACCCATTATCAAGCCTTAGAATTTGGTTTGATTGGATGCGTAGAGTCAAGAACACCGAGTTTAGACTCAGCAGATGTTAACTCTAGTCTAGCTGACATTTATTTGTTGTGACTTTGAGCCCTCGCTATTTCTGAGCCTAAACTTCCCCATCTTCAAAAGTGGAAAGACTGGACTAAATGATCTCTAAGGTCCTTTCCAACTCTTAAGTCTATTCAGTGAATTTAGGAAAAGAAGCAGAAATCTATCACATGTCTAACACTGATCAGTTCCTTGGAAGAACCTGAAATACTCCCTAAACCCAAAAGGCTCAGCAGGTCACTCCAAGCATAGTCAGAAGAGCTGTACATAGGTCAAAGGAATAGAATAAAGATGCTTTTCCATTTATGGTCTTTAATAAAGGGGATTACTTTTAGGCTGCTGGTGAGAATCAGAATTTGAAGGCTAGAGACTATAACAAAGAAAGCTGGAAGGGACCTTGGAGGTCATATAATCTAACCTGATTTTACAGATGAGGAAATTGAATCCTTGGGGGTGAAGTGATTTACACAGGGTCACACAGGTTGAGTCAGGATTCAAACTCAACTCTTGGATTCCAGATTCAATGCTTTTTCAATTGCTCTACTCTGCCTTTCAACGACATCAAATAACCTCATTATACCAATGGTCGAACTGAGAACTAAAATTAGTATACAATTTGGCTTTAAATTTAAGTCACCATGAGTTAAGGGCAGAGCCAGAACTAGAGCCTAGTTCTCTTGACACCCAGCCTAAGGGTCTTGCAAACCAAACCCTAATACAAAACATTACAGAAAAATCCCACAACTAACAATATATAACACAAAATATTCTATAGTCTTACTGTTGAGATAAAAAGTGGTTTCATCTACAAGTAACCCTTACCTGGTTTTAGAGTCTGGGTGTAACCTAAGCCTATCAGGCTAGAATTGTTCACTTTAGCCTATTTAGAGAGAAGAGAAAAGAGTTAAGTGTTATAAAACGAACTAGAAAGCTTTAATCATCTACCAACTCTGGTTTCAGCACAGAAGGACTTTCTTCCCATGTTTATGGAACACATAAATTACAGGATTCATGGAAACTTGAAATCAGCTCTTAGAGGGTGAATGTAATATGTGTTCATATGTCATGCTTAAATCAATATATGTAGCAAGCCTTGAAAACCTAATTTTCAAGGGAAAAGTCATACATTTGTTCATTGTTCCTAGAAATATAACTTTTGACAGTCACCCTATGAAGGATTAACTATGTTTAAATTACTAAGGACATTTTAAAAGGTTCAATTCCTTGTTTGAAATTTCTAAGTAGATATGACTTCAGACGGCCCAGGCAGGTGATAGACTATCCATTCATTCCAAACCCAGACATTTGGTAAAGTATAAAGAATTGATTGGAGGGCATAGGTAGGAGGCTGAATGAAGGTGGAGAAGGTATAGAAAGCACAATGACATTTGCTTTCTTTCTCATTCCTCCCCACTTCCTGCCACCCTAAGGGTACGTAGCTGAGGTCATCTTTACCCACTCCAGAGAACACAGTTGCAAGACAGGAACTGTTAACACAGTATATGTGGCAATAAGAGACATTTCACTAATGGTGATATGGATAGCCTGTAAGGCTATCCACCAGAGGAGAGGCCTTTTTAAATACTTAATGAGTGCTGGCTACTCTATTGGTTGATTTTGCTTAATTTTTTTTCTCCTTTGGTACTGGGGAGAGCTCATGGCACATAAGGAAGGAGGTAAATCAAAGAATGACTTACCTAAAACCAAAAGTAATTAATAAAACTTCTTATTAAAAAAAAAAAGCAGGTGGATTACACCTTAATGCATGCTGCAAGCTCATTAGGAGAGAGATAAAGAACAAGTGACTGAAACCAAAGCCCAGTGTTCCTGGAGCCCACAACAGCTGAATTTAAAAATGGCAAATAGTTTTACATTTCCTTTCAAGCTTGTGAAGACACGTGTACTCACAGAGAAAGAGGCATCAGGGTCAATCTGATACTTGGCTGCTATTCCAAAACGAGTGTTGCTATTTCCAGCTGTCCAGGCTAGGTTGACAGCAGTTTCCAACTTCTTGTTCACCTTCTGATAAATAGAGCCCCCAAACTCTGTGCCATCATTCCTGTAACCAAACAGAGGAAAGAAATGGCAAAATGCCATTGGAAGACAAACCTGGAAAATGTAGCAGGCACTTTACAAATACATACAGAAATGTACTGAATTTAAGCAGCTTATCATAGAGAATTTTTTAATAGGCTAAACTGGTCATAGGATTTTTGAACGTCATAGTCTTTATCAGACTTCACTAAGAAGGTATGCATGACATCCTGCTCAAAAATTGGACAGAAACGTGAGTCAGGGAGGATCAGAAGTGAAAGGAATACTATTTCAGCCACATGAGGGCTACTAGGACAGCCTAGGTTTCTATAATGAAGTCAAACAGCCAAATGAACCAAAGTTAGCATCTAAAATGTTAAAAAGTAGAGGTGTGGATAGTACAGATGGTGGGACAAAAGAGAAACACGAATCCTGTCTTGGCTATAGTTGACATTCTGAACTATTACTCTCAGCTGTAGCTGAGACTTCTGAGCAGTTTTTAATATTAGCTATGTGTCATGACCTCCAGAATGGACAACTGCAATGTGCTCTGAAGGGTGGCAATGAAATTTATCCAGGGCTGCCACTGCCATAGTAGCAGTGATGGAAGAAACTAATTCTCACTCTAAACTGTCACCACTTAGGCACATTGAAAATTTAGGGTTGTGAAAATCCAATCAGAATTTTCCATTGAAATATGCTGCCTATATTGAGACTACTATATTTGAGGAATTTTTTGTATTGTACTATTTTTCTGCTCTGTAAAAGCCAAATGAAACAAACTACTGATTTTAAAAGCCCTCCATAATCTCTCCAACCTATTATAACCCTGCTTCTAGGACATCCCTCAAACTGTTTCCTCATTGTCCTCACACATCAGGTTTAGATCTACATTTGTTTCTTTATTCATGTTGCTAAAAACCCACTTGCAAGACCTGCCCCCAACTCCCCTTCACTGATCTGATTTCTAAACATGCTTCTACAAATCTCCAAAATTTCAAAAAGTTCTAATTTCCAAACCCCTACTGAATTTCTAATTTGTTCAGCTTTATGTCTTGTATGATTCTCATTAGTGTGGTGCTTCCCACAAAACTGTAGCCTCCATAAGGGAACTCATCTTCCATACTGCAAAGCATCCTTAGCACAGGATTAGGCTTACACCATAGGACCATGGACTTGGAACTGGAAGGGATCTTACAGTCATCCAACACTCACATTTTAAAGAAGAGGAAACTAAGAGGCTAAGTGACTTGCCCAAAGTCACACAGTAGTAAAGTGTGGCACAAGGATCCAACCCAGGTCCCTTGACTCCAAGTCATTCTTTCCATCGCTATCAACTGGGGAGTACAGGAGCCAATTACCTGCCTGAAGGATTGTTCAGGTTTAAGCCTGTCCACATCTTTCAGCCTGAGAAACTTGGGTTACCCTCTTATTACCTAATTGATTTTGTCTTTGATGAAAGTAAGAGGGATTTCAGGGGAAAGTGGAGAGCTCCCTGCTTTGAAAACGGCAGTGAATATTTCATCTCTCTAGGATACCCAAGAGATAAGAAAGGAAAAAAAAAACCTTCAGAGATAAAGAGAAAACCTCAAAATCCTCGCTTCCAAATCCTCTTGAGTTTATCATTGTGGGTCTTCTCTTTAACTTTTTTATTCTTAATGTCAAGGGCTAGTCACTTCCCAGGCACCTGTGAGCTCTAATAGCTCCATGAGTGTACTCTTTATAGTCAGAGTGGTCCATTCTGGAAGACAGAGAGGCATCATTCATGATACTGTCAAAGGTCAGAGCTAGAAAGGGCCTCAAAATTCATCTAGTCTGCTGACTTGACCTCATTTTATAAAAATGGAAATAGAGGCCCCTCTATTAATGCTCATCAATGCCTGGTGATTGACTTATTTCTGAGGAAGATCAACCAAGCCTAGGAAAGAATGGCTTGCTTCCTCTCTTTTTCTCTACCAAAATATGAACAATTCCCCAAACTAGCCCTTAAACACTTCCATTAATTTAACTGGAAAGAAACACTCCCCTGTTCTAGTTCATCATTCTGACAGTTTCCAAAAAAGATTGGATCTGGTTACAAGTTTGAGCTTACTGCTGTCCAACCCCATTTGGTAGATTAGGCAGCATATTTGTAATCAGGTAGACCTAGGTTCAAATCCCTCTTCCAAAACTATGTGACCCTCGACAAATCACAACCTCTATGAATTTCAGTCTCATCAGCTATAAATGGTGTTCATAATATCTGTAGTATCAAAGTACTTTAGGGAATTGTGATAATCAAATGAGATAATTTTAGAGGACTTTGCAAACATTAAAATGCCACGCAAATATAAATTATTATTATTGTTACTTAGGTTATACTTTTATTACAAAATCCTGGTTGTAATCTCAAAAATTAACAGCCCTCAGTCACTAATGCCCGATCACCAATATGTCTGAAACTCCATTGAGAATTCTAAAATAGTCTATGAAATTTGGTAAAACTATTCTATTCTGGCACACAGTCAAACTGGGTTCACTGAATTAGGAGCTAACTTACAGCTTCCAAGCATTTACATGTTCCCAGGCATTTATTATTTGAAAACTACTGAGAGATCAACCCAGAGCTGCTTAAGATAGTTTGGGCAAGAGCAAAGAGAAGCTGGAGTGACCACCAACTGATGCACCTTTTTGAAGTCCAACAGGAGATGGGGTTTTCTACAGCACAGGTGGGTCTCATATATCATTGGAGTGCTAAAACATTTCTCAAGGTCTGTCTACAAATTTTTATTTTTGGTTTAAAAGAAAACCTCAGAAGGAAATGGAAAAACCTTAAAAAATGGGTTGGGTTTTTTTTGGACACTGAATATGAAGGGAGGGGCCTATTTAGAGTCAGAAGTATAAGTAAATGGGCCCCAACTATAATAAGAAGCCTAACTTCTAGTGACCTCTACTGGAAAGGAAAAATCCAAACAAAACAATTTGTGCTTACCTTACTATATCTTATCACTATGACTACCTTTGGTCAGTTGAACATCTGTAACTCTTAAGTTTCTCTGCCTCTTCATTCTTTACTATCCCAACTTCTTTCTTAAGGATAATTTCTAACTATTACTTAGGTCCTCTTTCCAGTTTAAAATCTGTCTGGTGATGGGGCAGCTAGGTGGTACAGTGGAGTCAGGAGGACCTGAGTTCAAATCCAGCCTCAAACACCTGACAGGACTTACTAGCTGTGTGACCTTGAGTAAGTCACTTAACCCCAATTACCCTGTCTTCTCCCCTCCAAAAAAAAATCTGGTGCTTTTGCAACCAATCTGTTATTTTGTGTTTACAAAGTAATATATTTATTGTTTGTAGTTCACAAAGAAAGTTCCCTCTAGAAGTTTTATCTCCACAAAAAAATAACATGGACTAATCCTGAGGAAAAATTCCAATATTTTGCCAATAAGTGCTAAATGCATCCTTCAGCCTTCATCATTTCCAACAGTCAGTTCCCTTCACTGGGATGGGAAAGAAAGGGGAAAGGACAGGAACAAAGCTTCTTGTCCCTTTTGACTCACACATTGGTGTGCAGCTGGAATTCATCAGTCTTATAGCCAACAGCAAAGTTGCTCTGGGTCACCCGAGATTTAGAAGTTTCAAAATTCATCTGGTAGCCTGCCAACCAGCCCTCATATCCAAGTACCACAGCTCCTCGTATTGAAGGTCCAGAAATATCGAAATCCACGTCACAGCCAAGATTGATATGTTCCCGCTTATATCCTGACTTAATCTTTGCACTTTTTTTCCTAAAGGGAAAGAAAACAAGGTCACCATCTTCACAATCAGCAGTTATATAGCATAACAGCAGTTACGCCCAACATTCAGATTTCAGTGGCTATATTACTATATAACAAACAAGTATGCCTAGAAATGCAGTAATAGCTAGGCTTTAGCATCAGAGGAAAAAGTAACAGAGGTGAGTACTGGATCCAGCAAAACCTGGGTTCCAATCCAACCTCCAGTACTGTAGTATTTATTAATAAGAACTACTGCCCAAGGTTATTGGAAGAATATTTGTTAGCTAGAGAGGCAGCTAGGCAGCTCAGTGTATAGAGTGCTGGGCCTGGAGTCATCAAAACCAGGGTTCAAATGCAGCTGTAGACAATTACTATCTGTGCAATCCTGGGTAACTCACTTAACCTCTATCTTGAACCACAGGAAAAAGAAATGGTAAATTACTCCAGTATCTTTGCCAAAAGAGAAAAAATTAATTTTAATACTGTACCATTTGATTAACAATAATAATTTGTCATATTCTCTTCTCTGTCAAAAGGCTAGCTAAAAAAAGAAGCCCCTCTCATACTAAAGAAAGTCCTAAGCTTTTCAGCTCTTTCCAAGGCACCTGAGCTGGGCCCCACCCAACTGGGAACCTGATTTCTGTCTTCAGCATAAACAGGATCCAGTTTGAGTTAGGTTCTTCCCTGAGGGGAAAGAGCTCCTGTCCTGGTTCCCCCTCATTGGGGTTCACGGTGACCCAGCTCATGAAGCAGAAAACAAACTAGAGAGAACCTGATAAGGGTGCCCAGATTGCTAAAGGGGAATCATACTGGTGACCAGGCCACATTCTCAGCTGAACTCTACAAAGAAGTGATTGGGAGGGGCCAAGGGCTCTTGGCCCACCTCCTTATGAAATACCTACTAATCAAGGCTGAGTTTCACTTGTCAGGGGATTTCCCTGTTGGAAGGAATATACTTGATTTAAGGTGTTTCAGAGTCTCACTTAGAACCTTTGATTACCACATCACTGACCATTGATTTATTGATCGGCCAGCCTATTTAATAAATTTATTTTTATAACCGGGAACTTCATCTTTCAGAATTTTTACTTGCAATACAAGAAAACTCTACAAACAGCATTGGCATGTCATAAAGAGTTGGTCATGACTGAATGACTGAAAAATGCTAGCTATTAATAATATTATTTTTATTTACCAGCTCTGTGAGCTGGGAGTTAAGGGACAAAGTCCCTTAACTTTTCTGAACCTCAGTTTCCTCTCATTTCTAAAATGGGGTTAATGTCGCCTTGTAATAACAACCTGATGGGACTGGGGTTGTGTGGTTCAAATGAGATGACATATGGAAAATGCACCAAAGCACAATAAAAATGTCAGCTGTGATTTAAGTAAATTTAGAAGTCATATTTCGATAACCCAGGGCTGCTGAAATCTGCCAATGGTTCAATCTCACTGAAGAGGACCATTCTCCTAACTTGTGAAAATGAACACAGGGTAGTGAGGTAAACAGAGTATCTAAGAACCAGAATGAAACCAAATTAGTCAAGTGTTGACTGTCTCTGACAATAATGTAACACTACAATTCCCTGAACCCTGTAGGAATTTTCTAACACTGTTCATACCCTACCTACTATTTAACCTATTGCTAAATAGTAACACAGGCACTTAGCCACTTTGTTTACTTTGCTTGTCCTAATGCGGGACTGGGAAACAATATTTTTATTACTATTACTTTAAAGCAAGTTCCACTGAGCCCCATGAAACATCAATTATGGAGCACACACGTTGTCTATAGGCCCTCTGGAAAGTTCAATAGCTCATAGTCCTGTGGACTCCCTGAAATGGGTACACTCTTTTCAATGGATCACAAAGGGAGAGTGGGGGGGGTAGGGGAGACGTCAACTAAATAAACATTCTGAAGTCCATCTTCAACTAAGCTTCATATTGTGAGAATACCACTGAAGCACATCTTGACATAAGACCAAATAATCCTTTTTTTACCCTGTGCATACTTGTCTTTTTACAGTCTTTGTTCATCCATCTATTTCCCAATTGATGGGAATAATCTTAGTTTTCTAAACAAAATCTCCTTGGGTTTATGAAACTCTCTTTGGATCTTGCGTACCTATTCTGCTCAACTCAACAATTTTTCTATTTTTTAATCAATAAACAATTTCGATAATTGTTGCTATATAAAAATAGTTTGAGGGCTGGTACTGATATGGCCCTTTCTTTCCTACTTTTTTTTTTCATTTTTCCTTTGGGACTACTGACATTCTGTTCCTTTAGATGGATTTTATTATTTTTTTAGCTTTATAAAATAAGCCTTTGATAGTTTCATGAGTATGGCATCTTATAAATTAATGTAGGTAGTATTGCCATTTTTATTATATTAGCACTGTCCAACCATGAACAATTAACAACTCTCCAATTATGTAGGTTAGTCTTTATTTTGTAGTGTTTTATGGTTGCACTTACATAATTTCTTTGTATGCTTTTGTACGTAGGCTCCCAAATATTATACACATTCTGTAGTAATTCTGAATGAAATTTCACTTTGTAACTCTTTCTGTGAGACTACATGGATAAAAACCAGAAAACCTGAAGGTCGCGTTGGGGGAAGGTAACAATGGAAAGTTGACAAAGGCATTTTTAAAAGAGCATCAATTTAGAAAGAAAGAAAGAACAGGTTCAATTACTCGCAGGACATAAAATCCAAGAAGGGAGCCAGCAATAAATCACAGGGCTGAATAAACTGCCATATGTAACTGTAATAGGATATAATTTTGTAATAAGAAATGAAGCAGGGCAATATTTGAATGAAGTGATATAGACTTAAGTAAAGTGAACCAGAAGAGCATATGCAATTATTAAAATTAATGTAAATGAAAAGTTCACTAAAAGTAAGCTAAACTCTGAATAACTGAAAAACCAGTGAGGGTCCTGGGGAATGGATAATGTCACACATCTCCCTCTTCTTGACAGTCAGGGGATCAAGAGGATAGGAAGCTACATGTTGTCAGATGTGGTCAGATTTTGATTGGATCTTGCTCAGCTGTTTTTGTAAAGGGAACATACAATTTTTAGAGTGGGAAATAGGTGTTAATATCCAGAAATAACTATGATAACAAAAGAAATAGCATTGGATGCTAGTCAGGGCCAAGATGGCAGAGTAGGAAGAAGTACAATGAATTTCCTCTCCCACCAAAAAAAGAAAGAAAAAGACAGTCCTCCTCCAAAGATCTAGAAAATGCACCACATCACATACTGATTGGGATATTTAAAAAACAATCAGAGTGAGTCACATTTCCAGCCTAGGGAGGTATAAGGAGTCAAAATCGAGATCTGCAGAGACAAGGGATGGGGTCTGGCCAGGAGTTGGCTGAAAATTCCAGTGCAGAGAGAGGCTGTACACTACAGTAAGATGTTCCAAATCCAGCAAAGAAAGACCCAACCTTATGTAGGTGCAGGAACAAGAGTCAACTGGCGGCTCTGTCACTCACTACTCAGTTCTAGGGGAGAATGAGAAGAGAATGTTAAGTGATGTGTGGCATTTCAAGGCGAGAGCAGCCATGGACCCTAAGCTGTGTTACCTAACAAGGAAACAACATTTGTATGAATCAGACCCCGAGAGTAGAGTCCATTCTCAGTTCCAGCTTCGAGGTCAATCTTAAGCCTACAGAGTAATCACCATGGAAGGAATCCCAGAACAAAGAAAAACCTATGGTTCTGCTGCTCTGAATCAGCAGAACGTTCCAGTTCGCTGATAGAGGCGGTCTAACAGTCTATTGAAACTCCAGAAGGGGCAAGCCCATAGCTCTATCACTCAGACCCAAACCCAGTCCAACGACTTGCAAAGCTCTGACCAGGAGGGAAATGATCACATGTTGCCTGGGATTACATCACTTTGGTAGTGCTGAAAGCTTGCAGGTCCCCAGCCTAAGCTACCCCTGAGATCCTGGAATAACACAAGCCCAGAAAACAGCAGCAAGGCCAGCTTAGACATTCTCTCCAGAAGTAATGGGGCCTGGCTATAACATTAAATTCAACTAGAATTCCCAGAAGAGATAAAGAGAGGGTTTTTAAAAAGAGTTTAAAAATGTTAAGTGATAAATGAGGGCGCTAGAGAAAAAACAGGAAGAGGAATGAGAGCTATGGGAGAACTGAAAAGGAACAAGATGTGTGCCATTGCTCTAGCAACAAACTCTGAAAAGGGGTTGTTCCCAAGCAAAATAAACTCGAACTAAAGATGTACAAAAATATTTGTAGTTCTTTTTGTAATGGCAAAAAAAAACCCGAAGTCTTAAAGGGTACCCATCAATTGGGGAATAACTGAACAGATTGTGGCATATGGATGTGATGGAATACTATCATGCCACAAGAAATGTTTAAGGGGATAGTTTCAGTGAACCCTGGGAAGACTCGTACGAACTGATGCAGAGTGAAGCAAGAACCAGAACAAAAAGTATACAATGCCAATATTGTAAAGACAAACTTTGAAAGACTTAAAAATTCTGATCAGTGTAAAGGTCAACAATAATTCCAGAAGACTAATGATGAAATCTGCTATCCACTCCTTGAGAAAAAGGTAAAAGATTATGAGTACAGAACAAGACATTAAACCATTTTTTTTAGATATGGCTGAGGTAGAAATTTATTTTGCTTGACTATACACATTTGTAACAGGAGTTTTATTTTTCTTCTGTTGTCAATTGGGCAGTGGGTGGGAGGGTGAGAAGTTGTATTTTTGTATAATGAAAAATATGTTAATTTTAAAAAGAAATAATATCAATAGTTTTTAAAGACCTAAACTGAGAGGGAAACTACTATCTCCCATTCAAGCTATTTCATATAGACAGCCTTACTTATTGCAACATCCATGAGTCTTTCTAATTCTACGCTCCAGAACTAAACAGAACACATGTAATCCCTTTTCCACATGAGAGTCCTTCAAATATCTGGAGAGAACTTATCATTGTCTCCAACTCTCTTGTCTAATTATTCTCTTCCCAGACTAAATATGCTCATTTTTTTTCAGCTGAAGAAATGGAGCTTCAGAGAGATATGACATGATTAGCTCATCGTAATGCAGGTACCATCATTAATTTACAGATGAAGAAACTGAGACTCTACTCTTTCCACTACACCACACTGCCTAATATAGTCTACTTCCACATTAGTCTAGTTGGTTTATCTTCCAAAGTAATTACTGAGCCACTTAAGTCTGTGGAATTAACAAAGCATACGGTCCTAGCACATATCTTCACTTAATACTGAGATTTCTGGATGTCAAGGTCATATTACACAATAGATTTGGCTTACACAGAGATCAGGCATTATTTAGTGGCAAAATTAGTAGCCTTCACAGATTGCACTCAAATCTAAAAGATATTTTTAATGTACATACATGCATATGTACATAGAGCTATAACATAAGAACATACTCTTTATCACAATGTCTTACATTGCACAAGAGCAGAATTGAATACAAACAGACCCATATGGTGAAAGCCATTCAGAACATAGAATCCTATACCCACCTTTTTCCGCTAGTAAATGCTCTGCTTCAGACATTATGATAAAGCAGCCTTGTTACCCAATTCAACTAACTTAATTCTTACCCTGTGTTAGGTGAGAAGGACGAATCAAAGGTCAGCTTCAGTCCACGTGCAAGCTGAACAGAAAAGAAATTCACAAGTTGTGTTTGGAGTTGCAAGGAAGGCTATGATACACAAAATAATAAAATGGTGCCTCTTCAGGGACATGGTTACCTGATCCTCAACAGTAATTTCAGTGCCCAATGTATTGTCTGTGTTCCACTTTTCTATGAATGTCAAGCCATATTCAGACCACTTGTATTTTGTTTCCAAACTGCCTGAAACTTTGCTGGTCTCAGTGTTTGCTGAACCCGAACTTGTAAATTCCTTTAAAAAAAAAAAGAAATTAAGTTGGGGGGAGGCACAAAATGATATACCTACAGACTTAAAATGGGGAAGAATGACTATTGGTTACCCAAAATGTTCTATACCTAGTGTTAGACAATTAAGTATCTGAAAGACTTCATGGTATTGTAGAAAGAATACCAGATTCTAAGTCAAGAGAATAAAGTCAAGTCTTGGATCTATCTAGCACTGTCCACGTAACTTCTAGCAAGTTATTTGACTTGTCTATATCTTGGTCTTCTCATCTGTAAAATGGGGAAAATACTAGCACTGTTCTGATGAAAATGCTTTGTAAACCAAAACGTGAGCAGCTGCTGTTATTAGCTGTAAAATTGTCATCAGTGTGTTCAAATCATGTTTTCCTAAGATGAATCTACACACTTCACCTCACCAGGGGCACTTACAATTCTACAGAATTACACGAAGGATTATTGTACAAGGCAAGGAATCACCTCACTCCAATTTATTTGTTTTGTAATTTCCAATTTTCATAAGGGGGAGGGGAACAAACATTTATTAAGCACCCAGTATTTGCCAGGCCCCGTGCTTAACAAGTGCTCCATACCGACTTAAACTGAACTCGAGCCTAAATTGCCTCCTTCTTATTTTAACCAGACATGGAATGAAACAGGGGCCTCCTTCGTGTACACTTCCCTAAATTGGCTTTGGGAGGAAAGCTTAAAGTGAAACTGTTTTCTCAGTGCTACAATCTGAAGTACCACTTCAGCTCTGAGAATTTCAGAAAATCATAGATTTAGATGAGAAAGGGACCATAGAGACCATCTAGACCAACGCCTTCATTTCACAGATGAGGAAACTGATGCCCAGAAAGGTTAAGTAGCTTCCTAAGGGAACACAGGTATTAAGTCACAGAAGTGGGTTTTCTACTTTACCATGCTGCCTCCCACATGCCAAAAGCTAATGGTTTCTGTCAATAGATCACGAAGAGATACAAGACCATTTTAATTACCACACATTGAATTTTTTAAAATATTTAAGTCCCTAGGTAGAATGTGGATAGACCTGTTATCTCATCAATGATACAGTTAACCCATCTATGCCCTCCCAACTTCAGGATTCTTTTCCACATCCTTCCATAAATCTTGCACAGGGAGATCTGCCCATCATGACAACAACCTTCCTCCTGATCTCCTGCCTCTGCATGAATACCAATGAAGCAAGCAGGCTATGTACTGGGTATCTCTTACATTTCTTGGAAAGAAATGAGAAGGAAACATCGAGGCTTTTGCAAACCATACACTAGAGCAGAATAGACCTTTATAATCTCACAACTGACAAAAAGACTCGGCTGTTGTTTTTGGCTACATGTCAAAAATCATACAAGACTGCTTGAGCGACATGAAAGGAGTAATTTTGGTTAACAACCCCCCTGGTTTTCAAAATTAAGCAAGTCATACGCCTGACAAAGGTGACTGTCAGCATCAACCAATCAACAAACATTGATTAAGCTGTTACTATGTGCCAGAAACAAAAATACTGCCTCTGCCCTCAAAGAGTTCGCCAGGCCAGAGTACAGATCAAAGACAAGGTCCCTTGTTAGAATATGTAAAGAAATTCAGTCTTATAATTTTTTTTTAAAAAAGGAACAAGAAAAGTCAAAATTAAGAAGCTATAGCTTTTCTGGCTAAATATTACTTAGCCATCTAATGTGAAACATGTTGATTAGTATAGACCATCCTTGAATATCCGCCTATCACAAGGGATGCATGATGTACAGGAACTGAAGCAGTAGTGAGGCCAAAAATCATTCTGACTTGGCTTTGGAATGTATAATGTGAGGTTTGTTTTTTGGGTGTTCTGTTTTTAGTAGGGTTCAAAACCTCTTTTGGTTTTAGACTAATAGCATCAGTGTTTGCATATTTCCTGGGCAAATATCAATCAATGAGAAGGAAAAGTGACCCAGAAATATGATGGAGATGTTGGAGAACTTAGCCTAGGATAGAAATTTTTCTGGGTCTGGAGGGAGAAAGAAGATTCACAACTCAAAAATTTTTTTAATGAATGCCATAAAGAAAAATAAGTAGATGAGAATTGATTCTTTTGGTACCAGTCCTCTCCCCACCCCACCATGCCATACAAACTAGTCCCAGATTTCTAAAATATTATTTCTTCCAGCCTTTAACAAAAGTGAAATGTTTGGGGGAAAAATTCCAAAAATAAAACCACCCCACCTAATCCCTTACTGGAAAAACCCATGCCTCTGGGTCAATTTTGGTGAAGGAACAAAGAGAGAAACGTTAGCCAAACTTCACCTAGAGGATTGGACAACATTCTTTTCCTGTGGCCTGGCCAGAGTCTCATGGGGAACAGGCACAGTGACCTGGAAGGATGTGGAAACAACACTTTTACTGGAGTCAGAGGACCTGGGTTCAAAACCCACATCTGGTAATTAGGATCTTTATGACCTTGGGCAAGTCACTTAACCCTTATGGGTCTCAGTTTCCTCATCTGTCCAATAGAGGTAGATTAAATAGTCTCTTGAGGTTACTCCCAAGTCTAGTTCAAAGATTCTATATTCTTATGATTATTAGGAATTTGTTCTGTTTTGCACATGATTTTCAGAGAAAGAAGGGCCTGAGGCCCAGACCCCAGAGTCAGACCTCCCCAAAAATTTAGCATAGAGAATTTAAACAATGGAAAATCTGCTAGAACTTGAAAATGATATTATTCCCCTCTACCAAAGTTGTCTTGTAAATGCTACAGCTGTCCCTCTTCATTTTTCACAGAGGCAGAACTCCTCAGTGTTTGGCACTTGACAATATTCTCTCAGCTCTAAAGACTAAATAAACCATGGTTCTATGGCCCAATCATTCAAAAGTCCTGCCCGCCCTCTCCCTAGTTCTACATTGCAACCTCCACCTCATTAGCTGTTCAAAATGAAGAGCCTAACATGATCTCAAAATGGTAACTGTGCAGATGACTCAGTAAGTATTTGGGGGAGGTGAGACAGATAACAACTGAAATTACCATCTAGAATTATAGACCATCTCCAAAGTGCCATTTTTGATAACAGGGGACTATGTTAGGAAAGATTTTCAGGATGAAATTTCTAGGGACTGAAAGACTTACCAGTCCATTCTCAGATTTTGTCTTCAGATCCAGTTTTATTAAGCCAAATCCTAAAGAAAAAAGAAAGATATTATTAACAGGGAAGAATTACCTAGAAAGAATAATTCTTTCAGTGACATTCTAAGTGTTCCTTTTAAAACAAAGACAATAAAACCTGGTTTTTTCAACACTGCATGCACTAAGCTTCTACTGTATGATAATCATTCAGGCTATCACTGCTAATGGGCTGTCAGTAGAGAATACCAGCCTAGAGAGGTCCCTTGTTCCACCCCTGTTTTCTCAGGTTGGCCCAGGTGGAAGCTGGCACAGCTGTGTAGCAGTCATTGGGCCCAGTGCTCATACATCTAATGACGAGCTAAATTTAGAAGAAAAAAAAAACCACCTCCCTCTGGCCCTGTTCATGTAACTGTCTTCAAGGCAAAGACAGATCTTGCTTTTTTCCTCCAACTGAGTTCTGGCTGCCAGCTTCAAAAGCCTGCTACAGGTTAGGCAGAGCTGCGTGAATCAAGAAAAGGTGAACATGCCAGGGACTTCCTATTTAAATACTTAGGAGGAATGCTTCTCACAGGTAGATGGGGGCCATTGAATGAATCTCTTAACATCCATCTAATTCAATTTTTATTTTAACACTTTATATTAATTATTACCAATACACCTAATATCCTGGGTGTTTAGACACATTATTTTCAGAACAAAGTGGTGCAGGAAATACAGAGGACGTGAAGAACTAGGAAAAAAGGAGACATCAGTCACGTAGCAAGAATGAGACATTAGAAAGAAAACCAAGTGCTATCCCCTTATGGATGAATGTCTAAAAACAGAGGAAAGCTGCCAACTCATTAGTAGAGCCTCTATTGAGGGAATTATGGAAAGAGAATGGCCAAGAAATGCTTAGGAAGACATGGAAAGGTTGCAGCTTGTAGCACCACAAGAAGTTCCTACATCAATGAAAACATGGATCCAAAGTAGTAAATTATTTTGGGCAACCCTAGAAGCCTTTATATTTTCACTCAGAAAAAAAAGTGGATTAGGAAAATAATCTCCAACTATGAGCAGTTGATATATGTCTTACATGCTAAGGTAAGTAAAAATTAACATAGAAAACAGTCCAAGCCTCAGATACCCAATGACATGGGCATAGCTTCCAGAGAGAACTCACCATAGCCCTTAGTAAACACATCCCTGGCAGATTTTCCAAGGTCAGCATAAGTAGGTGGTACAGCCATTTTCTGCAGGAACAAAAAAAAAAACAATCATCAGAATGGGAATGTTTTCTAGCTGTAGAAATCTATTTTGTTAATGGAAAATAAAATTAATAAAATGTAGTATTCTACTAAATGCCTCATACACATCTTATCGAGTTCTGCCACTAGCTAACTGTACCAGCAAATCATTTCTCTCTGTGCTTCCTATGATGGGAATCTCATAGACTTAAAACTGGAAGAGATTTCAGGAGGCTATTGAGGCCAATTCCTTCATATGAGGCTTCAGGAGAGAAAATAGGGAGTAAGAAAGGATTTTCTTGCCACAGTGAGGGCCTCCCAGTTAAGCTGAATAACATGAACTTCTATTTTTCCCAGACAGCACAGCTCTGTGATTTCCAACAGCTCTCTTATTCTCAAACAGAAGCAGAGGAGGCGGATTGTAGGAGTAATCCAGGAACAAGTGATGAAAGGACAAGGAGGGAAAGGATCTGGGAGCAATGAACAATGCACCAAGACCCTACACAAAACTATCATGGATAGCCTCCTCTTGCTATGGCCTGAAAAACCTGCTCCCTGAAGTTCCCTAATATTAGATTATAACTAGATATATTAACTAGGCATAATAGATATGATAACTAGATATTCCTAGTTGTAACTTTTTCCTGCCCTTCCCAGAAGCAGATGGGGGCACAGAGGACACAGAGCACTAGTCAAGAGCCAGGAAGTCCTGACTCAAATCTGGCCTCAGACATTTACTAGCTGTGTGGCCCTGGGCAAGTCACTTAACCTCTGTTTGCCTCAGTTTCCTTTACTCAAAAATGAGGACAATAACATCTACCTTGCAGAGTTGTTTATTTAGATATTTAGGAAAGCACTTCGCATAGCGCCGGGCACATAGTAGGCACTATATAAACACTTATTCCCTCCCTCCAAGTCCCACTTTTGTGGTGTCAGTTCTGATCCTAGTGTGTTATGTGGAAAGGAAGAGAAGGGATCGGTGGACTATATACACTAATACCCTTCCTTTGCTGCCCTTGCCTCCCTCTTGGTGCTCTCTTGGGTGTCTAGTTAAGCAATATGATGTGGCAATCCCTTAAATGCTCTCATCTCGCTGGCTCTGGCCATCTTCCAATGTCCCATTAGTCCCACCAACAAACACAAACACTTTCTAAGAATGCTCCTTGGGACAATAGACTTCTTCAACGAAAATTCCACTTTTTGGTTTACATAAGGCTTTCCTCACAACAAGCCTCTCAAGCCAACAAACATCTATTAAGTGCCTACCATGTGTCAGGTACTGTGCTAACTGCTAAGGATACGACAAAAGGACAAAGATAGTCCCTGCTCTCAAAGAGCTCACAGTCTAACAGGGGAGACAATATGTGAACAAATACGCACAAACGATATATGAACAGGATAAATTAGACATAATCGACAGAAGAAAGGCACTAGCATTAAGGAGGACCAGGAAAGACTTCTTGCAGCAGGTTGGATTTTAGATAGGACTTGAAGATGAACATCCAAGGTTCCAGAAATAAGAATGAGAAATAGACAATACCAGGCCAGACCCCAGCTCAACTACTAGGTATACTTGGGGATCTTGGACTGATCACCTTTTCCCTCAGCCTTGGTTTTCCTAGCTATTAAAAAAAAACCCATTTTGCAGAAAGTACTATTGATAAAATATAGTGATAACAGACATCTCAGGAAATGAGATCTTCATTTTCCCATTTGGCTGCAGCCCTTTGGACTTCTCCATCATGACCCCACACTGGGTACTCTTCCCTTCTCCTCTCCTTTCATGTGCTGTTTTTTCCAATTAGATTGTAAGCTCCTCAAGAGCAAAGACTATCTTTCTTTATTTGTATCCCCAGCACTTAGCACAGTGCCTGACAAATAGTAAGTATTTAGTAAATGTTTACTGACATACAGACCTAACAAAAAGTTTAACTACCAAAATGATTTTATTTTAAGCCTCAGAATGGAAATCTTGTTAAAATGTGTATCACTCCCCTACATTTTAAAATGACACCTACTGAAAGTCCACAAACTTCTTCCTGACTCAGAATCAGTGTTAATATCTCTTTTTTGGTCCTATGCTGCAGCTCTGGGGTACACTGCATTACAAGGGTGTTGGAGGGTGAGGCTATGTCCCTTCACTAAATGGCTCCAGACTGTTGTGCTTTTGTCATTCATTGTCTGCTTTGGTGCCTTTCTAAATGATCCCTTCTCTATTGTCAGTGTCTTGCCATGATAGTCCCTTACTCAAAAACCTCCAGAACAATGTCTACAGAATAAAATATATGTATCTTAGCCTAGTATTAAAACCAGTCACAAACTGGCTTCCTCATAGCTTTTAAAAAACTTAATTTATTTTTACAAGTATGTATTATCTCTCCCTTCTACTGCCCTCTCCAACTAAACAAGGAAAAAAGAAAAAATGCTTCTCATATTCTGCATTTCAAGTCCATCACCTCATTGGAAGAAGTGAAGCAAGTTTCATCTTAGTCTTCTGGACTCATGGTTTATCATTGCAATGAAAAACAGTTCTAAAATCTTTCGGTTATTTTTCTCTATAATGTTGTTATTGTATAAATGTTCTACTTTTGCTAATTTCACATTATAACACTTCATCTAAAATGCTACATTTTATGATTTTCTATAGCAAAATAGTATTCCATTAGATTTATATGCCATAATTTGTTTAGCCATTCTGCAATAAGATATTCCTTTCTCCTTAGTTTATAGATTTTGCCTACTAAGAAAAGACCTGCTCTAAATATTTGTGTACCTTTTTGTACAATGTACAATTTTTTGCACATTTTTATTGATTTCTTAGAGCTATGCCTAGAAGTGGTATGGTTGCATGAAAGTTTAATTACTTTGGAGGCATAGTTCCAGATTGCTTTCCTGAACAGCTGCATGAATTCAAAGCTCCACCAACAGTGGATTATTGTACCTGTTCTCCCACACCCCCTCCAACATTTGTCAGCTTCCTTTTTTGTTAATAAAAATTAACAATCTGATGGATGTGAGATGGAAACAGCAGCTTTAATTTGTATGCAATAAATTATTTAGAATACCTCTTCATATTGGGGGAGAGTCAATAGTTAGGATTTCTTCTATTGAAAACTACCTGTTTCTAAGGGGGAATGGCTTATTAGTCTTATAAATTTGAATCAATTCCTTATACATATTGAAAATAAGAACTTTATCAGGAAAAACTTGCTGGAAAAATGTAGTCCCAGTTACCTTTTTTCCCTTCTAATTTTAACTATATTAGATGTTTGTGCAAAAACTTTTTCATAATCAAAATTATCCATTTAATCTTCTTATCTTCTCCATCACTTTTTTAGTCACAAACTCTTCTCCTATGTGTAGATCTAAAAGGTAGTTTCTCCTTTGTTCCTTTAATTTGCTTATGATACTACCTTTTATGTCTCAGTCACCCATCAACTTGGAGTTTATCTTGATATATGGTCTATACCTAATTTCTACCAGACTGCTATGCAGTTTTTGTCAAGTAATAAGGCCTTCCCCCAGTAACTAGGGTCTTTGGGGGTATCAAAACTATGCTACCGTGTTTGCTTCTGTTATATATTCAAGGCGTTCAAATGATCAACTTCTCTATTTTGTAGTATAATTTAAGATCTGGGACTACTAGGCCCTCTTCCTGCTTAATGTTTTTCAATACTATCCTTGACATTCTTAATTCTTTGCTCTCCCATATGAATTTCATTTAGCTCTAAAAAATAATCTATTGGTACTTTGATTGGTATAGCCTGAATAAGTTATTTCCGGTAGTAGAATCATTTTTATTATACTGACTCGACCTACCCATAAGCAATTAATGTTTCTTCAATTTTTTACGTCTATCTTTAACTCTGCAAATACTGATTAATAATAGGAGTCATATACTTCCTGGCCAAATCTTAGTAGAAACACCCCCAAATTTATTGTGTTTTCTGTATATATTTTAAATGAAATTTCTCTCTCTAGTTCTTCCTGCTGGGGTTTGTTGGTAATGTATAGAAATACCAACACTTTAAGCATTTAGTTTATATGCTACAACTTTGCTGAAGTGATTTCAATCAATTTTTTGGTTGATTATCTTCTACATGAATCATATCATTGGCCAAAAGAGGTGAATTTTGTTTCCTCTTTGCCTATGAACATTCCCTTGACAAACCTGTAATCCCACAGAACTTCCAGTTTTATTTCAGATTACTCACCTACATACTGTAGTTTCCAGACAAATTAGACCACTAACTCTTTTTGTCCCATCTCTTACCTGTATGCATTCATAAAAGAATGGAACAATTCCCTTTCGATTATCAGCTTGAACACCAGCACGGACATAAGACTTTTCCTAATGCCCCCTCCCAATTGCTAGTATCTTCCCCTTCATTATCACCTTGTACAATTTCTATATATCTTGTTGTTGTTTTACTCGTGTGATTGAAATCGTTGTGACCTCATTTGGGTTTTCTTGGCAAAGATACTGGAGTAGTTTGCCATTTCCTTCTTTAGCTCATTTTACTGGTGAAGAAACTGAGGCAAAAAGGATTAAGTGACTTGTCCAGGGTCATGCAGCCTAAGTTGTGCCTAACTAAGTGCCCGAGGCCACATTTGGACTCAGGTTTTCCTGACTCCGGGCTCGATTCTCTATCCACTGAACTACCTAGTATGTACCTATAAATGTTTATGTTGTTTCCCACTTTGGAATGTAACCTCCTATAGTGCAAGGGTCATTTCACTTTTGTCTTTGTATCTCCAGAACTTAACAGAGTGCCCGAGACATTGTAAGCATTATAGATATTTGTGTTGATTGATAGGTCGCCTCTGTGCCTGTGATACAAGTTCTCTATATTTCTGTCTCTTCAACTGTCCACTGTGAAAAGAGTATTATGCTAGACACAGACTACTCAAAAATAAAATGAAACAGCCCTCAAGGAATTTACATTCTCCTGAGACACAATATGTATCCCCAATGAACAAACAGAAAGTATGTAAGTGTGTGTATGTGTTTAATGATTTCAAGGAAAAAGCACTAACAACGGGGAGGATTTGGCCTTTGACTGTGTTTTGAAGGAAATAAAGACTGTGATGAGGAAGAAGCATATTCTAGACTTGTGGACTACCTGTGAATGCATGAAGGCAGGAGATGAACTGTCATGTACAGAAAAACAGCTAGCAGGGCAATATGCCTAGAATAAGAGTAGGAGAGGGGAAATAATAGGAAAGAAGGCTGGAAAGCTATGTGGGAATCAGATTGTGAAGGGCTTTAAATGTCAGGCTGAGGATGTTGTATTTTATCCCAGAAGTAATAAAGGGTCCTTGGAGATCTGTGAGCAACAAAGTTACATAGTTGGATCTGTTTTTAAGAAATATCAATATGACAGCTGGGTGAAGAATAGATTCAAACGGAGACCAATTAGATAACAAATGAAATAGCCCAATGAAGAAATAAGGACCTGAACTAGAACATAGAGTAGGCAGAGGAAGAATACCTAGCAATGTATTGGAGGGGTGGTGGAATGTGAGGAGTGAGGGAAGGGAGAGTTGAATCCTTCGAGGACTAACTCACAGGTTACTCCTTTATGAAGTTTCTTGGATCCATACCCTGACCCACAACTGACAGTATTCTCTCCTTCTACCTTGTATCATACTGACTCAGATGGGTCATTTTCCCCGATAAGATTATAAACTTCGTAAAGGCAGTGGCTCATCTTTCCCTGTTATATATGTAGTGATGAGCACCATGCTTTGCACAGAGTAGGGGTTTAACAAATGTTTGTTCAACTGAATAATTTAGTTGTAGAATCATAGGGTATAGACTGGAAAAGGGGCTTCCTTAGAGATCACCTAGTTCAGTCTCTTTCATTTTATAGATGGGGAAACTGAGACCCAGAGGGAGGAAGCCCACATTCCAACAAATATAACAAACCGCAAAGCCAGGATTCATTCTCTGACTCTAAATCCTATTTGCTTTCTACTGCATTATGCTGTATTCCTGTATAAATGTCTTGTATCAGAACAGCAGACTCCTGGAACGTTAGAGCTGCCAGGGAGCTTGGAGGTCATCTGGTTCGACCACCTTATTTTACACAGAAATAAACTGAGATGCAGAGAGTGCCAAGTAACTTGTCTAAAGTCACACCGAAGTCTCTTGATTCCTACTGGATGGCTCTTCCCACTGAACCACTAATTTGCTCTTTGTACAGTTCCTATAGTAGCACAAGAATGCCCACACTAAAAGAGTATCTATATTCCATCAATTTGTTTTGTTTAAAAAAAAGTCTTTAGAGGTTTAGCTTGATGCAAGGCAAGATAAGATAGATTTTTAAAAATCAGACTAAGTCTACAGGAAATCAGGCAATGGTCCAAATGGGAACTACAGATCTCTTTGCCTTCTTTGTATGTGACTTTTATTGGTTTCCCAGGGAAAGGGTTGGAGTCTGAGTGAACTTGGTGCAGGAAGACAATGGCATTATATGAGTGCAAAGGGAAGGACAAGGACAGCATCAGTCAGTGGATAAGGCCAACATAATTATTTTCTGTTTCAAGGCATTCCCTGCACAGCAGCATGTTGCTAGTGACCCAAAATAAGTCACGTAATCGCCATCTGCTGGCTCAAAAGTGGTATATAAAATGGCCTCACCACATTCCAATCTAAGCTTAAAAAAGGGAGACACAGCAGCACCTGGTCTGCTGTGTCTAAACTTACATAACCTAAAAACTAAACAATCTCTGCAAATCTTACCGTGATACACTATGTCCTCCAATAAATGGGGAGCTCATAACCACCTATATTATATCAATAACACTCCCTGAGTTCTTCACAGCAAGCCAGAGTCAGAGAATCTATCCCAAAAACGTTTGTACAAGACCTTCCTGCTTCTACCACCGAGGCCTCAATGAAATAGGATTTAAATACAAAAATTCTTCTCTGTAAGCATCAGGTTCTGACATTCACCGAACAAGTTGTTCTCATAGTCTACTACCTCTCTTCCACTGCCAAAAGACTACTGCACAAGCTTCTCCCCATAATGACCAAAAAGCTCCCTGCAACTCTGAATGAGATACTAATAAAAAAAAAACACAAAAGTACAGATGCCTCTCACTTTATAAAACAGTTATGTTCCTCCAAACAGTTAGGCATATTACTAGGTACTTAACACTTTCTTTCAGTTGTTTTTCAGTCACGTTTGACTCTTCATGACCCCATGTGAGGTTTCTTGGCAAAGGTACTAGTGTGGTTTGCAATTTTCTTCTCCAGCTCATTTTACAGATGATGAAACTGAGGCAAACAGGGTTAAGTGACTTGCCCAGGGTCATACACTAGTGTCTGAAGCTGGATTTTAACTTAGGAGATGGGTCTTCCTGATTCCAGACCCAGTGTCTATCTACTGCACCACCTAGCTATGTGCAGAACTGAATTAATTTAATTTTTTTGCAAACTGAATCCAATATTAAATCTCATGATTTATAGGAACCCTGCAACAATGCCATTTGTAAAGCAAATGATGATTTTTGTAATGATAAATTACTACCCCTAACTAATGGAGATGCTATGTGCTCTACTGGTACCCAAATAACACCAAGATGTCTAGAACAGAGGCATCAAATATGCTGCTGGCAACATGTTTGGATTTGGAGTCAAAAGAATTGAGTTCAAATGTTGCCTCAGATACTTACTAGCTCAGACAAGTCATTTGAATTCTCTGGATCAGAGTTTGCTCATCTTAAAATGAAGATAGTGATAGCACCTATCTCATAGGGTTATTGACTGGATCAAACGAGATAATGTATGTTAAGTGCTTTGCAAACCTTAACGTGCTATATAGACGCTATCATCATCATCATCATCATCATGAACTGAAAGTGATTATTCTATCCATAGATCCTTCTAAGTAAGATATTAAGGAGGGAGAAAGGAACCTCTTCAGAGATGTGAATGCTAAGTCTTCTTCTTGCATCAATATTTCAAAATACCTGATTTTATAAACGTCCATCTTCCCTCCATCACAAATATTGCTAATATTAGTGGTCATGACAGTCATCTCACAGGTGACTGTGCTCTCTGTCTCTTACTTGTCTAAGAAGGTACACTCTAGGGAACAAGGATAAATAAAGGTCAGCTCCAGAGATCATCTAGTTCTGCTCCTTCAATTTGACAAGAGGAAACAGGGCTGGGACTGTCCCCAAAAGGTCTTTTTCAATTTTGGATTTCATTACCCTCGGTTCTGTTGAAGTAGAGTCTTCCATGATCTCAAGGGGCCTCAGCAAGGCATAAAAAAAAAGCCAGCATCTCACCTACACAGATGTCGAGGCAGCTGAGGTTTCCTGGAAAAAAAGCTAGGTTCAGAGTCAGATGATATGTGTTCAAGTCAAAGTTCAGACTCTCTCTTTACAGATATGTGACCATGGTGCTTACTCCAGGATGCTATGGCTGCAATTCAAGTAGATGCAAAAAAGTAAACTCTAGGGATTGAAGTGGTTTCTACACTAAAAAAGCACTGTCTGACCTTGAGCTAAGAAAATAAATTCCTCAAAGGACTTTCAAAAAATACCACTACAATGTGCTCGATATCTACTATAATGGAAATAGCACTGGCTTTAGAATCCAAAGAATTAGTTTTGAGCTAGAGGAACAAGATTTAATCTTCTGAAATGATTCTGCTATTTACTACCTGTGTGACTTTGGACAAGTTAATTATCCTTAGGGGTCCTCAGTTTCCCCATCAGTAAAATAAAGGGGTCTGATTCAATGATTTCTAAGGTACCTTTTGCAGCTCTGAATACTATGCTACCCTAAGTTTATTAAGCACCTGCCAGCTATCTAACTCGCTGTCTGTACTTTTGACAAGTCTTAAAATTAATTTGTTTTCCTCTCTAATTGAGCACCATTCAGAATCTATGAACCTTGGCTTCTACCCATTTCTTCTGTGATGCTGCAGAGGACAAATTATCTTTTAGATTACCCATGGAACTCCTGAGCATATGGGAGGAAGCCACGCCTAATGAATCATCTCTAATGTGGGCTCTACTTCCAGGCCAGTGGCAAGATGGCTCTAAAGCTCTTGTCAAGACACAGTCCTATGTACGTGTACACATGTACACACATACACATGTACACACACACCCTGAATGCTAGATGAACACCCAATTGGATTTACAATCATCCAAACAACCTCAGCTGCTCAAATCTATGGGTGTGTGTGGGTGTGTGTCTCTCCGAATCAACTTATTTTAAAATGAAGTCTGAGCAGGCTGGTTGGTAACTGGCATGTTCCAACAGAGGCAGCTGGGATCCGCCTCACCATAAAAGGCTTCCTCACATGCAAGCTGGGGACCAGGCCTGCAGGGAACAGCATCTTCCCATTGCAGATATCTACACGAGCCACCGAAGAAACCCAATCTGGCAGCATAGGTCTCCCGTCAGTAAATTCAGCACAGCTAATACCACCTTTACAGAAACTCTATGACCTAATCACTCAAGCCGGTCAAGCCTGGGAAAGCCAGGGAGGAAAAGGCAAGACACTAATGGCTATAAATTTATAAGGCCACAAGCAACTCTCCAGAATCTGCCCACAATTGGCCTCACGGTTCCAGAAGGACTAAATGAAGCCGCCCAGAGCCACCAAGTGACCATCTCTTCCACAGGAGCAACAAATAATTTTGGATAAGTTGTTTCTATCATAAAACAACTTTAAAACCAAGAATTAGCCAATACACAGTTTTGAAAGGTTCTAGAGAAAGTCCAATTTATACTGGCTGGGCAGGTGTCCATAAAGCTGTATGAAGAAACAGGGCTTAAAAGCTGAAAAGGACTACATCTTAGTTGAATATCCAAACCATTCTGCCACACCAAACAGTTGTACAGATCTTAATCCTTCTAGTGTCTTAGTCTAAAGAAAAAGTAGCCTGCCTATCTAATCATGCCATCTTTCATCTATAAAGATATACCCCTAAGTTAAAATATAAAATACAACACCCTCGGTCTGGCACCTTAAGCCCTCTGCATATATGCCCTCTCCTAACTCTCTGCTCTCACTTATATTACTCCCTTTAACTCACTCTCTTCCTGTCAAACTGGTCTGTTAGCTAACTGTTCCCTGAAAATGATATTCCATCTCTGGTCTCATCCCCTTTACGCAGGTGTTACCCCGCCCTCCCCCACCACTACCATATCTGGAATGCACACTTCTTTCGAAGTATAGCTCATGTGTCCTTTCTTAAAATGGCCCTTTCCTGCTGGATTCTCCCAGTTGTTAGTTTTCTCTCTCTCTTTGTTACATTGTGTGTGTATCTATATGCAGATATGCATACATGTTGTATTCTCCTCAGCAGAATGTAAACTTCGAGGGCAAAGATTTTTGTCCTTGAATCTATGGGACCTGGAATATGGTATGCAGGAGACACTATATTTGTTGAACAAAGTTCATCTCTCTGAAGAGGTTTTGGGGGTGCTGGGATCCCAAGAATGCCAAGGCAGAGTTGCCTGGAATGAATTCACACACTCAAGCCTTCCCAAAATGTCTTCAGGTCCATAGGACATAATACTCAGAATGCAAAAGAAATCTGTGAAAAGTAACAATAAATAATAAGTCACTATTTAAAACCACTATTAACCCATCTGATCTGCACAAAAAAACTTGTGAAGCAGACAGCAGAGATTATTTTCCCATTAGAGGAAACCAAGGCACAGAAAAAGGAAATAATTTATAATCAATTCAATTGTGAAATGTCTCTGATAATAGGGGCTATGTCTCATTTCTTATCTCTCCAGTACCTACCTGAGGGCTCTACAAAAGGTCCAGGGTCACAGTTTACACCATCCCTGAGACACAAATCCAGGTTTCCCCAATTGCTGATCTAGAGGTCTTTGTCCTTTGCCAGCAGTGTGACATCCATGCTCCCACCCAAACCCTTTTGTGAATAAGAGCACATTTTCATGAAAGTTGAATGGAAGCAGGAAACAGTCTGAGGACTAAAGTGAAACTGCCTAACCAACAAAGTTGTGGACCTTTCCTCACAGGCTCAGATCATTACCACTAGGCAAACATCTAGTCCAAGGGTCCCCAAACTACAGCTCAAGGGCCAAATGCACCTGCAGGATTACCCATTTTTGTATATCCAGAAAGTGAAGAATTGTTTTTACATTTTTAAATACAATAAAACTTTACAATGTGAAAACTATTCTTAGCCCACAGTTGCACAAAAATAAGCAGGAGCCATAGTTCGCAGGGCTAGTCTGTGGATTTTAAAGCTGGGATCCATTTAAAAAATTGTTTTAATATACTTGGATAACTCTATTTCAGTATAATTAGTTTCTTTTGTAATCCTATGTATTCTATTTCATGCATTTAAAAATGTTATTCTGAAGAGACCCCTAGACTTTACCAAACTGCCTGGGGGTCCACAAAACAAAAAAAGGTAAGAATCCGTGGTCTCCAGTTCAACTCCAGTGTTTTACAAAGAAGGAAACTAAAGCTCAGAGATGGCAATGATCTGGCCAAATTCACACTGTGAGTTATTGACAGTTCTATTAAGTATAAAGCTCTAACTAGCTCCAGCCTCATTTGTTCACCTCCAAAATATGGACAATCAAGCACTTTGGACAAAAATGTGGACCAAGTCACTGCTGAACTCACATTTTCAATGAAACCCCACAATTCAGGCTGGCCAATCATTCAAAAGTCTGATTTTCATTCATTCTTTTACTCACACATTTATAAGCCTACAGTAGACTATGCGGGAAGAAACTCTTATGAAGATATGCCTTTCCTGCCTACAAGCAGAACTGCCTACAAAGAGGTGGTCAAGGAGAATTGCAAATTTGATATTTCCCATTCTGATTTGTCACCTGGATGTGGAACTGCTGGAAGAATACAGAAGGCGAGGCTGATGATGAAGCATCTTCCCCAGCAGTCACCAAAGAGTAAAACGAGGCTTTGTACAGGTTTTACAAGGTTCTATCAAGATTACAGGACTAAAACATTGATGTCCAGTTCTGATTAGACACTGAGAGCTTTCTTAGAAAAGATTTAAATTAGTAACACAGTAAAGCAAAAAATGTATTAAACTGGCACTCAGGAGACCCAGGTCCTAGTCCTGGCTCTGTTGCAAACTTGCTGTGAGATGTTGGGCAAATCACTTACCCTCTATGTGCTATGCTATGTAACAGGATTAAGGAAAGGATAAGGCAAAAAAAGGAAATACAGACAAAGGAATTTTGAAAATCTGTATACTTGGTTTTAGGATGATTCAGTTGAAAGATGCTAGGGCGTCGGGGTAGTTGAAAGGTTTCCAGGTGTACAAGAGTAGGCTAATACAAAACCCAAACTCACTAGCCTCTTCCAAGTATCAGTTCCCCAAGTTCCCCCAATCTTGGCTGGGGCCTGGGAAAGTCAGGGGAATTGGTGTTTCACTTTGTTAAGAGACAATGTCATGGGGAAAAAATATGTAGCCTATTCTTGAACAGAATTTTGGTTCTTGGCATCTTATTCAGGAGTACACACTTAATCTTGGTTGACTATAGGATTATCCTCTCAGAGCTAAACAAGATTTCTCCACCTCAATAGGTTAGGAACTGACCCACTCACAACCAAAGGCTCATCTGAGAGAAACTGGTGCATCATGGTTCCTGTCAAGTCCTCAAAAACTGTGAAGATGGGTGTGTATCACTAGATCACTAACACTAAAATATGAGGAGGTATTCATAGAATCATGGGGTGTCAGAGCAGAAAAGGTCCTTAAATATCACAAAGCCCAATGCTCTGGCTGAGGTCCAAAGAGTTGACTTACTCAAGGTCATAAAATGAGCTAGTGACAGAGCCCAGGCTAATTTATGGAAGGGAGATTTTTTTAACGTTTCTGACCACACCTACCAATAGGTAAATGACTTTGACCAAGCAGTAATTCATTTTCAATTTTCGATAGAAAGTATATTTGGGATAAAGAGGAGACCAAAACTATTTTTCTAAGTGCAAAAGACACCCATACAGACATCCTTCTCCTTTGGAATTAATCTTTTTTTTCTTTTTTGCATTAGTTATTTGTATGAACCTCTTTCACCCCTTAGAATGAATACACAGGAAGAGAAGAGAAGAGAAGAGAAGAGAAGAGAAGAGAAGAGAAGAGAAGAGAAGAGAAGAGAAGAGAAGAGAAGAGAAGAGAAGAGAAGAGAAGAGAGCGACCATGGTTGAAACTTCCCCATGGAGACGCCAAATGAGTTTTTTTAAATGTCTTTCAAAGGACTCTATTTGGACTTTTAGCAATTCTAATAGCTGCTGCCGGAGGCCCGGAGCTATTCCAGCCACCCAGCAGTTATCACTCTAATAGGTTACGTTCATTAACCTGGGGGGGGGGGGGGCGCGGAGAGAGGAGAGGGCGGAGAGAATGTGGCTTTGAGTAGTCATTTGTCATTTCACATTTCCCCTAGAACATTTCCCCCTCCTCCAATTATTCACTTCAGTGAATCCACTGAGGTCCTAGAAACTATGTAACTAATTCACAAATCTAGAAAACACTAGAATATTTAGATGGGCAAAGCTTCCCTGATAATTCTAGGGACTTGTTTCACATAAGAAAAAATCACGTTAGGCATAAGCAAAACAAGATTTCGATAATGCAAATAGTCCTGCACAGGGAGCCAGGAGACTCAAGCTGGAGATTTGGTCTTGCTCAGAACAGTGTGACCTTGGGCCAATCTTTTTTCCTTCTTGGGCCTCAGTTTCATCATCTGGAACCAAAATGGGGGTTAAAACTGATTACTCTAGGATCCCTTCTCTCCCTAACACAGTATAATTTGCGAGCTAAGATATAGCTATTTCCACAAAGGTAGAATTGCACCGGGTCTCACTGTAGGCCATGTGGCCTGCTGTCGGTGAGGTGGTTATGGCTGGGCCGCTGTCAAGTGCCGCTGCCACCCAGAGACAGCCTTAGAGAAAGCAACGCCAACCAAACACCGATTAACCCTATGGGCATATTTTAATCGAAAACGGGCCAAAGAGTGAGCGATAGTGTGAAGACAAGGTGGGGAGACTCAGGGTCTCTATCCACGGGGTGCCCTGAGTAACTGAATATTAGCACCAGAGGCCCGGGTAGAAGCAAAGCGCAGGTGGGGTGTGGGTGCATGCGGCTGGGGATGGGCAGAGGAAGCAAGGCTGTGAGAGCGCGGTGGTCCGCGGCGGCCTCCAACCCAATCGGCAACGCGGTCCGCACACGCGGCCCAGGAGCTCCCGGCAGGGAAGGTCACGTCCCTGGCAGCGCTGCGTGGCGCCGCGCCCGGGCCTGCCAGCCTCACTCCCCACTGCAGGCCCCTACCCCGGGCAGCCCCAGGCAGGGTCTCTAGAGGCATGCTCTCGAGGCTGACTGGGCCAAAAACCGGGCGCCTGCAAGGGCCCCTCCCCACCCCGGGCCGGGGCTCCCGGGAGGGCAGTGGTGACAGCGCAGCACGGTCGGTCCGGTTCGGGCACCGCAGCCCCACTCATTCCCCGCGCCCCCGTACCCCGGCCGGGTCGGGCTGGGGTGTGCCGGACGAGGCTGGGCTGAGCTGTGCCTGCGGCCCCCCGACCCAGACCTCAGTCTCAAGCTCTAGGCCAGCTCGCCCGGGGCAGTGGCCCGCGGTAGCCGTGGCCGAAGCTCCGCACGAAATCAAGCAGCCTTCGCGGGTCCGTGCCCCACCCTCACGCCTCTGGGGTACAGGAGAAGGGAGCTGGCGGGGATGGAGGGAATTGGGGGGGGTCCCCTACCTTAGTCTCCCAACGAACACAGCGGGAGCAGCAGCCGGCGGCGGACACAGAGGCAAAGGGGCGGTAGCGGCTGCGGGGGAGCGGGGCGGGGCGAGGACCACGGCGGCGGCGCGGGCCCGCCCCCGGGTGCGGGCTCCTCCGGGCTCTGGCTCAGTCTCCTCCTCCTCTTCCATTTTTCCTTTCCCGCCTCCCTCTTCTGCTCTGGTCTCCACGCTTTGCTTCCCTTCCCCCTCTCGCTTTTCTTCCCTTCTCCCAGTTCCCTTTCTCCGTCTGTCCCCTGACTCTTGTGGCCTGTTAGAATGGCTGCTTTTCGATATGTGTACACTTACGTGTCTGCCCTTGAACACATGTGCTCTTCTGCTCCGCTCCCATTTCCACAGCACTTTGCATTTCACAGAGGATTTTCCTCACAGCCCCATGTGATAGATACGAAAGGATTATTATCCTCCATTTTATGGTTTACGCTCAGAAAAGTTAGATGTCTTGCCCAAGGTTTCAAATCTACTGAGTGGCAGTCTTTTTTTCCAATCCAATTTTCGGATCAAGGATCCTTCAGTTCAAAAGTTCTTTCTACAAAACTGCCTCTATTATTAAACAATGAACTTTATTCTAGGCCCACAAATTTAGATTTAAATCAGTCACTCTGAATGAACGCAGAAACAGCAGTGGGTTGAAAATCGCTATTCAACTCTGTTGACTCCGTTATTTGCTTACCTGGGTGACCTTGGACAAATCACCAAACCTCACTGGGCCTCAGTTTCAACTGGAATACAAATGGAGATTCAGCCTAGATGACACCTAAGGTTCTCTCTAGCTCTAAATCTCCGAGGAAGGAGCTCAGCTTTTTCCAGGAAGCTCTCAAGATTCTGAGCCACGAGCCTAATTCTTGATCTCTCCTATGTGTTTTGCTCTTTTGACAATTTCACCTGCTTCTGTTCCACCTTTGAAAACCAAATTAAGTTGTGCTAGGGTTGGTGCATCTGAGGATAGACAAAATAATCATAAAATCATAAATAAAATCACTATTATGGCCTCTTGCACCATATACTTCTGCCCTGGCTTCACCAGGTTCTAACTTCACATACCCTGGAACTAAGGGGCTATTTGGGTTCCTTATCCCATAGAGCTTCCAAGAACTAGACTCTTCATAACTTAAGGTGGGTTGGGGTCATTGAATTATCACTGAGATTGAGCCAGAAACCATTGCTCTGCCTTTGGGCTCCAATATGAGAAATGGTCAACAAATCCTTCTTTGCCTAGTAAAGACCTTTCTAGGGCTGCAGGTTCTGAATATCAGTAATCATGTCCCAGGATTTAAGATATGTATGTAGAAAATACAGGGGGTTACAACAATAATAATAACTGACATTTTATATTTCCTTATAGTACTGGTAGTTGGGGGGGGGGGAGGAGAACAATCCACGACTCTGGGAAAACATATAATAAACAGGTTCCCTAAAAGAACAAATCACAGATCCATCTAAATACCCCATTTTATCTTACAGAATTAGGTAGAGAATATCTCTACAATGTATCTTCTACCTCTGCTGCAAGAGGTAGAAATAGTATCTCTTCTTTGCTATCACAAAGAATAAATTATGTTTCTTGTTTCTATCCTAGCTCCCTATTACTCAGACAATCAGATCTACAGAATACCAGGGCAAAAAGAAGCATTAGAAATTACTTAGTTCACCCTTCTCATTTGATGATGGGGAAACTAAGGTGTTGAGGAGAGTGATGTCCAAAGGCAGAGAGAGAATTAGTTGGAAGTAGAACCCAGGTCTCTTGCTTCTTGGTCACTTATTTTTATAAATAGTATTTTATTTTTTCCAATTACATGTAAAGATAGTTTTCAACATTCATTTTCATAGACTTTGAGTTGCAATTTTTTTTCTCCCCCCTCTCTCCCTTCCCCCTGCCCCTAAACAGCAAGCAATCTAATACAGGTTATACATGTGCAATCATGTTAAATATATTTCCACCTTAGTCATGTTTTGAAAGGAGGAACAAAACAGAAGGGAAAAACCACAAAAAAAAACCCACAAAAAATTGAAAATAGTATGCTTTGATCTACATTCAGACTCATTAGTTCTTTCTCTAAAGGTAGAAAGCATTTTCCATTGGGTCTTTTGGAATTGTCTTAGATCATTGTATGGATGAGAAGAGCTAATTCTATCAAAGTTAATCATCGTACAATGTTGCTGTTACTGTGTACAATGTTCTCCTGATTCTGCTCTCTTCCCTCAGCATTAGTTTAAAGTCTTTCCAGGTTTTCTGAAATCCACCTGCTCATCATTTTTTATAGCACAATAGTGTTCCATTTGCATTCATATAGCATGGCCATTACCCAATTGATGGGCATCCCCACAGTTTCCATTTCTTTGCCACCTGGTCACTCTCAAAGCTCAACAGGGCAATCTTCTTTTTTTGGCCTCTAGGCACTGCCTAAAACTCAAGTCAAATTTCTGTCACTTAAAGTGTCATGTAAAATATAGCATGCTACAGTGGAAATAGCAGTGGACTTGGTGTGAGAAGACCTGGGTTTGATGCTTACTAGCTATGTAACCCTGGACAAATCATTTCCCCAGCCTGGGCTTCAGGTTTCTCATCTGTAAAATAGTAATAATTATATTTGCAATGCCTGCCTCATGACTTACAGAGTTATTTGAAAAGTGCTTGGTAAATGTTAATGTACCTGTAATGGAGGTAGACTGGCCTAGACCCTCCTAATACACACCATGGACAAGGAGGGCTTTAAAAAAAATGTCATGGACTCCTTATCCATGGCTTCTTTCATTACCCAGAGTGACTCCAGCCCAAATCAGTGACCTTGGGCAAGACCCTTCCTCTCTGGGTAATTTTCATTGTTTTAGGATTTGAGAGATTAGGCTGAGCTAATAAGCATATACCTGTACATTGGTTGGTGAAGTGTTGGTTTAGACACTCAGTTTTAGTGCAAGCACTGGATTTGGAGTCAGAAGACCTAAATTCTAATCCTTGGCTTAACACACACTCTCTCTCAAGGCTAGTTTCCTCCATTATTTATAAAAGGATCAGAATAGATTATCTCTATGGTCATTTCTATCTCCATATCCTATCAGCAGAGAAATAAATGACTCTGCACTTTCACCAAATTTTACTACTTTCTGCCCAGACATTGTGGCCTTCCCTCAAAGCACTGTACTTTTGCTTAGGCTATTCCCTATCTCTGGAATACCCTACCTCCTAGTATTTGTCTATTGAATCCCTACTTTTTAAAAAAAAAAATAAAACTCAGAATCAGAGACTTTCAATTGAAAGAAACTTCAAAGACCATCCTGACTAAGAATTCCCTCTACAGCATCCCTGACAAGCAATAAAGCAATTCCTACTTAAATATTTCTAGTAAAGAAAAGTCTACCATCCCTGGACCTAACTTCAATAGATCTGCAGTCCTCTTGTTCTACTTTTAAATTGCTCTAGTTCTTAGAAACTTAGTGATTTTGTTACTGCTTTGTTGAACTTAATATACTCAAAATACTCTAATAGATTTGTGATATCATGGAAATTTTGGAGTCCCCTTGTATGATACAACTAGAAATCCATCCATGCCTGTCAGACTCATCCATGGTCTCCCAAAAGTTCAAAGGAGGGGGTCCACCTAGGCTTTGGCTTACTTAATAAATGAAGAGACATAGCTGATAAAGGTAACACCAGACTAGAATATAAGCACATCTATAAAATCATAAGACGAAGTATGATGGAAGTTTATGAGCTATATCGTCTCATAAAGCAGAGAGAAACAGTGGAGGATACAACCAGTTTAAAGAAGGTGTAGCAAGATATAAACAAAATACTCCCAATGGCATTCAAAGATTAAAATAAAAAGAGAACTATAAGCAGAAGAAAAATTTTAAATGAACTTTTAAATAATAGGTCATCATTTTTCAATGAAATCCTAATTCTTGACCTTATTTATAGGTTGAAATGTTTGTGTTTGTTGCTTGTTAAATTCATAATTTAAAAAAAAACAACATTATTTTTAAAAGAAACCTGTCTTCTCTGTTATTTCCACCCAAGTTCTGCCCTGTGGACCCAAGCAGAGCAAGTCTAATGCTTCTTCCCCAAGATACCTCTTCAAATACTTGAAGAGAGTAGTTTTTCCCCCTAAATTTTCTCTTCTGCAGACTAAACATTCCCAATTCCTTTGACTAATCTTTGTATGCTATGATGTTAAAGCGCTTGAATTTAATTTTTGTCTTCCTATTAATCCTATCACTTTCTTCAGGAATTGATTCTACTCATGAACGATGATCTGCCCCCTATACCTCACATAAACATTTTGCTTTATAACTCTCTAATGTGCTTATTATGCAGTATTATAGATTAAAGTCATCTGTATTAGTGGCTAATCACCCTCCTAAACTGTAAATTCCATTTAGTACCACATCCATGACCATGTCTTGTCAAAAACCTTACCTCAGGGTTGTATGAATAGTACATACTTAATAAATATTCCATGCCAATGGTGATTAGTAATCTTAAATGTCTTTGACATGCTAAGTAAATTTAAGAGAGAACAATACTTGATCAGAAAATTGCTAGATAAGCTGGAAAGACCTGAGACCTAGATGTCCCAAATATCCATATTCAAAGATAAACATCTGGGATGGAGGAAAAAGACCACAATGACTGGTCCTGCAAGATTCGTTTTAACTCTGGGAGACCAGTATTTAGACATCAAGGAGGAGTTAAAAGATACTCTGGACTCCTGTAAGAGGTTGACTCCTAGCAGGCATCTTCAGAGTAATAACTGAATTCAATGACATTCAAATGTCTTTGAGGGCATCTGATCTGTCCTCTGAGCATTTCAGAGGCCATACGACTACACTCCCATCCAGAGAATTTGGAGTGGAGGTCACCTCCATAGATACCATTCATGTAAGATATGTTTGGCTTGCATTTGTGACTATGTCTCTGTGAGGAGTATAGGTGCAAATTAAAAAGTAATTTAATTACTGTGAGGATGGGGACTGTTTTTTTTTTTCCTTTCTATCCTCAGAAGCAGAACATGTGCTTCTGCCCTCTTTCCCTAACCACCTTTCCACAATGAATCATCCAATTTTTTTTTTTAAATTTGCATTGACATGTTTTCTTTTTACATCATCTTAATTTCATCCTGTTTTAAAATGAGAACTTTTTGCCCAGTAACATCATTCCACTCTTTTCCCCTATCTCTATTCATATTGAACCATTGGATCAACATTTCTGCACAGATAAATTATTTTATGAAACTTTTCCATTTCACAGCTGGGGAAACTGAAGCTTATAAAGGCAAGCCAGTGTCACATGTATACTTAGCAGAAGAGCTAGCCATAGAAGCCAGGTGTCCTGACTCTCAAATCTAGGAATTTCTTATACCAGCGTTTCTCAAATACTTCAGTCTCAGAACTCTGTTACACTCTTAAAAATTATTGAGGTTTTTCAAAGGGCTTTGGTTTATTTAGGCAATAACTATCAATAGTTACTGTATTAAAAATTATAACATCTTAGTATCATTATAAAAATAATTTTTTACCTTATGGACCCCCTTGAAAGGGTCTTGGAGATCCCCAAGAGTCCTTGGACCACCCTTTGAGAACTACTGTGTAACATTATTCTGCCTTGTTGAATGAGGGTTAGTTAAAATTGGGTTTAAATGAACATTAAAGACTTTCAAAGATAAAAATTATAGGACACTTATGGGCTGATTGTATGTGTATAAGACTCAGATTAACTTTTTAGGGCCTCACACACTGGCTGTCTCCTTGACCCAGTACCTAGGGAGTCGAATAAAGTTCCATTGGCCCTACTCAGTTCAGTAGCTCCTCAGACTGAGATAGAACCAGCCTAAGAGCAATTAATGACTCAGTCCTACCTAGATCTTAGTTATCTCTAGAGTCAGATCCTCATCCATTCCACTGTTGGACAAACAAAGGGAACTAAACCCACAATAGCTGGAGGTGGAGATGGGGGAAGGAGGAAAAGATAGCCAAGGCTGTTAGTCATTATAGTCATTGTAATCGAGGGTCAGGAAGTCTCTGGGAGAGACCTGTAGTATAGATTTAGAGCTGGAAGAGTCCTTACAGGGCATCTAGTGTGGAACATGAAACAAACCTTATTACCAGTCAGCTGACATCAATTCAGCCAAATGCATTTCCAAATTATCCCATATAAAAATCATTAACCTTATTACCTTTGGTATTTTATACTAGTCACATCTAAAATCCATTTTAGAGTTATCAGGTATAGAGTAACTATATTCAATTAAAGAAATAATAATTACAATAGTCAATATTAACATAGTGCCTGCCATATGCCAGTCACTGTGCTAAACACTTCACAATTACTATATCATTTTGTTCCTCACAACAACCCTGGGAGGTGAATATCATTATTATTTTGTTCTTTATAGATCAGGAAACAGGCAAACAGAGATAGAAACTTGTTTAAGATTACACAGCTAATAAATTTCTTCAGTTGGAATGTAACTCATTTCCCAGAGTATTTCTAGCATTTTTCTTCCAGCACCTTTCTTTGAGAACCTGAGCTGAGATAAGAAGAGTTAATAGTATCAAAAAGTGAGGGTTCTCTCAGCTGGGAGAGTCACAGAGGGTCTCTGAGCTAGGGTGGGTGGAACTCAGGTGGTTTCTGATTTAAACAATCTTTTCTCTTTTCATGGGCAAGGAAGGGTTAACAAGAGGTGGCTATAAAGTACAAACTGTATACCTATTTATTTTTCTTCATTCTGGGGTTACTTTTAAACTAGTTGCATTCCTTCATTGCACTAAAACAATGGGTCTATCAACCTTCAGGAAAAAAAAAACAACATCTAAGTGCTATTTACCCCTAAAATTTTCACAAAATTTAATTCTTATGTTTTTTTTCCTAAAACAAACTCTACAGAGTGGTACCCCAAAACTCACTAAGATATTTCAGCATATGCTGCTAAGCGAAGATGATTAATCTTCATACTCCTTAATGGTTGATCTCCAATTTCTTTAATCTCCAAAATCTACTAAGATATCTTTAACAGTTCTCCAAATTTTGATTATCTGACTTTATTTCTGTAATTCTAACATGGCCAAGGTTGAAATGACAGAAAAAAAAAAGTGTATTACAGGATGTTTTCTGCCTCTTTTCTGATAACCCAATCTCCTACTGAAAGCTTAAAGTAGGAGTTAGTCCTGGTTACAGGGACAACTGCTTTGAGTATGAAACTTCATTAATCTTTCTCAGCATTCAAAACTTTTTGGCTGCAGCTTTTTAGCAGTTTTTCTGACTGGTTACATTTTCCCTTTAAAAATCCTACATTTTACAAAGGCACAAAGACACAGACAATATGATAAGACAGACACATAGACTGGATACAAAGAAGAAACCCCTTTTAGGGGGAGGAGGGAAGAAAACATCACTTAAAGCTGCCAAGCAAAACCAAAAATTCATCTGATCAGAATAAGATATTTTAATGACGAGTTTTATTTCCTTTGATTTTCAATAATAATAAAAACCAAATTAGCTAAAACAAATTATCAGCTGAATCTATTACAGATTTATGTGAGATGTCACATATCTCAATTGCTTGTTGTTTATTCTTTCCTATAACTATTGAGAATATCTCTTGGTTCCATGCTATCAAAACTGTATCTAAGAACAAACTCACAGATATCTTACTACTGCTGGAACCCATTCTGCCATGACTTCTGAAAACCCCAAATTTAACTCTAGACTACCCGCTCCAATTTTTACAAATTGAACACTAAACTTCCCTAATCCTTGGGGCAACCTAACACTTCCTGGGGGAAAAAAAAACAAGCCTAAATTCCCCTCTCTTGGTGGGAGGTCCCCTCCTGGCAGGGGAGAGGGCCATAAAAATCCAAACCTAAACTTTCCCAACAACTGGTGCAACCACCTCACTCCTTGGGGCAAACCTAAAAGTGACTCCAACCCTAAAAAAAAGTTTCCAATCCTTGGGATAGGCCCCAAAATAACCAAACCCTAAACCTCTGCAATCTCTGAGGCAATTGCCAAGCCTTAAAGTAAAAAAGTCAAAACAATATCCTAAACCTTACCCAAGCTTAGAAGAAAAAGAGTTTGAAAGCAGGAGTCTGACCTCTGGAGGAAGTCTTCTGGGGGAGAAAAGAAGTCCCTCAGTGAAAAATTAACTAGAAATCTTTAGGGAGTTTTTCTGGAAGGCTCTTAGCTGGGGTCAAAGTCTTAACTCAAGGTAGCATGGTTCACCAAAAACTATGGTGGATGAAAGATGAAATGACTGAGGAAAACAAAGGTTTGATCTGAGCATATCAGTTTATTAAGCAATGCATACCCATTGCCCAAGAAACCAGAAATGTTGAGGGTTGAGGGACATGAGGTCCAGGAACCCCAAGACCAGAGTTCCCAGATGGGGTCATTGAGAGGGAGTGCCCCTCAAAGACCCAAGTACTGGAGAGGGTCGGGGAATGAATTCATGATATCAAGCATTTTTTAAGTCAAGGTGGCAAAGATTTATTATGCTCTTGAGCATGCAAGAGTTCTCATGGAACCTGCAACCTTACAGGGGTGCAGAGAAAATTTAAATACAAGATTTGGGGGTAAAACCTGTCAATTAGGTGTTTTGGAGTGGGATTAGGGAGTGGTTAAGGGGTGGTCAGTTCCTAAAGGAACATGCACTTTTTGTATCTACTGTGCAGGTATCTTACCCAGAGTTCACTAGGAAATAGCCCAAGTGGGGGGGGGGCTACGTGGGGGTGTGGTTTTGACTGTGAAACGTCACTAAGTCAACCAATGGGCAAGGCTGACTGGAAATATCCAGGTTGCTTCCATCCAATGTCTTGTTAGTCAAGATTAATGTAAGGGAGCATACATTTGACTATGTCTAGGATACATATCAGTAAGGTCAGTAAGTAGTAAATATTGTTATGTCCCAGTGCACAGCCAATTAGCATGTACATAGGGAGTCCAAAACTAATAAATTCTATAGGTGCAGCTGGCCGCAGTATAAGGAGGACAGATAAGTGTTTTGCTAAGGCATGCTTCCCTTGAACTGGACAGAAACTGCTAGGGCCAATGCTTTGAAGCTAGGGAGAGATATGATTTTAGAGCTAGATGTGATTTTGGAACTAGGGTCCAGGCACAGGCATCCAAGCAGAGACTAGGGAGAAAAGTTAGAATTAGGGTCCAAGCACAAGCACCCCATCAGAACCAGGCCTCCTTAGCTTAGTCCTAGACCCCAAATACAGAAGGAGACAGACTTTTTTTGGGGGGGGGGAGGCAAGGCAATCAGGGTTAATTGACTTGCCCAAGCTCACACAACTACTAAGTGTAAAGTGTCTGAAGGTGGATTTGAAATTCAGATCCTCTTGACTCCAAGGCTGGTGCTATATTCACTGTGCCACCTAGCTACCCAAGACAGACTTTTAAACGCCAAAAGCAATTAATCAAATAAGGCCAATTAATTAAAAGGCAACAATACAATGATGGGTAGTTTCTAACTGGATGGTAATCTAGGTAATTTCTACACACCTTTCCTTAGATCATACCACCTTGGAAGAACTGAAAAGCCCTGAAGCCTAAGACAGTGTGCCCTCCACCCAGGAAACGGAGTCCCACTTTAGCAAAAAGTTAAAAGTCAAGAAATAGACTGGAGAAATGAGCAAACAACAAAAAAAGATCTTGACCATAGAAAGCTATTATGGTGATAAGGAAGATCAAAACACAAACTCAGAAGACAACAAAGTCGAAAGATCTACATTCAAAGCCTCAAAAAATATATATATGAATTGGTCTCAGAACATGGAGGAGCTCAAAAAGGATGTTAAAAATCAAGTAAGAGTGGTAGAGAAAAAATTGGGAAGAGAAATGAGAGTGATGCAAGAAAATCAAGAAAAAAGAGTCAACAACTTGGTGAAAGAGGCACCGAAAAAAAAATACTGAAAAAAATAGCACCTTAAAAAACAGAATAATCCAAATGGTTGAAAAGAAAAGATAGAAAAATCTAATAAAGAGAAGAATGACTTGAAAAGCATAATTGGGCAGATGGAAAAAGAGGCACAAAAATTCACTGAAGGAAAGAACTCCTTAAAAAGTAGAAATGGCCAAATGGAAAAGGACATACAAGCCTCACTGAAGAAAATAATTCCTTAAATATTAGAATTGGACAAGTGGAAGCTAATGACTTTATGGGACATCAAGAAACAATAAAAAGAAACCAAAAGAATGAAAAAAATAGAAGACAATGTAAAATATCTCATTAGAAAAACAACTGACCTAGAAAATAGATCTAGGAGAGATAACTTAAAAATTATTGAACTACCTGAAAGTCATGATTGAAAAACAAAAACAAAACCTGGATAATAGCTTTCAAGAAATTATAAAGAAAAACTACTTTGATATCCTAGAGGGCAAAACAGAATTGAAAGAATTCACCAATCACCACCTGAAAGAGATCCCAAAATGAAAACTTCCAGGAACACCATTAGCCAAATCCCAGAGCTCCCGGGTCAAGAAGAAAATACTTCAAGCAGTCAAAAAGATACAATTCAAACATCAGGGAGGTACCATCAGGATAACACAAGATTCAGCAGCTTCTACATGAAAGAACTGGAGAGCTTGAAATAGGATATTCTGGAGGGCAAAGGAGCTAGGACTGCAACCAAGAATCACCTACCCAAAAAACCGAGTATAATGCTTCAGGGAGAAAGTGGGTATTTAATGAAATAGCGGACTTTCAAGCATTTCTGATGAAAAGACTGGAGATGAATAGAAAATTTGACTTTGAATAACGAGACTCAAGAGAAGCATAATAAGGTAAACAGGAAATAGAAATCATGAGGGACTTAATAAGGTTAAACTGTTTATGTTTCTACATGGGAAAATGATACTTATAATTCATAAGAACTTTCTCATTATTAGGGCAGTTAGAAGGAGTATTATAGATAGAGGGCATGGATGTAGTTAAATATGATAGAATGATGGGGGGTGGAGCCAAGATGGCAGCTGGAAAGCAGAGACTAGCGTGAGCTCACCACCAAGTCCCTCCAAAAACCTATAAAAATGGCTCTGAACCAATTCTAGAACTGCGGAACCCACAAAGTGGCGGAGGGAAGCAGGGCTCTAGCCCAGGACAGCCTGGATGGTCTCTGAGTAAGGTCTATCCTGCATGGAGCTGGGAGCCGAGGGGAGCCGAGCTGAGCACAGCAGAGCCCAGCTTGGGCGGCATGAACCAATTAGACCGGGAGCCAGGCGGAGTGTGCCCTAGGGCCCTGAATTAGTGAGCTGTGGCATTTACCAGACCACTCAAACCACAAACACAAAAGACAACAGAGAAGGTTAGCTGGAAAAGCTGCTGGGGAGGAGTTTGCGGTTCGGCCACTGCCCATGGGGCAGCGGAGGTGGGGCAGCTACAGTTACAGCTGCAGTTGCTTCTGGCCCCAGGCCCACCTGGTGGGAGGAATTAAGTGGTGGATCAGAGCAGGAGTGAAGAGCCTGCTGAAGATCTAAGCCCAGTCCTGGTTGGGGGTTCTTGGAGAAGGAGGAGTGCTGGTGTGGCAGCGCATCCACCCAAGCATGAAACATAGAACTCTTTAGTCTA
>CM053625.1:26166360-26187294 GCA_028646595.1 Phalanger gymnotis | reverse complement strand
GAACTGGATGTGATTTTGGAACTGGGGTCCAAGCACAGGCACCCAAGCACCCCATCAGTCTGACTCTGAATTCTTTGAGACAGTGCTGCCACAACCCACCATGAAACTACAACAGTTTTCACAGAGGTTCCCTTCATCTCCACAGGGAAATCCATCTGGTCAGTAGGGACACATGTGATTATTCTCAAGGTCTTCAAACATCTACCAACTTGGAAGGGTCCAGGCTCCGATCTCAAGTGTGTAGGACTTTAATCTACTTAGTGACCAGGAAGCAACTTCTACATAGCCAGAGTCTACTAGAAAGAAGCAGAGTTTGAGTCTTGTCCTGTGCATGGGGGGCTGGGGGGGGGCGGGGCACATGAAGTCCTGATCCCTGATCCTAGTCTATGTTGAGGAAGAAGGGTGAGGTAAGATCCTAGTAAATACTGTTACTATCAGAGGAAGCAATGGTCATTTGCATAATTACTACAAAATGGCTCTGTGGGTTCTGGTTCTCCAGTTTTCAAACCCTAAGTCTCTTTCATTCTACACACACCAGTAGGTGGAGAAAAGACAAAACCAGTCATTGCCTCCTCCACCTGCTCAACTGCAAGCCTGAACCTTTCATATGCAGATGAAATACATAAAGGCCTGAAAAGGGCTTTGCAGCAGGCCCTTCCAGGAATAATAGCAATACAGGATTAGTGACAAGAGAAGTGCAAAGCCTGTGGCAACAGCCTTCTCATTGGTCTCCCTGCCTGTTTCTTCCCACCAGTCCATCCTCCACTCATCAGCCAAAGTGGTGTTCATAAAAGTACAGGTTTGACCTTGTCACACTTCTCTGCTCCATCAACTTTAGCGGTTCCCTATTACCTCCAGAATAAAATATAACAATTCTTGGTTTGACTCTTAAACACTCTCACAGCCTTCAGGGCTTTCCAATCATCTCCCCTCCCCATACTTTGACCTAGTGACTTACCTTCTTTCTGATTTTGGTGCTGGACACACCGTCTCTGGACTCCATAACTACTCCATTCCAATAATGTACATACTCCATTCCAATGACTGTCCTCCCTTCCTCATCTCTTGGCTTCTCTGGATTCCTCCACAATCCCACCTTCTGCAAGAGATCTTCTCCCAGTTCCCTCTATGCATGCCCGCTATTGGTGATCTCTCCTCTTTGAGACTGCCTTCCATCAGTAGATGGAAGTTTCTTGTGTATATGTAGTTATTTGTATGTTGTCTCCTCCTTTAGAATATAAGCCCTTTGAGGGTAGTGACTGCATTTTTGCACAGCACCTGCCACTTAGCGCTTAATAAATGTACATCTTTTTGACTATGTGAGATTTGAAGGGAGTCACTACTATTATGGTCATTGCCATTTAGATCACTAGGCATCTCAAACTCAGTATCCCAAATAGAACTTATACATTTTACCCTCAAAATTCACCTCCCTTCTCTATGAGAAATAATCATCTTACCAAGAATTCCTCCATGAGTGAATTTAGAAAAAAATTTAGAAAAAAAAAATTATTTCACATTATTTCAGACAGGTGACCTGACCTTTAACCCCTTGTAAAAAAAAAAGGAGGCTCATAGTAGGCACAGACACACTTTAAGACAATTACAAAAGCGCTTTCATAACCCATCCTCATTCGAATTTCCCACCCTGCTTCTCATTGGTCAGGTCAGGGTTCACAGAGAACATCTAAACCCCACCCCCATGTGGGTCCACACACCTCTCATTTCCACATTTTAATACCCAGCTTTCCATTCTCATTTTTCTCAATTACTAAGAGAATTAACAAAAGCTATGAGTTGAAGATTCAGCCCAGGATTTCCATGAGAAAGAGTCCCATTATCTAAGAGAGGCCTGGGTTAATGAACCTTATCCTCTGTGAACCGCACCTGGTTTTTTGATATACAGGAAAAAGGCCTCAGAACAAAAGAAGAAGAATCTGCTTTTAGATATGCTGATTATCAGATAGCCAACATCTCCCCACAGATTGCTATTACAATTAGTTTTATCTCTTACATCGGCCATCATTATGACTTCAAATTATGTTTAATATAATTTCTGTGGAAACGAAATTCAATCATCCCTTATACTTCCTAAGTCCACATTTCTATTGAGGGCATCATCATCCTTCTAATCAGCCCCTCACAACCTGGGAGTTATTTTCAACCTTTCACTCTCCCTCACCCCCAAATCCAATTTAAAGTTCCCAATTCTTGTTTCGACTTCCACAACATCTCTTGCTCCCCTTTTTCTCTTTACTCACACGGTTATCACCCTATGCAATTTCTCACGACCTCTTGCCTAAACTACTACAACCTACGACAGCCTCTCAATTGATCTCCCTGCGTCACATTTCTCTCCTCTTCTAATCAGTCTTCCTTGCTGCTGCCAAACATAGCCTAACCACAATACTTCCCTGCTTAAAAAAGCTACTATGTACTCCCTGATGCCTCTAGGATATTTTTTTTTTTTGCAGGAGGGAAGGCAGGGCAATTGGGGTTAAGTGACTTGCCTAAGTATGTCAAGTGTCTGAGGTCAAATTTGAACTCAGGTCCTCCTGACTCCAGGGCCAGTGCTCTACTCACTGTGCCACCTAGCTGCCCCTAGGATAATCTACAGAGCCTTTCATTGCCAATTAAAGTTCTTCAAAAATTGGCTCCAATCCATCTTTCAGTTTTGATATTACTCTGCCTCATGTACTCATGTTCTAGGCAAACTGGCTTGTTTGGTGTTCCTTATCTAGAACATTACTTGTATAGTCTTTCCCTCAGACCTGGAATGCTTTCTCCTTCATTTTTGCCTCTTAGAATCCCTGGCTTCCTTCAAGGCTCAGCTCAAAGACGACTCTTCCTACAAGGGACCTTTCCTGAGGTCCTAAATGTTTGTGTTCCCCATTTATTTTACATTTACTTTATAAATATTTGTTTTTCTCTCTGCATTTGATTTACTTCCTGAAGAATATAAACTCCTTGAAGGCAAGGACTTATTTTGTTATTGCCTTTTTACCTTCAGCACCTAACACAGTGACTGGCATATAGTAGGCACTTAATAAATGCTTGCTGAATAGAATCAAAATCTAAATTACTAACTGGTTGACATCAAGAAAAGCTATTGGAAGGTTTAGCACTTAACTTATACTTTAAAGCATGGATAGGAATTCAAAAATCAAAAGGGGAGAGTGACGACATTACATTCAAGAGAATAGCAACTAATATGGGCTAGACACTGCTGTTTCGCAATGTTGTTTAATTTGGTCCTCACAATGACCTTCTGAGATAGGTGCCATTATTAACCTCATTTTACAGTGGAAGGATCTGAGACAGACGGAGATTAAATGACTTGCCCAGTGTCTTGCAGCTAGTAATTATCTGAGGACAGATTTGAACTCGACTCTTCCTGACCTAGCCCTCTATCCTTTGTATTACTTAGCTGCTTTGGAGAGGCTCCTTGAATAGTCCCTCAGATTTTTAGTCCAGGTTTTTAGCCACTGAATGAACAAAGTTGCTGGGGGCTGTGTTAACAACAAAGTAAACCAGAGAGGTTGGATATAATAGACATGGTTGGACAAAGATGTAGCAGAGAAGCGTACATAAGGAGAGGACAATGATTCTGGAAAAAATAACTCCCCACCTGGGAGTAGGTACTTCCATATTAAGGTGCCTATGACTCATTCCTTTTGTCTCCACTGGATGACACAGCAAAACATTAGCCACCTTCCACAACCAGCTCCAGATTGTTAAACCTGAAAGTTTGGTTGAAGGAAACAGCAGGCTAGGTGATAGAAAAATTCATATTACTTATGACTTTATTTATTCATTCCCTTTAAACTTAGCAGGTACATGCACGCATGGGGGCCAGACTAAGTCTGACTCTCCGAACAAAGAAATGAGTAAGCTTAAATACTTTTTTTGGTTCCAACACAGTAGCCTGCATTGCATCACTTTTATGACCCCCATGTATGTTAATTATGATACAAGACAAGGATTTTCCTTAATGGAACAGATTGTAAATACAATAAGTAAGACAGTTGACAAAGTGTCAATTGAAATTACAACCCAGGATCTCTGTTTAATTTGCCATTAACATTCCATAACATAGTATATACCCATAAAATACTAAGATAAGGAAAAGTCACATAATTCAAGATAGTGTTTGGGGTCAAGGTTTTCACCCTTAATGGCCATGGACGGAGCAAGGAATGCTCTGAGTGTGTTGACATAAGAAGAGGCATCTCTGAGCTTACTCAGAGAACAAAGAAGCTGTTAGGTCCAGACTTTTCTTCTGGTTAACTAGTTCAGGCTCTGAGTCTTATTGAAATTACAAAAATGATATGAAATGGTATAAAATGTTCCATAAGATAAATTCACAAAATTACCAACTGCACTGGACAAGACAGTGATTCAGTGCCATCACCAGTCCAGTGCAACAGGTAGCTCCTTTGTATTCCTCTACGGAAGAAGTGATGGGAAAGTACTGGAAGGAGCACTCAGGACGGTAGATTTTCTCAGTCCTCAGTTCCCTGGAACGTTGGCAATTTTTGAAAAATTTGGTGTGCTTGGGGAAGAAAGTCCAAAAGTGCCTACAAAGCCCTAATTTCCTAATAGGGTTTGAAAGGAAAACACTGAGAGGGTAAACCAGAGGATCGGGACAGCTGAACCCCCAACATTCTGTCTAAAAGGTACCTCTGGATGCCTGGATAGAACAGGGCACCAAGGGAAGGAAACACCACAGGCAGCTGTGTCAGACAGCCCTTGAAGTTCAAACGTTTCAGGTTCTCTTCTAAACTTAGCAGCCTTCTGTAAGCATGTGCTCTAGAGTTACAAAACAAGTTCTTCCCTGGCCATTATGTAAGAAGATTAAGAGATTCAGTCTGCCCTCTCTCCTCCTTGGAATCAGAAAATGCCCCTGGGCAAATAACTGCTTTTGATTCTGCACCATTGGAATTCCTGAGAACTAGCCCACTCCTTTCTCTTCCTTTATCTTATCTGAGGAGTCTCAAACATAAATCAGGCCTGATCCTTGTATTAATTCCAGACCTTGGAATAGGTGCTTCTTTATCAGGGTTCCTATCTGTCACTCCTCCTTCTCTGTACTGGTTGATATAGTAAGACTTTATAGCCTTCTAGCATAACCTATTACAGATTTATTCACAAAGCTTCCTCTTAAGTACACACACACACACACACACACACACACACACACACACACACACACACGAAATTTGGAGCAGTTAAAGGAAAACAAAGAAAAAATAAGAACCTAGGTAATATCTCCTTCCATGGGATGGTTTGGGTCTGACTCTGACTTTCTGAATCATCCTGGAACTTCCCTCATGCCTAGGGCCTCTTTGCCCTGACATCCTTCTGCAGGCTTAACCCCTATGTCCTATGGGTGAGTTCTTTCCTGAGCCTCCATCTTGCGAGAGGTCCACGTTGACCTGCCTTCATTACCCTCTGAGCCACATTCCTGATCATCTGACTTCAAAATCCAACTTCTAACTTCTTCCACATTCTGCTCTCCTCCTTTTTATGTGGTGTTTTCCTTCATTGCATTGTAAACCCTTGATGACGGACATCATCTTTTTCTTTTTTCTGACAGTACATAATAAGCACTTAACAAATGGTTGTATAAAGTGTGTGTGTGTGCTATTTTATTGTGTCCACATAGGTTGTATGTGCCCCCACGTGTGTTCGTTTAGATGTGGCTCACAGGGAGGAAAAAACAAAGTATTCTACCCCTTTCTCCAAGTAGATTTTGATTCTAGGAAGGAAGGCAAGCAGGAAGTTGGAGCCAGAGGCTGGCTACTCTGCTTTCCTTTGGGGGTTAACTAGGTTAGGATGAAATCTTCTCCCCTAAATACCACTCATGTGGGGAAATAATTTTTAGGTTCAAGCTACATTCTTGATTGTTATTATAATACCACCATCACACATACACACACACATCCCAAGGTTATATCTTTATGTCCCTTTTTCTTGACCTGATTTAAGCTCAGACTTTTACTAGGAATGGGAACAACTTGAGACATCCAAGGTTCCTAGACTGGAAAGTATTGTTGGTTTTACCTGCACACCATCTCTCACATCCCTTCTCTCCACTAATACCACAACTACCATTCACATCACAACCACTCTACTTCACACTATTGTGAGAAACGTGGTTTTGGGGATCACTAGATTTCCCCAAATTGTGAGAAAATGTGGCTTTGGGGATCACTGGACTTCCTAGGCAGGGCCAAAGTCCTGAGGAAGAACCCTGTGATAATCCCTAGGGAAGGCTGTACACACCACAGGACTTCCAGAGGAAGACCAAGTGGCAGCCCCACCTTAATCTGTGGGGATCACAGGGCCTCCTAGGGGTCGGACCCTAAGGAGGATACAAGTGATGGCACCTTCGAACAGTTGCGGGGAAATCACAGGACCTCCTAGGGTTGGACCCCAGGAAAGAGCCACTTGATGACCCTTAAGGAAGGCTATGCAGACCACAGGACTTCCAGAGGAAGACCAAGCGGCAGCCCCCCTTAATCTGTGGGGATCACAGGCCCCCCTAGGAGTCAGACCCTAAGAGGACCCAAGTGATGGCCCCTTAGGATGACGGTAAGATCACAAGGCCCCGGAGACAGGGCCCGAAGACCCAAGGGATGTCCCCTTAAGAAGGCCACGCAGACCACAGGGTTCCCCAGGGGAATGCTGAGCAGTAGCCCTCTTAACACCACAGTGGGGATCACAGGACTCCCCAAGGCGGGGTCAGGAAGTCAGCCCAAGACAGGCTTCTGCTACTTGTTGCTTTCCTGGTTGCATGACCTTGGGAAGATCCATGTGACTTGCTCATTCTCACCCAAAGAACTCAGGACCAGAGTGGGCAGAGGCAGGCTTTTATTATGTTCTCTCGAGGGACAGGTGTAGTGCTCACTGGAAACACACTGATGCAGCTGGGGGGGGCAGTAAACTATTCCCTCCACTCCTGCTAGAGTTATGGTTAGTTTACATTCTTTTACCTTTTACATAGTTTTCCTAGGTTTTACAGTTTATATAGGTAGGATAATAAGGATACAGAAGCAAAAGTGAAGTTAATTAGATTTTCCTTGTCTTAGTTTAAGATTAATCTACATTCTTTTACTTCCCCTACTTTCCCTCTTTAACATATGCAAATCAGTCGGCCTGGACTCTTGACCAAGACCAGACCCTGGATAAGCTTGAACTGGTTCAACCTGGTTTGGCCTCTCTAATTGCCCTGACTACCTTCTCAAAAAGCATGCCCATGGGTACAAGTCTCTGACCTCTCACCTGACTGACCTTGAGGCCTGATTTCTGCTAAAGCTGGGGTGGGGGAGGGGGAAGTACACCTTTAATTCTGTGGAAACAAAACTCCTCCTCACATTTCTTACACTATCATCACCTTTCACCATGTCTTAGCTATACTATCACCAGAGAGCTTTCGAATTGGTCTCCTTTCTTCAAGTCTTTCCCTTTTACAATCCATCCTTTACACAGATGCTGAAGGGAGGTTGTTAAAGTATAAATCTAACCAAGTCACTCTCTGGCTTAAGAAGCTTCCTATTGCCTTTAGGATAAAATACAAATTTATCCATTTGGCATTTAAAACCATTCACAATCTCTCTGCAGCTTATCTTGCCAGCTTATGAGACATTACTCCCTTTCATTTACTCTAAATTCCAGCCATACTGGTTTATTTGCTCTCCCTCACACACAAGCAACTTTTCATTTCTCTTCTCTGTCTTTGCACAAACTTTGCACATGGGTGGAATGTATTGCCTCTTCATGCCTATGTTTTAGAAATCTTACCTTCCTTCAAAGCTCAGCTATGCCACTTTTTACATTAGGCTTTTTGTGATCTCTCCTGCTGTTAGTGTGTGTCTTTCCCCACCCCACCCCCTCCTAAAAAAATTACATTTGTAAGAGGAGTTTCTACCCACACACCAATCAATGTAATCATAGAAGGCCCTTACAGGAGGATTGAATCAAATTTAAAAATGTAAACTAGGTGAGAACAAGTTCTTAATTAATTTGAAAGGAATAAAATACATTGATTATTGGATGAAGGTATTATACAAGAAACATTACATGGTTGGCTGAAAGGTCTATGTACAAAACAGCAAGCCTGGTCAAGTCATTGGGTGGAGTAGTTAACCAAAGAATTAGAGTTAAGCCCCCTTTGATTGGGGAGGAGAGAGTTTCTCTTCTTCTTCTTCTTCTCCTCCCCCCTCCCCTGTCCCCCTTCCCCCATCCCCCCTCCCCCTCCCCCACCTCTTCCTCCCCCCCCTCCTCCTGCTCCTCCTCTTCCTCCTCCTCCTCCTCTCCTTTTGATCATGTTGTGATCAAAGCTGGTCCAGTAAGAGACAACATCCAACTGGGAGCGGAGAGAAATATACTGAGACCAAATAGGAGGTTTCCCAAGGAAAGGAGAGGCAGCACCTCTGTTCTGAAGCCTCTTTCCTAGAAGGTGACAAGCCTCAGGACCAATGTCCTAAAAAAAGCTGGAGGGGAAGAGCTGTCTCCCAGCTATCTATCATAGAGCACATGGTGCATGTATGCGTGTGTGTGTGTTTATTTTTTCCTGATCTTCAGAGAACGAAAGTTTCAAAATAGGAGAGCACAGATGGCTTGGTGAGTTTAGGAGCTACAGAGGTCCCATCAGAGGCATTAGCGTGGAGAGTGAAGCCGTACTGGCTGACAGCGCAAGAAGCACCTGTAGATGGATATGGAAAGACAATGACGCACAGGTGGTGACAGCTTCGGGGAGTGAGACACCTTGTGGCAGAGAGAAGTAAACAGTGGTAGACTCCAAGGAATCACTGGCACTTCAAACCCTGCTAAGAAGTACTAAAAAAAAAAAAAGTATACTTAAGGGGATCTTTATGAGGATTCTCTTAAGGAGGAAAAGGACTTGCGGTGACCAAGAACTGTGAAATATCTCTTTTACACATGCATCCTTTATATGTATATCTGACTACCATTGAACTTTTATCCCCAGATCTTGTGTATGCAGGGGAGGATGCATCCCTGGCTTGGTGAAAAAAAAAATATGTATATTTATGTATAATATATGTAAAATATATGTATATATGTATAATATATGCATATTTTAAATTATTATATAATGTTATATATAATATTATATATAATAATATATGTATATTTTAAATTATTATTAAATTTAAATTAAAATATATGTATATATGTATATTTTATATAATAATATGTATATATTTAATATGTATTATTATATATTAATACATATTATTACATATATTAATATAATGTATATTTTATATAATAATATATGTATATTTTAAATTATCATCCTTGCTCTATCTTCTCAGTAAATTCCTTTTTTAAAAGCTACTGGAGCCTAACTGGTCAATAATAGGGAACATAATGATGGGGCTTGTGAACATCAATACTAAAAAAATGCCCCTAGAGCCCTGAAGAAAGCTGCTTTCTGGGGATCTGGCCTGCCAGTTGGAGTGTAAATTGAGGGAGTGGTTCCAGGGGGTGGAACTACACCTTATATTATTACATATGCTTTATATTGTATCGTATTTGCTAATGTGCATACATTTTTTTTTCCGCCATAGAATGTGACCTTCTTGAGGGCAAGGATTGTTTCTTTTCTGTCTTTGTATACCCAATACCTAGTACTGGCTAGCACATAGCAGATATATGTTTAGTATGTTTGTTGATTTTTCTTCTGGAAGTCGAGTCTATTCCAAGACTGCTGGAGAGGGATGGGGATGGGAGAAACATGACTTAAGAGCCTATAGACCAGACCAGCAAGCCAGGTCTATTTAATTCAACAAATTCATTCCAATAAGCATTTATTAAGTGCGCATTAGGTGTAAAGTCCCATGCCGGGAATATAAAGATAGATATGATGATAGGTTCTACTCTAGAAGTCTATAATTGGGCGAGTGGAGGGTGGAGGATAAGCACATACATAATTATGATAAAAGGGAAAGAGATAAGTTCAAAAGGATGGGTTCAGGCAAAGTTCTAAGGGTAATGAGAGACGGAGAGATAATGTTCACCTGTACAGATTAAGGAAGCCTTCTTGGAAGGGTGACATCTGAGTTAGTCCTTAAAGGAAGACACTCTAACAGATAAAAAGGGTGAGGAGGACAGTGGGTTCTAAGCATGTGGTGGTGGGGTGTCAGCGAATGCAGAGACGCAGAAAGGGGAGATGTGAGAACAGGGGGGTCTTAGAGGTCACCTAATCCAACCCCTTCATTTTATGGTTAAGGAAATTGAGGCCCAGAGAGATGGCACAACTCAACGTCATCCAGAGAGTAAGTGGCAGAGCTCAGATGTGGACCCAGGTACTGTCAATGCTTTCCACTATTTCATGAGTCTAGTTTTACAAGAATATATATAGACTATCCAAATGGTAGCATCAAATAAAGTTAGCCAGGTTACTTGTTTCCAAATTGTGGAAAGACTTGAATGCCAGGACTCGATGGCAATGGGGAGCTGCTAAAGGCAACAGGAGTAGAAGGAAGATATGACAAGAGCCATATAAAAGGAAGATAACGTTTTTGGTGGTTTGGAGGAAGGATGTGAGAAACTGAAGGCAGAAAGACCAATCACTACCACAGACTAGGTGTTCTCAGTATTAGTAGACCTCTGTTGAGAGCAACAAATTTGTTACTAGGTTGTCAAGTGGTAGGTCGGTTAGAATAACTGTGGTGTCTACTCTTTATCCTATTCCTCCTAGCCACGCTGTTATAGATTGGTTCAACATGAAGATGTTTGTTACTTTTAGTTTTAATAATAAATAACACATAATTCTTTTGAGAGGTAGGTTAGTGAGTAAAGGCTTGGGTGTATGTCTTGCCTCTGAATTGTACTAGTTATATAGCCATGGGCAAGCCCAGGGGTTTGGATTGATTTTTAGATTCAGTCAAAGGGCTGCACTTGAGGACCTAGAGAGCCACATATGGCCTCGAGGCTACAGGTTCCCCACTCCTGGGCAAGTCACTTAAACTTTTAGGTTTCGGGTAAATTGCTAAAATCACAGGTCCAGATCCCAGTCTCCAAGTCTCCTTCTGAAAAGCAAAAAGAGAAGATAATTTATCACCAGCCAATTTAGATCCCTGAAACTTAATTCCATGTAATAATTACTTTATACGACACAGATATCAGTCCTGCCCTCAATTCCTGGGTCTATTTGTCCTCAAAATTTTCTCCTGCTCAGGCATAGTATGTAGTGCACACATATACCACCAGGTGGCAGCAAGTTCCTTGAGATATCCAAATTTAAGTGAATGGCCAGCCCTGGTTTATTTTTTTTTTTCTTTATATAGTGGTCTTTCATGCATTGAGCTGAAACCTTCTACTCCCCTCTTTCCCAACGCTCTTAGTCCTGCGTCCTGGAATCAAAGAGAATAAGTCTTATCTGCCTTCCACATGGCGGTCCTTCAGATGATTTGAGGATGATCATGTTTCCCTTAAGCCTTTGCTTCTCTAACCGAACATGTCTCCGGTTCCCACAAATCATCATCGGTTGGCCATGGTCTCTAGTCTTCTGGACAAGTCTGGTTTCAGCTTGTCAAGGTTCCTACTAAAATGTGCTGCTCAGAGCTGTATACAATATCACAGGTATAGTAATTTCAGAGCAGGTGACGGTGGGCCCATCTATCCCTTAGTATTTGCCTCTCTGATCTTAACTTTTCTCATCTATAAAATGTGGGTTAGGGGTAAACTAGACCATTTGTGTCAGACTCAAATAGAAATGGGAGCCTTCAAAACTATACAGAAGGATCCTTGTAAGATCTTTAGTTTTAAATGTTAGCTGCGTTTTATTGTATTTTCATTTATTTTGTTAAATATTTCCCAAATACATTTTCATCTGGTCCCAGCACATCTGGGGTTGTTGTGGTGGCCCCCTGCAAACCTTAGGGAGCATGCTTCTGGCTAAATGATCTGTTTGGGGCCTTTTGGTTTTGATATAGCCCTGGGGTAGCAGCTGTTTTCCCTCCCACCCTGACTGACTTTGTCTATAATGTCCAAACACATGCATAATTAATAATAATAGCTGAATCAGATAAACATTTTTTTTGTGTGTCTACTACGTGTCAGGCACTGTGCTAGGTGCAAAAGAAAAGGCAAAAGAGGGTTGCCCTCAAAGAGCTTATATTCAAATGGGAGAGAGAACACATACCTATAAAGAAATATGTGAAACATGTAAAGTGAGCACGAGATAACCTGGAGAATGGAGAAATTCAGCACTTGGAGCTGAATTACAGAACACTTTTAATTCAATAATTCAACAAGTATTTATTAAGCACCTATTATGCATGAAGCATCCGGAATAAAGAGACAAAAGAGAAGCAATCCCTGAATTCTAGGAGCTTACCTTCTACAGGGCACAGGAGTGTATGTGAGAGATAATATAAATACAAGTGAACAACTATTAAGTGATTTTAAGAAAAAGAGAGTGCTAGTAACTGTTGGGTTACAAAGTGCTTTGCATATACTATTTCATTTGCTCCTCACAACAGTTCTGTTAGGTGTATGTTATTAATATTCCCATTTTATAGGCAATGAGAATGAGGTTCAGAGAGGGTATGGTTTGCCCAATTTCACACAACTAGCTAGTAATAGGGAAACAGAGGCTCTAAATGGTTAAGTGACTTGCCTAGATAGAAAATGTCTGAGGCAGATCTCAAGCCCAGTTCTTTCTGACTCCATGGTCAGTGTTCTTTCTAAGATGTAACAATACCTCCCTAGAAATGCATTAGTATATGACATGCATTTGGTGTATGAGTCCACATTCAGGTAGAAAAATATTATAATCATCTTTCTTGCTTTTAAAATATCTGTGCTTTAATCCCTGAGAGGCAAATCCTAAGCCCATTCATCCTCTTCAAAGAAATTTACATGTCATCTGAGGGGCCAGGCTAAAACTCCATAGTCACCATGACATTATGAATGGTGGCTAGTCTTCCCCACTGAGTGGGTTTTAAATTATATTTATGTTTCTTAAAAAATTATATTTCCGATTGAAGTTCCTTATTTAAAAAAGATATTCTAGTGATGAAAATCTCATTTAATAGAAAATACAGGTCAATATGAGTGAACTCTGAACAACGTGTCTTCGGGTTGCCAATAGAAAATACAGAGCAGACTTTCACAGTAGCCAGAATAACACTCTCAGGACTCTTCCGGGGCTTCTGTTCTGAGCTTTCTCTGGGCATCTCCAAAGTGTGCTTTAGATACATGTATTTCCTCTGTCCTTCTCTCCCTCACATCTGCTCCCCGGGGGACCTCAGGCCTATAGTCAGGAATGTTTTAATCCTTCAAATCCCAGATCATTTCCTTCCCTTCTTTCCTATCAGGCAGCCCGGGGAGAGCCTCAACACCTTCTTCTAATAGAATTCTCTGGTTAAATAGGCCTTGAAGAAACACCTCCCCGTTGTTCCTTCTTTTTTGCCTTTCATAGACATGATTTCTCTAGCTATTCTTTGCTCACTCACAGTCTCATTGAAAAGGCAGGATACCAAAATGAAAATTTTAGCCATATACAAGCTAAATATCCCCATAAGGCAATAATAAGGAGCAGCTTACATCTTATGTAAGAGAGGCTCTGGACCTAGAGGAGCAGTTGTGGTGATGCAATTTTCTTTATACAGTCCCATGAAAAGCTGGAACTAGCCCTTCCCAGTTCCAGTCCCCATTCTAGCCCATTTCTGCTTGGCCCCCCTCTCTCTCTCTCTGAGCTCATCCAACCAATCAAGAAATATTTCATTAGGCACTTCCTCTGTGTCAATCACTGGGCTGTATGCTGGGGATATAAAAAAAAAGTGAAAACAGCCCCTGACCTCAAGTGTCTGAATCCCTAAGGCTTTTCATGATCCCTTTAGCTTCTAGAGCCTAAGCCATGCTCCATCATGTCTCTTCTGCTCTCCTCTCTTGGTTTGACTCTTTCCTACACTGACGGCATCTAGTGGGAGACAATGCTGCAAAGGGAAAGGCCTTTGGCCTTCTACCACCTTAGGCTGGCATGTGGTCCCATGAAAAGGGCCTCAGTCCTTTGCCTCTATGTTTGTTCTCGATGAAAGGAGTGAAGACATTTCCTTGTGAGTTTCAAAACAATAATAACTAATAAGAACACCTAACATTTATGTAGTGCCAGGTTCTGTGTGCTCTCTGTGCATCTCATTTGATGCTCACAAAGACGCTGAGAGGTAGGTGCTATTACTACCCCCATTTTACAGATGAGGAAAGTGAGGCAAACAGAGGTTAAGTGACTTGCCCAGGGTCACACAGCTAGGCAGTATCTGAGGCCAAACTCAAAAGGTCAGGAGAACGAACCTCCAAGCATCCTGGAATCTCAGTTTTGCAGCCAGCCCAGCATCGATGCTGGACTGACCTTTGGGATCCAGCCCATCTGTAGCTGAGACAAGGATTCATCCAGCAGTGATGCCGAGCTTGAACTTGGTGGGACCAGTGTGATATAGTAATGAAGCTAAGACTGAGCCATCTCCCAAGAGTCTGAGATGGGATAGGGGAGAGTGTATTTCTTAGTTATTGAGGTGGGGGTATTTTTAGTTTCACGTAGGCTCTTGTCTATGGGATGGAATTATAAAATTTGAAACACATTCAGAGTAATTCTAACTTGGAAGCAGAATTGTGAAATGTCCATTCTTATGTCTTCAGCTAACTAGCAAACACAATGGGCTTAGAGTTGAACTACAAGTCTCAGGGTCTCTGTGGCCAGCCAACAAAGATTGCCAAAGGTTATTACATCCTCCCTGGGGATTGGAATTTTGCAGTCCCTTGCAATGTCAGCAGCAACAGGCTTGTCACCTATGCTTGTGTACAATGTAGCACCCGATAATAGACTAAAGGTTGCTGGAGGACATCTTAACAACATCTTTAGAACATCATGCAAAGGAAAAAATATCAAAACTCAACCACAATATACGTGACGGTTACAGCATGTTGTAGAAGAACATTTGGCCAGTCTAAATTACTTACTGTATATTTCACAGTGTTTCAACAATCTGGCTAGCAGCTTCTGTGGGGGTATAATATCCACTCACAGCCAGCATCCAGAAAGCTACCAACAGCACAGGTTCTTTTGATCTGCTTAACTAAGGAAAGCAAGGTGAAGGGGTTAACAAGCTTACTTTAATTCAGCATACAAATATCATCCACTTAGCTCAGGTGAAAAAGACTAGCACCCCGAACTTCAGAGCAAAATACAAACAAAGTACAAACATCAACAGACAGACCTTGTCTGATTCAAATCTCAATACATAGATACCAAAGTTCAACTAAGTCTCGGCATCTGGGTTTACAAGCTGGAGGGCTCCTTAGCTACAGCTGCCCCGAGTCTCCTCATCAACACCATCTTGAGAGCCCTGCACAAATGGCTCTGCCCTCCCTTCTTATAGGGCTTCAGATGTCATCAAACATCATCTGAATGACCAGAATTTAGGATGCTATGATTGGTTGTTGAGTTAGCCCCTCCCCTTAGGACCCTGGGAGGTTCACATCCACATAGGTTAGGTTAACACCTAATAGGGCATGGCTCTGGAGTTAGCACCTCCCCTTAGCCAGCCCCGCCTTGGGCCCCATCCACACCCACATAGGTTCCACACCTAATAGGGGTTTGGGCCTGGGGCTTAGCACCTAGTAAGGCTCAATGAAATACACTGAATTACTCAAAGCAAACAAAACCCAAACTCTTCAAGGGCACTAAGTGCTAAGGAGCCCATTTTGCTTACCAACACACACAGTAACATGTGCATGTCTACAAAACGAAAGCAAATGAGCATAGAAATAATAACAAAGGGACATGGCCAAAGAACAGTACTAAGCAAAGCTGATAAACAAGTGAAATGACAAAATAGGCAAAATGCCAATATGAAACAAAAAGCTTAAGATGAAAATCTAATGAGCAAAAGCCTACTTATAATCCACATGCACCTATAACATATTTGATTACATTCATGGTTAATGTTATAAGAGTAAAAATTGGCATTCTCATTTGGCTACACATGTCAGCATTTCTCCAGTTTTGTCTGGTATATCATAACGTATTTTAGTCTCTGGGCAGATAGTTTTAACCCTCCTATGACCTGCTGCTCTCCCTGCTCCCATACTTGTACTAGTCAAGGGTATGAAATGATAATAATGGCAGGGGTTAGGGGTATAGGCTGATGGCACTGGTTAGGGTTGCACCACCCCCATGATCTGGAAAATCCATGTAAAATCTTTGGCCCTCCCTTTGTACCAGAGAATGTCTGAATTTTTTCTTTTCCTTTTATGGAGCCTTTACAGTATTAAAAGATTAAAATATGTTGACATTATACACATATTTTATGCATTTCTGAGTTTTAAAACATTTCTGTGTCATCTGCTAGCCTTTGCATGTCATCTGTGGCTTCCACAAAACTCCCCCAAAATTCCCATTTAATTTCTTATGCCCACTTGTGATATAGGAAACTGTGATGGGGAAAGTTGAGATGTGGAAGGGATAACTGTAATCTTCATCAGAACTACAGTATTACCCGCCCACATATGACCTAATAAGGGGCCCAGGCTAGCTAGTGATGTTACTATGTTCTGAGGAGTCTGTCCCCAAGTATCCTCTCCAGCTGAAGCACTAGGCAGAAAAGGTGTTGCCATTAGATTCAGTCACCTTCCCTCATTTGAATTGATTATGGGGCCACAGTAAATAGGATCTTTTTCACTTAAAACACCTGTTTCCAATCTCTTGTCTGGATAAGACAGTCTTTGCACGACTGGCTGAAAAACTCTTTTCCTTAAAGCCCACTGAGATGAATGTCTTCTAGCCTCAAGTCAACTTTCAGCCAACAAACTCAACAACTGGTAATAAGGGATAGTAATTAATTGTCCATAATGGGCCCCTACCAGGGGAAGGGGCTACTTTGTAAACAGACAAGTTGATTGGCCTCTCTACATTGCTCTTCTAACACGTGTGTTCCATAAACAATAAGATTTTTTTGCAGGATCGTCACCTTGTCAAAGATCCTGAAAATGAACACTAGCATCATATCCCCTTTTATTTCTTTCAGTGTTATTCCTGGATGAAAATTTAACTAGGTGCTAAGCTTCTTTCTCAAACGAAAAATACACTGGTAATGAGCATCTATCTCTGTCCTCAGAGACTCCAAAACATAGGTTGTTAGGTAGAGGTGGCTCATGCCCAAACATTAGCAGGATATAAAGCTGGTGGCTCATTCCTGGTAGAGTTTTAAATATGTACCCCCCAAAATGCTCACTGTACTGAGATTTTCATTCTAGTATCTGTTCCTAACATGTCGATTAAAGTGCTGTTGAAATGCTCAGACCCTGGAGAGCTAATGATCGCTGTCACCACAGTGATGATCTCTCTTCCTGTGTGCCTCTAAACGAATTGTGTAGATGGTCAAACGCTGTAGACATGGAACCCCAGTTTGTTGTTTGCAGTATTCTGCCGGTTTTCTGAACAGACTAGAATTGGTTCCCATGAGAGCTGACACTGCACTGACACACAAAAGGTCTAAACAAATGGACATTCCAACTCTGGGTAGTTTTTGTCATTCATCCTCCAAGGCCAAAACTTGCAAGAAGCTGTATAGTTATTTTCTTTAAACATCTCTCATAAAATGACTGAAAACTAATAGTTCCTTGTTTTCCACCGTCTAGAATGGTAATGCAATTCACTTTCTCAATTTTAGTTACTTCTATGAGTCTAGATGCAAAGGAGCCAGTAAGAACCTGAGATCATTGTTGGTATTTGTTAGTACCAAGGCAACCTCCTGCCTTGACCTCACCTCCTTTTCGCTGTAACAGGTCCAGTTGTCCTCCGCCTCTGATGCACCAAAGTCCCAGTCTCTTCTTGAGTGCATTTAGCCTGTGCATGCCTTTTTTCTCCATAGTTGAAATAGAAGTCATCTGCTTCTGTTATCTCCCTTAGATAGTGATGTATAGATGTTATTCCCTCAGTCCAAGACTTTGACAAAGGATACCAACATTGCCCTTGGAATTCTCTTTCAGAAGCTTTCTTATGAGCTTTTGCTCCATTTTCTGCATTGCTAGAATAACTATTCTATTTTATATTGACCTACATTTTTTCTTTTTTTTTCTTTTTGGAGGGAGGGAGGGCAATTGGGGGTAAGTGACTTGCCCAAGGTCACACACCTAGTAAGTGTGTCAAATATCTGAGTCCAGATTTGAACCCAGGTCCTCCTGACTCCAGGGCTGGTGCTCTACTCACTGCGCCACCTAGCTGCCCTTGATCCACATTTTGACATAAGTTCCTGGGCTAATTGTATATGGGACTTCCCAGTAGATATCCTTCCAGACACCCTACAGCCTATTTCCATGTCATTTACTGTGTCTCATAATTCTGAATCTAGGTGGGTTCCACTTAAAATCTTGGCTGCCTAACTGTATCCTAATGAATTCCTTTTATTTGAGGACTATACAAACTCATTCCAACTTGATCTCATTCCCAGTCTTGGATATTATTGCCCCATGTTCTACTAATCTCTATAATTCAGCATTTACACAAAGTCAAAAAATTCTCCTCCTCCTCCTCCTTCTCTCTCTGTCTCTGTCTCTGTCTGTCTGTCTCTCTCTCTGTCTCTCTCTCTGTCTCTCTGTCTCTCTCTCTCTCTCTACTCTAGCTATATGCTGTAGCCAAAATATATCCAATCTGAGGGCCATTAGTTTCCTCTCTTTCCAAGCTAGAAATACAGATTCCAGGATCTTTTTGGCCACTCAGCACTTTTCTAGAAGTTATTATATTTGTACTTTTGTTCTCGCTATATTTTTTAAGTAAATATCCCTTTGTAAACATTAATTGATGTTGAATGGTTAAATAGAACTTGGGTACTAACTAGTTATTGGTGGCTAACAGTGGGCAGTGAATAACTAAGGATTTGAGCCAATGTCATTAGGGAAAGATACCCTACACTTTCAGAGTATACCTAGAATCTTGAGGAAAGATACAGCAGGTTTATTCTGTGGTAATGAGCCTATATCATACCTGCTACATACATATTTTCACCCTAACTTAACAAGCATTTTAAGAATGTTTATTGTGTGCCAGGCACTGGGGATACAAAAGCAAAATCTGATTAGTAAGTGCCCTCAGGGAGTTGAAGTAGACATCAGAAGACATAGGTACTAGGCTCAGTTCTGTAGCTAACTCACTGTGAGACTTTGATTAAGGCATGTATCTCTCAGCACAGTTTCCTCATGTGTAACAGAAGAGATTTGAAACCAGGTGGTCTCTGTGATTCTCTATTTGTACTGGACAATCCCAACTGCTCTACAAAGAGAACTTGGTCTTAAACAATAAAAGTTAATGGTTGCAATTTTACATTTCCCTATAACTTGATGTGGAACAAAGCCTTAGTCTAAAGAAAAAGAAGTGTATGTACATAGTGGAGTTTTAGGCTTTAGCCACAAGGTGGGGAAGTTGTGCTTCTCAGGAAGCTCTTCGTTATTTCCCAGTGAAAACAAGGTTAACTGCCTGCATGGATGAAGGATGTGCATGAAGGGCTTCCTGTGGCTTAGAAACCCTGGAGAAGGAAGAGAAGGGAAAGAGTACCACAAGGCATTTCTCTTTACCTCAGCTAGAACCCCTTTATGTTTCTTTTTAAAAATTATTATAATGTTGAAACAGTAACCTTCCATTGTTTTGTAGTTTATTTTGATGTAGATCATGTACTCTAAGCATAGAAACCTGTCTTGTTGCTGTGGTATCTTCCTAACTTCTTTTTCTTGTCTGTATATTTTTCTGGGTTTTTATTGCTTCTGGTTATTATAGCAATTAGCACATGCGTTGTTCTTTCAATTTTGCATTACTTCATATGAATTTTGGGTATTTCTTTGTAATCTTAATATTAGTCATTTCTTATGGTGTAATAATATTCCATTACATTAATATCCAAAATTTGTTTAGCCATTCCTTATCTTTGGACACATAGGTTGTTTCTAGGGTTTTTTTTCTATCAGAATAATGCTATTAGAAATATTCGTATGCAGATAGATTTTTTTCCCTCCCGAAGTAATATGTTTAGAATATAGTTTCAGTAATGGGATCAAAAAGCCAAAGGACATGAATAACTGTAGCCATTTTCTTACAAAAAGATTGTCCCAATTCACAGCTATGCCAATAGGATAAAATATTACTATCTTGCTATAGCCCTTGTGGCATTGAATTTTATTGTTTTTAACTATTGTTGCCAATGTAATTGGTGTAAAGTTGTATCCTGGAATGTTTTAGTTCGAATTTTCTGATTATTCAGGAATTTTAACACCCTTTCATGTAGCTGTTAACAATTTGTGTTGCTTTTTTTAAAATTTAATTTGCTTTATTAAATTTTTCTTAGCTAGGTCATCCACAAAACAACAAATCAAGCATGCTTTGTAGCATTTGTGAATTCCTGAGATGTAAATGCTTACATTGAAAATTTAACAATTGGCTCCCTTGAGCTAGTTCAAGCTGGCCTCAGCACAATACTCCTGCACATGATCCCATGTGAAAAAGCACATCTCATGCTCTTCTTTTAATGAAATATCTGTGCACATCATAGCCAAAATCCATATTAGGGTCATGTAAATTTATGCTGGAGAAGTATTCTAGGCTAGGCCTCAGGCCAGTTCCTGGTAGATTAGTTTCAATATTGCAACAAAATGAGACATTTTTAGGTCATTCAACATTTAATGAAAGATTTTCTTAGATATAGCTACTATAAGATAAAACCTGGTGGTCTTGAGATCACCTTGACAGTTTCCCTTTCAGGGAGTCTGTAGCTTAGAATTTAGGCATGGGAAACTACTAAGAGTAATATTCATATTACAATAGCAGAGAAGGATATTCAACAGGGATAAGCACTGAGGACATCTCGGGTTGATTCAGCAAAGCAAAGCTCCCTTGCCTGAGTTGTCCTTCAA
>CM053625.1:26139476-26165860 GCA_028646595.1 Phalanger gymnotis | reverse complement strand
TACCTGGTCACAGTGCATTATTCTGGTGATAAGTTGCTGCAATATTTTTGCTAAAATTTTATTTAAAATTTTTGCATCAATATTCATTAGGGAAATTGGTCTATAATTTTCTTTCTCTGTTTTGACTCTACCTGGTTTGGGTATTAGTACCATATTTGTGTCATAAAACGAATTTGGTAAGACTCCTTCTTCACCTATTTTCCCAAATAGTCTACAAAGTATAGGAATTAATTGTTCTTTAAATGTTTGATAGAATTCACATGTAATAATATTTTGTGTCTTTTTCTAAAAAGGATTTCTTAACTTTGTTATCTTCATTAATTTTCTTTTCTGTCTATTCTAAACTTTTATTCTTTCATTCATGGTCTTTATGTATCTTTATTTCTTCTTTATTCTGTGTTCCTCATAGAATTAAAGCTTTTTCTCTTTTGCTTCTTTGGAGAGATTTGCTAAGGCAGATTCAAGTTTTTCATTTCTGTCAATTATTTCTCCTGTGTAGGCCATACATTCTGCTTTGAAGATTCTTATTTCTCTCTTGTACCACTCAGGAACATCCTGCTGTGATTCCATACTCTCTTGAGAATCCAAAGGTTTTGCTGCCTCATCACAGTGTTGTTTCATTTTTCTTTGACTTGTTATATTTACTCAGAGATTTCTGGTTTTCATTAGATGCCATCTTCCCTTCTGTTATTAACAGCGAACCTGTTGATATTTCTGTGCACCCTCAACTTTGTAAACAGAATTTTCTTCTAGGATCTTTGGTAACATCAGTCTTTTTTCTTTTATTCCCCTCTCATTCAGTTTCTGATTCTTTTTCTTTTGATGGCAGATCCCCTGAAGGTTGGAACTCAAAGGTGTCTCTGCCTTTTCCCACACCACACTGGGGAATTCACTTTTCACTAGCCTCAGTTCCTACACCAAGTGACTTCAGTGAGTACAGAACTGGTCCCAGCTAGATTCTAGTGTCCTTTTCTTTCTCCTTGGTGAAGCATTCCACACTGGCACACTGCGCCACTTCTCTCTGTTCTTTAGTTCAATGGCTGAGATGTCCTAGGCTGAGCAAACTTCTGATTTTGTATAATTCCACCTCCTCTGTGGCCGTTAGATACCAGACTCCCACAATGCTATATTGCCACAGGATATCTAATTTGGAAGCAGGTCTCAGAGCCACTTGGAAAAAGCCAATTTCATCCTTCTGGGAGGGCAGCAGCGGCCGGGCCTAGTGCTCCATTCCAGGCAGATTAGACTCTGGTGAATCTCCCTGGGGCTCAGAGCTCCAAAACGAGCCACTCACTCTCACCTCTGGCTGCCAAGGCCTAGATTTTTCTTTCTTAAAGAGAGAATTCAGTGGGATTATCTTAGGAAGTGATCAACATGATAGTCAAACCTACCTTATCAATGTTCCTCCTATTCTTGGAATGAATTCCCTCCTCATCTTCCCCTCTTTAAATCCTTAGCTTCCTTTAAAGCTGAGATCAGATGTTCCTATATAAGAGCTTTCCTGATCTCCTTCCACTATCACCCCAAAAATTCCCCAGCTTCTAATGCCTCCCTCAAGAAATTATCTTGTATCTAGGAAGTGGCAAGATAATGGAGTGCATAGAACAGTAGATCAGGAAAACCTGACTTCAAATCCAGTCTCTGACATTTACTAGCTTCATGACCTTGGACAAGTCATTTAACCTGTGCCTTAATTTTCTCATGAGAAAAATGGGGATAATAAAAGCACCTACTTCCCAGGGTGGTTGTGAAGGTCAAATATGTAAAGTGCTTTGTAAATATTAAAGCCCTAGATAAACAGCTGCTCTTTCCTGGAGAGTGTGACAAATGAATGCTAGAATGAATGTAAAGGTCACTATGTACAAATTTACTATGCAGGAGTATCATGTGCATTATAATATGTACAGTGGGTAAGTATATTTTGTGTTATGATTTTACATAGTATCTGGTAAAATTTAGAAGACTGATGGAAGAAATAATGGGAATCAGTGGGAAAGATATGTGTCCACATAAGACTGAAGAATATAGAAAAGGAAAAGGATACAAGAAGAAAGCAGTTGCAACCAAATGGGGGGTAGGAAAAAGGCTGGTGGTTTGGTTTTGGTTTGGTTTTAGTTTGGTTTTTTTACCTTTATCTTGCACAAACAGCATTGAAAGACTGAACTCTAAAGAGACTTGCTGGTTTTATGGACTGATCAACTGTGTTACCACACTGAACCATGAGAGGTAGCAAGAAGAAAGGGAGAAAGGAGATAAGAGAGAAGAGAGGAGGAAGAGAAGAGGGGAAAGAGGAGAAAAAGCAGAGGAGAAGAGGGAAGCAAAGAATGAGAAATGTCACCCCCTCTCTTCCTTCAAGCAACAGGGAGAATAAGATTGAGACATATTTGTGGGAAAGAAAGTGACAGGATTCATATACATCTATGGGACTAATAGTTGCTGATTCAAGTGTTCAACCCACTTGGCTCACTTTTAAATGAAGCATAGCTACTGGGTAAGTTATTCCCTTGTTGTAGGACACAGCATCTCCACTCCCAGATTGATCCAATGTTGGGCTGGATAAAGCAGATTATTCCTTAGAGTTGTGCTGGTGCATTGGACTCAGCCAGCAACAAACTCTAGCATGGGCTCCTGTCACTGGACCTCTGCTCTTCTGATCCTTCAAAGTCACACAAGGTTCTATATTAAAAGAAAAAAGCCTAAACAGGAGGCAGTCCCATCCCAGACACTTGCCAGCCTAGGGGGTAATGAGTTCACAGGTCAGAGAGAAGGACACTCCCACTAGCTCTCTCAAGCTCAACAAGTCATCCTTATGCCTTGTGGCCAGCAGGCCACAAACTCAGCAGGTGAGTTTCTCTATTGAAGTCTTTTGTATACACTTCGGTTCTGGTTCAGCAGTTGGTTTCCTGGGTGATAAGCTACTAGCTTAAAGTGTGAGAAATCCCCTTAAGTACACAGGGACCCTTCTTGTCATTAGATGGCACCAACAACAGCACCAAATGTTGACAACTGCCACTTTCCAGGAAGGCAATCCAGTCTGGCTGGGACACTGAGATACCTGGAGACAGAGACAGAAGATGGTATGGACCATCTAAGTCAAGCCATCTCAACCATTACCTTCCCATATGGAGACGTCCCAAGATCCTGAGCCCAAGAGCCAGGAATTGAGGTAACACACACACACACACACACCACTGGCTCTGCTTCAAGCCTGGCCCCCACAACCATTATTAAGGGGAGCAACCCCTGTTGAAGAAGGGACCATCATCCTACCATCCTCAACACCAACTGCCAACCAACTATGAGCAAGCCCCCAAACCCTGAGGTCAGCAGCAACAGCCCTCCCTGGACTCCCAGTCCTGCTTTCAGTCTGGTCCCCAAATCTATGAGAAGCAATGCTTTTGGAAACGTAATTGGGCAACTTGGTCTGTAAGTACTTTGCAGCCCCTGACATCTCAGCTAAAGTCCCAGAAAAGACAGTTCTTATCTCTAAAGTCCCTGGCACTGTCAAATGATTTATAAGTAGCAACCAACATGGCTTTATCAATGGAAATGGCATTAAAGAAAGTGCTTTATCATCAACTTGGCTACTGCACTGAAGGGATCTGACTTGCAGCTAAAACCTCCTACAATTGGTGTCTCCTTCTATTAGAAGGTGAGGTCTTTGAGAGTAGAGACTGCCTTATTTTTCTGTTTGTATCTATAGAAATTAACACAGTACTTGGTACTTCATAAATACTTAATATGTGAGGTTTTTTTAAAACTCATCCATTCATTTGGCTTGCCCCTGGAATGGTCTTCCTCCTCATCTCTACTAATCAAAATCCTTCCTAGGGTGTTACCTACTCCATGAATCCTTCCCTGATATCCCCAGATGAAAATAACCTCTCTCTCTTAGATTTTAGTATACCACTTTGTCTGCCTCTCTCTCGACAGCCTCCTTCCCCACTCTCATGCCCATCCCCCAATTTAATGTTAAAGAAGTGTTGATTAGAAGGAAGAGTGCTGGACCTGAGATGCTTAGGAGCTGTGTGGCCATGAGCAAATCACTCAATTTTCTTATCTAGAAAATGAGGATAATATTACCCATATACTACAGCATCTGTATTACTTCGCAAGTTTGTTGTAAAGATAACAATAAGTGAAAAGTGTTTTACAAATTTTAAAATGCTTTATGCATGTTTTAGTTCTTCTTATTATACTTATCTGTGTCATTAGATTTTATTCCATGCTAGTAGACCATGATCTCCTTGAGTACAGGGATTATGTTGTTTTTCCTTTTTGTTTCCTTAGCTCAGGACCCAGTGCACTATATCCATAGTAGAAACTTAGTATATATTTCTGAATTGAATTGAGAAGACCAAGGTGACTTTAGTTCTGTTCCTTTTGTGAAATGTCTACCCCTAATTCTGGTCAGTAGAATGGTATACCTCACTCCTCCTCCTGCCTGGCTCTTATTTAGGTTACTACATAATGTAATGTCAGTATGGCTACTACTAGTATGGATACCACAGGCTGTAATGTCAATACAGCTACCACTAGGATGTATACTAGTAGCAGCTAGGCGACACATTGGATAGTACGCCAAGCCTGAAGTCAGGAAGACTCTTCTTCTTGAGTTCCAAACAGGCCTCAGACAATTACTAGGTACATGACCCTGGGCAAGTCCCTTAACCCTGTTTGCCTCAGTTTCCTCATCTGTAAAATGAGCTGGAGAAGGAAATGGCAAACCACTCTAGTATCTGTGCCAAGAAAATCCCAAATGGGGTCAGAAAGAGTTGAACATGACTGAAAATGACTGAACAACAAAAGCATGTATACTATGCAAACTGTGATGTCAGTATTGAAACCACTAGAAATACTGAGGATTATAGGCTTCCTGAGACATTATTTGTTGCTACTGATCAGTTGTTTCAGCTGTGTCCAACTCTGCATGGTGTATTCTTGGCAATGATACCAGATTGGCTTGCCATTTCCTTCTCCAGCTCATTTTACACATGAAGAAATTGAGGCAAACAGGGTTAAGTGACTTGCCAGGGTCACACAGCTAGTAAGTATCTGAGACCAGATTTGAATTCAAGAAAATGTGTCTTCCTGACTCTAGGCCCAGCACTCCATCCACTGCACCACCTACCTGTCCTAGATGTCATTTAGGCTTTAGTAAAAGCTATTCCCAGTGAAAGAATGGGAGACCCTAAGAAATCTAGCTCAGGATGTTGACTGATGGGTTGGTATGCTGAGGGGCAGAGTTTGGGGAAGGTCAGACCTATCCCTTCTAATATCACCTAACAGACTGAGGATGGCTCCAAACATTCCTGCTTCCCCTAGAATCTCTGAATCCTAGGCTCAGAAAAGATACGGATAAATTCCTAGATGCCAGTTTCATGATAGAGCTATTAATATGCCAGGTTATACATTGTTCTCTCACTGACAAATGAATGTGAGTCATATCTCTCTAAATGGATTCCTTGAAGGTAAAGGAAGGAATGATCTTATCTCCTTTGTCTCCCCTCTATCATGCAGCACAGAGCTTGTATGAAAGAATTGTAGACAGCCTGAGGCTATCAACCAGCACAGTGGCTACAACACCAGACTTGGAGTCAGAAAGATTGAAATCCAAAACTTGCCTCAGACACTGACTGTGCGACTTAGACAAGTCACTGATCCTCTCTATGCCTTAGTTTCCTCTCCTATAAAATGAGCAGAGTAGACTTGATGGCCTCTAAAATATCTTTCAGCCCTAAATCCACAATCCCGTAAACTTGTTGGGCCTGACTTTGCTCATGTGAAAGTGGTTGTAACAGCAAGCACCCTGACACACCCAGGATGGCCTGCTAGCACAGGTTCTTTGGTCTGCTTTTCTTAAGGAAAGCAACTTTAAAGGGGTCAACAATCTTACTTTAATTACATTCACTAGTTCAGGGGAAAGATCAGCACCCTGAAGGTGGAGAAAATACAAACAGAGAAATTAGCACAAAGACCAACAGACAGGGCTCCAGCTGTCTCAACAAAGTAATGCAACCACCTATACACATCACTGGATCAGGGGAGCACAGATACGTCTAAATAGTCAGGGGGCTCTGAACAAACGGCTACTCAGAGTCCCATCTGGGGAATCAAAAGGTCCTTCTTATAAGCAGCCCCCCAAAGCAAAATCTCACCTCAGAGTATATATATACTTTTGGCTAATAGTCTCAGAGCATCACGAACCCTCTTGACTTAGTGCCCAATTAGCTTAGTACCAAAAGGTGTGAAACCTTTCCTGCAAGCAAGCCTCACCCTATACAAGCTTCCCCTTTAAGCAAGTTCCTCCTTAGGCAAGTTCCTTCCCCAATGGGCTCTATGTGACTCAAGATGTATCACAGCGGTGATTATACACACGTGGTCACATAGGCCTATTAGTGGATGGAGCAGATCTTCCTATCCCATTAACATTACAGTAGTCCATCTTTGCCCCCACCCATGAGGGGCACAGACTTGGACAACTTGGGACTCAAGTACCTGCCCTCCTGACCAGGGTAGATTTACCCAGCATTAGACAAGTAGCAAGGGCTATACTTTCAAATTTATGAGATTATGAGAAGACTCTGGGAAAGAAGAAATGAAAAAAAACGTTGAGGATGATGTATGAGAGAATGGCCAAAGGGTTGACATGGCATGAAGGACAGTGATGATCAGAAGGAGAAGGTTCCCAGATTAAGGACAGTTGCAACTAGATATGCCAGTCATTTATAGCCTCTGAGATAATAAGAGAGATTTGCTTGTATGAGCAATACCTAACTGTTCCTCCCCCTCATCCATCTACCTCTGAAGGAACCATTCTCCAGGGTTCTTCCACGCCTTAGAGAAAAGCCCTTTAAGTCCTTTATGACAGTTAGTCAAAGTAGTCTAGGTATGCTAGCTTTTTTGTTTCTTATCTATTAATTTTTATTTAGATTTTATTTGCCTGTCATAAAATGTACTGACCAATGGTTCTGACTTTTTAGATTATTATTTGAAGGATTATAGAGAGATGCTTTTTCCTAGCAGAGACAGAAGCATCTTTGGTTCAGATAACCTGAGTCTGAGGGATGAACTATAAATGGAAAGACTGGTGATGGACTTACACAAGCCCTGAAAAAATACCTCAAACCCTTGGATTTATTCCTTTTATCATGAGAGCATAAAAACATCTTGAGAAGAGAATGCTCCTGCTGTTTAAGTGACAGGCTTAGGGCTTTTCTGTAAGTGTTTAAAAAATGTTAATCTCTGGAGGAAAGGTAGAGAGAGGAAGGAGCTTGGCACGTGGGTTTGTTAGTCTAACAGAGAAGGTTCCAACAGAGCATGTGCGATTAGCCTAGCAGCATCACCATAGCAACCCAGCAACCTATCACTGCTCTTTTATGAGCTTCCCCCAGGTGGTTAGAAATAAAACCAGGGGATTGGACTCTTAAGTTCCCTTCAAGCTCTCAAACTACACTCCCATGATGTTATGATCCTATGAACTAATATTCCTGGGGTTGCATTATGGCCGGAGCACCTCCCATGCAGCTGGTGCTGTCTTACAGCTACTCGCCTTTCCTCTGAAGCTGCTCTTTGTTGCTTCTCTAATGAGCAACTGAAATGTGCTTGCGCTACTGCTGGAGCTGCTTCCCCAAAGGGAATGTTCACCTTTGTGAGAGCCCAAACATTTCTAAGATGTAACCCACACATTTTTAGCTTTTTGGTTGGTCAGGCCCATAGCTGCACACAAAAGGGCCCATTGGTTGTTTAAAAATAAAAACGAACAGCTTTTTTTTCACCGACTTCATCGTCACCACCCCCAACAAGAAGCTCCCTAGGTCCCTCTGATATCTACGTTAGGTAAGCGTAGTGCAGGGGAGAGCAGATGAGAAGTGTCGTCCCACGTAAATGAAGCTTTAACAAACTTTATCGCTATTCACAAGAGAAGAAAGATACAACTATTAGCGTGGATAGTCTCAGCATGCAGCCTCCATGCCCACAGTGGGCAAGGATTGGGGTATCCATTTCCTGTCAAAAGCCCAGAACAGCTCAGAGTCCAACTTTACATGTCATCTCAAACAAAGAGCCAGTATGATTATGGGAGACTGCCCTGTAATCTCCAGGACTGGTAAAACAAGAGTATCTTCTAAATTACCTAATGATGAAGCAAGAATGAAGAGCAAGGAAATAGGAATGGGAAATAAGGAAGTAGGAAACTCTAGTGGTACTGTCAGGAAATGATACCATTCCAGCAAGAGGCTCAAATGGAATTAATGCCCAGTCCCTGGGTTTATTAGCTTTGGCATACTTGCTGCCTGGGAAGGGGCAAGGCGTGTGGGAGGCAGGGCAGGGTTGTCCATTGAAGCTTTACCAATCAAACCAATTTTCACTGGTTGACCATCCACCTCCTCCCCACCCCAGCACTTCGTCATCGAGCTTGAAGTTCTTCAGTCCAGGGCATAGATAAGACAGGAAGAGAAGGAACTAGTGAGCTGGAGCATTGTCGTACACAGTGGATTTTGGTCAGGATGATAGATATTCCTATCATGCAGAGGGCCAGGGTTTCCACTCATCAGGCGTTCTTAGAGCTGGGTGACAGATCCAGGTGTTGTTAAAGTTAGTTGCTGTTACATCAACATGGTTGGCTCCTCAAATGATGTACCTGGGGAAAACCACAAAAACAAGAGAGTTCTCACAAAGAGCAGGAACATTGTGATACCTGGGACTTACCGCCTCTACTATATAGGTGGTGGCAGGGTCAAAGGTCAAGTAGCAAATCAGACCAACAGGAACAGGGCAAATTGAGTCAAGTGGTTCCATGGAACCACTGTTCCATGGAACAGCTATACTTCATGAGGGATCTTCCCTAGGGTTCCCTTTTCTTTTCTTTTCTTTTCTTTTTTTTTTAGGAGACGGGAGGGCAGGACAATTAGGGTTAAGTGACTTGCCCAAGGTCACACAGCTAGTAAGTGTGCCAAGTGTCTGAGGCTGAATTTGAGCTCAGGTCCTCCTGACTCCAGGGCCGGTGCTCTGTGCCACCTAGCTGCCCTTTAGTGTTCCCTTTTCTACAAGATAATGGAGTTGGTAAAAAATACAACTTGATTTCATTTCCCTTGCTTCTTCTTGGGTGAAATGGGACCTCTCTAGTATCCTGCATATTGTGGTCATTCCCAATCCTGCACAGTGTGGCCATTTCCATGACCAGTTTGGGCAAGGATCCATTGTGCTGCTGAGACAGTTTGTCAGTCATGGGCATGACCAGCCGTGTCATTCCATTTGGATTCCTTAGGACAGATATATGATCACTGTTGGTTTTTCAGTTTAGCTGCTGTGCAAGCCTACACAGATGTCTGCCATGCTAGGTTGTACTTGATTTTCCTATCACTTGTCTGCCACTGACTGGACCAGACAGCTAGCCATGGCCCAAGGGCCAATATAGGTAAATATCTCCTTTGAAGCACTCATTTCAAGGGCAAGTTATACTACTTATAACTCTGCTAATTGGGCTGACTCACCATTACCAAGAGGAGCGTGTGTGACTCTCACCTTGTGGAATCCTGATCACTACTGTGCTGCACTGGACAAACGTCTTTAATGCAAGGAGTTTAGTAAACTTCAGACCTCTGCATCACTGAACCAGGCCTCCGTATCTTCTGGAAGATCAGACAGACAAGGGCCCCAAGTCACTAGGGGTGTAGGCAATGGGGTAGCTTCAGGCACATCTTCTATAATGGTTTAGTGGGCCACAACTCATGAAGCTTGCTCATCTTGCTGGGCCCAGGCTTTGCTCAGCTTCGAAAGCGCCATTTCCATTTTACAATGGATGCCTCCTGCCTTCATCTCACTTGGTGGGATCTGGTCTCAGTCAAAACCTACTGAAGTATGGTAATCTTAAGTTTTATTATGATGGGAACATCCCTCTTAGCCTAGTCACAGGCTACTAACTGCTTCTCAAAGGGTTGTATAATTAATCATTGATCCTATAATTGTTTGGGTCTGGAACTCTAGAGTGAAAATGTGTTTAATAGGAATGTACGTGCAGAACGCATATTGGATTGCAAGCTGCCTTGGTGGGGAGGGAGGGGAGGAAATTTAAAACTTATGGAAATGAATGTTGAAAACTGAAAATAAATAAATTAAATATAAAAAAATAAAGAAAGCTTTTCCTTAAAAAAAAAGAAAGAAATTATGAACGGGCCGATTTCAGAAAAACTGGAAAGACTTACATGAACTGATGCAAAATGAAGTGAGCAGAACCAGGTAAACATTGTATACAGTAATAGCAATACTGTATGATGAGCAACTGTGAATGATTTAACCCTTCTCAGCAAAACAATGATCCAAGACAATTCCAAAGGACTTATGATGAAAAATTATTATTATTATTATTATTATTATTATCATCCACGCCCTTTGAGTATAGCTCTAAATTCCTCTCCAGAATGGTTGGATCAATTCACAACTCTACCAACAATGTATTAGTGCCCCAATTTTCCCATATCTTCTCCAACACTTATCATTTTTCTTTTCTGTTATATTCTGTTATATTAACCAATCTGATAGGTATATGGCAGTACCTTAGAATTGTTTTAATTTGCATTTCTATAATCAATATTGATTTAGAGCATTTTTTTTCATGAGATTATAGATAGCTTTGACTTCTTCTGAAAACTGCCTGCTCCTATCCCTTGACAATTTTTCAACTGGGAAGTGACTTGTATTCTTATAATTTTGGCTCAGTTCTCTATATGTTCAAGAAATGAGGCCTTTATCAGAGACGCTGGCTGTAAAAATTATTTCCCAGCTTTCTGCTTTCCTTCTAATCTTAGTTGCATTGGTTTTGTTTGTGCAAAAACTTTTAAATTTAATATAAATAAAATTATCAATTTTATTTCTAGTAATGCTTTCAATCTCTTATTTGTTCATAAATTATTTCCTTCCCTACAGTTCTGACAGGTAAATATCCCTTACTCTCCTAATTCGCTTATTTGATATGATATGATAAAAACCCTTTATGGCTAAATCATGTACCCATTTTGACCTTATCTAGGTATTCAGTGTAAGATGTTAGTCTATACCTAGTTTCTGCCATACTCTTTTCCAGTTTTCCCAGTAGATTTGTCAGATAGTGAGTTCTTGTCCCAAAAGCTGGGGTCTTTGGGTTCATCAAATATTAGATTACTGGGGCCATTTACTGTGTCTTGTGTACCTAAATATATTCTACTGATCCATCACTCTATTATCAGGTTTGGTATGTCAAGAAATTTTCTGTCACATTGTGGCAGAAGCAGCATACCTCTCCATTGGTGATGTCAGGTCTACAAATAGCTTTCTTGGCACCCTTCAGCTGGGACTTGTCACTATCATCACTCACCACCACTTGTTTCTTCTTTTTCCAACCATTGCTTTGTGATGTCTCTCCTGAAAGTATGACTGAGTCTTCGACATCACCCCTAGGATTTCAAGTGTCTGCTTGCTCCTGACTAAGTCCTCTCTTCACTTAAGAGCTCCATATACATAATTTAGCTTTCAATGATCATCTTCCTTTTTTCTTCTGTCTTGTCCTTTTTTCCTCCAATCTCCTAAAACCAGCCAAGAATTTCTTTCTGCTTCTTCGGCTCCTTTTAATTTCTCTGTTTTAACCTTGAAGATCTTCTTCCATTTTCCCCAATGTAAATGCCTTGCAAAACTTTATAACCTTGCACTATATAAATGTGAACTGTTATTATTCAGGGAACACTCCATTCTCCCTAAAAATCTGGAAAGCAAACAGATCTTCTCTTCTAGAAGAAAGACTAGATTCCACTTTAAGCAATGATCCTGACACTAACTGACTGTGAAAGAGTCACAAAACAAGCACACAAGGAAGAGTGATGCAAAATCTCCTTGCCTTCTATACTTGTTGGATGTGAAGCACTCAGCTCTTTTGATCAGACCTTGTTGGGAACTGAGTATACAATTTTCTCCATGGCATGTTTCAACATCAGTGCCAATGCACCTGCCTCTTGGTAGCTGCTTTCTCTGTGGAATCTCATACTTTTCCAACCCCAACGCATCCACAATAACTCTGAGTGGCTTCAGAGGGAAAGTGGAGGAAATTTCTGAAGGCTTTGGTCCACATTTTCTACAGACATAAGAACAGAGTTACAGGGATTCGTTTTGGGGCCTTGAGGGTGATTAAATTCCATGAAAATTATGAAGAATTAGGTTAGGTTTCTGTTAAGAGGAAGAAATGTGGTGGTCATATTAATGTGTTCTATACAACAGCATCTTGAAGCACTTCACCAGAATCTCCCTCTCTCACACTTATCTCCAAGATGTACTTCTGTGTGTCTAGAAAAAAGAAAAACTCTACAATACTCAGAAAGTCCATTGCAACTTTCAATTTATCTATGTTGGGCAAGGTGATTCAGGTCTGTGGTGCCACTGTGGAATGAACAGTCGGTTCTTGAGATACAAGGTAGAACACTCAGTTCCTTCTCCCAACCCCCTGAAATTTATATTTTGAACTAGCTCTTTCATTTCTCTAGAAGCACTTCAGTATGATATCGATATTTGTTTGGTCCTCCCCTTCCCCATTCTGTTCTTAATGAATCATTTCCTGTCTATAGACCCACAAGAAAAGTGGGGGAGAACTTGAGTTTTGTATCTTGGGATTTGGGTGGTTTTTTTAAGGTTGTCGAAGCTATTAACTCTTTATGGTACATCCAGGAAGGAACTTGGACATCCTTGGCAGCAGGATGAGTCCTCTGAACTGATTGTCTCTTCCCACTCTCCTGGGAAAAAATGTCTAGTGTCTGTTACTGAACTTGGGACCAACTTCCTGGAGCTGAAAGGCTTAAAATAACCCAGTCATTGTTTCTCTCCATGAAGTAGATTCTATATTGGGATCATTTGGATAAAAGTGGAGAGCCAAAAAAACTCTAGTCCGTGCCACTCTGCCTTTCAGAACAATGACATTAATTAAGAGTCAATTCTCTGGATACTTCATCTCACCAGCAAAGTGTACAAGTTCTCTGTAGGATCAAGAATTATCCTTTCAGGTCTTCAGGCATTACATCCTTCTCAAGTGCAGGGCTTGAAGTCAGACAAATTAGAGGAGTCGATAAGGAGTCTTGTGTTCTAAGATGGAGAGTCAGGATAAATGGATTCCCATCCCATTTTGGTCACTCACTTATTCTGTAACCTGAAGCAAGTAACATCCTCTGTGTGAGTCTTAGGCTCCCCATCTGTAAAATAAAAGGATTGGATGAGATTACTAAAGCCCCTTTCAGTTTATCAATCTAACCACCCTATAGCATCTAAAAGTAAGTTTTTGAATGTATACTATTTGCCCAGGCTTGGGCTGGAACTGCAAAGACTCATGAGAAGAGAAGACACAGTCCTTGTCCTTGAGGATCTATAGACTCAGGAAAACAAGACCTACACACATGAAAAGTAGAGAGTAAACCCAAATCATGGATAAAATTATATGACTTACAAGACCCTCTTCCTCTTTCTTCCCTTCCTCCTCCTTCTCCTCCTCCTTCTCCTGTTCCTTCTCCTCCTCCTTCTCCTGTTCCTTCTCCTCCTCTTTCTCCTTCTCCTTCTCCTCCTTCTTCTTCTCCTCTTCCATCTTTTCCTTCTCCTCCAGTCCCATATCATCAATTGCCTATTGGATATTTTGAACTGGAAATCTCATAGGCATCTCAAACTCAATATATCCAAAACAGAACTCTTTTCCCCAAAACGTAACCCTTTTCTTAGTTTTCCTATTTCTGTCAAGAGTATCACCATCCTTCCAGTCATCAAGGATTCACTTCAGAATCACCTTCAACTCTTCACTCTTCTGTCTGACATTTTCATTCAGTTGCCAAGTCCTATCAATTCTACCTCTAAACATCCCTCACATCCATCTTCTCTGCACTCACATGGCCACTAGCATAATTTCCACCTCCTCTCACCACAATTATTGCAATAGCCTCCTCATTGGTTTCTCTGCCTCAAGCCTCTGGCCTCTCCAATCCATGCTCCATACAGCATCCAAAGGACTAAACCACAGAGCTGATCGTATCACTCTCCCGTTTAGGAAGTTCGAGCAGCTACCTATTGCCTCTATAATCAGAAATAAACTTTACTTGGCATTCGAAGTACTACATGTCCAGACTCTGACCTACTTTTACAGGATTATTACTCATTACTTCTCTTAATACATTCTTTAGCCAACCAAAGCAGCCTTCTTACTAGTCCTAACTCATGACATTCCATCACTGTATTTCTGCACAGGTTGTCTGCCATTCCTGGAATGTACTCCATCGTCACCTGTACCTCTTAAAATCCTTTAGTACCTTAAAGTCTCAGCTTGTGTTATCTCCTAATTGGAGCCCCCCAGTTGCTGGTGTCCCCCAAGTTATTTCATATTTACTTTGTGCATGTATCTATGTATACACACATATATTTACCTACATACATGTGTACATGTTGTTTCCTTCAATAGATAAGCTCCTTGAGAACAGGGATGGTTTGATTTTTTTTCCTTCATATCCCTAGTGCTTTGAACAGTACCTGTGAATGCTTACCACACGCTTAGTGATTCAAACACTTTGTAGCTAAGGGCAGCTAGATGGTGCAGTGAGTAGAGCATCTTCCCTAGAGTCAGGAGGACCTGAGTTTAAATCTGACCTCAGACACTTGACACATTTACTAGCTGTGTGACCTTGGGCAAGTCACTTAACCCCAAATGCTCTGCCTTCCCCCTGCAAAAAAACCCACAAATACTCTGTAGCTGACTTTGCATGACCAGACAATCAGGTGTGCTGGTCATATGACAAAAGTAAGAGATAACAGATGGACAGCCACATTTTATACTAGCAGATCCTTTATGGAGGATGAATGGAAGGACATGGACAAGATTTGCAGGACTGAAAAGTCATAAATATATTCTGATCTGTAGTGGTGGAGGGAATCCCTATGTCAAGGATATGATTCATTGAAGTAAGGCAGTATGGCATCATGGAAGGAATGTGGGATTTGAATTTAAAGGACAAAATTTAAAACCCAGTTCTTCCATTTACTTCCTGAATGACCTTGTTTTGTTGTTGAGTCCTTTTTCAGTTATGTCAAACCCTTTGTGACTCCATTTAGAGTTTTCTTAGCAAAGATATTGGAGTGGTCAATTGGGTATGAAAATCCATCTTACCCTATAGGAAAGTAGGGGTGGAAGGGGATAAGAGGGGGGGATGATAGAAGGGAGGCAAATGGGAGGAGGGGGTAATCAGAAGCAAACATTTTTGAGGAGGGACAGGGTCAAAGGAGAAAATAGAATAAATGGGGGGCGGGATAGAATGGAGGAAAATACAGTTAGTCTTTCAAAACATGACTGTTATGGAAGTGTTTTGCATGACTACACGTGTATAATCTACATCAAATTGCTTGCCTTCTTAATGGGAGTAGGTGGGGAGGGAGGAAGGAAGGGAGAGAATTTGGAACTCAAAATTTTAAAAATGAATGTCAAAAATTGTTTTTACATGTAACTAGGAAATAAGACATACAAGCAATGGGGTATAGAAATCTATCTTGCCCTACAAGAAAATAGAGGGGAAAGGGATGAGAGAAGGGAGGTGGGGGTGATAGAAGGGAGGGCAGATTGGGGGAAAGGGTAATCAGAATGCACACCATCTTGGGGTGGGGGAGGGGAGAGATGGGGAGAAAATTTGGAACTCAAAATCTTGTGGAAGTAAATGTTGAAAACTGAAGATAGAGCAATTAAAAGACAAAAGAAGATGCCATTTCATTCTCCAGCTCATTTTACAGATGAGGAATTGAAGCAAATAGGGATAAGTGACTTGCCCAGGGTCACACAGCAAATAAGTGTGTGAGGTAAGATTTGAACTCTTGACTCCAGGCCTGGTGCTCTATCCACTGTGCCACCTAGCTGCCAACTGACTTTGTGTGAATCACTGAAGTTCTTTGGACTTCACTCTCCTCCTCGGTACAGTGAAAGGCTTGGAACAGATGACCTTTAAAGTTCCTTCTACTTCTAAATCTATAGTCCTGTGATCAAGGCAGGATAATTCAAAGACCCTGAACAACACATTGGTTCTTGGTAGACTTATTCTAGGGAGATAGAAATGAAAAAAAAATTCAGTTTCCTAAGCCAAATTAACTTTCCCCTACTATTTTTCCATCCTTTCTGCCTACACACTTACTCCTGGACACCATGCAGGCAGAATGAAATTACTTACTAAAAACAAACTAATTAATGTCTCAGGGCAACAGTTAATTATTAAGCACCTACTATATGCCAGGCACTGGAGATATGAACAAAGGCAAAAACCATTTCTTTCTCTCCAGGAGCTCCTGATCTAATCAGGGAGACAACAGGAGAATAATTATTTAAAACGAGATGTGCACAAAATAAATTGAAAGGTATCATGGAGGGAAGTAACTAGAACTAAGGGGGGATTGTATAGAAGGTGGAATTTTAGTTGGTCCCTGAAAGAAGTCAGGGAAGTCAGAAGAAGACGAGAATTTCAGTCATCAGGGAAGAGCCCAAATACTTAGAGTCCTAAGATAAGTGGTGTTGTGTGAAGAACAGCAAGGAGACCAGGGAAGCTGGATGGTCAAGTGCATGGAGAGGAGTCAAGTATACCAAGACTGGAAAGGTAGAAAGGGGTCAGGTTATGAAGGACTTTAAAAGCTAAATGGAGGATTTTATTTTTCAAGATAGATTCATTCAGAAAATTACTATACTGAGAAGTTGTCATGTTTAGAAATGACAAGAAATATTTGGCAATCGTCTGTGACCAATAAGCAGAGATATTTCAGAAATTCCACAATTGAAACGTTTTACTGTAGGGATCCAATTCTTATTAATTCCTCTGACAGGTAGGCTAGTGTCCTAACTCCTCAGCAATGGTTTTGTGATTAATGATCACCACCATAATAAGAAAATAAATGATTCTTTATTCAGTTTTCCTTTCCTGTTTTTAATTTATGAGAAGTTGCAACCTTCCTAAGAATATTTCTCCATTGATTCATTGAGATTTTATTATTTTTAGACATGTTAATTGAATTCTGAGTAATCTGCCACAGAGAATAGAGAGTAATGTAGCTGCTGCTGGCTCTTGAGCTTATGATTGGAAGGTATTTCCATGGTTATTTGGTCAACATTTTTTTTCAGTGATGAATTTTATTTTTGTTATATGAGAATTAATTCCCAATACATTCTCTTTCATTTATTCTTCCCTAATGAAAAATAAACTGATAGAGCGACTGTGTCTAATGGGCAGACACCACTCTACTCCCATAATTCCCCACTTTTCCACTGAGCCAAGGGTGGCAAATTTCCTGCTCTGATCTCTGGGACCACAGTTAGTCCTTGTAGTCAATTGAAGGTTAACAACATTTCAATATCAGTGGTGCCTTCTCTTTGTCCAGTCATGCTACACTTCTCCCACCCCCTACTTTTTTTTTTTAGCATTTGCCAAATTCTTACTTAGTATTTTATTTTTCCCTGATTACATATAAAAAACAATTTTTAACATTCATTTTTAAAATTTTGAGTTCCAAAATCTCCCCCTCATTAAGAAGGCAAGCAGTTTAATATAGGTTATACATATGTAGCGATGCAGAACATTTCTCCATATTAGTCATATTGTGCAAGAAAACAAAAAAAACAAGAAAAGTAAAGTTTTTTTTTAAAAGTATACTTCGATCTGTATTCAGACCCCATCAGTTCTTTCTCTGGGGATGGGGAGCATTTTTCATCTTAAGTCCTTCAGAGTTGTCTTGGATCAGTGTATTGCCAAGAATAGATAAGTCATTCACAGTTTTGATCAACATTTATTGAGAACCTTTCTCTCTAGTTAGTATTTATCTCATATGGTGTTATGAAGTTCAAATGAGATAATGTATGTAAAGTGATTAAAAAAACTTTAAAAATCTACTTAAATGTAAGTTAATAATCATTGAAAGTGTTCCAGAATGTACCAAATGTGATTCAAACTTTTGTCTTTTTCTTAATTACAGGCTCAGGTAATTGTCCATCTATATAATGTCTGTCCAAGACATACATACTGATGGAGTAACTCAATGGGCTACTGCATGTCATAATTTGGGAAATATGCATTCTTGATTCATTTGGTTTTTCCAGTGTGGATGGATTACTATCCTAATCTTTTTAAAGAGGTCTTGAAATTCATTAAGGAGGCATTGTAATGTGCCAGGATTTTGTGTAATCAGCACAATATTATATGCAAAAAGCAATGTCTGAGGAACCCTATTCCACTTTTATAAAGAATACATTTTTCATTTTAACATTAAGTAAGACCTTCTCCATAACAGTGGTTAACACATTTGGCAAGCATGCCTCTCTATTTAAGTATTACTCTTGATAATCAGAGCTTCACTGAGCAAAGTTGTGTCTGGGTTGTACCTTCCAAGGACTCTTGTAAGATCTAACTGTATGGATAGGAGACGGCTTGTTAGAAGTGACTGTGAAAAGCTGTTTTTCTCTACTGAGTCAAATGCTTTACTTTTTATAATCAGCAAAAAAAGTGGTCATACTTATATTTTCTGTATTTCAATGTGATTTCTGTTAAAAAAAATCATCTGTTAGAAGACTGCCTGTTCTCTTCACATATTTTTATCAATGATATCCTTGGTGCGTACATAGATAAAGACTTTATAGATAGAAGAAAGTAGGCATGTGTGGCTGTAGCCATATCTGTTTTCTTAGTAGTTGACTTTTTTTGGTAATAATAAAATCTGTGATCTTTCCCATTAGTTGGTAACCTTTTCTCTCTGAGAAATCTTGAAAATTGATACTGTAGAGACTTTAATATTTTGTCTTCTCATGTATAGATTTTCTTTTTGTGAATTTGGTCAGGTCCAGTAACTATTTCTGTTTCCAAATACAGACCACTAGAAAAATACATCTATTTATTGTCCTCTTTCTAGTTTCATTTGTAAATGCACTTAGGGTGATCTGTTTGTATTTCGTGTCAGTTTTTATGAAGGTTTGTTTTCCCTTCCGTTGCTTCATAAGCTAATACTGCTGTAATCATGGCATCATAGGATTTCAAAACTGGAGCTAGAAGGGACCCTAGAAGTAATTAAATTCAAATCCTTAATTTTGTAGATGACTAAGGCAGGATTCAAGCCCAGGTCACCCTGATTCCTAGTCCAGTACTCCATCCACCTAACTATCCTGCTACTCCTATCCTCTTTCGTAATATCTTATAAATGAGTTTTTATTGTAAACTCTTCTTGGCCTTGCCTACCATCTTTCTGCTTGGCTTGAAAAGCAAGTAATTGTTGGTGAAGGTGGTTTCTGGCTCTTTTCTTTTTATTCATTGTGGCAATTGTTTGACACATTAATTTTCTCTAAGAAATGTCAAGAATCAGAGCCAGTATCTGCTTTAATCCACTTCTAATTTTTCAGAGTTAGCTACATATTTAATTAGGTTGGATTGGAGCTGTTGTTTCTACCTATCTTTATCCTTTCTTTTATCTCTGCTCTAACCACTCAATAACCTGACTGCACACAGACAGCTGATTTTGAAATGGCTCCCACATCAGTAACCAGGTGCTTCCTGTCTGTTAAAATGTAAGTCGACTGCATTTGTTATGATGTTGTTTGGTACCTATTACAGTAACTTCCAACTCTTCTCGTCAGTCAGTCAGTAAGCCTTTATTAATCACTTATTATGTACCAGGCTCTGTTCTAAGCACTAGAGAGACAAAGAACATACAAACTGATGTTCCCTCAAACACCCAAACCACTTAGCTCCTCTACTAACTCACTTCCCATGGCCTGTTCTTCCACCCCACCTCAGTTCCACGTGAAGAGGGTCATATCTTTGACCTTGCCATCACCCACAAACATATCACCTCCATTTTCAAGAATTCCAAAATCCCGTTATCTGAATATAACCTATTGACTTTTCACCTCTCTCTCTGCTTTCCCTTACAAAACCCTACTCTTCATTTGAACCATGACCCTTGACCCTTCAATTCTCTCCCAGGCTATCCCTCTTGTACTAGTTACTCTCTCCTTTTTTTTTCTTCATCTTGACTCCGTAGCGAATCAATTCAGTTTTACACTGTTAATATCTCTCATTCCTCACATCCAAGCTGTTGCCAAGGCCTGCTGATTTTACCTTTGTAATATCTCTTGAATATGCCCCTTCTCTCCTCTGACACTGCCACCACTCTAGTGCAGGCCCTCATCATCTCACATCTGGAGTATTGCAATAGCCTGCTGGTGGGTCTGCGTGCCTCAAGTCTCTTCCCACTCCAATCAATTCTCCATTCAGCCACTAAAGTGAAGAAAGTCATGCAATCATTCTGTCTGGGTCGACTACAAATAAATGTTATGTGACCTCGATTGGGCCTATTGCTGTTACGCAGTCCTTCTATACCTGCCTTATTGACTCACTTCCCTGGCTCGCCCTCCCCCTACCCTCTTAGCTGAGAATTTTGCCTCATATTTTTTCAGAAAAAATGGAGGGCATTCGTGGTGAGCTCCCTCTTTTCCCCTCTTCTTCATCTCCTATCACATAGATGCCTTCTGCCACTACCTCCTCCTTCATCCCTTTCTCACATGATGAGCTGACCTTACTCCTTACCAAGGGTAAGCCCCCTACCTGCTCAAGTCGTCCCATTCCTTTCTGTCTCCTCCAACAGATTGCCCCCTCTGCCACCACCATTCTCTCACTAATTTCTAATTTCACCCTGACTACTGACTCATTCACTACTACCACATCTCCCTCATCCTGAAAAAGTCCTCATTTGGTCCTTCCATCCCTAATAGTCATTGACTGATATCTCTTCTGCCCTTTGTGGCAAAACTCCTCAAAAAGGCATTCTGCAACAGATGCCTCCCTTTTCTCTTTTCTCACTCTCTTCTTAATCCTTTACGATCCAACTTTAAACTTCATCATTCCACAAAAACTGCTTTCTCTAAAGTTACCATTTATCTCTTGGTTGTCAAATTCAATGGCCTTGTCTTAATCCTCATGCTTCTTGATCACTCTTTCCCCCCCTCGATAGTCTCTTCTCTCTAGGTTTTCAGGTCCCTACTCTCTCCTGGTTTTCCTCCTATCTATTTCTCCACTCTCTTAGTCTCCTTTGCCAGATCCTCATCCAGACCATGCAGACTAACCATAAATGTTCCACAGGGTTCTGTCCTGGGCCCTTTTCTTTTTAACTTCTATACTACTTCACTTGGTGATCTCATAGCTTTGCTTACCATCTCTATGCTGATGATTCTCAAATCTACCTATCAACCACAACCTCTCTCTCCTTGGCCTCTAATCTCACATCTCCAGGAACCTTTCAGACATCTCAAACTGGAGATGTAGTAGACATCTTAAGCTCAATATGTTAAAAAACAAACTTATTATCTTTTCCCCTAAACCTTCCCCGCTTCCTACCTTCCCTATTACTATAAAGTTCCTCAGAAGCACAACTTAGGAGTCATTCTGGATTTCTTCCTATCTCTCACCACACATCCCCATCCAATCTGTTGCCAAGGCCCGTCTATTTCAAACTTTGCGACATCTGGGGAATACATCTCCTTTTCTCCTGGGATGCTGCCACCACTCCAGTGCAGGATCTCATTACCTTACACCCGGACTACTGAAATACTCTATGCTGGGTCTGCCTACCTCAAGCCTGTCCCTACTCCAATCCACTCTCCATTCAGTCACCAAAATGATTTTCTAAAAGCATAAGTTTGATCATATCATCCTCCCTACTCAACGAGTGCCAATTCTTCTATATCACCTCTGGGATCAATTACGAAACCTTCTGCTCACCATGCATACCCCTTTATAACCTAGCCCACTCCTACTTTTCCAGTCTTCTTATACCTTACTCCCTGATATATCCTCTTCAATTCAGTGATGCTGGTCTCCTTGCTGTTCTACAACCAAGACACTTTATGTGTTGGCTCTGGGCCTTTTCTCAGGCTGTCCATTATGCCTGGGAGGCTCTCCTTCCTCATCTCTGCCTATTGACTTCCCTGGCTTCCCAACTAAAACTTTATCTTCTACAGGAGGCCTTTCCCAACTTCTCTTAATTCTGAGGTCTTCTTTCAGTCAATTATTTCCTATTTATCCCATATATAGTTTGTTTATTGTCTCCCCCATTTGACTGTGAGCTCCATGAGGGCAGGGTTTGTCTTTTGCCTCTTTTTTGTACCTCTGGCACTTAGCATAGTGTCCAACAAATAGTAGGTATTTAATAAGTGTTTGATTAATTGAAATACAATCTCTGCCCTCAAAGAGCTCACATTCTAATGAGAAAACCAACACGCAAATAACTATGAACATCCAAGACATAGTATTCATGATATATAAGCACCAAGCTTTCAAATGACCCATAAACCTTTGCCTCTTTCTTAATCCCAAATTATACTGGGATTTTTACCATTTACACTCCTTCCCCTCAACCATCTTGTGCCCACTTTTGCATTGAAGTCATTGAGTATCAAAGTATGAGTTTATTTGGTTTGAGTGTATTATCAGCTTCAATGCGGAATTTCTCTATTCCATCATCTTCAGTAACACACATCAGCACACATATGGCAACAAATTTACATGCAAAATAGCATCCCTGCCTTTACTTATCCTGGGGACTACAACATGAGACAGCCAAGGGTTCCATGAAATCATGTTGCTCGTTGCCTTTGGGCACATGACGAAGTCAAAGAGAACCTGGAAGCCAGACTTCAATTTACCTGCAGCTTCTTTATGCCTTCTGCTTTTAGTTTTAGGATAAATGGCAATATTTTAATATCATTTGTATTTTATTCTTTAAAATTTTATTTTTCTCTTCAGTTCCACATTCTCTCCCTTCTTCCACCTTTCTCCCCATCCCATACTGAGAAGGCAAGAAATAAAGTACCTATTATACATATACAGTCATGCATAACATATTTCCACATTAGTTATGATTCCTCCCTACCCCAAAAGGAAGGAAAGAAAAATAAAGGAAAAAATATGCTTCAGTCTGTACTATGAGTTCATCAGTTCTTTTCTGGAGCAAATAGTATTTTATACCATGAGTCCTTTGAAGTTGTGGTGCCTCATTGCATTGATCAGTCACTATATCTTTTACAGTTGATTATCTTTACAATATTCTTGTTACTATATAGATTATTCTCCTATTTCTGCTCACTTCACGTTGCATCAATTCACAAGTCTTCCCAGGTTTTGCTGAAGCCATCCCCTTCATCATTCCTGGTAAATAGCAATATCGATGTGGTTGAGTTCCTTCAGCAGTATACCAACTTAATGGTCATTAGACAAGAACCCCATAATCAGAGCCCCCACAGTTAAATAATGTTTATAGGTATGCTCTAACAATTAACTACTTGTGCAACTTTGGGTAAGTCTCCTAACCTTCCTAGTCCTCCATTTCCTCCTCTGTAAAACGGGCTAATCATCCTTTGAGGTCTTTAACAGCCATAGATCTATGATACTGTGAGACTTTTCTACTGCTCTTCCTTCACCTCTGTGATAAAGGAAGGAGGTCACAGAGGATTGAGGGCCATTTTGGATTTGTTGATTTATCATGAGTTGTCATGGCTAAAAAGAAGCCAGCCTTCTTGTGAAAAGCTTAGGTAGGCTGTTCTTTTTTGGGGGGGCAGGGCAATTGGGGTTAAGCGACTTGCCCAAGATCACACAGCTGGTATGTGTTTCAAGTGTCTGAGGTCAGGTTTGAACTCAGGGCCTCCTGATTCCAGGGCCGGTGCTCTACTCACCACCCACTGCCCTAGGCTATTCTTCTAATAGCAGATTCAGCCTTTCTGACTCAGTGGCTCCTATCCAGGGGCTAAGTCCAGCTTTTGTTCCGCTGATATAGCCTTCCTACATAATAGCTACCATTTCCATAGTGCTTTAAGGTTTAGAAAGCTCTTTACATAGATTACCTCATTTGATCCTCACAGCAACCTTGTAAGGTAGGTAGTTATTATCATACCCATTTTGCAGATAAGGAAATTGAGACAGAGAGCTTGAGTAACTTTTGCAGGGAAATATAAGTAGTAAATGTCTGAGGAAGAACTCAAACTTAGGTCTTCCTTATTCGAAGTCTAACCTTCAACCCACTGAGCACTCTAGGGTCATTTCTATACCAAAATGAAGCAATTGTAAAACATTTTTTTCAGGGATGGGATGAAGGAAAAACTATGAATTTAGCCAGAAAAAGCCCTCAAAAATAGATCTTACTCCTCATCACTTTCCTTCTCCATACATGTTGTTGTTCATAATTTGCACTTGAAGAACAAATGATATCATGATGTTGGGGTCAAGGTATGATCCTCTGTGGCTGATCAGTCCAATACAGGCTGGGAAGGCTCTATGCAGGTCTGGCAGAAATAGTCCGTTTGAACATTTGGGATGGAAATGTCTCTACATATGCACATCTCACATCTCCTTTGTGCTACTATGATTCTGCTCTGTCCATAGAGCATAGCATCTTCTTTAAAGTAGGCTTGCCATCCTGGGTGGTCCTGTGCCAGTGTCTCCTATGTCTTGCAATCAATACTAAAGTTCTTCAGAGAGACCTTGAGAGTGTCTTTGTACTTCTTCTCACCTATGTGTGCGTACTTAACCTTGTGTGAGTTCCTCACAAAACAGTCTTAGGTAAACATAAATTTGGCACACAGACTACCTGGCCAGCCCAGAGAGTTGTGATCCCTGCAGTAAAGTTTGAATGCTTAGCAGTTCAGTTCAAGAGAGGACTTCAGTGTCTAGGACCTTTTTTTTTTTTTTGCCAGGTGAGCTTCAGAATCTAAGACAATCCAAATGGAAGCAGCTCAATTTTCTGGCATGATGTTGGCAGTCATCCAGGGTTCATATACAATGATGAGATCAGAACAGCAGCTCTGTAGACATTCAGTTTGGTATGCAGCCTCATACCTCTACTCTCCCATACTTCCTTTTGGCACCTCCCAAACACTGAGCTAGCTCTGGTAATGTGTGCATCAACCTCATCATCTATGTGGACGTTCCTGGAAAGCACACTGCTTTAATCTCAGAGTAGGCATAGACCATCTGATACGGCAAGGAGTCCTTAGGAGGAATGGAGTAGGAAACAACAGCAATAGTCACTTACTACTGAAGACTTGTGCATCTCTAGACCTACTCATCACCAACACTATGTTCCATTTACCTAGATGCAACAACATACCATGGATGCACTCTCGGCAAGCACTGACATTTAATAGACTACAACATTGCAAGAAGAGACAGGCAGGATGTGAAGGTGATGAAGTCAATGTGTAGAAGAGAACGATGAACCAATCATAGACTCATCTCCAAGCTAAACATTTGTATCCAACAAAAACAGCAGTCCCAAGGCAAGATAGCTATCAGGAGACTCAAGTTTATTGCTGACCTGGAGGGAAAACTGAGTCAGCACACAGTTAGCAACAGTGGAACAGAAAAGAAATGGGCAGCTTTCAGAGATCTGTTGTACAGCATCATATTTGGTCATCTGGGCCAGAACACTCACAAACATAAGGACTGGGTTGATGAAAATGTTGGGGGAAATTCAGAAGCTACTAAATGAAAAAAAAAAAAAAGACCTCCACAGGATTTACCAGCAGGACAGCCTGTCCATCTCTAAGACAGCATTTCACTCTATCAAAAGGTAAGTGCAAGTGAAGCTTAGGGAGATGAAGGATTCTTGGCTCAGTGAGAAGGCAGATGAGATTCAGTTTTTTTCTTGCCAAAAGCAACAATCCAAAGCACTTCTATGATGTCCTGAAGGCTATTTATGGGCAAAAAACTGCTGGTACATCTCAACTGTTCAGTGTTAATGGAGGCACACGGATCAGCGATAAGGACGTGATCCTGGAGAGATCGGCTGAACACTTCCACGGTGTTCTCAACAGATTGTCATCAAATAATACTGAAGCAACTGACCGTATGCCTCAGATGAAGTCAATCCCTCTCCAGCTGAACTTCCAACTGAAGAAATGTTATCGAACACCATTAGACTCCTCTCATGTAGCAAAGATCTTGGCACTGATTCCATTCTAGCAAAGGACTCCATAAATAAGATTTGATATATCAATGGATTTGGAGAATAGATTAGGAATCTGAGTTGGACTGTGGCCAGGGCATCTGGTGAGCAATTCTCTGTAATTCCAGCATAGAATCGCTGTAACTCTTCCATGTTCATCTCCAAACAACTATAAAATAGTGTCCCAAAACAAATTTTGGAACAGCAAAACCAATAAAAAGATGGAATGAAACAATCTTTTAGCCCAAGAAACTTGGAAGATTGGCAAGAAAGGTCTGTCTCACTTGAGTAAAAGTGGAGTGCATTGCATCCAGGAGAGGAAGCATACCAGCAAGCCAGCAGTAAGCCCCACCTCAGCAAACCAGCAGGAGATCCTGAGCCCCAGCGTG
>CM053625.1:26110728-26138976 GCA_028646595.1 Phalanger gymnotis | reverse complement strand
TAAACAAAAGCTAAACTCCTCAAGGGCACCCGTTAAACTAAGCCCATTTTGCCTTACTGGCACAGGTGGAGCAGGGAGATGCCAACACCAGGACCCCTCATGTGCCTTAGCATAGGCAAGGGAACCTGCCAAATCCCTCTCCAGAACCACCATGTTCTTCAGCGTAGACCTGGGCAAACAGGCATCCTCCAGCAGCCAGACTTCCATGTGCTTTGGTGTAGCCCCAGGGAAACACAGAAACACTCCACCACTAGAAAATAAGTATTCTAATGCACTGTTGGTGGAGGTGTGAACTGATACAACCATTCTGGAAAGCAATTTGGAACAATATGCAAAGAGCGATAAAATTGTGCATACTCTTTGATCCAGCAATACCACTATTAGGTCTGTATCTCGAAGAGGTCATTTAAAAAGGGGAAAGGACCTACATGTGCAAAAATATTTATAGCAGTCCTTTTTGGGGTGGCAAAATGTTGGAAACTGAAGGGACACCCATTAATTGGGGAATAGCTGAACAAGCTGTGGTATATGAATGTAATGGAATACTATTGTGCAATGAGAAATAATGAACAGGCAGATTTCAGAAAAACCTGGAAAGACTTACACAAACTGATGCAAAATGAAATGAGAACCAAGAAAACAGTTTTTATACAGCACCAGCAACATTGTATGATCATCAACTATGAATGACAGCTCTTCTCAGCAATATAATGATCCAAGACAAGCACAAAGGACTCGTGAGCTTTCCATATCCAGATAAAAAACTGATGGACTCTGAATGCAGATCAACCCTTATTTTTTTCACTTTATTCTTTCTCATGGATTTTTTCCCCTTCTGCTCTGTTTCTTCTTTTACAATGGTGACTAATATGGAAATATTTTTACATGATAGTATTCATATAAACTATATCAAACTGCCCAAAAGAGAGGATGGAAAGGAGGGAGAAAAATTTGGAACTCAAAATCTTGTAGAAATGAATGCTAAAAATTTTCTTGACATGTAACTAGGGGAAAAATAAACTGCTACTAAAAATAAATTAAAGCATCTTGCTTATCGTTTCTTATAGCACAATAGTACTTCACCTCAATCATATACCACAACTTGTTCAGCCATTCTGCAGTTGATAGGCATCCTCTCACTTTCCAATATTTTGCCACCACAAAAAGACTGCTGACATATTTTTTGCGTGTATAGATCCTTTTCCTTTTCCTTTCCTTTTCCTTTTCGTTTTCCTTAGATCTCTTTGGGATATAGACCTGATATTGCCGGGTCAAAGGGTATACACAGTTTGATAGCCCTTTGGGCATAGTTCCAAATTAATCTCCAGAATGGTTAAATCGGTTCACAACCCCACCAACAATGCCTTAGTGTCCCTATTTTACCACATCCCCTGCAACATCTGTCATTTTCCTTTTCAGTCATATTAGACAATCTGATAGGCATGAGGGTTTTTTCAAAGTTGTTTTAATTTGCATTTCTCTGATCTATAGTGATTTGGAGCATTTTTAAATATGACTATAGATAGCTTTGATTTCTGAAAAGCGTCTGTACATATCCTTTGACCATTTATTAATTGGGGAATGACATCATCCCCTCTTACAATGTCAGGGAACATCTCTACTTTTGTATCTGTATCCCCAGTCTATGGCACATAGTAAGTGATTAGTAAATATTTTTCCACTCATTTGTTCATTTAGAAAACAGAGGCAAAGAGAGGTGACATGGCTCGTATTATATCATACAATTTATAAATGTCAGAACCAGGACACCAGCCTAGGTTTTCCTTACTACCAAGGGCATTGCTCTTTCAGATGGAGGCAAAACAGCTGATAATACTGAAACCCTAGAATCTGGATCTGACTCTAGTCAGACTAGTTAAGGGTCTTTAGAAAAATGTGATATTCTGTTCTCTGGGCCTCAGCTTCCTAAATCTATACATTGAGGGATTTGAAGGTGGTGGTCTCTTAGGCTCCTTTCAATTTTGACAGTCTATGAATTGAAGATTAAATCCATTTCAAAAGCATTTATTAAACATCTACTGGGAGCCAGGCACCATCCTAGGTGCTAGTAGTATAAACGCCAAAAGAAAAGAGTCCTTGTACTCAAGGAGCAGATCCTCCCTAAAGAGGAACAGACCTTGTCCAGTAACCTGCTGCCTCTGACAGTCCTGAATGGTGATATCTAAAATGGCAACTCTCCTTCTCATACCTCATACTACTTACCTCAGGATCTATTCTAATTAGGCTGGGTCTGCCAAGAGTGTTTCCAGCACCTGGAAAGAAAGGTGCTCTATCTTTTCCCAACCCTATTATGACCATCATGATGATGATCTAAGCCAGAGTACAGTGAGGGATAAAGAGCAGCTTTGCTACAGAACCCCAGCAAGGGGAGGGTGGGGAGAACCTCCACCTGGACAATGGGCACCATCCACTATAATCATCCAAATGTGTGTAACACCTGCCCTGACCTCAGCCTTCCACATGAGCATTTGCCACCAGATAGGCATTGCAATGGCCATACCAAGGACAGATTGGCTCCAGCAGCCTTGACTGAGCTTGGGCACCACCCAAGAGTCACTCCCCACAGGCCTCCCAACCTCAACCAAAAGGCTTAGACAGAAGCACAGCTTATAACAACCTGAGTCAGAGTGAGAAGGTACATGAGAGGGGGGCAGTTTTCTTTAAAGTTTTTGGCTAGAACAGACAAGTCCAAATGAGTCACCAGTCATTGGAATGATCTGTGTCTCCTTGGTCCATGAAGAGAAGGATGAGTCACAAATTATAGGGTTGTACCCAAACCAACCTCATGTCAGCCAATTAGGCAAAGATGTGAAGGCTACAAAGGATATATGGGGGGGGGGGAGGATGGATGGACAAATAAGAAAACACTTTTGAGGAGCCTATATTGGTTGAGGTAGGAAAGTTCAGAGAATAAACCTTTGAACTCACTGTGAGGGGTGGGGGGAGACAGGAAGGATAGTTTGGATAGCCCACCACACTCAACAAGTAGGTAAGACTCAAGTACCATTTCCTATTAGTATAGGAAGCAGATGATGATCAGGCTTTTCCTGACCTCCAGTACCCCTCCCCCCTCTCCCAGGTGTTACTGCTTTCCACCCAATCCCTTTTTTACTTATTTTGTATATATTTTTCACTTTCCTATTTGTATACATTTTTGCACTTTTTTTTCTTCTAGTAAATTCAATGCAATTCAATTTATTTAAATAAAATTAGGTCAAGGTTTCAAGAAGCTGAGCAAGTCTTCCTTGAGAGGCTCTGAATACCCTCCCTCCACTTGCGCTATTCTCCCAAGACAGAAAGCTTGTGGTTATGACCCTCTCCCCACCCCCAAGTCAGGAGAAACTCCAGTTTCTGATAGCACTTTCTGGGTTCTTCTGAAACTAACCAGAAAAGCATTTAGGTGCTTTGGCACACAAAGTGAAACTCTGAGGGAGCGTCCCAGGGAAAGTCAAGGTTTACTTCTGTTTTCCTCAGTATCATGGCCAATTGGTGTCACATGCAGGAAGGGGACCCTCTGAAGCAAGAGAAAGAGGAGTGATCAAGTGAGTCAGGGGTCAGAACCAAAGTGCTCTTTTTCTCTTTGCCCTGGAGGAATGGGGCCTAGCACACAGGATTATGTCTTCACTTGGAGGAGTCAGTGTGGTACAGTAGGAAAATGACTTTTCTGAAGTAAGAACACTTGGGTTCCAATTCTCCCATAATACTTACTTTGATTTTGGGCACTCAGTTTCTTCCTTTGTAAAATGGTAGAATTGGAGTCCTTGACCTCGGAGGTCTTTTCTGACTCGATCCCGAGTAATAGCACAAGGATGCTCTTGGGGAGCCCAGCCTCATCTTTCTTAAGCAAGGAGGAGAATTAGAGTTTGCCTCCAATCTTGACACGATTACCAAGCAGCATTTCTCCATAAAGATCTCACTCACTATGCGTTCTTAGATTTTTCACAAGACTCAGCCATTTTCTTGTGGTAACCATGAAAGTAAGCCAACACCCCCAGCCAAACTTCCTCAAAGCCAGCTGTCTAAAATGTTATATTGATTATGTGAGCCTTAAAATTTTTTCTCTTGTCTTAAAAAAGTTTATGATTTTACCAAAGGTGACTGAGGGGGACATTTAAAGCTGAGGAGGGCCAAGGTTAAGCTGGAACTAAGCCGATGTAGATTTTCAGACAAAGCAACCGAAGCGATGAGTGGATTTGGCCCAGGTGGAATGCCCTTCCTAAACTGGGTACTGTCACCTGCTCCCAGGGATACCAGCTTCCCACAGACAGACTTTTGAGCCAGCGCGATTTGGAGCCAAGCCCTGTCCCTGTCACATGTTTGCTGTGTGAACTTTGGCATTTACTTCACCTGTCTTGGCCTTAGTTTCTTCATCTGTAAAATGAGGAGGGTAGGTGAATTAGACAATCTCTAACATTTCTTCTATCTCTAAAATTATGATCTGTGGTCCTGGTACCACCTCTCTGGGCTTCAGCTTAATCAACTGGGGGTGATAATAATGAACCTACCTCACTAGATTGTTAGGAGGCTCCATTGGGAGGCTTTGAAAAGATCTTTGAAAACCCTGAAATGCTATTTACAGGCCAGTTTGTCAGTGATTCTCATTAAAGTAAATGCCTTTACTGAAGCTTTGACCTTCAATGCTAAAAGGAACATCACAAAGCATTTTGTTTTGTGTTTCTTTAATGCTCTTGGTAGGAAATGCTGTGTAGTTCTATAATCTGTGTGTATTCTATAATCCCATCCTAGATTATAAATTCCATGAAGGCAAGGACTGACTTGCCTAAATTTTGTGTTGTTCAACTTCCAGGCTTTGTCTCTTGGTACGTGGTAGGTGATTGATAAATATTTTCTGAATGAATTAAATAATAAATGAATGAATGGGTATTAAGAGTCATCCAATCTAGCCTTATTGCATTTCACATTAAGATTCACTTAAAATAAGACAGGCACACACACTCCACCCTCTGTGTAGCTTCTCTGGTGGTCTAGGCACTGTGGTTGTCAGTGTTGCTGCTGTTGTGGTGTTTGTATCTTCAGAGCTCAGCACAGAGCTTGACTCATAGTAAGCACTTCATAAATGCTTGTTAATTGACTTATTGAGTGATGGGTCACTGCAGTACTTCTCTCTGATCCTACCAACCAGCACGGAGCAAGCAGAATGCTAGACTCCTAAAGAGCTCATGTGCCAGGGTACTCCAAACTGTTGCAGGGAATTAAGAAAAATATCGATGAAATGTTTGAAGTTGCTGGCCCATTCCCCCGGAAGCTGTACTCTCTATATACAAGGGCTCACAGGGCTGTCTGGCTCCTCTGCTGTCAACCCCAGTGGCAGTCTTTCTTTGCCAGAATCCCATAGGCTTTTTCCATTAGTATTCTCCCTTGTCCATGAAGCCATACGTCTAAAGCTAGAAGGGGCTTTAGGGCTGATGCAATCTAATCCCTTCATTTTACAGGGTAGGAAGATGAGGCAAATAGAGGTTGTGACTTAGCGTCACACAGCCAGGTGGCACCTGAGGTGGGATTTGAACTCAGTCCTGCCTGACCATGACACCAGTGACCTATCCATCACAGCTTAACAATGAAAATTTCTGTCCAAAAAGCTTTCTCTCAAGAGCAGGGGGTTTTAAACATTTTTTTCTGTTTCATGGACCCCTTTGGCAGTCTGGTGAAGCCATGAACCTTATCTCAGAATAATGTTTTTAATGCATAAAATAAAATGCATAGAGTTACAAAGGAAACCAAAGGATAGTGAAAATAAAGATATTGGTTTTTTTCCATCCAAGTTCCCATTCAAACTCCTTGAAATCTAAGGGGTCTGTTAAGGTTAAGAATCCTGCCCTAGAAGTGATGGGTCAGTGTGCTTCAGAAGCAGTAAGATCTCCTTGAATCCATTTTGCTGTGACCATGCCCTGCATTTCACCAAAGTCTGTGTGGATGTGATTTTTTAGCAAAGCCATATGGGGAGCTTAACTCTGATATTCTCTTACTCAGTCTGATGCAAAGGTGACATAACAGGTGACTGGTTATAGAAAAATCCCCAAGTTTCATTTGTTCTCTGAACGAAGGACATAAGCCCACCACAAAGTCAGGAACAGAGTGACTTGACACCAGAAGCACAGGCAGGTTACAAAGATTTTCATCTCTCAAGCCGACTCCAGAGATTTATAAAAAATCATACAAAAACCAGCCTAAAATTTATTTTTCTAATATGTCATAATAAAATTCAATTAACCTCAGTAAACATTTATTAAGTATCTACTCTGTGCAAGGTGCCATATTAGACACTGGGATTCTAAAGGCAAACATCACAGTTCTCTCAAGGAATTTATAGTCTACTGGGGTCAGGGGGAAATATGAAACCCATAGACAAATGTGATACAAGGACAGAGTGATGGGGACGAAGGAGAGCTTCAGACAAAGTGATCTAGGAAAATCTAAGGAGGGAGAAAACTTTCAGGCTTCATGGAGATGACACTTACCCTGGGGCTTGAAGGAAGAGAAGAATTTCAATAGGTGGCAATGAGAAAGGAATATATTTCTGGCATAGGAGAAAGGGTGAGGGCTGGCTTGTACTGATGCACCAAAGCAAGAGTGATATAAGGGAATTGTTGGGATTGCAATTTTTTAAGAATAGTAATATTTAGCATTTATATGTCTTCAAGGTTTATAAAGGACTTTACAACTAATTTTTTTTTCATTTTATCCTCACAACAACCCTGGGAAGCAAGTGCTACTATAATCTTCACTTTACAGATGAGGAAACTGAGGCAGACAAAGGTTAAGTGACTGGAGCAGGGTCACACAGCTAGTAAGCAATATTGGAACTCATGCCTTGTGACTCCAGTGTTCTATCTACTCTGCTACCTTGCTGCCTCTCAATTTGAGGAAGGAAAATGAAGAGCTTATAATGAAGATCAGAGCAATACAGGACTGCAAAGGGAGTTTGCAAGCAAACTGTGATGGCTTTAAAGGCTGACGTAAACATGGGCAAGTCACTGAAGATCACAAATGTGCTGTTAGAAAGTTACTTTACTAGCTCTGTAGAGGGCAGGCTAGAGAAGAAAGAAGCTGAAGACAGGAAGGTCAGTGGAAGCAGCAAAAAGAGCTCTGGGTTGAGAGTGAGAGTTCTTGAATTTCTAGTCCTGTCTCTGATACTCAGCTCCCTGGGTGACCTTGGGCAAGGCAGTTATCTCTCTGGGCCTTGGTTTCCTCATCTGAAAATGAAAGGGTTAGACTAGATGACCTCTAAGGTCCCTTCCTGATCTGGCTTTATTATTTTAGTCTAAGTAAGCCCAAAACTGATTATTTTTAAGTAATTGTAGAATTGTCAGGAACAAACTTGACTGGAGCAGAGAAGAAAAAGTTAGTGATGATCCATTACTTACCAAATCTAATGGTCTTTTCTCAATCCTCATTCTTCTCGACTTCTTTGCAGCTGCTGACGCTGTTGATCATTTCTCTAACCTTTAGGTTATCATGATACTGCTTTCTCCTGATTCTCTTCCTGTATACCTGATCATCCTGTCTCCATTCCTTTGTTGGTTCTTTCTTCAACCATGTCTTGCCAACTAACTATGGGTGTCTCCCATGGCTCTACCCTGAGACCCCTTTTCTCTATACCATCTTGTTTGGTGATTTCATCAACTCCTTTGGGATGAATTATCTTATCCTTGTAGACAATTCCCAGACCTGTATATCCAGTCCTAATCTGCCTCTTAAGGTTCAGCCCTGCATCACCAAATACCTTTTAGGCACCTTGAATCGAATGTCCTATAGATTTCTCTACTCAACATGTCTAGAATAAAATTCATTATCTTCCTCCACCCCAACCCCTAAAACCTCCCCTCTTCCCAACTTCCCCATTACTGTCAAGGGCCCCGCTATCCTTATGGTCACCCGAGGTTCTCAATCTCCGTGTCATCCTTGACTCCTCACTCTCATGCTACATATACAATTTGTTGCTAAATCTTGTCACTTCTAGCTTTATATTTCTCATATATGGTGGGGACAGTGGAGTCAAGATGGCAAAGTAAGGCAAAAATTTGTCTAAACTCTCCCAAATTCAACTCCAAACAACTATAAAATAATGCCTCAAAGTAAATTCTGGAGCAGCAGAATCAACAAAAGAAGGTGAAACAATTTCCCAGTCCAAGATAACTTAGAAGGTCAGCAGGAAAGTCTGTTTCACTGGGGTAAAAGTAAACGTGGTATCTAGGTAAGTGAGCAACAGGCTATGGCCCTAGAATGTCAGTAGCAAGGCCCCACACCTCTGGGCGAGAAGTTGGGGAGAGTGCCTCCTCCACCCCAGGAGTGGAGCCCAACTTTAACATAAAGTTAAAAGTCATCAAATAGGCTAGAAAAATAAGCAAAACAAAAGAAAACTAAACTAAAAAAAAAACCTGACCATAGAAAGTTATTATGGTAACAGGGAAGACCAAAACACAAATTCAGAAGAGGACAACGCTGTCAAAATGGCTATATCCAAAGACTCAAATAAAACTGTGAATTTGCTCTCAGTCCCCCCAAAAAATCCTGCAAGAAGATTTTTAAAAAGGATTTTAAAAATCAAATAAGAGAGAGAGAAGAAAAATTGGGAAAAGAAACTAGAGTCATGTAAGAGAATCATGAAAAAAGAGGCAATAGCTTGGTGAAGAAAGCACAAAAAAAATGGAGAAAGAGGTACAAAATTTCATTTGAAGAAAAGAACTCCTCAAAAAGTAGGATCGGCCAAATGTGAAAAGAAGTACAAAAGCATACTGAAGAAAATAATTCCTTAAAAATTAGAAATAGGCAAGTGGAAGCTAATGATTCCATGAGACATCAAAAAACAATAAAACAAAATCAAAAGAATGAAAACGTAGAAGAAACTGAAACATGTCATTAAAAAAAACAACTGACTTGGAAAATAGATCCAGGAGAGATAATTTAAGAATTACCAGACTTCCTGAAAGCCATAATCAATAAAAAGCCTGGACATCATTTTAAAAGAAAATTTTAAGGAAGACTGCCTTGATATCCTAAAATCATAGAGTAAAATAGAAATAGAAAGAATCTACCAATCACCTCCTGAAAGAGATCTCAAAATGAAATTACAACCAAGAATTGCCTACCCAGAAAAACTGAGTATAATCTTTCATTTGAACCTTACTGCCATCAAAATTGGTTCAAAGAGGGAATGACACACCCACTCAATTGGGTATAGAACTCTATCTTACCCGATAGGAAAATAGGAAGGGAGGAAGATAAGAAAAGAGTGAGGACTGATAGAAAGGAGGGCAGATTGAGGGAGGCAATGATCAGAAGCAAAGTACTTGTGAGGAAAGACAGGGTGAAAGGAGAGAGAGACAGGGAGAAGGAGAGGGAGAGGGAGAGGGAGACAGACAGACAGAGACAGAGACAGAGAGAGAGAGACAGACAGAGAGAGAGAGACAGAGACAGAGAGAAAGAGAGAGAGAGAGAGATGAACAGGGAAAAACTGAGATGGAGGGAAATACACAATTAGTAATAATAACCATGAATGTGAATGGGATAACTCACCCATCAAATGGAAGTGGATTGAAAACATTTCTCATATACACTTCTCTCCATTCATACAGCCACTACCCTGGTTCAGGCCCTCATTACCTCTCATCTGAACTACTGTAATAGCCTTCTAATTGGTCTCCTCACCTCAAGTCTGTTCTCATTCCATTCTACCCTCTACTTGTATCTGTGTTGAGTCTACATGGCTGCCAAAATGATTTTCCTAACACATCCATCTGATCACGACACTGTCCTACTCAGTAAATTCCAGTTGCTTTCTGTTTACCTCCATGAGCAAATATAGAATTCTCTATTTGGTATTGAAAGTTCTTCATCACCTACCCCCTTTCTACCTTTCCAGTCTTTTTAAACTTTATTCCCTGTAACATATTCTACAATCCAGCTACGTTGGTGTTCTTGAACACAACATTCCATCTCCCAATTTTGCACTTGGTTCTAATACCTGGGATGTTTTCCCTCCTCACCTCTACCTCTAAGTTTCCATAGCTTCCTTCAAGATTCTGCACAAATCCCACGTTCTGCAGAAAACCTTTTCTAGTCCTCCTAACTGCTAGGGACTTCTCTTCTGAGATTTAACTCTCTTTTCTATATCTTGTCTGTACCTACTATTTACATGTTGTCCTCCCCTTTAGAATGTGAGTTCACTGAGGGCAGGCGCCATTTTTGTCTTTCTTTGTAGCCTCAGTGCTTAGCACAATCCCTGGCACATGGTAAGTACTTTATAAATGTTTTTTGATTGATTAATTTTTGAAAACCTAAGGCATTTTCTACAAACCGAATCCAGGAAAGGCCCAACTCAGCCAAGAGCAATCATTGTTAAGTATATATGCAAAAAAAAAAAAAACCCTTTGCATTAATGACCTAATATCAGTCTTGGAGAGCAGAGAATGAAACTCATGACCCTTTTCTCTGTGAAGCAGTGGTCAACAACAGGTGCCAAATGTCATATCTGCTGTCAGATGAGGTCACAAGGTTGGTTAGTTGTTTAACTGCTCCTCTTTGTGTGTCTATGTGTGGTTGGTGGGGGTGAGGCATTCAGAAATACCTGTGGTATAAAGAATAGAAGGCATCAATAAAACTTTTATTGGAGAAATTTTTTTAACACTGTAGAAATTTAATGGATGGCCCCCCTTCCCAAAGCACATCTTCAGCTATCAAAAATGTGGGTATCTTTCATCCTTCTGGTTTCCTGCCTTGCTCCCAAGCCATGCTCCATGCCTATGAGGCAGTTCCCCGCTTTGAACCACAGCTCAGGTAAGGAAGCTGTTTGTCTTACATGCATTTCTGCCTCTACCACATCTGACTTTTTGAGAAAGCTAATGAAAATCAGTTCTCCAGATTGTCTGGTGGCCTCACCCAAGCAAGGCCTTTTCTGAGGTTGACAATTCTGTTTTTTCCTTTGTGGTTCATGTTTCACACAGAATGCTTGTTATTTTGTTTATCTTTGATGTCAAATGGGTTCTTAAAGGAACCTCAGCGTGCCGGGGACACGACCTCAATCTATGAGGTCATATCATGGTCTCCTGCAAAACCTCATCAGAACTAGGACCCAGGGAACATCCATAGCAACTAGGGGAGGATAAAAGGAAAAGGGCAAGCATGTATCAAGTACCTACTCTGCACCAGGCACTGTGCAAAATGCTTTACAAATATCGTCTCATTTGATCTTTACAACAGCTCTGGGAGGTACCATTTTCAACATTTTGCAGTTGAGGATACTGCAGACAGAGGTAAAGAGACTTGCCCAAGGTCACAGGCTAGCAAATAGCTGAGATCAGATTTCAACTCCAGTCTTCCTGACTCCAGGCCCTTCATGCCATCCACTGAGTCACCTAGAAAGATTTGGGGAAAGGATAGCATAGTTAGCCAATGTTCTCTCATAGCATCACAGATTAATAAGATGTCAAAATTAGGAGCCTTGTGAATTAGCTAATCCAACTTCTCATTTTTATGGATTTTATATAGTCCGGGGAGGGACTACATCCAAAGCCATATATAGCAAGTTAATGAAAGAGATAGGAGAGAAAGCTGGGTCTCCTAATTATGGTCCTGGGCCCTTTTAACCATTAATCAGGCTTTTTTTTTCAGGTCCTGAGGCCCCAAGAAGCCCAAGTAAAGGCAGTGTGATATAGTGGAGTGAAGAGGACCCTAGTTCAGACTGCCACTTACTGGTTGTGTGACCTTGGGAAAGTCTCTCTCTCAGGCCTCAGTATCCTTATCTGTAAAATGACAAGTTTGGATTAGATGGCCTCTAAGGTCCCTTCCAGCTCTAAAGCTATGCTCCTATGAGTCAGAATTAACTGTTACTGAAGTAATCCTAATTGGATGACTTTCCAGATGGTCATTCTACACATTGAAGAGAAGTTTGGAAGCAAAGAAAATTTCTGAGTAAAGATATAAGCCTATATCTATATTCCAAAGAAATCAAAGAAAAAGAAAAATGGTCTATATGTACAAAAATATTTATAGCAACTTTTTCTGGTACCAAAAAATTGGAAAGTGAAGGGTGCCCATCAAGCGGAGAATGGCTTGAATAATTTATGGTGTATGACTATACTGGAATACTATCGTGCTATAAGAAATTATGAAGGAGATGATTCAGAGAAACTTGGGAAGACTTATATGAATTGATATAGAGTGAAGTATGAACCAAAAAAACCAATTTATACAATTACAGCTATGTAAAGAAAAACAACTTTGAAAGACAGAAACTCTCATCAACACAATGACGAACCAAACTTCCAAAGGACTCAAGAAGAAGCATGCTCCCCACCTTCAGTTAGAGAGGTGAAGGTCTCAGGATGCAGATTGAGGCATTTTCTTTGGACATAGCCAATGTGGGAACTTGCTTTGCTTGACTATATGTATTTGTAATAGTACTGTTTTTCTTGCTTTCTCAATGTGAGGAACGGGGAGATGGGATGGAAAGAATGAAGATAGAATTAAATTGAATTTTAAAAGAAAAATGTAAGCCTACATTCATTGGCCCCAAGTCAGCAGATTTCCCCAAGGAACAAGATTGTTTTTTTCTTTTATCTCAACACTCAAGACCCTATTGGCCATCTCAGAGGATGGAAAGAGGAAAGCTCTTATTCTAATGCAAAGCCTCTTGGCCACTGCCAGCTTAAAAGTGTACCAAAACAACAGGCCTCAATTTAGTCATGCAAACAGCAGGAGGTTCTGACACTTTAAACAGCTCCCATTTGGATGGAAGGTGGGGAAAGAGAGAAAAGACGGAAATCAGGAGGCACACTAGGAGAAACACCTTATCACTCTTGAAACCCTCCCCTTCGCCCTTCTGGGTCCTCTTTGGACCCATGGATGGGGAGGTACTTTGGGGTGTACCTGTTGTTTCTCCCTATAGAGTATAAGTTTGATGAGGCCAGGGGCTATTCTTATCTTTGTACCTCCAGAGCCTAGCACAGAGCCTGACACATAGTCAACGTTTAATAAATGCTTCTTGCTTGCTGGCTTGATTCTCACCTAATAGAGAAGGGATATCAGTCTCCCTGGGAATCACCGTACGAGTCCTAATGCAGAAACTAGTGCATTAAAAAAGAACCCCACAGACCACTTCCCCTCCCCCTGCCCCTTAGAAAATTAAAAGCAAGGGAGGTACTGGCACTGCATTGGCTAGCTTGGGAGATATTCTGTGTCTGCGTCCAAAAACGCACACTGTTGCAAATGAGAGAAAATTCCCTATCACCCACACCAAAAACAACACTTCAAGCATTTCCACTCTCCAAAATCCCCCTGCAGCATTGTCTTACAAGGGTTTTTGAGGAGGGAAGGTGTTTTTGGTGTGTTTTTGGGAACATGAATCTTGAAAGTAATGACTAGTTATATGACAGGTTCTCTGAAGGGACCAAAGTTTGTGGTTTTCCCCTGTGCCCCACCTTCTACGTGAAAAACTTATCTGAATCACAATGACTTTGTGAAATCATTCTGTCACTGAGCTTCTGACTTTCAAATCATTCCTCTTAGGAAGTGAACCACAGGTCTGTTATATGGAGTGTTTGCATCCAGTATAGTATTTGGGCCCTGACCAACAGAACAATAGAAAAGAAGACTAAAAGACCTGTTTATGAACATGTGATGCAAACAGATTGTTTACAAAAAGCGTTTTCATCTTAAAAATATTGTTGGTATCTTTTGTTTTGATAACAACTGTATTTCCAACTGTATGCTTACCCCTGATCCTCTCTCAGAGTTCCTTCTATGAAGAAAGAAAAAATGAAAGAAAGAAAGAAAAAGAGAGAGAGAGAGAGAGAAAGAAAAAGAGATGGAAGTTTGGAGGGAGGGAGAGAGAGAAGGAAAGAATGAGGGAGAGAGACATAGGGAGAGAGGAAAAGAGAGAGGGAAGGAAGAATGAAGGAAGGAAGGAAGAAAGGAAGGAAGGAAGGAATGAAGAAAGGAAGGAAAAAATGAAGAGAGGGAAGGAGGAAGAGAAGGAAGGAAGGAAGAAAAGAAGGAAAAAAGGAAGAGAGGGAAAGAGGAAGAGAAGGAAGGAAGGAATGAAGAAAAGAAGGAAAAAAGGAAGAGAGGGAAGGAGGAAGGAAGAGAAGGAAGGAAGGAAAGAAAGAAGGAAAGAAGGAAGAAAAAAAGAAACAAGCCTGCAAAACTAAACAATGTATAAAAAAATTTGATATATGCAGCATCTTACTTACCTGGTCTCCCATTCTGCAAAGGAACAGAAAGAGGTGTCATTTCATATCTCTTCATTAAGGTGAAGTTTGGTCATTATAATTTCTCAGAATTTTTCTACTGTTATTGTTGTCCAACTTTCTATTTAGATTATCGTAGCAATTGTACATATTATTTTTCTGGTTCTATATCACTTTGCATCCATTCCTATGTCTTCCTAAGCTTCTCTATATTTATCATGTTCATCATTTCTTACAACACAGAAAGATACCATTGCATTCATGTACCACAACCTAGAAGGTTGTAAGCTACTTGAGTCCAGGGACTATCTTTTCCCTCTTTATGTATCCCTAGCTTGACACAACACCTGACACATTATATGTACTTAATAAATACATATTAACTGATTCCTTTATCCAATTCCCAATCAACAAACATCTGCTTTGTTTCCAGTTCTTTTCTACACAACGTGCTGCTATAAATATTTTGCTATATATGAGGCCTCTATTTTCTTCATTGACTTCCTTGGGGTACATGTAAAATGCAGTAGCTGAGTCAAAGGGTATGGACAATTCACTTACTTTCTTTGCATAATTCTAAATTGTTTTGCATAATGGTTGGACCAATTCATGCCTCTACCAATAATGTAGTAATCTGACATAATCCCTCCAATATTGATGATTCCCATTTTTTTTATCATTTTTTCCAGTTTGCTTGGTATGCTTTGATTTGAATTTCTCTTACTAATTTGGAGTTATGGATGTTAATAATTTGCAGTTCTTTTGGGAAATGTTTATGTTCTTTGACTTATTGATTTATTGGGAATGGCTTTTGGTCTTACACATTTCTGTTAGTTGAAAGATGCTTTTTAAAAAATCTGTTGCTATTTTATTTTGTTTAAAAATGTTTATTGATATGTTTTGTTTTCATATCACTTTCTTCTTTGAATATATCCCCCCCCACCCAGTAAACTATCCCTTTTAATAAAGAAGAAAGAAATCAGCAAAACTAACAGGCGAGTCCAAAACATATGCAACATTCCATGTCCGTAGCGCCCTACCTCTACAAGCAAGGAAGAAAAGACTGCTATTATTTTCACGATGTACAGCTCAATCCAGACTATTGTCACAGGTACAAGGTAGAGCCACAAAACTGGAGTGGTCAGCTCCCTTCTAGGCAAGCCAAATGTCAAAGTCCTATTTTAAGTTTTACAAATCTCACTTCCTCTCAATGTCTTCAGGTTCTTTGGGCCAACAGGACTCGTGTTTTGAGTTCATCCATTTCAATTTCATTCCAACCTAGTAAGATGTGTAGATGGTTTAGAAGTATTTTTAAAACCTTATGTAAACATACACAATATTCCCAGGAGCTATTCATTGACATTCTTGCTCAGAATTAATGTTTGATTCTAAATGTAGATCCAAAGTCAAATAAATAAGGCTATAACTGGCAAAGTACATTTTTTTTTCACTTTGAGGCAAACAAGGTTAAGTGACTTGTCCAGGGTCACACAGCTAGTGTCTAAGACTGGATTTGAACTCTGGTCTCCCTGATTCCAGGGCCAGTGCTATCCATTGCACAACCCAGCTGCCCCAGCAAAGTACATACTTAAATGAACCATTTTTAAAAACATTTACTGTTGTTTTATTTTTTCAACAACGCTTCGGTTTAACAACTTCTTTGGGTTCAAAATCACCTTCTATAAGAAATCCTGCTCAAGAGTGAACAGAGTTCTTAATTGTCTCAATCTCGTTCAGAGCAGAAGCAATCATTCCATTCAATATATTTTTATGGAGAATATAGAGACCTCGCTGCAATTGGGCCCAGATGCTCTCTAATCCATCCTTCCCCTAAATGTGAAGACCATCTTAAAACACAGGCCTAACCTCCCTGGTTGAAGGATCTTCAGTGACCCCCTACTGCCTCTAGAACAAAATGCAGATGCCTTAGCTTAACGTTCAAAACTGTTTACAGTTAGACTCTAGCATACCTTTCCAGACTTGTAACACATTACTTCTCTTTGAGTACTTTACATTCTAGATAAATTGGCTTCTTCGCTACACTCCAAATTTAATACTGAAATACATTTCCTGCCAGCCATCGATTCTTATTCCTCGATTCCTTTAAGGGTCAACTCTTGAGACATCTCCTCTAGGAAGCTTTTCCTGTTCTTCCCAAGCATTAGTGTTTTCTCCTTCCTCCTTAATGATTTCATTACATCAATTGTATGTAAACTCATTTAGGGTAGGGACTGTTTTTTCTATTGATTTTATATTTTATTTTTTCCCCAATTACATGTAAAAACAACCTGAACTTTATTTTTTCAAATTTTTTCAAATTCCCTCCTTCTCCATTGAGAAGGCAAGCAATTTGACATAGATTATACAAGTGTAATCATACAGGGACTGTTTTTATAAATTTTATCTTTGTATCCCAGAACATGACTGCAGTTGGTTAATAAATGCATGCTAGAATGAATTAGATGAATACTTTTCCAAAGAATGAATTGCACAGTGGTGATTTGCTTCAGACCCACTTACAGTAAGGGAAGAGCTGCCCAGAACCAGTGGTGTGAACTCCTGACCTTTAGATATCAGATGTGTCCAGCTCCATTTCATGGAGAAGTCATGGATTCTGGTACATGCCCTGAATGTATCTGTTTACTTGGTTGTATGTGACGTGACTTTCCCACATGGAGAATCCAAGGAGCTTTCTTTTGTTAGAGTGTGGAGCATGAGTAGACATTCTGGGGCTGGTGTCAGTCTGCTAACCACATGGTGAATGATAGCCTCTTAGACTGGCTGTGGAGGCATTTGAAAGGTTTCCACTTGGCTTCCACCAGAGTCTCTTGCCTCAATCTTTTTGACTGCTTTGTTTGTGGTCAGATTTGTGCTCAGAATCTCAGGATGAGAGACAATGCTGTAGGGAAGCTTTGGAGTCATTTCCCCATCAAGGCCACATAGCACCAAGAAATGGGTCTCAGTCCTTGGTCTCTGCATGTGTTCTTATCTATTTGGTAAATGGAATGGAGCCTCTGACTTTATGAGTTTGTTTTCATGCCACCATCTTGGCTCTGCCCTGACTTTATGAGTTTAAACAGTCTAGAGGATGCCTCACATCCCAGTATTTCAGAGTTTAGGTTTGTAGCCAGTGCAACAGTAATACCTCAAGGAGTCAGAGTGACCTTTGGGGACCTCAGTCCAGCAATTACTGAGACATGGATTCATCTAGCAGTAATGCCTTTGGATGTGATAGTGGGATCAATGTTACATAAAGATTGAACTAAGAGTCATCCTCCTCCTGCAGATCGAGTTAGTGTAGGAGAGAATATGGCCCTAAGGTACTAGGAGAAATGACGTTACACCTGTTCTTACTATAACTTGAAAATAAACAGCATTTTGGAAAAGCTAATTGATTTAAGTGACTAAATGGAAGTGGAACACTAAAAATTGGCTCTTAACAATGGCAAAACATAGCTGGTAGGGGCTCAAACTGATAAAAAAAAAGAGACACCACAATCCACCAAAATACCCTAGAACCCTGGGGGGGCGGGGTGTGCAGATGTTGCCTGCCTGGTTCTGGAAGAGTGAGTCAGAGCATACTCACTACAAATGAACCAGCTCTCAACTCTATATACAAATAGAATAGGGAAGTCAGCAAATAACCACTGACATCATTTCTTGGCATTGTTGCACATTCTACAGGACATCTTTCTCAACAGGAATTAGATTGTTTTTTTTCCTTTTGATATGAATGAAGGAGAAGCCTCATGGAGGACATTAATTCAGATCCCAGACTATGAGTGGTACTTTTTAATGCAGATAATCCTGTTGCAGGTACTTAAGAGCTCTTTGCACATGAATATTGCCACAAGCAATTTTCTTACGATTTTAAGTTACAGAGAAGATAGAGCTCTGCATTTGTAGAGAGAGTTTTTTCATTGGAAGCTTGGACACCAAAAGAAATCACAAGATGGGCCCCCAGATGGAGATCTAAACTTGAAAAATGTCTGAGAGTATCATTGTCCTTATTTCTGCATCTAGATAAGTTCATTTCTCACGGTTCACAGATGCTTGCCACACTCCTCTCAGTATGACAGTTATTGACTCAGTTCATAGGCAAAAGAGACTCTGAAAATTCCAAGAATGTTTCACCCCTTTTTGCACAACTCTTATCATAAAAATTCATACTACGATATTACTTTGGGTACAATAGTACCTTAAAGTTTACAAAGCACTTTCCCAAAATAAATGGAGGCCATCTCCAATCGTCCTGATCTATATCTTGCCACTGGATCCAGATGGCTCCAGAGGAGAGAATGAGGCTGGTGACTTTGCACAATAATGTCTCACTTAAATCCAACTCACTTGCAAGTCATGACATCACTTTTCTGATGTCACCGGTCCTCTTCTAGAAAGAAGGACAAGCAACAACAACAACCCAAAGGGCAGCCATATTGATTTTGGAACATGGGACCCATAGAACCTAATTCTGAGTCCAGCATCTTTTCCACTACAAGATACTCCCCCGCAAATGATGGAATAATAACAGGTTTGGAGCTGGAATGGAACTAACAGATCTTCAAGTCCAATTTCTTCATCTAATAGATAAAGAAACTGAGACCCAGAAAGGTGAAGTGACTTGCCCAACATCACCCAGGCAGGAAGTAGCAGAGTTGAGATTTGAACCCAGATTCTCTGACTCCAAATCTAGTACTCTTACCACTACACTAATCCTTCCTAGACAATTTATTCTTAAATTGGTCCATAACCTTTGCAGCCCAGGGTCCTATCCCTCAAGGGATTGTTTGGGGGAGGCTACCATGCTATCTCACAATATAGGGATACTCTGGATAAAATAGAATATCCTCTTATTTGTAAGCTGAATTCCTAGTTTTCAGAGACATCTACAGGGCAAGAAGCCCCAAGAATGAAGAAATGGTCCTATTAGAGAAGGGCATAGCCTTGTATGCAAGGTCTCCGAGGAAGACACTAAAATATGTGGGGGGGGGGGCGGAAATCACTGGCTCAAAGACAATGACCTCATTTGAACAGTCCATTCCCAGGAGCTAGTGTCCCATCTCTCTCCTCCCCTTTTGTGCCTAAACTTCTTAAGAAGCTCATCAAAGATAGGTGATTCCACTTCCTTACCTTTCATCCTTAACCCTTCGCAGTCTGGCTTCTGAGCTCATCATTCCATCAACTGCTTTCTCCAAAGTTACCAATGGCCTCTTAATTGCCACATCTAATGGCCTTTTTTTCAGTTCTTATCCTAGAACTCTCTGCAGCCTTTGATACTGTCGAGGAGCCTCTCCTTCTTGATACTTTTTTCTCACTGGGTCGTCACAACGTTCACTGCTGGTTTTCCTATCTGTCGGCCTTCTCTGTGTCCTTTTCTGGATCTTCTTACAAATAATTCCTGCTAATTGTATGATTCCCCCGAGACTCTGTGATGGACTCTCTTTTCTCCTCCCTCTATACTGTTTCACTTGGTGATCTCATCAGCTCCCATGGTTTCAATTATCATCTTTATGAAGACAACTCTCAGATCTAACTTCTCCGGGATATCCAGTCTCACATCTCCACTTGCCTCTTGAACATCTCAAACTAGATGTCCTGTAGATGTCTTAAATTCAACATGTCCAAAACAAGAGTTAATATCTTTCCCCCCCATTTTCCTGATTACCTCTTCCTAACTTCCCTATTACTGTCGAGGGTAACTAAGATGTCATCTTTGACTCCTCACTCTCCCTCATCCCTAATATCCAATCAGTGATAAGTTCTGTCATTTCTACTTTTATAACATCTCTTGAATATGCCCCCTTCTCTCCTCTGACATTGTAACCAGACTGGTACAGTCCCTCATCAACTCGCCTGGGCTGTTGCCGTAATGCTAGTTGTTCCCCAGGCTCCCCACCCCTACCCAAATCTCTCCAATCTCTCAATTCTACTCCAAATCCATCCCTTATCTAGTTGTCAAATTGATATTCATAAAATGCAGCTCTAACTGTAACTGCCCCCATGTCCCTCTCTTCGATAAACTGTCCAATAATCCTCCAGGATCAAATGTAAAATCCTCTATTTGGTTTTTAAAGTCCTTCATAACCTGGCCTCTTCCTACTTTCCAATCTTCTTATACCTCCCATACTTTGTGATCAAGAGACATTCGCCACTTCACAGACAACCTCCATTCTCCAAGGCTTTCACTGACTGTCCCATGTGCCTGGAACACTCTCACTCCTCTCTTCTCACCTCCTGGCTTCCTTCAGGTCTCAATATAAGTCCTACCTTTTGGCAAATGCCTTTCTTAGTCCTCCTTAATCTTGGTGCCTTCCCTCTAAGACTACCCTCAATTAATCTGTATATCTCTTATTTGTACATAGTTGTTTGCATGTTGTCTCCCTCTGTGAGCTAATTGAGAACAGGGACTTGTTTTAATTTTTGTTTTGTTTCATTTTGCTATTCTTTGTAACCCCAGAGTTTAGCATAGTACCTAGTGCATAGTAGGGGCTTAACAAATGCTATGACCCAGAGAGGTGAGGTGAATTATCTAAGGTCATGCAAAGCAGAAGAGCTGGGGATCGAACCCAGGTTTTCTGACACCAAATCCAGAGCCCTGAACTGGGAATCAGAAAACCAGAATTGCCACTTATTGGCTCTATGATTTCAGGCCTCTTTCTGAGCTTCAGTTTCATCCTCTATAAAATGGTAATCATAACACTCACAGTTATGTTGTGTGGAAAGCACTTTGTAAACTATAAAGTCCTATAAACCAATCAGCTTATTATTATTATTATAAATGGAACTTGTACATTCATGACAGCTTGTCCTCGATGCTAGCGTATATATCCTGAGTGAGTATGGCAGGGACTGGCAGGGTGGAGTGGGGGGAGCTAGAGTGTATGTGTATATGTGAGGGTGGGGGTGGGGGTGGGGGAATGACCTGTTTTTCTGAGTAAAACCCAGGGTCTTTTGAAGCCAAGGAAACATATTATGTGAGGAAAGTCTCCTTGAATGGATCTATTTGCATATGAATATCTCTCTGAAAGCCTGGAGCCCAGCTCCCTTCTCCCCAGCAGGACTTAACAGGCAGCAGAGCTCAGAAGACCCACTGGTGGACCCATTAGCTAGTGTTGCCTTTCAATGGGCCAGGCTGGGGGAGGATGGGCCCGCCATCAAATCAATAGCCTAAGCTACATTGCTGTTCAAGGCCTGAATAGACACCAGGGACCAGGCCTGCCAACAATCTGTATATGTGTGGTCATGCGTTTGTTTGCATGTACATGTCTACACTTGGTGGCTTATCTGGGCATCCAGGACTATGCATTGTTGATTATAAGTGTGTGTTGTTTTGAGAAGTAACATCCTATAGGAGAAACTCCCTCTAGTCCCTCCCTCTTTACATCTACATTCGTCTTTGCCTCTTCTCCCCTTCATATCCCAGAAAGGTGGCATGTCATAAGGTAACAAGTAATGGATGAGGACCAGGTGTCCCTTTCTGACCCACTCCTGATATTCACTAGCTTTGCGACTCTAGAAAAGTCCCTTCAACTCTCTGCATTTCAGTTTATTCATCCACAAAATGGGGATAACAATGCTCATGTCACATACCTCCCAGCACTCTAAGTTAAATGTTTTGTAAAATTTAAAATGGTATAAAAATGGAAGCTTTTATTTTAATGGGTGTCCAGGTATCAGGGAGAGGTAGTGCAAGGTAGCAGAAAAAGCACTAGTCTAAAAAAAACTTTGAAAATTAGTTGACCGCTGGAGCCTCATTTCCTTTGTGAGCTTTGATTTTCCAATTTGTAAAATGAGAGTGTTTGGATTATATAACTTCTTAAGTCTCAGACACTCTAAGACCATGTGAAGCTATGCGTGTTGGAAAAGTGAACAGCTAGGGTCTGAGAATGGTGTTTTGCCTTTCTAGATAAATTTTTTAAAAATAGGAATAATGAACTCTTGGCCAGAAATGGAATAGAGTAAGTACACACACACACATACATACACACACACACACACAGTCTATATTCTATATGTTATATATGTTTGCCTAGTATCTTGTGAATCAGTTCAAGAGGCTTTAAAACTGAAAATAGAACCGAAAGAGGAAAACTAATCACATATGTCTGCTTACTCAAAGAACAAGAATAAAACAGAAAGAATATGAATAGAAGGAGTCATTAATTCACAGGTGATAATACCCAAGAAGAGAGCTAGCAAAACACCCATGGCCTCAGATGTCTATATGAAAATTAATAAAGTATGGAAAATAAAAAATGTTGGCAAATGTTTCAGAATTAAGAAATAATAGAGGCAAAAGGCTCACAGGCCATACATATTCCTCATATCTATATGTCATAGATATTTACTTCAAGAAGAGAATTGGGAGGGGCTGGGCATTATGAGCACCAAATAATATCACAAAAAAATGAAACTGACTCTATCTTAGGGATAAAGACTAAACCTGTGATTTCATTGGTGGAGGGAAATACCAGGTAAGAAAAGTCTAGTCTGCATCTTTCTCTACAATTTATAGTCCTTTTTTTGTCTGTTTGTTTAATATTTTATTTTTCCCCAATTACATGTAAAACCAATTTTTAAGATTTGTTTTTAAAACTTTGAGTTCCAAATTCTCTCCCTTCCTCCCTTCCCACCACCCCTCATTGAGAAGACAAACAGTTCAATGTAACTAATACATGTGTAGTCATGCAAAACATATTTGCATATTAGTCACGTTGTGAAAGAAAACATAGACAAGAAAACCTCAAGAAAAATAAAGAAAGTAAAAAAGTATGCTTCAATCTGTATTCAGAAAACATCAGTTATTTCTCTGGGGATGGATAGCATTTTTCGTCCTGAGTCCTTAGATTGTGCATTGCTGAGAAGAGCTAAATAAGTCACAGCTGATCATCTTACAACATTGCTGTTACTTTATACATGGTATGTGTCACTTTCCATCAGCTTCTGTGAGTCTTTCCAGGTTTTTCTGACAGCATCCTGTTCATCATTTCTTATAGCACAGTAATATTCCATCACAGTCACATACCACAATTTGTTCAGCCATTCCCCAATTGATGGGCATCCCTTCAATTTCCAATTCTTTGCCACCAGAAAAGAGCTGCTATAAATATTTTTATACATATAGGTACCTTTCCTTTTTGGTTTTTTTTTATCTCTTTTGTGATGCAGACCTAGTAGTGGTATTACTACCTCAAAATGTATGCATGGATTTATGGTTCCAAATTGCTCTATAGAATGGTTGAATCAGGACACAACTCCACCAACAATACATTAATGTCTCATTTTTTCCGTATCTCCTCCAACATTTGTCATTTTCCTTTTCCGTCCTATTAGCCAATCTAATAGGCATGAGGCAGTATCTCAGAATTGTTTTTATTTGCATTTCTCCAAACAATAGTGCTTTAGAGCATTTTTTCATATAACTATAGATGGCTTTGATTACTTCATCTGAAAACTGTTCATATCATTTGATCATTTATTAATTGGGGAATGGCTCTTATTTTTATAAATTTGACTCAGTTCTCTAATATTTGAGAAATGAGACCTTTATCAGAGAAACTTGCTTGGAAATTTTTGCAGAGCTATGATTCCTAGATATATTTCCCTCCATTCTATTCCCCCTCTGTTTATTCTATTTTCTATCTCCTTTCACCCTGTCCCTCCTCAAAAGTGTTTTGCTTCTGACTACCCCCTCCCCAAACTTGCCTTCCCCTCTATCACATCCCCCCTCCTACTCCTATTCCCCTCCTATTTTCCTGTAGGGTAAGATGGATTTCTATACCCAATTCATATGTTTGTATGTTATTCCCTCTTTGAGCCAATTCCAATGAGAGTAAGGTTCATTCATTCCCTCTCACCTTCCATTTCCTCTCCACTGAAAAAGATTTTCCTGCCTCTTTTATATGAGATAATTTGTCCCATTCTACCCTTCCCTTTCCCTTCCTCCCAGTGCATTCCTCTCTAACCCCTTAATTTTGTTTTTTAGATATCATCCCTTCATATTCAACTCATATCTCTGCCTCTTCACTATATATACTCCTTCTAACTGCCCTAATAATGAAGAAATTCTTATGGGTTACAAGTATCATCTTCCCATGCAGGAATGAAACAGTTTAACCTCATTAAGTCCCTTATGACTTCTCTTTCCTATTTACCTTTTTATGCTTCCTTTGAGGTTGGTATGTGTAAGTAAGTTTTTCTATTCCACTCTGGTCTTTTCATCAAGAATGCTTGAAAGTCCCCTACTTCATTTAATATTCATTTTTTCCTCTGAAGGATTATACTTAGTTTTGCTGGGTAGATGATTCTTGGTTGTAATTCTAGTTCCTTTGCCCTCCAGAATATCATACTCTAAGCCCCTGATCCTTTAATATAGAAGCTACTAAATCTTGTATTATCCTAACCATGGCTCCATGATACTTGAATTATTTCTTTTTTTGCTGCTTGTAATATTTTCTCCTTGACATGGGAACTCTGGAATTTGGCTATAATATTCCTGAGAGTTTTCATTTTGGTATCACTTTCAGGAGGTGATTGGTGAATTCATTCAATTTCTATTATATCGTCTGGTTCTTCATAGGTTTCCAAAGTGGGTGACACCATCCCCTGGAGAGTCACTGAAACAATCCAGGGGGTCAGTAGGAGCCTCAGGTGCAACTGGGGACATTGAATAAAAATAAGGGGCAGTGGAAGCATAAGGAAAGAAGAAAAGAGAAGAAAATTTTGAAAAACCATTCATACATGTTTCATCTGTTGTGTGACAGAGTTAAAGTCATAGTGATTACATTATTTTCCAAATGAACACACAAAATACAAGTTATAACCAATCAGTGGTCAAGTGCACCAACAGGTCTTAACAAGCAAAAGTTGGCAGGTGAGTGTGTTGCACATTGTTGGGAAGTCCAGCATGCATAGGCAGGAATATGTACATTAATGACTTGTTTATAATTCATTACTATATGTGACACAATATTGCATCATCAAAATTTCAAGGCAGGAAAAATTCCCACAAATTTACAATAAATTATTAAATCTAAGATACATCATTTAAAACATGTATATTTTATGGGTTTTTTTAAATGAGTTAATTTTTTAAAAACCATTAAAGAAAGTAGATCTCCAGGGGACTGCTGACTAATTTTTTTAAAGGGGGTGGTAGGCCATATTAGTTTGGAAGCCTCTGTTCTAAAATATCAGGACAGTTTTCCTTGAAAATTTCTTGAAGAATGATGTCTAGGATCTTTTTCTGATCCTGGCTTTCATGTAGTCCATGCTTTTAAAATTATCTCTCCTGGATCTATTTTCCAGGTCAGTTACTTTTCTGACAAGATATTTTACATTGTCTTCTATTTTTTCATTTTTTGGTTTGGTTTTATTGTTTCTTGATTTCTCATAAAGTTATTAGCTTCCACTTGCTCAATTCTAATTTTTAAGGAATTATTTCCTTCAGTGAGCTTTTGTGCCTCCTTTTCAATTTGGACAATTCTACTTTTTAAAGAATTTTTTTCTTCAGTGAATTTTTTGCCTCTTTTTCCATTAGGCCAATTCTGTTTTTCAATGCATTTTTCTCTTCATTTGTTTTTTTGTACCTCTTTTACCATTTGGCCTAGTCTGTTTTTTAAGGTTTTATTTTCTTTAGTATTTTTATGGGTTTGTGTCTCCTTTACCAAGACTTATTTTTCATGATTTTCTTGAATCATTTTCATTTCTATCTATCTATCTATCTATCTATCTATCTATCTATCTATCTATCTATCTATCTATCTATCTATCTATCCATCTTTCCATCCATCTATTCATCTATCAATCCATGCATTTATCCATCTATCTACCTATCTATTTACCTATCTACATACCTACCTATTGGGAAGTCCCAGTAATATAAAAAAAGGATCAAGCTATTTATTTAAAAGTGTAAAGATATAAATAACTAGACCAGACCAGATCTGATACCCAGAAGAGGTAAGTACTGGAGGTGACATAATTTTGAGAGAGTTTGGGCACAATTCTCAAAGTATCTGAAGGAGTCAAAGGTACCAAATGACAAGGAAAAAAACCACAAACTTTGCTACTACCAAAAAGAAGATGATGTTAACAACTCTAGAGGAAGAACCCCAGTATATTGTGTGGATCCCTTGGGGAGGATGATTGGAGAACAAAGAAACATTAGTTCACATTTTATATAATGTGAACTTTGAGAAAGGACTATTTCATTTCAGAACATGTAATAGAGAAGGAAAGGAAAGTTGGGCCTAGTAACAGTAAAGATAGGTAAAATCCTGTGGTCTAAAATTTTGCAGAGCAAGTTAGCCCAAGAGGGATGGGAAACTCTCAAAAATCAAAATTTGGAAACACAACTTACTTTCTTCTCTTCATAGACTCATCTAAGCCTCAGCTTTGGGAAATGGGATAGAAGTAGCAACCTGAGTAGCAGTTACCAGACTTCTCAACCCACAAACACTGAAGACCATGGAGCAGGTTAGTGGGAAAACAGCTGGATCAGGGTAAGAGTGGTCCAGCCCCAGCCCTGGGGGCAGCAGTGGTGGCAGCAGCAGCAGGAAGCTTCTGAAGCTGCTTCCAGAGCTCCAGCATAAGCTGCTTCCTGAGCCCTTGGTCTACAAGTGGGAGGAATCAAGTGGAAGATCAGAGCAGGAGTGCAGGGAGGGCTTTGCTGGAGCAGAGGCAGGGTTCTCTTGCTTTGCCCTGCTTGGATCTGTATCACAGTCCTGGTTGGTGGTTCTTAGGAGAGGAAGAGCACGGGTGTGGCAGAGCTTGTGTGGTAGAGTAGAAATAGTTTTGAAAACAGCAGCACTGCCCCTAAAGCTTGGGACAAAGTACTCTGTACTCTACACACAGTCATACCCTGACAAAAAGCTCAAAGGTCAATTAGTTGTCTGGGAACATGACCAGACAGTACAAAAGGACTCAGACTCAGACTATAGAATCTTTTTTTGGTGACAAAGAAGATCAAAACATACAGCCAGAAGAAGTCAACAAAGTCATAGAGCCTACATCAAAAGGCCCCAAGAAAAATACAAATTGGTCTCAGGCCATGGAAGAGCTCAAAAAAGATTTGGAAAAACAAGTAAGAGAAGTAGAGGAAAAATTGGGAAGAGAAATGAGAATGATGCAAGAAAATCATGAAAAACAAGTCAACGACTTGCTAAAGGAGACCCAAAAAGTACTGAAGAAAATAACACCTTAAGAAAATAGACTAACCCAAATGTCAAAAGAGCTCCGAAAAGCCAATGAGGAGAAGAATGCCTTAAAAGGCAGAATTAGACAAATGGAAAAGGAGGTCCAAAAGACTACTGAGGAAAAAACTGCCTTAAAAATTAGAGTGGAGCAAGTGGAAGCTAGTGACTTTATGAGAAATCAAGAAAATGAAAAACAGAACCAAAAGAATAAAAAAATGGAAGACAATGTAAAATATCTCATTGGAAAAACTACTGACCTGGAAAACAGATCCAAGAGAGAGAATTTAAAAATTATGGGACTATCTGAAAGCCATGATCAAAAAGAGAGCCTAGATATCATCTTTTAAGAAATTATCAAGGAGAACTGCCCTGATATTCTAGAACCAGAGGGTAAAATAGAAATGGAAAGAATCCACTGATCACCTCTTGAAAAACGTGCCAAAAAGAAAACTTCCAGGAATACTGTAGCCAAATTCCAGAGCTCCCAGGTCAAGGAGAAAATATTGTAAGCAGCCAGAAAGAAACAATTTGAGTACTGTGGAAACACGGTCAGGATAACACAAGATCTAGCAGCTTCTACATTAAGGTATTGAAAGGCTTGGAATGATATTCCAGAGGTCAAAGGAGCTAGGATTAAAACCAAGAATCACCTACCCAGCAAAACTGAGTATAATGCTTCAAGGTAAAATATGGATTTTCAATAAAATAGAGGACTTTCAAATTTTCTTGATGAAAAGACCACAGAGCTGAATAGAAAATCTGATTTTTCAAATACAAGAATCAAGAGAAGCATGAAAAAGTAAACAAGAAAGAGAAATCATAAG
>CM053625.1:26085553-26110228 GCA_028646595.1 Phalanger gymnotis | reverse complement strand
GGGAAGAGGATAATAGAGGAGGGATGACAGAAGGGAGGGCAGATAGGGGGAGGAGGTAATCAAAAGCAAACACTTTTGAAAAGGCACAGGATCAAGGGAGAAAACTGAATAAAGGGGGATAGGTTAGGATGGAGAGAAGTATAGTTAGTTTTTCACAACATGATTATTGTGGAAGTGTTTGGCATATTGATACATGTGTGACCTATGTTGAATTGCTTGCCTTCTTAGGAGGGTGGGTGGGGAGGGAAGAGGGGAGAGAATTTGGAACTCAAAGTTCTAAAAGCGGATGCTCAAAAAAAAAGTTCTTTTTGCATACTGAGAAATACGATATACAGGCAATGGGGCATAGAAATCTATCTTGCCCTACAAGAAAGTAAGAGGGGAGGGGATGTGGGAGGAGTGGGGTGACAAAGGGAGGGCTGACTGGGTAATGGGGCAATCAGAATATAAGCCATCTTGGAGTGGGGGGCAGGGTAGAAATGGGGAAAAAATTTGTAACTCAAAATCTTGTGGAAATCAATGTTGAAAACTAAAAATATTAAATAATAGAATATGAAAAAAGAAATAGTAACCTGAGACTGTGTCCTTGACATTTATATGTAAACTGAACAACAGTAATAACAGTCAACATTTGCATTTTGCTTTAAGGTTTGCAAAGCACTTCATATATATTTTCTCATTTGATCCTAACAACAACCCTTGGGAAGTGGGTGTTAAAATTATCATCATTTTATAGATAAGAAATTTGCAAGTGAAAGGATGGATTTACCCAAAGTCATACAACTAGTGTTTGAGTCAAACTCAAGTCCTTCAGATTCCAAATCTAGCACTCTATCTATTATTCACACAAGCATCTAGGAGTTTGGTTTACACCATAGAACCTCATACTTTTAGTTCTTTGGCCAGGAAACTCTGGTGACAACCCCTTCCACCTTCTCTTGCTGCCATTGCAAGAGTACTTTCCTCAGTTTTGCCTCAAGTTTACATCTAGGTGACCCAGTGGATAGAGTGTCAGGCCTGGAGGAAGGAAGATTTTGATGGAGCACCAAAAGCTTGCCATGCAAACAGAAGTCTACTTGATTGAATAAAAGTGATTTGGAGAATGCACCAATGGGCTCAATCTAGGAAGCCCAGTTGGGCAAATACAAAATTCATCGTGGTGGTCATGGGGGTAGGGGAAGTGAGAGGGTGGTTGTGCAAATGAATATGCCACTGGGGCATGGAAACCAAAAGGAAGCAATCTGTGAGATTCCTACCCTAAAGAGCCAACAGCCAGCATGCTCTGCTGGTACCCATTCTAGATCTGGGGAACTTCACTTAAGGATTTAGTTAGGCAGCATTGGTTGGTGCCATACAGTCTAGGACTGGGTAGATTTCTTTATACACACTTCTAATTCCCTTACCCTGCTGTATCATTTTCAAATTTGTATATTGTCTTTTCTCTAAATAAACCATAGCAAATACATTCTTGTGATCTTATGTGTGTGGAAATAGAGTAGAATGGAAAGAGGATAAGGAATACTAGAAATGGGCACTATATGGTTGGAGTGGAAGATAAAGTGGGACATATAATTCAGGTTCAGGTGTGGTACCTATCTAAATTTAGAGATCCAATGCAGCTCAAGGACCCAGAGATATACAGAGGAAAAAAAATGTCTCAGTTACATTTTCAGAGGACATAGTCAGAGGAATTTATTAAGAAAATAAAAAAACCTAGAGGGTGAAGAGCAAAAGTCCTTAGAGCTAGATCCAAGAAAAAGAAATCAATTAGTCTCATTGAGGCTTAATTAAGACCATAGAGTTGGACCCTTCACTCATCATCTCAAACACAGCTTTGGCTCTTCCTCCTCTTCAAACCTCTTCCTCTCTCCCCCACCACCACCCCACCCCTGCCCAATCAGTTACCAGGTCCTGTGGTTCAGGCCTGAGCACATTTTGCCTACACTGTATCATTTACCTGATCCTCCTTGACCTCCTGTAACATTTGACACTTTTGATCACACTTAATTCTTAGATATTCTCTCCTGGCACGTAGGAAGCACTAAATAGGTGCTTGTTGACTGAATATGGTAATTAGTCTTGCTGTCTCTCTCTTCTTCAACCTTTGCACAGATACCAACATAATCATCCTTAGGCATAGATTTGACTATGTTACTTCCCTGAACAAAAACTGGCAATGATGTCCTACTGGTTGTAAGAAGGCTTTTAAAGCCCTTCATAATCTGTCTCTAATTCTCTTCAAGATCGTTTCACATGACTTCCCTATACTCATTCTACGTTCCAGACAAAGAGGATTTACTTGTTCTTCTCTAAAGTGGACATCCTCCCTCTGTGCATTTGCACAGGCTCTCCATCATGCCATACTTTCCTTCCTCATCTCTGCCTTTCAGATCCTTACCTTCTCTTAAGGCTTAGCTCAGGTGTCCCCTGTTGCATAAGGTCCTTACTAATCCCCACCATAGATAGAACTTTCACCTATCTCCAATCTTTATAAGGCTATTTGTCTGACCGCTCTTTTGTTCTCCCACCCTTCCCATACACTTTTAAATTTGTCTGTATTCATATTATAGCCTTCCTATAGAATGTAATCTCCAGGAATGCAAGGATTGTTTTGTTTTTATCTTTGTGCAGCAAGGTCTGTGAGGGGGTGCTTATTTGAAGGGAAAAGAGATTCTTCAAGGGTGCTGCAGGAGAGGAAGCTTTAGGATTTTTACTCCTACTCCCTCTGGCTACCACCTTTGGAGTGTGGCTATCATCAGTCCTTTACAACTCCTCTCTTTCTTTTCCCACTGGGCATGACTGATGCTCTCCTATACTGTCCTTGTATAGAACAAAGCAGGAGATCAAATGACCCAAAGTAGCAGTTTAGCCAACTCTTCCAGCTAAAACTGTTTCTGGTTTGCCTCTTTGCTTAGGGGCAAACCTAGATTCATGATTTTACCTAACTTCAGGAAATTACGGAATATAAATCAGTAAGATTCACTTTCTCTTGGCTCTAGAGCCCCAGCCAGGGCAAATCTCATCAACTTCCAACAGATAGTCTATTCTCTCTATCTCCCTCTCTCTCGTAATATACCATGCTGGTCATTAGCCATTTATCACGTACCATTCCTAGTAATTAAATACATACAAATCAGAAATTGCTGTGATTTGCAATTGTGATTGAATATATTCTTTTAACCTGGATTTTCACGTGTCTACAATGGCTTCTTGGATTTCTAAAGCTAAACATCTTATATGCAGCTTAAACTCAACAGGTCCAATAAAGAAATTCTGTTTTCTGCCAAGACCCTCCTCCTCTTCTAAACTCCCCTGTTACTGTTGAGGATACCATCATTCTACCAGACTCCTAGGCCCACAACTTTGGTGTCATTATTGATTCCTCACTCTACATCACTCCACATATCTAAACCATTACCAAATTTTGTAATTTCTATAGGAGCAGGAATAACTGAACAGAAAGCTGAACAAACTTCAAAAGATGGGTAACCTTTGGACTCTATATAAGTTTTCTCAGACAAGGACAGGGGAAGAAGGAAGAACAGGTAAAAATTCACTATCTGGAATCAGCTCTCTTAAATCAACAGTTCAGAAATAATGGTTCTGCCTCAATATTTTTCTCATGGTCAGCCTCAGAACATTTATTCAGCCGTTGTAATGTTCTCAAATGCCAGGCAGACCACATCTCTACATCCCTCCAGTCTGTCTCTATCTCTGTTTCTGTCTACAAACTTGCACACTCTGGGTCTCAGCTCACTCCCTCTGCTAGTGCTTATCCCTTCTCTTGAAAAAATTCTCCAGAGCAAAGGGACAGGAACAATGTGTTAGTGGATCAAAATAATCTGAAGATTTATAATTTAGCTAGCAAATTTCATCCCCATTATATATCTCCCTTTCAGAGGGAATAAAAAGAAGCTACATTTGTATCCCCAGTTCCCAGCACTTAGTAGAAATTCAATGAGTATATGTTGAATTGAAGTTACAGCCTATTTTATGTGTCAAACACTCCTAATAAAAGCAGTTAAATAAATGTATCTGACACGTGGCCAAGATGAGAAAGGACTACATTTCTTAGAATGTGTTAGACCAGGATTTATAGTAAGGGAGGAGTCGAGCATTTATTAAAAACTTATATATGTAAGATGTGGGCAGCCAGGTGATGCAATGGTCTGTAGTCAAGAAGATTCATCTTTCTGAGTTCAAATACAGCCTCAGATGCTTACCAGCTGTGTGACCCTGGGCAAGTCACTTAATCCTGTTCACCTCGGTTTCTTCTATAAAATGAGCTGGAGATGGAAATGGCAAACCACTCCAGTATCTCTACCAAGAAAACCCCAAATGGAGTCACAAAGAGTCAGATATAACTGAACAGTAACAACAATGTATCAGATACTGTGTTAAATGCTAGGGATATAAATACAAGCAATAAGAAAGACAGCACATGAACACGGAGAGGAGAATAAACATTCACGAAAACAAGCTTGACTCTGTATATTTATATTAAAGTGGCCAACAAGGGTCCAGCAGAAACAGCTAAAACCTACTATGAACTCAAAGATTCCTCAGCTGCTTTAAAGTCTCTGCCCTCAAGGAACTAACATTCTAATGAGGAAGACAACAACTAAAAGAAAACTGAAAAGGGTTGAGGGGTGAGGGAAGACAGGGAGGCAAAGGTACCTAGCTTGGAGGAATGATGGAGAAATCCAGAAGGGTGCAGTATGGCGGAAGATGAAGAGATGGATGGCCTGGGCACCTGTCTTAAATGGAGGCTTTGGTAGGAGCTTTTCACCTTCCAATCAGAGGGAGGGGCCCAAAGGGCAGAGAGTTCTTTCAAGGTATGAGCTGGGGGCAGAAGTGACTTTCCAGATAAAGAGATTTCTGGAGCATGGTAGAGAAGTTCAAATCCTATGTCTAATATTTATTAGCTGTGACTGTAGACAATTTACTTAACTTTTCTGTATCTTAGTTGCCTCATTTTCCAAATGGGATTAATATCTTCTACTGCATTCCTCACAGAGTTGAGATTTTTTTAAAAAAAAAACACTATTTAAAGATTATCTATTAATCTTATTGTCCCAACTCTCCACTTCTCTCTACATGGATATACACAGTACCCAAACTTACAAATTCCACGTTGCAACCACCAGTCCCCACCAGCGACCGTGAGCAAAGGTGTTGAGTGAACTTGTGGTGGCCTGGAGTCACCAGGGGAGCTTTGGATTGGAACAATCAGGCCCTCTGTGCCTATAAACCTGGTGAACTTCAGAGAGGTTCTCCCAGGGATGTGGTCTCCTGGTCTTTTCATTTATGAAAACCCCAAAGCATTTCCAAATCACGTTGTATAAACAACTTGGTTCCAACCTCCATGAGTGGACTCATTATGCCCCAAAGCACATGAACGATGTGGTGGGGAGAATAAACGTCCATGAAAACAAGCTTGACTCGGTATATTTATATTAAAGTGGCCAACGAGCTTCCAGCAGAAACAGCTAAAACCTACTATGAACTCAAAGGACTCCTCAGCTGGCTAACAGGCAGATGCTTCCCAAAAATCTGCTGAAGCCTACATCTGCTTAGGGAAACACAAGGGTAGAGGAACAGGGGAAAATGGAACAATCTGACCGGAGTGAAGAAATCTGAGCTTTAGTCCTGACCTTATCACTACCTTATTGAATAATTTTGGACAAGTCCTGGGCAAATTTGACTTTATAAGTATCATTGAGACTTGGTGTGATGTATTTCATGATAGAAATATGGACTCGGGATAGATGTGAGTAAATGGAAGTAAATCTAGGAACCCTGATGAGGTGAGAATCATGGTGGAAAGCATTTGGGTAAGATTCTAAGAAGAAAGAAATTGGAGCGATATTACTGTGGGCACAGATTCCAGATCACCTGAACAGAATGAGAAGTTCGATGAAGAGTTCAGAAAGGAGATCATAAACTTGTTGTGAAGGCACGGTACTTTTTGAAGCCTTGGACATAGGTCATCATCCAGAAATCTAAATATTATACTCAGCCTCTGTCTTTTTCATCAACTGTTTACTTCCTAAATTGACTTTCTCTTCTATAGCCCTTACCTTCCATCAGTAATAGTGATAAAAATATCATCTGTTCCCCTAAGAACTTTAATTTTCTTCCCAGGACTCCATAACTCTAAGTAATACTCTCTAGAGTCCTTCTCATGCTATAATTTATCCTTTTGTATGTCATCAAGACTGGATGGTGATTGTCTGGTATGATACGTCTTTAGATATTTTTTGTCATAGCCTAGACACGTCTCAGGACGATGATAGACTACCCTGGTATTTATGTCAGAAGACAGTAACCCTCTGATCAACTAAGTTCATAACCTTAGAGTCATCTTTGACTTTTTGCTATATCCCTCAAAGCAAAACAAATTCTGTGATTCCTTGGTTCTACTTCCATAGCATCTCTTGCATTCATCCCCTCTACTCATATATCCACCACCCTAGTTAGGCCCTCATAACCTCCTTGCTGGACTACTACAATAGCCTCCCTCTGGTCTCTTGGCTTTCAGGCTCTATCCTTCCAATCCATCCTCCACATCATTGCCAAACTAACGTATATGAATAATATCTCTTTGCTACTGAGGAGATTTATAAAAATTGTTTATGAAAAAAACTTACAAGTCCCTTTCATGTGGCTCAAGTCCCCAGTAATGGTTCAGGGAGAATTATTTCTGATTCCCTACCCCACTCCCAATTTTCACTCCCACAAGCCAGTCACTCCTCTGAGGCCTCCCCTTTTTTGTAATTAAAAGCATAAATAAATAACAAAGAAGTTATGATTATTCAGAATTTTATACTGGGTAAGCCAACTTTCAAGTTTCTGCAAAAATCAGGAATAATGAATAACCTAAAGAATAGAGAAATTTTGGCATAAATACCCACTGTCTGCAGGCAGAGGGGAAGAGAACAAGGAATTAAAACACCTCTCTGCCTTTTCACATCCCTTCTCAAGGTTTTGAACAGGTGGAGACAGGGATCTAGGAGAGAGTTCAAGTTGTTTGAACATCTCCAGTCTCAGTCTTGCATTACCAAATGCCTGATGGAGTATCTATTTCTCTTTCCTTCTAACTGCCGGTCTACAATGCACCATCACACTGCTGGCACAACAATCTACTTTTTCTCAGTCCTCGAAAAACACTGACGATCCTATCCTTGAAATTTTTTTCACTTTCCCCTCCTGGGAAAACATAATGCTGGACATTTCCCATAAGTCCATTCTCGTCTTCAGAAATCTCTCTCTGCCTGTGGAGGGGTTGGTGTCTCGTAAACCTTGGTAATGCTTGGAAGACAATTTCCTATCATCTAGGATGGAGGGAGGCTAAAAGGTAAAGGAATTAGGCAGGTAGGAAGACAGTCTTACCTGGGGGTCAACCAAGGCCAAACTTCGGCAAAGCAGAGTCACAAAATTTCTCTTTATTAACACCAGCCTCCCATTTCTATGCCATCTTCTCACCCTCAGGTTCCCCCTCCTACCTCGTCTAGGATCCATCCTGTTCTCTATCCCACTCTACTTGCTCTCCAGAAAGATTTCTAGATAAATCATCTTCCTTTCTGGGTAAACTGTCATTGTCTTCCCTCCTCATTTATTAGGGCAACACATATTTATGAAGAACTAGGAAAAACTGCAAGAGAAAAAAAACCAATACAATCCCCGCCCTCAAGAAGTTTATATTCTAGCAGGGGACAAAACATGTATCCACATAACTATACTGCAAAGCAGAGGAGAGGTTAAACAGAAAGACCTCACCCATTTCTAGTGGAGAGCTCATTTCTAGTTGGGGGAAGGAGGGAAATCAGTGAATGTTTCAGGGATAAAATTGCATCTGAGTTTACAAAAGAGATTTTCATTTTAAACTTTTCTAAGAGATACCTAGTAAGTATTTGTTGAATGGTAAGTCTTTGCTCTTAGTTAACAGAACTTCAAGTAAGGAGGGGGAGCACAGGATCATAGATTTGGAGTTGAAAGAGACCTCAAAGGTCATGAACTGCAACTCCCTCATTTTGCAGATGGAAACTAAACCTAGAGAAATGAAATGACTTGCCCAAAGACACACCCAATTATAAGGTATCTATCTGAATTAAGATTTGAACCTAGGTTTCCCTGATGCTAAGGCCTGGATGCTATCTACTATCCAGTGTGGCAGAGAGATATTTGAAGGGATAAGAGCTTTCCTGGGGTAATTAAGACGAGGTCCTTGTGTTCAAGTTCATAGTCTAGAAGGGACTTAATGAATAAAATCAAATGAAATATTGTACGATAAAGACAAATGCTCTTTGGACCCAGAGAAGAATCTCCAGGGAGGGAAAGAAGCTGGGAGCCACAGCACTGTCAGAAGGGTGGCATAGATTGGAGAGATGAACATACTCAGAAAGAATCAGCTAAAAGTAGAACTCAATCGACCTAGGTAACTCTAAATCAAATTTTGTGAGAATGCTGATCGTACTTCCTTTTCAAAAAAGACCAATGATCTCACAATGCTGGGATCAGGGTACAACGTGTTAGGCCATGGCTGATCAGTCCAATATGAGTTCAGAAGGCTCTACCACAGGTTGGGCTCAAGTAGTCCATTAGAACATTTAGGATGGAGATGTTTCTGGATACGTGTAGCTCACATTTTCTTTGTGCTAATGCAATTCTGCTTTGCTCATAGAACACATAACCTTCTTTGATGCGGGCACTCCATGCTAGGTGGTCCTATGCCAGCATCTCCCAGGTTTCACAATCAATTCCAAAGTTCTTCAGAGAGACCCTGAGAATGTCCTTGTACTATTTCTTAAGACCTCTGAGTCAGCACTTGCCTCGGGCAAGTTCTCTGTAAAATATGAAGTAAGCACGTATTTGGCATTCTGGCTACATGACCAGCCATCATAGCTGGGCTTTCTGTTGTAGAGCTCGAACGCTTGGTAGTTTAGTTGGAGTAAGGACCTCAGTGTCTGGCACCTTATCTTACCAGGTGATCTTCAGAATCTTGCTAAGACAACTCAAGTGGAAGCGATTCCATTTCCTGGCCTGGTGCCAGGTTTCACAGGCTTACGGCAATGAGGTCTGCACAACACCTCAGTAGACTTTTAGTTTGGTATGCAGCCTCTTCCATACTTCCTTTAGGAGCCTCCCAAACAATGAGCTAGCTCTGGCAATGTGTACATCAGCCTCATTATCTATGTGGACATCCCTGGAAGGTATACTGTCAAGGTAAGTGAATTTATCCGCAGCATTCAAAATTTCTGCATTTATCGTGACCAATGGTTCCACATACAGATGCTGCAGTGCTGCCTGGTAGAGGATCTCTATTTTCTGGGTGTTGTTTGGCAGCCCAAAATGAGCACAAGCGGCAGAGAATTGATCCATTCTTCGTTGCTTCTCAGGCTCAGAGGCTGCATGGAGTGCACAATCATCTGCGAACAAAAACTTGTAAACCAACTCTCCCTCCCCTTTGGTCTTGGCTTGTAACCTTTTCAAAGCATAAACCCTATCTGAAAGACATTCATCTCTTTCCCACCTCCTGGTTGCTCTCACTACCACACCGCTGCTGCATAAAACCACTTATCTCTGGAAATCAAATGCCAGGTCCACAGTGCAAAGGGAAATATAGTGATGTGCTTTCTGTAACAGTTACAACCGCATTCCAAACTGTGGTTGTTCACGTTAAGCTTCATGGGGTAAGTCTTTGGGTCAGCAAGTTGTGAAGGATGTGGTAGAGTGGAATAGGGCAGAGGGGAAAGTGTGTTGCACTGGAAGACAGATTTTAGACCCTACTGCTCTAAATTCAATTACCTCGTGAGTGAGACTCCCAAAGATCTATCTGCCTCCCAACTGTCCTAGAACCTCTGAGGTTGTCATTCTGCTAATAAAGCCAAGCTGAGAAAAAGGTTTAATAATGCCCAGAGCGCTGCCAGTAGTGTTTTATCCCTTCTGTTTAAAGGATCATCACTCTTCCTCTACCCCACCCAACAAGGGGTGGGGGTTCCACATTCTGTCCTGCCCACCTGGAGGGAGGCAGTCTCTTTGAGCATTTTATTTCCTGACAGGAGGGCATGGGTCTGGGACAGCATCAGGGCCTTGGGTCTGAGAGAGGGATCAAAAAGGAAGAAATATACAGAATACACCTTTTCCTGACTCTCCCCCAACCCTTCCTTTTAACCAGTCAGACCGTTTGTTGCCTCCTAAGGATCTCCTCAGCCTCAGCCCCATTGAATCCAAAAAAGACTGTTGGAAACTCACTTCAGAAAAAGACTGTGTCTTGCTAATAGCATGGTGGAAAGGGACTTTCAATTGGAGCCGAAGAATCTAGGTCTGAAAGTTTGTGCTGTCACGTAGTAACTGTGCGACCATTTTGCTGACCAGTTTCCTTCTCTGTAAAGTGATCAGTGGAAGGAGCTGCGAAAGTTTAGCTTGGGAAGGAGAAGGCTTGAAGAGGGCATATATTTCATGGGCTAGCATTAATTTATTCACTCATTTATTTAACAAGCATTTATTAAGCACCTACTATAGGCTCTGTACTAGGTGCTGGGAAAGGGAAGAATCCGTGCCTTTAGGAAGCTTACATTCTGTTGGGGGAACAATAAGAACAAAGATAAATCTTTGTTCAGTTAAGTCATGTCTGACCTTTTGTGACCCCATTTGGGGTTTCCTTGGCAAAGGTACTGGAGTGGTTTGCCATTTCCTTCTCCAACTAATTTTACAGATGAAGAAACTGAGGCAAACGGGGTTAAGTGACTTGCCCGGGGTCACGCAGCTAGTAAGTGTTTGAGGCTAGATTTGAATTCAAGAAGATGAATCATCCTGACCCCAGGCCTGACACTCTAACCTCTGTACCACCTAGCTACCCAGATAAATATACACCACTACAAAGTTTGGTTTCATTTCAAAGGACAGAACCAGGAGCAGAAGCAAGGTTAGGCTAGCAGGAAAAAATGTCCTAATAATTAGAGCTCTCCAAAAGTGAAAGGAACTTCCTTGGGAGGTGTTGGCTTTGCTCTAACTGGAGGTCTGCAAAGCAGAATCTTGAGGACTGTTTGCCAATGGCTTGTAGTAGAGATTTCATATTGGGTATAGATTGGACTATGAACACGATGTCTTCTTCTGACTCTAAGATTAAGTGATCCTGTGATTCAGTAGCGAGATGATCTCTCACTTACTCTCTGGTTTAAAATCCTATGATCCTATCACCTTTATCATTGAAATTGCTACTTAAGGGGCAGCTAAGTGGCGCAATGAGCAAGCACCAGTTCAAATCCAGCCTCAGACACTTGACACACTTGACACACTTATTAGCTATGTGACCTTGGGCAAGTCACTTAACCCCAATTGCTTTGCCTTCCCCCCTCCAAAAAAAAAAAGAAATTGCTACATAAGCATATAAGCAAACACAGAGGAATATGGGAAATCCAAGTTTATAATGGGGTGACTTAAGAAATGACTATTTCAAAAAAGATAAGAGCTAGAAGAAACCCTAGAGAGGATTTCATCTATCTCTGTCGTTCTGAAAAAGAGGCCTGAAGTATGTAGGTATAGAGCCTATATCAGATTGCACGCTGTCTTGGGGAGCAGGGGAGGGAGGGAGGTGGAGAAAATTTAAAACTCAAAAGCTAATGGAAGTGAATGTTGAAAACTAACAATTAATTAATTTTTTTTAAAAAGGGGCCTGGAGAAATTGTGCAAGGCCTTGACGTAAGTGGAAGAGACAAAATTGGAACCAGGTCCTATCTCCAAATTCAGTGCTCCTTATGCTCCACCACACTGTCTCTGTCCTGTCTCTTGTTCCGTGAAGTCCAGCAGATGATCCCAAAGCAATGACCATTGGTAGCAGCCTGTCCAGGAAAACCTTTACAAATCAGAGGAAGGAGGTCCACTGACTGAAAAGCAGAAGACCGAGTCACCGAGGGGCTGCATTCAACAACAGGCCTACTAGTCCAAGAACACCCATTAGGAATGAGAAGGTCACCCTGAATTAGAGATAAGGCTTGACCATCATCTAATTATTTTTAAGAAATGAAGTTGTATTACCTTCAAGTATATACAGTAATCGCAGGAGGCTAACTTGTCTTGGCAAGTATAGGTCCTTGGGAGGTCTGCTTTAATGAGCAGATAAGAATGACCTGTAATTAGTATATCCATTTTTTGTTTGTAAATGAGTGGTTCTTTAATTCTCAAAATGTTTACTCCCTGGAGTAGATTAAACAACTACCCTGAAATATTGTTTAGGTTGCTATTCCCTGGTTAACCTTTCTTTCCTACATAGAGCCGAAGTAAACCAGCTCAGCCTCATCTGAATTGTCATGAATTCTGAATTACTAGGGTCCAAATAAATGAGATTTTACTCTTTAAAGTTCTCCCACCCAGGCTGGGCTCCTTCCACAGAGGCAGTTTTAAGAATTGCTCAGAACAATCCTCCTTTGGTAGAGGAGCCAGAGTTAAAGAAGGGGGCCCAGTTCTCAAGCAGAGCAGGGAAAACTTTCTGAAATGGATCACAAAGTGATTCTCAAGTTCTCCTCAGATCCCTGGGTCCCACTTCTTGCCTTCTCACCAGGACAGGGCCCCCAGTGAAGACTGAGAAGCAAAAAACGGTCTTTGGAACTTCAAGAGAATATTCCACAAAATGCAGACATTTCCCATCTGTTTTGCCCCCTAATTACAGGAGCAGAGGAGAGCCTAATTACAGAAGAACACAGCAAGATAAAAGTGACTGGGAGGCCTCCCGTGTGTATTTGTGTGTTCTTTCTCCCATTCTTCCACCTTTTTCCCCTCCGACTCCTCCAAACCACCCTAGTTGCACAAAGACGATTCCTCAACAGCTAGTCATGCCGAACAGATTCCATATCATTCCTCTGACCACAGCCAAACTTTTCCCAACAAACACTCCACTGCTTCAGATTTTGTCTGAACAGCCAGTCCAGGATCTCAGACTTGAGAAACAGAATGTCAGAGCACCTTACATATTTGATCAAAGACTCTGTTATAAATGGAAAAATTGAGGCCCAGGTCAAGAAGGCATGTTTGACTTCATAGTTATAATAAACTTCTCTTGTCTTTACCTGGAGAGAAGAAACAGGGAATGCTATCCCATCCTGTGTCACCACAAAGCTATTGAGCTACTGGAATGACTTTGGAGAAAGAGTCATTGGCTAAAAACCAAGATATTTGGGTCCCTTGCTCTTACAATGTAACCATAGTCGAGTCATTTCTCCTTTTCATCTCTCTGGGACTATTTCCTTTGTTTGTAAAATGAGGATAATATTTCCTCCCTTCACTCCCTCCAAGGGTTCTTGTAAGGATCACATGAGATAATGTGCATGAAAGTACTTTGGAAAGCAAGCATTCAACTCAACGAGCCTGCTATGCGAAAGTCTTTGTATGGCTGGGAGTCCTGAAACACTACAAACCAAAGAAACAAGAATCACCCAGGGGGCAGTGGAGAGGTGGCAAATGAGCCACTCCACCTTATAAATAAGAAATTATGAAAGAAAAATGGAATTAAGTGATGTCTTCAAAGACATATATGAGTGAAAAGAGATGGGCTGGTCACATGGAGAGATCAACGAGTAACCAATAAATATCCATTGGCTCTAGTGGTATCTTAACATCAAAAGAAAGTGAGGGAAGTGTCCAACACAATGAATAGAGTCCAAGTGTCAAATTTATGGTAGGACATGGACAAAAGTGGCATGAGACAGACAGGAACGGCTCAGTTTGAATCTATCTCAATGGAGAGAAAATCAACATGAATGAGATCACAGAGTCATTGGAACATTGAATATTGAAAGAGTAAGTCAGTGTGCTAAACACTGTGGATAGACAAAAAACAAACCAATGCAAAAACAAAGCAAAAACCCAGTTCCTAACCTCAGAGGACTTACTCTACCACTACAGTACTTGTGCACACATAAGCTGGTATCAACATCTGAGCTGCAGAGAATAAGCTTGACTTTTTAGCTCTTCAGAATCCTAAGTACATGGCAGGGGTGGCATTCATCCATGATTTTAAAGAGATTAAACGTGAAAACAGGTCTGTCAAGGGTGAATAAAGAAACCCATGTCCCTTCCCTGTGCCTTTTCAGGTGCCAAGCACTATAGAATGCATGCCCCTGAACAGAAGTGATGACTTCTAGTATTTGGAGCCTCAAACCTAGCTGCCAGCCATAATGCCAGTGACATAGGTGAGCGGGTGGACAGGACTTTCACTGATGAGATGCTCTCCTCTCAAGAAAGCCCTTGAAATAAAAAGGAGAAAAAAAAGTTGTTGACATTAGAGGAAAAACCAGGTTTCCTGTTTGAACTTGGGCAGGTACTGGAAGATATGAGTAACGTCAAATCTTGGTCTGCTCATAAGGCTGCCTGCGGTGAGGGTCTTCTCACACTCACTGTGTAGCTTGCCTTTGAATTGTTTGCAAGATACTTTGCAGACAAGACTCTGCCCGATTCTTATCATCAGTGCAAGGCCTGTTATGAAATACACACACTTGTGAACAGGTTAGGAAAGATCAGAACCATCAGATCTGGGAGGTGTTCATGCTGTAAAATGTGGTAGATACTAAAGAGATAAGGTGAAAACATCAGATGGTAAAGGTTTATCAGGTTTGAGTAGAGGCCCCTTTCTTTTCTACTCCCATAGGTCTTTGGCCCTCTCTCCCATAAGGGTGCTGTTTCTTGGTTGCTTGAGACTTTCCATTGTTATGGTTTGCTGGAATAGAAACTATGCTGGGAAAAGAACACCTAGTTCCCTTTTTGTTAAACAACCATGCTTTGCCTATCCCAACAGGATCTCTCCAACGTTTGCAATAACTGGGTCAATATGAATTATAGGGTCTCAAGGCCAGGAAAAGACAGAAATCTTCTTTGAGTTGGTGATAGAGACAGAAAGAGAATTCAGAATTCTGACACTTTAAGTGAGTACTTATCTTTGATCCATCCTTTGAAATTCAGTGGGAGGCTAAAGAGGGAGCCCCTTAGAATCTCCAGCCAGTAGTCTCTCTTGCCAAATAATCAACAGACATTTATTGAGCACCTACTATACATCTACTCCAGCAAAAAAAAAAAAATTGTTGGAACAAGAGCAAGACACAGCTCCTGACTCCAAAGAACTTACAGTCTGGACAGGGAGATAGGATATGTATTGGAAAGATAAATAGTGATACGAGTCGATTTAAGCCTTGGTTTAGAAGAAGCAGAGATCATTTAGTCATCGTGGTAAGAAAAGTTTCAAAGAGATGGCGGGACTGGAATTGAGCTGTATAGGAGTGTTGATGGGAGGCAGGAGAAGATTGAGTAAGTAGATAGGAGATGAAGATGGGGTAAGGGAGAAGGATCATTTCAGCAGTGAGGAGAGAAAAGTCTTAACAAAGGCTTAGGAAAAGGTAAATGCAAGAGATATTGGGGGACAATGGGAAAGGAGGTACTGCATGGGGAAGGAATGTCACTCCTTCACTCAAAAACCTCCAGTGGCTCTCTATTGCCTAGAAAATAGTATAATGTTCTGAATCCTGGCATTCAACACCTCCCAATCTGGCTCCAACCTATCTTTCCATTCTTATCTCATGTTATCGCCCTTCACAAAGTCTACAGCTCAGCCAAACTGGTTTGTAATCAGTCTCTCACTCTTGTTCCTATCTCCATGCTTTTGGTTATGACATCCACCATGCATGGAATGGTTTGCTCCATCCACCACTACCCCCAACTTCTATCCTTCTCAATCTGTTGAAGTCCTTTCTCCCTCCTCAAATTTCTCCTAGCATTTTGCTTGAATACCTCTCCTTTCTGTCATGTCATTCTCTCTTCTATCAGCGGTGCATGTACTTTTCCCCAGTGAGCTCTCTGAGGACAGTCTGTATCTTAACTATCTTTATACCCTACCACCTAGGGGTGGCCTTGTTAGGTGCTTAATAATAAGTATTAAATTTAATTCAGTTCAATGTAACCATTTAGAAATTTTTTTTAAAAAAAGGTAAATAGGGATCGGTTTCCATTCCCCTTTCACCTGATGCTGGTTCTGATGCCATGACCAAATGGGATCATTGCTGAGATTCCTGGGTCCTGTCTTTAACCTTATATTGGGTAGTTACCCCCACTCTTGTCTCCATATGAAATCAGCAAGTCTATTCATCAAAAGCTCTTCCCAGACCCCCAGACCCTTCCCCAATCCCATCCAGATGTTCCAGGCTCCCAAACATGCTCTTTTCTTTTCTTGTTTTTGAACTCCCGGCTCATTCCACATCCCCACACACAATATTATGGTACTTCTGTATACACTCAAGATTGGGGCTGTAATTTACAAGGGTCCTCTAACACAAACCATATTTCCAATTGCCCTCCTTGGAGAAATACCCCCAGAATTCTGCAAGATGCCATGTGTTAGATCCATATCGTCTGTGGTTTCACATTACAACTAGGAATGCCAGCTCATGTTTAGTCCCTGACAAAAGCAGCTGTCATTGCTTTGAAACTCAAAAGCGGCTACTTTGACACTATATGGCCAAGCTCTCCTCTCCTTCCCTTTCCTGAGCTCAGCACCTTTCAGGGGAAAGCAGGACAATTTCCCAGTGAAGCCAGTCCTATACAATCTATATGGATAAAATTCCAGCCCTCATTCTTCCAGAACACCACACACTTTTGGAGTCCAGAAAAGCACGAGTTAGTTTCTTGTCAGCTGATTTAGTCAGGAGAAGAGGAAAAACAGTTATTGTGAATTGTGAAATCCACAATTTCTGCGAATTGTGAAATTGTGAAAAAGAGTTATTGTGAATAATCCATCAGTTGGTCAACACTAACAAGTACTGATTACTTACTATGTGCTTAGGACAGTTCTAGGACATTTATCTCTTCCCTGAACTATGAGTTCTATGCAAAATTGTGAGATCCACCTCGACAGAAACTGTCTCGTTTAAGCACCAACACCGAAAATTACTTTATTACCACCAGTAATTCTGTAAGTGCTCAGAAAAGTGTCCTTGCTCTTGAGGGGCTTATATTCAATCAAGGAAGAGAATGCATGCAAATGTTTATATACAAAATAAATATAAGGTAATTTGGAGAGGGAGGGGTAAAGGCACAAGCAGCTGGAGGGAAAAAGAAAGGCTCTAAACAAAAGTTAATGCTTGAGCTGAGCTTTGAAGGAAACAAGAGATTCTAAGACAGATAAGGCATTTATTAATCACTTATTTACCAGATGTTACACTAAGCACTAGGGTTACAAATATAAGCAAAGAAAACAGTCCCTACCCTCAAGGCACTTACATTCTAATGGCAGAAGACAACATATGAAAAGGAATTGGAATGGAATTGAGGGTAGCCATATTGCGGCAAGGCAGCTCTCAAAGAGGAAGCTGAAGAGTCCAGAGAATTGAGTTGTGAGTGAAGTGAGTCATGGCTGGGGCTCCTCTTGAAATAGTAGTCCAGGCAAGCAGTCAAAAAACATGAGAGTGGGACTTTAGGTATCTTCTGGGTGAGAAGGTACTCATCTAGGAAGAGGTAGAGGAGACATTTGTTGTTGTTGTCATTCTGTCGTTTCAGTTGTGTCTGACTCTTTGTGACCCCATTTGGGGTTTACTTGGCAAAGATACTGAAGTGGTTAGCCATTTCCTTCTCCAGCTCATTTTATAGATGAGGAAACTGAGACAAACAGTGCAAGTAACTTTCCAGGGAGCACACAGCTAGTAAGTGTCTGAGGCCAGATTTGAGTTCAGGTCTTCCTATTTCTAAGCCCAGCACTCTATCCACTGTACCACCTGGCTGCCCCTCTGAGGAGATATCTGGAGATATTATATTGTCATGGCTCAGCCACAAGTACCAAATATTCCTTCGGCTATTTGAGGAGCGCTCAAAGCTCTCAGGACACATGCCTCAGCCTCAGCAAAATTGTGAAGTGGCTGGTTTGTCTTCAGTTCTATTCCTCAAATAGACGCAAATTTCAATACACATCCCTACCATACTTTTATTCAAAAAAAGAATTTTCCAAAATGTAACAGGATACTTGATTAGGTAGCACATGACTCCATCCTTGGTAAGAATATAAGCCAAGGCCAGATGACTGCTTCTCAGAGTTCCTTAGGGAGGTTTGACTAAATGGCTGGACTAAATGTACCGGAGGGAGATTAGACTAAATGGCTTCTGAGGCCCCTTTCCTACTACAATCATAAGGTTTATGATTCTAAGATTTTTCTGACTATGCATCTAGCACCCAAAGATTCTGTTGTTATAGGATCCTAATGCTAACAAGAGGAATGTCAGGCCTGTAGCAGTCTGGTGGAGGGAGACATTTTAGGGCTGGCAGTGCCTTCTGCCATACTTCATAGCCCAACTCATAGGCTAGCTGCCTACTTTGACCATATATAAAGTCAACACTGGCATAAAGACAGGAATAGGGAGAATCTTGAACCAATTAGAATCTTTTCTTTAAAATATTCATTAGCTACCCTCCCCTACAATGTAATCAAGCAAAAAGGAAGCATAGTTTCCAATTCTTACCAGGGAAACACTTTCTCCTTTCACCTAGGAGTTACGATTTATTAATATACCCAGCTCAGTTCAGTCTAACCTCAGAGCCAGTCCACATTGGTTAAACCTCCATACTCTTTGAGATGTGTGATAGGAAAGCAGATATGAAAATAATACCTTTTTAAAAATGAAGTATTACAAAATTTAATATAATTTTATTATTACATGATATATAGGTATATCTCATAAACCTCTGGTCTTATTAAAATTTTCATGCCTCTTTAAATAGGAGAAATTAAACAATTGAACTGGATGACACTAATGACCTTTAGGCTTATATATGTGTTTATATCATATGTGTGTATATTTATGTGTGTATGCTCATATGTCTGTGTATGTATATATGTACAGTTAAATATATATTGTATATACACACATATCTATCTATCTATGTGTGTGTGTGTGTATGTGTGTGTGTGCGTGTGTGTGTGTGTGTATGTGTATAATCCCACAATCTGGAAAATCCGCATAAAATTTTTGGCCTTCCCTTCATACTAGAGAAGAAAATTGAATTATTATAGTATTAAAAGATAAAATATGTTGATATATAATACTATGCATACATTTATATGCATTTCTGGGTTTCTAAACATTTTCTGTGTCATTTGCTGGCCTTCATGTGTCATCTATGGCTTCCACAAAACTCCAAAAAAATCCTCATTTAATTTTTTTTGCCCACCCACGACATATCAAAACCACGATGGGGAAAGTCACAATGTGGAAGGGATAACTGTACATACACACATACAAATGGACACACATAATATACTTGAACATACTTGTATATGATCATATCCGTGTATATATGTTTGTCTATACATATATGTGCATATACATATATATATATACACACAATATATAAAGCAATATACAAGTGGATGAATGTCATACAGTAACAGGAGCTTAGATCAAGCTCAGAGCTTAGAAGATCTGAAGTCCTGGTTCTAACAATTCACTGTATGGTATTGAGCAAATCACATCCCCTCAAACATTCATCTCTCTCAGGTATAAAATCCGTAAGATAAGTATAATAGTCCTTGATCTGCTTTCCTCACGAGGATCAAATAAGATTAAGGATATGAAAAGGCTTTGTAAGCCATAAAATTCTATACAAAAAGTGTTATCGTGGTTGTTATTTCTAGGAAGAAGAATCAGAATGTGCCAAGAGTTATCAGATAACTCCCTATTTATGAGGCAGGAGCATCTTTCAAGGCATACTTCCCACAGCAAGGAGGCAGAGTACATGCCTAGCTCCAGGGGAGATGCTCCAGTCTAGCAAATCAAGTGTTTCCTTGATCAAAGATGTCAACAAAGACCTGTAAGATCCAAAAGTAAGGCAGCTAGGTGGCATAGTGGATAGAGTGCTGGGCCTGGAGTCACAAAGACTCCCCATGAGTTCAAATCTGGCCTAAGGTACTTACTAGCTGTGTGACCCTGGGCAAGTTACTTAACCTTATTTGCTTCCATTTCCTCATCTGTAAAATGAGCAGGAGAAAGAAATGTCAAAGCACTCCAGTATCTTTGCCAACAAAACCCCAAATTGGGTCACAAAGAGTCACTCATGACTGAAATGACTGAAGAACAAACAGCAAAAAGCAAAGATGGGCTGGTTAGATGGCAGGAGGCAAGCGATGACAACTAGATGACCCACATGCTCCACTGGTATCCTTGTGATGGCAAGAGGAATTGAAGGAAGCCCTCAGCACAGAGTACCTTCCTTCATGAAAAGAATTGGATGAGAATCACATGGAATTGGCAAGTATGAAGAAGCTGAGGTTTGCCTCCCTGGAGATATTCTCGGTAATCCATAGATCCATTGGAATATTTAAGTGCTATTTTTAGCTTGGGAGGAAGCAGCCACATCAGACGCAGCCATCTGATGTGCATCAAATTCTATCCACTAGTAAAGAAACATTGACTGAAGAAGGCCTGCTCTCCCCTGCTGGATCCACGTTTGGACACTCAGCACCAAATATGTGCTGATTCTTCCAAATCTTAGATTTCTCTAAAACTTACAATGGGACAGCTGACTAACATGGTTCCTAGTTCTTTCTGCCAAGGGAAAGAAGACCAGTCATGTATTCAGTCATTCAATATACATAAAGTATCAACTGTGTGCCAGGCACTGTGCTAAGCTTTGGGTATACAAAGTCAGTCCCTACCTTCAAGGAACTCACAATATGATAGGAGAGACAACATGCAAACAACTATGTACAAACAAGCCATAAAGAGAATAAATGGGAAATGATCAACTGTGGGAAGGGACTAGAAGTAAGATTGATTGGAAAAGAAATGAATTGTTTCTTTTAACATTTACCACTCTTTTATGTGTTTCTGTGGGCAGCACCATCTAGGCTTTTGAGACAAGGAAGTTCATTTCAAGCTTCATTTATGAGATCCGGTCTCATTTGTTATGAAATCAAAAGTCCCAGTCCCCGGGAAGCAATTTGAGCAGACTCAGCACATTTTTCCCTCTGATTTCTCATAAATTTAAACTATCGATTCTCCCTTGTGACGTACGTCGGTTTGAACAATGGGCACATGGTATCGGGAGGTCTTTGTAGTCGTGTGGCCTGGTTATCTAAGACATCAAAATATACTTTGATATAGTTTCCACATTGAAACGCCTAGGTTAGTTTGTTCAAAGGCAGGACCTGGAAGAATGACCACTGCTTTTCAAGTCAACCTTGTCCTCAGTTCCTCTGAAGCCCACTGAGCTGAAAAAGAAACACAATATGGAAATTATTAGTAATTTTGCTTTACCTGAGATTTTAGAGAGAGCAGGATATACTCAAAAAGCAGCCTCTGAGGTCTGGGGGTGTTATGTTAGGCTCAATTCAACAATCCAATCTCACAAGCATTTATTAAGTGCCTTCTCTGTACCAGGCACCTTCATCTAAAGGCATATAGATAATGGAACCCATGGCCCATAGCTGACACATAATAAACATTTCATAAAGGCTAGTTGATTCATAGACTTAGCCTGCAGGGCCATAATGAGATAACTAGACAACGGAAAATTTTTCATTCTAAAATTCTAAGGAGCTTCTGGGAAGATCAAGCCAGGTTGGTGTTTAACACTTTCCTAAGGGGAAAAAAATTCTCATAAACACCACCCAAAGGCCAATCACTTATTAAATAAATGGTACACCTCTCCTTGTGGTCCTCAGTTCCAGGATTTGATGCTGATCAGCAAATTAGACTTCAAAATTGAATTACTAGGTAAGTTCCTTTTACATGATTGATGGAGATGAAAGAGTTTCCATTTATCATGCACACCTCACAGATAATTGGGTCCTTTTTTCTTTGCTGCTTATAGGTGAGCCCCTAGTCTCAGGTCTCTATACCAGATCTGGTATACAGTTTAAAAGACAGCTTAAAGACTGAGTCACAAGTATTACCTTCCCAGCACTTGTTCTTTACTTTCTCTAAGACTATCAATAAATCAATAAATATTTAAGTACCTTCTATGCACCAGGCACAGTGCTAAGTGCTAGAGATGCAAGAAGAGGCAAAAGACCACCCCTGGCCCTCAGGTAGCTGGTAATCAAATGGGGAAAACAATCTGCAGGCAAATATATATGAAGCAAACTATATGCAGGATAAATAGAACATAACTAACAGAGGGAAGGCACTGGAATTAAGAGGGGCTGGGGAAGGCTTCCTATAGAAGGTGAGATGTTAGTTGGAACCTAAAAGAAGTCAGGGAAGTCAGTAGAAGAGAAGGCATTCCAGGTATGAGGTCAGTCTGAGAAAATGCCCAGAGCAGAGAGATGGTATATCTCATTCGTGGAACAGCCTTAACAGTCTTAAGAATCGGTATGGCAGTGGAAATAGCTCTGCTAAGCCCTAGGCAACAGCTTCTGGGGTGAGGCAAGGTTTCCTGACACAATGCGGGGAATCAGGGTTCAGATACAGGTGGGAACATGAGAGAAAGAAAGACACAAAAGAGGAGAGAAAGTTCTAAGCAAAATACACATTTATTAGCATTACTCAAAAGTAGGGGAGTTGTTGGGACGGGGTGGGAGGATTCCAGAACCTGAGGCTCAAGTGCTGCCAGGCTTGAAGGCCCCTGCTATGAACCTTGTTTTATCTAAGTTAAGAAGATAACAATGCAGGGGCTGCAAGTGGCGTGTGGTTGCCTAGGCCTTCTAGCCTACTCGGGGTGACTTAGGGTCTGAGGGGCGAGCATCTGAGGGTGAGGAAGACCTTCATTAGAATAAAAGAAGGACATTCCCAATTTTCTCTTTAAAAATATTTGTCTGGAAACAATTTATTTGATAATTGCTGATATTCATTCTAATTAAAGTCTTCAATTAAGACAGGGATATTTCTATTATATCCCAGAGATAGTAAGGAGCTTTTGAATCTTATTGGGAAAAAAAAGGGACATAGTCAGACCTGTTCTTTAAGAATATCAATATGGAAAAAACATAGAGATCCAATCGTTTTCAAACCCCGATGCCCTAAGCTCCAATCCATCTGCCTTCATAGCAACGCATTAGTCTCTGACAATGAGGGTATTCCTGTCATCTAGGAATTAATTGAGATACTGTCAACAACCCCAAAGCTAGTCCAATTCAACAAGAATTTATTGAGTTGTGTGCTCAGCAAAGTTGCCAGGAGGGCTGTGAGAAGAGAACACACCATCTCTGTCCCCAGGATGTTCACAGTCTCCCTAGAGCCATATGATTCACGCCCATAAGACAGATAGATAAAGTCTCTGATTCCTAAGGAAAAAAAAAGAGTGGTATAGATAGGGCAATGAGAGGTCATAGAAAGAAGAAGTCACTGTAGGCTGGAATAATCAGGGAAGGCTTCCTGGAAGAGGTGGAACTTTGGCTGTGAGGCCTTCAAAGATAGATAGGATTTAGAAGAGGAGGAATAAAAGCTTTCCAGACCAGAAACAAAGTTTACCTCCTTTAGTCCTAAAGGATCTTTCATTTAATAAAAATGCCAAAAGCAGCAACCATTTGAAAAAGTGTCTGAAGGGAAGATGCATTAACTTGAGTCTTACTCCAGCGCCAATATCCCTCCATGAAACCATCTCAGATCTCCTGGTCATATTCGCCAGAGAAATCTTACCATCTCCCAAACCAGACTGCACTTGGTTGTAACTGTCTCTGTACACATCCTGCTTGTAATGTAGCTCTTTCTGTTTCTTATTCTAAAGATTTTCTTCTTTTTCTTCCCCTCACTTTAGTCTAGCACATTACTTAAATAATGGATTGAATGAATGAAGTTGGCACTCAGTATATGTTGCATGCACACATGCATGAATAAATTTATAGATTAGCTTGGGACCCCCAACCTGACAATTTCCCAGATTTCACAGGTGTTATATTCTTATCATAAGGATTATTATAATTCATGGCTTCTCTGACCCCTAGGTTTGAAAACCAGCAAGGCCAAGAACAAGAGAGTTGGTCAAGAATGACCTAAAATAGGGGGGCGGAGCCAAGATGGCGACTGGAAAGCAGTAACTGGCGTGAGCTCCCCACCAAGTCCCTCCAAAAACCTATAAAAAATGGCTCTGAACCAATTCTAGAACTGCAGAACCCACAAAGTGGCAGAGGGAAGCAGGGCTCCAGCCCAGGACAGCCTGGATGGTCTCGGGGTGAGGTCTGTTCCGAACGGAACTCCCAGCCCCCAGCTGAGGGGAGCAGAGCTGAGCCAGGCGGAGCCCAGCGCGCGCCGTGGCGGACCGCGGACCGACGGGATGGGGGTGGAGCGGAGAGTGCCCTAGCATGCTGAATTGATGAGCTGTGGCATGTACTAGACCTCACAACCCACAAACAGCAAAGACAACACAGAAGGTTAGTGGGAAAAGCTGCGGGACTGGACGGAGTTTGCAGTTCGACTACCACCCCTGGGGCAACGGAGGCGGGGCAGCTTTAGAAATTCAGCTGCAGTTGCTTCTGGCCCCAGGCCCACTTGGTGGGAGGAATTAAGTGGCTGATCAGAGCAGGAGTGCAGAGCCTGCTGAAGATTTAAGCCCAGTCCTGGTTGGGGGTTTTTGGGGACGGAGGAGCGCTGGTGAGGCAGCACATCCACCCAAGCGTGGAACATAGAACTCTTTAGTCACACCCCATTGAAAAACTCAAGGGTTAAGTAAGTTGTCTGGGAACATGGCCAGACGGCGAAAACACACCC
>CM053625.1:26071918-26085053 GCA_028646595.1 Phalanger gymnotis | reverse complement strand
GGAAGAAAATTTGGAACTCAAAAATTTGTGGAAGCGAGTGTTGTAAACTAAAAAAATGAATTAATTAAAAAAATAAAGTAACATGGTTTCTCTAAGTCCATTAAGGTAGGTGGGTCCTTGGCACTGTGATCTTCTGGCCTCTAAGCAAACAGGTAGGATACCACCCCCACTAACTCTGCCAGCCCTTTTTGCTAGGTATCTCAAGATCCTTCTTAGCTCTAGAGAGATTCACTGGAAATTCAGGGCTTCATGTGTGGTATATGAAAAGTACATTAAGCTGGAACTTAGAATACTTGGGTTCTAATTCCCATGTGACCTTGGACAAGTCATATTCTTTAGGCTTCAGTTTCTTAATCTGCAAAATGAAAGGACCAGGCTGGCTGATATGTAATATCCCTTGCAACTCTAATAATTTATAAGTATATGAATCAGTTCTGAATAAATGGTTGCTAAATTCATGATGATCAAGTGTATCTCATGTGTTGCATGTTATGGAGGGAATATAAAGATGAGAATATATAATAATAGTAGCGTATATTTGTATAGGTTTGCTTTAAGGTTTGAAAAGTGCTTTACCCACAACCAAGGACATACTGGTAAATGCTCACAACTGGCTCTCAGGGGGGGAAATGCAGTATGCACAAAATTTTTTAATTTAACCTGCATTATCAACACTTTGTCCATCACTTTCTTAAGTCTAAACAATCAACAAAATCAAATCTCATTTGTGGCATATTTAAGGAGTGTGGCACAGTAATGAATAATCAGATAATATGAAACAAGGCTATAAATGACCATTGCTCCCTGCTCAAGGAATTCAAAGAAGGGAGAGCTCACTAGGATGGTCAGAGAAGAGGAAATACTTGATATGGGCATTGAAGGATGGTTAGGATTTCAACTCAACCATTACTGGACCCATTCCCTAATACTCTACAGCTCCAAGGCAGTTCAGAGCTCTGAGCTCTGCTTGCATGGATTTAATGAGTCAAAGGAGTTATAAACATGCACAAGTCTCTACTCCTTTGCCTCCGCGTGACTCAAAGACTTTTATTTTTTAAATTAGGATATTTAAAAATTTATTTTTAGATGAAATATTTTTAATTAACAAGCACTTATATTTCTCTTTAACTTTGCCTCTTCCTATTGAGAATGAAATAAAAAAGAAAAACAAAACTTTTATAACAAATAAGCATACTTAGGGAAAATAAATGCCCATGTTGTCCATGCACAAAAATGTATGTCTCATTCTGTGTCTTGAGTTCATCACTTCTCTGTTGGGAGGTGTGGAATGTTGTCCATCATACAGCCCTCTGGAATTGTAGTTGGTTCTTAAAGCAAAGACCTTTATTAATAGAAACAGCGAGATACAGTACAAAAAGTATGAGACTTTAAATCAGAAACCCTACCTCCGGTAGTGTGCTAGAGCCAGCTTATACTGTCTTCCAAGAGCTACCCAGAGCTGGTTGTTAAATTTTCAGTGTGAGCATTTATACCTTGGAAATCAGCAAATGTTACAAATCAGGATTTTATTTATTGCTTTGTTGATTTCTACACTTAAGAAAGTCATGGAGAAAATATCAATAGCACAGATTAAACTTATAATGTGTCCTGCATACATTTTTTTTGAGAGCTGCTTATCAAACATTTACCAGCACACCCCAGTAACTACATGACTTAGATTTCTGACTCGTAAAATGGAAATGAGTTGTTATTAGGAAAGTACCCTGTAAATTTTTAAATATTTAAAGATTTTAAGTATTTAAACAAAAGTACTGTTGGAAGGATTAAATAAGCAAGTATATGTAAGGGACTTTGTAGCCATAGAAGACCAAATAAATATATATTGTTATTTATCAACGAGATTGGGGAGAATTGAACATAATCTTCAGTGGGTGGGATTTGTCCAAAGTGTGTATAACTCATCTGGTACAAACCCCTTCATTTTCATTAGAAGAACCTGAGTCTCAGAGAAATCGACCCATTCAATGTCACAAGTCACAGATGAGAACAAAGCTTAAAATTCAAGTCTTCTGACATACTATCCAGCATTCTTCCCATTCATGCAGCTGGGAAAAATGTTGATATCCACTGGTGCATAAACCTAGTACTTCGTCTGGAGTGTGATGTTTTGCACAGAGATTATACTTCAGTTCTCCAGGGTTCCTGTGATCTTAATAGTGTAGAAACTCCCTCCAATGATGCATTTTGCCACCTCTCCATGCATGCAACTTTTGTCCGTGTCTTTCCATAAATTTACCGCAGAGGTACAACTAGTGTACCGAGGCCTTTCCCCTCATTATCTTTGGTAGTTTGTTTTATTATTTCTCAGTTACACGTAAAAACAAATTTTCAGATTTGTTTTTAAAACTTTTGAGTTCCAAATTCTTTCCCTTCCTCCCTTCCCACCCCTCACCCCTCATTGAGAAAGCAAGCAATTTGATATAGGTTATACAGGTGTAGTCATGCAAAAATATCCATAATAGTCATGTTGTGAAAGAAAACATAGACCAAAAAAAAAAAAACCTCAAGAAAATAAAGAAAGTGTTTAAAAAGTCTGCTTCAACCTGCATTCAGACACCACCAACCAGTTCTTCCTCTGGGGATGGGCAGCATTTTTCACAAGTCCTGCAGAGTTATCTCAGATCGCTGTATTGCTGAGAATAGCTGAGTCATTTACAGCTGATCTCCCCACAATATTGCTGTTACTTCGTATACGGTATACTTCACTTTGAATCAGTTCATACAAGTCTTTCCAGGTTTTTCTGAGAGCACCTGGCTCATCATTTCTCATAGCACAATAGCATTCCATCCTAACCATATACCACAATTTGTTCAGCCATTCCCCCATTGATGGGCTTCCCCTCGATTTCCAGTTCGTTGCCACCAAACCCCTTATTCTCTTGACATTGAGTAGATATGAATAGAGCTATCTACTCTTATTTCCTTCCCTGTCATTACACATCACCTTTTTTCAGTCATACTTGTCTCTAATAACACCACTTACAATGCTTCTGCTTAATTCTTCAAATGAGAACATAAAATCATAGAGTTGGAGCTGGAAAAGACTGTGGATGTTATCTAGTCTAAATTCATTTTTTAAGGCCCTTGAGTCTCCAAGAGGTAAAATGACTTACGCACAGTAACACAGGCAGAGCCAAAATTCAAATCCAGATCCTCTAACTTAAAATCCAGGACTCTTTCCAGATTACAAAACATACATATTAAGTATTTTGCAAACTCTAAAATGATATGTAAATGCACGAAATGCACACAGGATGGCATTTTGAGAACATTTAGGTGGCACAGTGGATAGAGCACCTGGCCCGTCAGGTGATAGAGCACCTGGCACCTGAGTCAGGAAGACTCAGACATTTTCTAGCTGTGTGACCCTGGGCAAGTCATTTAACTCTTTTTGTCTCAGTTTCTTCATCCGTAAAATGAGCTAGAGAAGGAAATGGCAAACCGATCCCGTAACCTTGCAAAGAAAACCCCAAAGGGAGTCATGAACAGTCAAACACAACCAAAACAACTTAACAACAACAAAAAGGATGGCACTTTTAAATGTTTTGTGAACTGCCTGGATGCCATTTTGAGCAAGGATTAGGTATCCCACTGAAACCTTTTCTAAGTTAACCCCATTGGTCTGGACAAATAACCAACAGAGTTCCCCATTCCAAAATGTGAAATAGATTCAATCCACCATCAACAGACAGCTTGGTCTCATTTGTTACCCCAGCATATTTCAGCCCTAATAAATAAGGAACAACTGTCATTAGTGCTGATTGAAAGAAACCATTAATATTGTTGTGATCAACAGGAATCGCCAAGAGTTCAATCATCCTGTTTCCAACATTCAGACAACAATCCTCTGGTTTTATTTTAAAGGGAAAGCCAGGTTGTATTGATTAACAAATATTATCATTATTTGCCATCAGAATTTGGTTTTGAAATTAATTTACAAAAAAGAAGTCAAAGGGAAATAATCCCCATAATTATATGTTAAATTCCCAGAATGGAAAAAATTAAGGAACACAAAAGAACCAATCAGGCTAATTATTCCTTGCTCTGCAGCTAATATATTCCTATGGCAACCAGCTGAACTCTAGCAAAGAGAAATAAATTACTTTTTAAGTCAGATCATCAGGAGTTTTACCCAGAATAGCCACAAAACAAGTCTTTCAAATAAATCTTCAGATGATGAAGGGAGGAAAGATGCGTGGTTTTTTTTTCCACTAGTTGTGCACAAGCATATCAAAATAGCCAGTTCATTATAAACCAGCCAGACTCAACCCATTCTTAACTCCATATTTGAGGCAGAACAGATGCATGGGCTTTGTTGGATATTTATACCTTGCCTCAGCTCTTCTGGGCTTAGGAAAGACAAATGAGTCTGGGGAGGATATGTTCTGGAGTACTAAAGTGGGGGGGGAGGGAGCACAGAGGCCATGGGTACATAAGTTCAATCTAAAAGAGACTTTAAACTTCTTCTTCTTGTTGCTCTTTCTCTTGTAAAGATAATTAAGATGGTGATTATGCCCCTGCACCCAACCCCAAACCAGGCCAAGCAGCTGCCATCTTGGTTATGAGCAAATGTCTTGAAAGCAAAAATTGGATTCTCCTTTTTCAGGCAAAATACCTAAAGTAGATAAGCCCCCAGGAGTTGAGGGAAATTTGTGGGGTAGTAGAGAGATGGAAAGCTTGCCAGGTTTCTGTATTTTCTTCCTACTTCCTCCTTTAGTCTTTTTCTAGCCCTCTCTCAGGTCATATTTAGGTTTCAGTGAGGCTTCAAGCAGGGGAGAAGGATTTTGTTAGCCTTTTTAATAGATACAGGGACAGCTAGGTGGTGCGGTGGATAGAGTACCAGGCCTAGAGTCAGGATGACTCATCTTCCTGAGTTCAAATATGGTTCAGATACTTACTAGCTGTGTGACTCTGGGCAAGTCATCTAACTCTTTTTCAGTTTCTTCATCTGTAAAATGAACTGAGAAGGAAATGGCAAACGCCTTCAGTATCTTTGCCAAGAACATCCCAAATGGGGTCACAGTTGGACACAACTGAAATGAATGAACAACAAAGTAATGGATACAACCTTGGACCTTGCCCAATGCCTTTTGTGGGTATTTCTTCCCCTCATGGTTCCCTTTAAGTCTTTTGTCCTTCCTGATCTCCAACCAGAGGCACTGAACTTCCTGATCCCTTCCCAGTCCCTGAGCCTACTTGGCTCCTTGGGTTCAGAGCTCTGCCTCCCAGACCCTTAATTACTCAAGGCTGCAAGGCTTTGTCATCAGCCCCAGGCAAGAACGGCAGCTTCTGCCCTTGAACACTTCAGGCAGATCTGCAGACTCGCCAGCTCAAACCCATTTGTCTGTTACTTTTTATTTTAATTGATGCTTCTTGTTACCTCATCACATTCCAAATATATCTCTCCCCCTTTCCTGCCCAATGAGCTTTTCCTTCTCTTAAAAAAAATTCAAAAAGAAAAAACTTTTCAGCAAAACCAACCCACACAACAACTGTGTCTGACAATAAATGCAATCTTCCAGGCCTGTAGCCCACTCCTTCTACAATGAAGGGAAGGGTATTTTCCTTCCTATTCTCTAGAGCCAAACTTAGTTATTATGATTGCATAGTATTCAGTTCCAGTTTGTTGGTTTTTTCCATTTATATCAGATCCTGTATTGATTTCCTAGTTCTGCTCGCTTCACTCTGCATCCAAACATATGTCTTCCCATGCTTTTTCCAGTTTTTTATATTTATTATATTTATTTATATTTATTATTCATTTATTATTACAATTACCATTATATTCATGTCAGATTTTATTTAGCCACTCCCTAATGTACAGCTATCTACTTTGTTTCCAGTTCTTTATTGCCACAAAAAGGGCTGCTATCAATATTGTGGTATGTATGGGACCTTTCTATCTTTCACATCCTTAAGAGCAGTGGGCTCTCTATGTCAACATGCAGAAACATTTTAAAAACAAATCAAAGGGCATGGACATATTAGTCTTTGAGGTGCGGGGCATAATTCTAAATTCCTTTCCAGAATGGTTGGATCAATCATTGAATCTACAATCCCCGACTTCCTTTCAGCCAATTAAGTAACTTTAAGATTAAAGAGTCAGTTTTTGTTGTTCCAAACCCTACAAAAATTTTGGTACTCTGACCCCTACATATAAATTACAAAATCACTGTAGTTAATATGTGTTAATGTAGTTAACTATAGTTAATATGTATCATAGAATCATGTTGTTGTTGTCTAGTTGTATCCACCTCTTCGTGACCCAATGGACAAGTCCACGGGGTTTTCTTGGCAAAAATACTGGAATAGTTTGCCATTTACTTCTCCACTTGATTAAGGCAAAAAGAGGCTAAATGATTTGTCCAGAGTCACAGCTACTAAGTGTCTGAGGTAGAATTTTTACTCAGATCTTTCTGACTCCACGCCCAGTGCTCTATCTCTGAGCCACCTAGCTGTCTCTTCTAAGATTGTTAGGGATCTTTAAAAATTATCCTGTCCAACCCTTCATTTTCCAAGGAGAAACATGAGAAAAGTGGAAGCATCCAAAGTAATACAGGAAATTTTTGGCAAAAGCCCAAGATGAGATCTTAGATCTTTAGACATTCAATCAAGTAAGGTGCCAAGACATCAGTGGCTAACAACATAAAAAAATTCGTATGTCTCTCATATGATAATAGTATTTCTATTAGTAGTATTTGATTGAGAAATTACATGACGAGGAAAAACAACTTGGAATTAAATAACACTTTTAAATGAATTTGTATTTTATTCATTAATGAATGTGAATATTTGTAAATACTCTGTATTAACTTACCAGGTACCTGTTTTGTCCTTTCTGTAAAATGTAAACTGCTTGAGGAATTCTGTTTTTGTCTGTTTATCCCCAAAGTCCAGCCCTGATACTTAGCTGATGCTTTAAAAGTGCTTGTTAAATTCAATTACATTGAACTGAAATTAAGGAGAAACAGATATTTTTCCCCAAGACCTCAAAACTTAGATTAACTTGAGCTGACATACAAGTCTTCCCCAAAGTATCTCACAGAATACACTGTTCAGGATTGAAGCATTTCCAGCATTGCCTTCTAGCAGACTGGATCCACTTTGTGTGTAGTGTATAGAGTGCTGAACTTAGAATCAGGAAGACCTGAGTTCAAATCTTTCCTTACACTTAAGTGTATAATTAAGACACTTAAACTTTTTCAGTCTATTTCCTCATTTGCAAAAAGTGGGGTTTAATAGGCAGACAGCCTTTGCACCTACCTGCATGCCATTGGTATGTATAATTTGGTGTGCCAAGCTCAGAAAGACAAATGGTCACAGGTTTGAATCTGGGGGCCGTGTACTTGCCTTTCCCATGTTTTCTCTAGTGGGAAAGAAGATAAAGAAGAAGCAAGTCTCTAGAGGCCAAGAGATGTATTTTTGTCCTGAAGATGCATGATAGTAAACCAGTCTTCCTTTCTTAAATCCACCACAACTACTTTTCCACAGTCTGCAACCTCAGTGAGATAGAGGCAGGGTCAGGACCGAAATCCAGGTATAGTGTCTTTCTGTTACACCATACTGATCCACAACAAAATGCGCATTCCCAGCTGAGACAGGATATCTGAGTCTCAGAAGGAAGAAAAGGAGTAGATCACATGATTCATGAATGTTTTCCATCCCACTGTTTATACCTCAAGGTTGGTTTCTTGTCACTACCTGAACCAGACAGACGTTGACTGGCCAGGCACAGTACTAAGTTATAGGAATACAAACACAAACGGAAAACAAGAAATGCTTTGCTTTCAAAGAGCTTACGTTCTAATGAGGAAGACAACACATAAAACAGAACTCTGTCACCCTCGTGGTCTACCTCTATCTATGTATCTACAAACCACTTATTGGACACACCATGTTCACTGACTCTTACCACCCATCCAGTTATCCCTTTCTTAATTACAGAGATCTGCCTTTTCCTATGTAAACTTGATTTTCATCAATGAAATAAATTTAGAAAATAGACCCTGAATTCGTGGTGATTCTACACTTTGAAGGGTAGTTATGAAATGTCTTATGCTTATACCCCCAATTAAGAGAACAGAACTCTCTAACAATAGACTGGGGGTTGAGTTCCTAATCCTGTGCTAGGAAAGATTCCTCTCTCCTCTGTAGCTACCTTCATGCCCTTACACCACAAACAAAGGGAGACCCGGCACCATATGAACAAGGTTGACCACAGGTGTTTCTGAGAATTATTTAATCCAGTACATGCATTCTTTAACAGAGTAAATTTAAGAAAATACAAACAAACAAACGAAAAAGCTAGGGAAGGCAGCTAGGCCCTGTCCTGTCCTGTCCCATCCCTCCTTTTTCAGATGCTAGCTACCAGTCTCCTGCCACTGCCACTGCCACTGCCCACCTCTCCTCTTCTTCTCTCTTCATTCTCTTTGAGTGTCTCAAAAATTCTCTCCATAGCCATGCATGAAAATTTCTCAACTCCCACTACTCTCCCACCCCAGCCAATGGCTGATTTCAAATTAGTTTCCTCTCTTCCCAAACTAGAAAAAACTATAAATCCCAAAGGATTTTATGACAAGTCAACCCATTGGCAAAGGCTATTATATCTGTATTCAAATTTTTTCTGGTTCTATGCAATATTTCAATTGACTGCCTATGCGTCTATCTTGTTAGACTGTAACCTTTTGACAGCAGGACTCAATTTACCCTTAGAGAGGGCTTGATGAAAAAGGGGCTTTCTCACCAAAAGGGAGAATTTTGCCTCTCTCCAGAGAGTCTCCCAGAGAATGACCCAGAGCTGAGCCCCAAAAATGTCCATGTGAATTAAGACCTCATTTTCTGTTCCCTATTCCAAACAGGAATGTGAGAGTCACAGAATGTCGAGCTCAAACCTGTCTAGTTGGCACCTTGTGCATGATGTTTGATGACCAGGGCCTAGGAATCTACTCTGCAGATATACCTCTGGGACCACAATGCCTCCCACAGCCCCAGGCAGTATGTGTCCCCCTCCCTCCTCCTCAGCTATGCTGCTCAGAGCTCTAGACCACAGATACTGACACCTGCAGCTAGACACAAATTCTTATGAGAATCAAAGAAGAAACCAATAGAAAGGAACTACGAAGGAGGAGTACAGTTCAGGTGTTAGGAGGAGGGCCTGACAGAAAAAAGCAGAGAGAAGGACAATGCTCCCTATATAATAAGTGCTCAATAAATATTGGCTGGATTGAAATAAATTAGAGAGAAAGATGAAAGGAACAGAAGAGTAAGAAGCTATGGATCCAGTAGAGTTGGGTTTTTATTAAGAGTCTTAAATCTTATATTTCTTTCATATAATCTCATTTCTTTAGTCTCCCTATATCACTGCAGACAGTCATGAACTAGTCCTCCCATGTCGGACACAAAGTTAATATTACTCAGTGACCAATGTCTCCTAGCTTTCCGCTTTAGGGGGAAACAAAATTCCTTAACTATCTTTTAAAATCACCCACATACTTAGGGTCCCTCTGTCCCAGAAACTGGTAAAGATCAGAGAAGGATGGTCCTATTTATCTTTGGAACTCTAGCATCTGTCATAGTGCCCAGCACTTAGCACGCACTAATCAATGCTCATTGGCTGATTAATGAGCCTGGCTTTCCATCCAATGGCAAGTGAAGGAACAAGAATGAAAGGCTGCTACTATCTTCCTAGCACTTGGAAGCCAAGCTAGTAGGAAACACCAGGACTGGGGAGATCTTGCTGATGCCTGAAGCAAGTTAAGCATTCACTGTAGTCAATAATCCACATTTCTATAGAACTTTACTTTCAGGTTTACACAGTGTTAGCAGGACAAGTATTATCGTCAGTATACAGATGAATGAATGAATGAATGAATGAATGAGTGAAAAAACAGAATCTCTGTTAGATGAAATGACTTGCCTAGAGTCACACAGCTAGTAAAGATGTTTGCTGTCTATTCCTAGTTCCATCAAGGAGCAAGTAAAGGAAGAATACACTTAAGCCCTGCCCTCAAAGAATTAATAGTTTGGGGGGGGGCGGGGGGGGGGGACGGACAGAAGCCAATCAGAATTGAATCCTGATCTCAGGGAGTTCATAGTCTAGGCGGATACAGACTTTGCTGTTGAAATGGTTAGAAGACAATAAAGCTTATATGAAGTTGAGCTGTAGAGAGGAGGTATTCGTCACATCTGATTGGTATTTCAATTTCTTAAAGCATTTTTACATCTATAGTCCTGTTTTATCTTCACTGCGCCCCACACTATGTAGGAGAAATAAGACAGAAGGAAAAAGGCAGCCCTCAGGGAATTCTCAGTCTGTCCGCAGAGATAAGACTCAATCTAGAATAACAAGAAAGAGAAACTATTTATTACATGTAACCCAAGCCTATATTATGCGGTACCTACTTCGAGTTCTCATGGACTTTGGAGAAAAGGAAGGTGGTATAAAATCCATGAGACCTAGGAGTCAGGAGTCTCATTCATGTAGGCAAATGACACTCATAGTCCCCAAGCCCAGTATCATGCTTGATAGATACCCAATATTTATTATTATTTCCTGTGGCCACTTCCATTCACCCTCTCAGGTCTTGACGTTTGTCGAAGTGAAAAGAAACAGTTTTCTCCTCCTATAATGTACCTTTAGCTAATAGGGGGAGTGGGGAATAAATCTTATTTCTAAATACACTCATTCTCTTGACTCAAAAAGAACCTGCATATCATTTGCCTAGCTTTGAATTTGATGACCAGGGTGGAAATTCCTCCAGCTCCTTGGGCACGACAGAGAAAAGAGCTAATTGGTCTCCAGCTGCCTATTACTGCTGCCTCAACTGAGATCTTCTCCCAGCCTCAGGAATGTGTATAGTTCCCAGGCCAGGAGATGACCTTTAGTTTCTCCCTGAAGCAGCCAGCCAAAGCTTCAGAACCCTTCTGAGGTATCAGTAACTCAGTCGTTCCCTCCCCTCCAGCAGGGCTCCCTGTTCTATACTAACAAAAGGCACAGGAAGAGACTTTCATATGGCCTTCCTAAGTCCACGACCACAACCAAAATTAAAATGTAAAAGATAACGAAATGCTTCCCTCCTGACACAGGGCTCCCTTGGGTCAGTGTCATCAGAGCAATCTCCACCAGGTGGCAAGAATGCTTTTGGAGCATCTTGGTAGAGTCACTATGGAACCTTATCAGTAGCAGAACAGAGAACTTTAACTTGTCCAAACCCTCTTCATGCTACACATCAGAATGACTTGGCATCTGCTGCAGTCAACCCAGCAGAAAGCAGATCATATGATCACCCCACCCCCACATTGCCTACCTCCATACTGTCACCAGCTGCCTTCCCAGCCCATGGTCCCCACTCTCCACCCCCACTCAAAACCTTGTTTTTCATATGTGTGCTGTGACATCCCTCGATTTGTCTCTCCAAATTAGCCTGCAAAAACCCAGCCCCAAAGAGAAAGGCAAGGTGGCACTAGTCAAATTCTCCTTACTGTCTATCAAAATTTCTCCCTAGTTACTACTATCTTCCTCCCACCAAAAAAATGTACTTGACATATACAAAATAAATAGATGGTGTGTGTGTGTGTATACACAAACACAACACACTCCTCAAAGGCAGGGACCATCTCATTTTTTTGTCTTTGTATCTCAAGCACTTGATACAGTGCCTTGGTATGCAGTAGATGCTTAATAAATGCTTGAGGACTGATTAATTAATTGATTGCCACACTTGTTAGGTCTTCCCTATATTCCAACATACCATTTCTAGTTTTGTTCTCTGAGACCTAAGCAGAATTGGTACCCAGTCTCCTGATTCTCCGGGTCTAGAGCTCTTTGGAATACACCTCTGCCTGTTATGGTCAATGTTCTTTCAAGTATCTGCAAGTAGGAATTTCCCAGGTCGAGACTCTGGAAAAGACCTATTTCCATGAAGGAAGGTAAATATTCCACTTAAGCAAATATAGTTGGCGGGGGGGAGTGTGTGTGGAGAAAATAGTGGAGATAGATAGATGGTGCAGTGGATAGAATATCAGGCCTGGAGTGAGGAAAATGCCTCTTCCCGAGTTCAAATCCAGTCTCAGATGTTTACTAGCTTTGTGACCCTAGGCAAGTCACTTACCCCTGTTTGCCTCAGTTTCCTCACCTGTAAAATGAGCTAGAGAAGGAAATGGCAAAGCCCTCCAGTATCTTTGCCAAGAAAACCCTAAAAAGGGTCAAGAAGAGTTGGACATGACTGAAAAATGACTAAACAACAAAAATTCCAAAGGCCCTGAGTGCCAGAGGGGCCCTAAATTTCAGACAGACACAAACAGGTGTGAGCATGCTTTGCAATGAATTTGCATACAAAGCAAAGGCTAGAAAGCAGCTGAACTGGAGGTTAGCAGCAGCTTTTACTGGGCAGACCTCAGTGATGTTCACTCCAGTCTAAAAGTTGCAGGCACTAGAAGGCTGTTGGCAACGAGTCTCCTTATCAGGTGGGTCAGGGTGGGGTGGGGGGAGGATGTGGATAGACTTGGAGAATTGAGTGGGGAAGACAGATTATCTATTCATTTTGGATAGCTTGAGCCTCCAAACACTTTGAAATGTCCCTTTCCTCCTATCTATCCCATCCACACCATTATGCCCTACATTCCTTTCTATCTGCTTCCCAATCCATCTCACGGTTCCTGCTGGCTGGATAAGGAGATCCTGTCTGTTCTGGGAACAACCACCAGGGGGTGCCCACATGCAGCACCCAAAGGTCTCTACTCACAGAATGGGGACCAGGAAATTTTTAGAAGAGAAACATGGGGAATATGGCTCCATGGATGCTGACCCCTGTCCCTGGTGATGAGGAGGGGAAGAAGAGACCAGTGCTTGCCATAGAGGGAGCTGAATTGGCTCATGAGCTGACCAAACTTCCCATCTACACCCACTCATAGCCATTCAAGCAAAGGAAAATTGTGGCTCCCCACCCCAGCCCCAGGTACAAAGGGCAAATGGCTCCTAAATCCACCCAAAGTCTGGGAGGAGGAAGGGCTAGTGAGGAATTCAGAGATAGCCTATAGTATTTGGCAACTATGGCATAATGACAATGTAAATGAATTTCTAGACTGGAGATCTGGGTTTTAGTCTTTTTGTTTA
>CM053625.1:26016526-26071818 GCA_028646595.1 Phalanger gymnotis | reverse complement strand
AGGTACAAAGGGCAAATGGCTCCTAAATCCACCCAAAGTCTGGGAGGAGGAAGGGCTAGTGAGGAATTCAGAGATAGCCTATAGTATTTGGCAACTACGGCATAATGACAATGTAAATGAATTTCTAGACTGGAGATCTGGGTTTTAGTCTTTTTGTTTAAAAAAAAAACTTCTAACTTCTGAGGAAGAATGTTGTAGAGGAAGGAGCAGGAGAAGAAAAGAAATGTGTGCTAAATAAGAAGCAAAAGGACATTATGTAGATGATTTGGACTTGTGAAGAAAGCCAAAGATTAAATTTGAGGAAAAACTTGGGGGAAAATTGGTTTTTTAAAAAATTGAAGAACAATTTCCAGGTCAGATTGTATTTCTGGCTTCTTCAAGAAAAACTTGAAGGAGAAAGAGCAAAACTGAAGAGGATTAAGGCAGATTACAGATGACTAAGGATTTAGAGTTAGAAGGATTCAGGGAGAAGGAAAAAGACAATGTAGTTGGCAAGGCAAGAAAGAAAAGATAAGGGAAATGAATTGGTAGACAATGCAAATTTGTATGATGGAGTGGAGAATGGGGCAAGTTGGTGAATCAATCAGAATTGTGTATAGGAGAGTAGAGAGAGAGGATAGCATTCTATATTGAGAAGATATGCTCAAGTCTCAGCAGACAGGCTAAACAAACCAGGTTGAGAGTAACTGACCAGACTCAAACCCATTGGTGAATTAGGGAAAATATCTACCCCAAGTATGTGAAAACTTCACCTGGTGGAATGGGGGGATGAGAATACTTTATTCCAACAACCATGAAGGCAGCTAAAGCAGGCACCACGGAGAGCTTAAAACTTGGTCAGATATCAAAGACATCAAGGTCATTCATTGCATCCCAGGTCATCACCAGCCATCATCTCAACTTTTGTCTTCCTACTGGACTTCAATGACTCTGGAAGAGAGAGTGAGGCTGACAACTTTAATGACCTTGTGCAATTCTGCTTCCCTTACATCCAATTCAGGGACAAGTCAAGACAGCACCTGTGATGAAAACAAACACCTGTGACTGAAACAAAGGATGGACAACAAGAACAATATGCTCATGAGGAAATCCAGAACCCAGAGAAAAAAAGCAAGGTAGAGAATATTGGGGTTAAGATCAATGAAAGAAGAAACAAGAAATTTTTGTCATCAAAATACACTACAGACCAACTGGACAGGAAGAGGAAGTAAATGGGTTCAGGAAACAGATCATAAATTTGTCCCAAAGGCATGCTACATGAGTGATCAACTTCAATTATCCAAACATCTACTTGGATCTCTCTCTCTCTCTCTCTCTCTCTCTCTCTCTCTCTCTCTCTCTCTCTCTCTCTCTCTCTCTCTCTCTCTCTCTCTCTCTGTCTCTCTGTCTCTCTCTCTCTGTCTCTCTCTCTCTCTCTTTCTCTCTCTCTCTCCCTGCCTCTCTCTTTCCCCCCCTCCTTCTTCCTCCTCCTCCTTTTCCCTCCTTCCTACCCTCCCTCTTATTTGTCTCTATGTATGTTTCTGCTTCTATGTTTGTGTCTGTTTCCATCTGTCCATCTACCTCTTCCCTCTGCCCTGCAAAAAAAAGCAGCTAATAATTGCTTTATTTGAATTGGCAACATGTTCTTTTTTCAAAATGTGGAAGAAACAAGGAGAAACTGAATTGTAGATCTGATTTGGACTAACAGGGGAAATTACTGTCCTTTGGAATGATGGGAAAATTGGCAGGAAAGTACTTACTTCCTTATAAAGTTTGTGGATAGAGGAGAAGAAAGCTGAGCATAATCTGACATAGATCTTGATTTTGAGAAAGCAGATCTCAGTGTATAGAGGGAAGATAAGTTGCATTCCATGATCTAAAATTCTATAGATAAAGTCAGCCCAGGAGAGATGGTTGGGAATCTTTCAAGCATAAAATTTTGAAAACACAAAGGGAAACAATCCTGATAAGGAGAAAAAAAATTTAAGTTGTTTGAAAAGCCTGATGTGGACACACAGGGAACTCACCAACCAAAAGATTTTTTTAAAAGATTAATACAGAAGATGGAACAATGGAAGTTAACATTGTTAACAGACAATGAAAACAAGAATGTGGGATCATCCTGTAAAAATAACTAAGGATGAGTTGAGCCTGGCAAATAAAGCTAAAAGAAACAAAAGTATATTTGACTTGGTAGCTATATTGAAGAAAAGGAGAGAATCAAAGCAGGGAGAGGACCACTGCTTGGGGCAGAGAAAACAATCATAATCAACAAGAGAAAGACAAAGTGGGAATGTTCAATTTCTATTGCTTCTGTTTTCTTTGCAAAGGAGAATGACCTTTGCACCAGAAATGATAGCACAAAAATGGTTGGCAGAGTTGATACCAAGAAAAGTAAGAAAATCATGAGAGAGTATCAAGTTGTGCTGGTGAATTCAAGTCACTCTCTCAGATGAACTATATCCTAGGGAAATGAAAGAATTAAATGATGTGATTGCTTATTATATGCCAAGCACTATGCTAAACACTGGAGATACAAATAGAAAAGCAACATTCATCCCCTCCCAAGGAGCTCTAATTGGGGGAGACATCATATATAGGAGGGTTTAGCTGTTGAACAGATAGAAAGGTCCATTCCTTATTAGAGTATAGCAGCATAGTGGACTACAAAACCCAGAAGTCCTTAGGATGCAATGACAGAGCTGCTGGTAAGATTTAATAGTCCACTATCTTACCAGAAAGATTATAGTTGGTGAATCTTTGCTCATCCAAGCAGCAATGACTGTTGGGAGAAGGAGTTAGTGGTGCCAAAGGCTGAAGTAGAGCTGGGCTCTGGGTAACTTCTGGTAAGAATAGAGATTAGGAGTTGGAGTCAATATCTGGTCAGTCAATATGCAGAATCTGGTAGAAACTGAATAATAGGGGCTGGGATGAAAGTGGGGGGAGGGCTTGCCAAGGCTACTCATAAAATATCCATAAAAAACTTATTGGAGACAGCGCCAAGATGACACAGTAAAGGTAGGGACTCACCTGTGCTCTCCCCAAACCCTTCCAAATGCCTTTTTTAAAATGACCCCAGACAAATTCTAGAGCAGCAAAACCCACTTAAAAAGATGGAGTGAAACAAATTTCCATCCCAAGACAACTTGGAAGGTCGGCAGGAAAAATCTGTTGCACCAGGGTGAGAGAGGAGCACAGTCCAGCAGATGCCAAGCCAATCCAGCCCTGGCCCCAGAAAAGCAGGGGCAGGCTGTGGGAGCAGCTGAGTCAGGAGCAGCTGAGTCAGAAGCAGCAGAGGCAGTAGCAGTGGTTGTTTCCGGAGCTCTCAGACAATTAGGGGGTCGAACAACTAGTCAGAAGGAGATTACAGAGGTCTTTTTGCTACCACTGAGGTAGGATTCTGTTGCTTTGTCCATACTTGCATTGGGGTCACAGTCCTGGATGGCAGTCCCAAGGTGAAAAGAAGCACCAGCACACCAGAGTTTGTGGCAGCAGTGGAGAGGGCACCCTCCTCACAGTTCCAGGGCAGAAAAGAGTGCTTGTGGTCACTCACAGACCAGAGCACAGGCCAGAGAGTAGTGGACACCTCTCTGTAGATCATACCACCTTGAAAGAACTGAAAACTTATAGGTCCCTCGAAGTATCTCTGAAAACAGTTGCGCAAAACCCCTGAAGCTTGGTACAGTGTATCCTCCACCCTGGCAGAAGAGCTTCACTTTAACAAAGAGTTAAAAATCAAGTAATAGACTAGAAAAACGTGCAAACAACAGAAAAAAATTTGACCATAGAAAGTTATTATGGTGACAAGGAAGGTCAAAACACACACCCAGAAGACAACAAAGACAAAGCTCCTGCATCCAAAGCCTCCAAGAAAAATATGAATTGCCTCAGGCCATGGAAGAGTTCAAAAAGGATTTTGAAAATCAAGTAAGAGAGGTAGAGAAAAAATTGGGAAGAGAAATGAGAATGATACAAGATCATGAAAAAAAGAGTCAACAGTTTGGTAAAGGAGGCACAAAAAATACTAAAGAAAATAACACCTTAAAAAAACTTACTAAAAATAAAAAATGAAAATGTCACAAATGAAGAAAAACAGAAATTTTAAATATATCTTGTATAAACCAAATGTAATAAAAATCTGCATTCAATAAAGGGCTGCTGAAGAAATGATTAAAAATTAATTGGAGACTAACAATTCTAAAGAAGGATGAATTAAAGAACAAATCATGGAAATCATATAAAATTTCATCAAAGTTAATGGCAACAATTAGACAATATATCAAACTTTGGGGGATAGATCTAAAGCAGTACTTTGGAGAAATTTTATATCTCTAAACAATTTAATCAAAAAAGAGAGAAAGAGCAGATAAATAAATTGAGCATGCAACTAACAAAATTAGAAAATCAAAAATTTTTAAACCCCAATTAAATGCTAAAATGAAAGACCAGAGAAGAGATTGACAAAAATTAAAAGGAAAAAAGTATCATTGAATTAATAAATAAAACTAAGAGCTGTTAAAAAACAACAAAATGGGTAAAACACTAGTTAATTTGATTTTTTAAAAAGAAAAAGGGAAACCAAATTGCTAGTATCAAAAATTCAAAAGGAAAATTCACAACAAATGAAGAAATACAGGAAATTTTTAGATAACATTTTGCCCACTTATGTGCCAATAACTGACAACCTAAATGAAGTGGATGAATATTTATAAAAACATAAACTACCCAGATTAACTGAACAAGAAATAGAGAACTTAAATAATACAATCTAAAAAAAGAAATTGAAGAAGTCATAAGTGAGTTCTCTCCAAAAAACAAAACCAAGTACCAGATGGATTTACAAGAAAATTCTATCAGTAATTCAAAGAAAATTTCATTTCAATATTATGTAATTTCAATATTACATAAAGTTGTCTGAAAAACAGGAAAATAAGATGTCCTATCAAATTCTTCCTGTTATACAAACATGGTATTGATTTCTAAACCAAGGAAGATCAAAATAGTGAAAGAAAACTATAGACCAACATCCCCTAATGAATATTGATGCGAATGAACAAAATAAAGTTAGCAAGGAGACTATCCCAAAATATCACAAAGATTATCCACTATGATCAGATTTGATTTATACCATGAATGCAAGGTTTAATATTAGGGAAATTATCAACATAATGCTTAATAACAGATACAACAAAAATAAAATTATTATATCAATAGATGTGGAAGAAGTCTTTGAGAAGATACAACATTTATTTCTTTTATTTTAAGTGATAGAAAACATAGGTTAAAATATACTTTTTCTTGGATAAGTAAAATATATTCAAAGTCAAGAGTCAGCATAAACTAGATAAACTAGAGGATTTTCCAATAAGATCAGGAGTAAACCAAGGATGGCCATTATCATCACTGCTTTTTTTTTTTTAATGTGGTATTCAAAATGTTAGCTATAACAATTAGACAGAAAAAGAAATTGAGGGAATTATAAGTATAGACAGAGAAGAAAATTATTTTCATAGATTATTATAATTATAGATTTTATAGATTGTTGGCTTACTTAGAGAACCCTAGAGAGCCAACTAAAAATTTAATTAAAATATTAACTTCAACAAAATTTCAGAATGTAAAATAAATCCACATAAACCATCACCATTTCTGTATATTAGCAACGAAACCCAGAAGAGATAGAAAAAGAAATTCCATTTAAAATAACCACAAAACGTAGAAAATACTTCAGAGACTGTAAAGATATACACAAAAATTATATGAATTCAACTGCAAAACATTCTTTACATGAGTAAAGGCAGATTTAAATAACTGGAAAAATATTAATTACTCATGGGTAGACTGAGCCAATATAATAGAAATGGTAATGCTACTTAATTTACTTATTCAGTGCCATACCAATCAAACTAAGGGTGTTCCTAAAGTCTGGACACATAGGCAAAGATGCATGTTTTCAAGAAATGAATTAAATTTTCAACATTTTATTTAATTGGAATATTAACAAATGACATCATCAATATGATTTCCATCATTTGTGATGCAAAGGTTGATGCGCTTTGCAAGATTCACGTGAACTCGATGCAATAACTCCACATTGCAGTCAATTTTAGCACATTCACTCTTTATACATTAAATCAAGTGTGTTGCATCTGTGATTTTCATTGAGTACACCTTCTCCATTAGCATACCCCAGAAAAAGAAGTCAAAGGAACTAAGGTCTGTTAATATTCCAATTAAATAAATAAAATGTTGAAAATTTTTGCCTATGTGTCCAAACTTTAGGGACAAAAGGATTGCTTGATAGATCTAGGTAAAAACAAAAACAAAATTCATCCGTAGGAACGAAAGGTTAAGAATCTCAAGGGATATAATGGGAGTGGGGAGGAATGGAAAGGAAGGAGGCCTAAGAGTATCAGATCTCAAGCAGTGATTATTAAAATGATTTGGTGCTGATTAAGAAATAGAGAAGTCAATCGTTGGAGAAGAATTAGGTATATCAAATACAAAAGCAAATGAAGACGGTAACCTCATGTTTGATAAATTCAGAGACTACGGGTAAAAACCCACTATTTGAAAAAAAACTGCTGGAAAAAACAAAAAGTAGTCTGGCAGAAACTAGAAAGATTAACATCTCACACCTTATACCAAGATAAGTTCCAAAGGGATACAGGATTTAAACACAAAGGAAGACATCAAAAACAAGTTAGAAGATGAAAGAAGAAATTACCTTTCAGATCTATAAATAAGGCAAGAGTTCACAATTAAACAAAGGATAGCGATCACAGAAGGTAAAATAGACAACTTCAATTACATAAAATTAAAAACAATATTTTGCACAAAAATACAACCAGCTAAAATTAGAAGATAAAAAGATTACTGGGGGGGGGGGATTATTTGCAGCAATTTTCTCTGATGAGTTTCATTTAAAAACATACCAAAACTGATTCAAATTAATAATAAGCCATTCCCAAATTTTTGTTTGTTTGTTTTTGGAGGGGGGAAAGCAGGGCAATTGGGGTTAAGGGACTTGCCCAAGGTCACACAGCTAGTAAGTATGTCAAGTGTCTGAGGCCGAATTTGAACTCAGGTCCTTCTGACTCCAGGGCCAGTGCTCTACTCACTGCGCCACCTAGATGCCCCCCAAATTTTTAAATGGTCAAAAAAAATAAGAACATAATTTTTCAGATGAAGAAAACCAAGCTATTGGTAGCCATATTAAAATATTCTCCAAATCACTAATAATTAGAGAAAGGAAAATTAAGAAAACCCTCGAGATTCTATCTTATATCCATTAGATTGGCAAAGCCTACCAAAAAAAAAAAAAAGAAGAAAAACGAGATGCTAAAAGAGCTGTGAAAAAAAGGCATATTCATACACTCTTATGGAGATGTGATTGGGTCCTGCTCTTCAGTTGGAATTATGCCTCCCAAATTACTAACCTGTGCATACCCTTTCATCCAGCAATAAAGACTACTAGGTCTGTACCCCCAAAGAGACCAAAGAAATAAGAAAAGGACCCATATGTGCAAAAATATGTATAGCTACTCTTTTTGTGATGACAAAGAACTGGAAACTGAAGGGACGCCCACCAACCAGATAATGGCTGAACAAATTGTGGCATGTGAATATAATAGAATACTATTGTGCTATAGGAAATTGCAAAGTAACATATATCCAGAGAAGCCTAGAAAGACTTGCATGAACTAATAATATAGAACGAAATGAGCAGAACCAGGAGAACATTTTGTGTAAAAGCAACAGTATTATGAGGACAACTTAGAAATCCTTATAAATCTGATAAATGCAACAACCAACTAGGATTTCAAAAGACCCATTATGAAATATGTTGCCCATCGCCTAAAAGAAAAGTGATTGACTCAGTTTAGATTGACATATATTTTTGGATATGGCCAATGCAAATTATTTTACTTGATTGCGTATATCTTTTTAGAAAAGGTTAATTTTTTCTTTTCTTTTTTTAATGGAGAAAGGAATGTGGAAGAGAAAATAGATGTTTATTAATTAAAAATTAAGTTTAAAAATAAATAAAACTTCATACCTATAACTGAAAAAATCAAACTGATCTTGAACCAGATTAACTTTTACACAATTGACACTGCCTTGCTTTCTCTGATAAAAAATGTAAATTTATGTATTTTTGGAAGGAAGCTATCCCCGAGACTTGATTTATCCAAGGGGCTAGCGATCAAGTTGATAATGTAGCTTCCCAGTCTCTGGGGGTCTTAAAAGAAACCAATCACTGAGGAGTCTGTGTCCCTCAGACTCATAGGATATACCTGAGTCATCACACCTTACTGACCAAACACATTTCTGTATCTACCTGAACCAATGCTGTATCCTTGATGAAAATGCTTTCCATGATATGGCTAAGTAAACCATTTTTTGGTGTTAGTCTATGAGTGTATTATTTCATTCAAATCTTAAACCTGAACTACCAGACCAGCCTGTCTTATAACAACCTTATAGAACCATATTCTATGAACTTCACTCCTACCAAGTCTCAGTGATATTAGAAGGTCACTTCCTTGGATTAATATATCCGTATTTTGGGACATTTTACAGTTTGTGGTTTGGAACCTTTTAGTTGTCTCCAATGCTATTGTTCTCCCTACACTGAAGCTAATCTCTGTGGTATTTAGCTTGGTAGACATTCACAGGCAATTTTCCCCCTCCCCCTTTCTTGGCAGTTCAAAGCCCTTTTGATTAGATTTACAAAGCTAGCTCTTGTTGGATAAACCCAAATCCTAGTCAGGCTCTCATTTCTATATTTTAGGCTATGGTCCAGAAACACAAATCTTGGTTGTAATCTTTTTTTTAAAATTTAAAAAAAATCAATTAATATCTTTTGTTTTATGTCACCTTAATTTCCAAATATACTCACTCTCTTCCCCCACCTCAATTTAGGAAGCCATCTCTTACAAAAAGGAATAAAAGCAAAAGGGGCTTTAGGGGGGGCACTTCAGCAAAATTAACCAATACATCGACTAAGTCTGTTTGCAATGTTCCATATCCATATCCATAGTCTCCCACATCTGCAAAGATGGAAGAAAAATACACTTTTTTTCATCCCTTGGAGTCAAGCTTAGTCATTATAATTATATAGCATTCAGCTTCGGTTTTTTTGTCCTTACTATTTTAGTCATTGTGTATATTCCTCATCGGATACCATCTTAACCAGCTGTTCACAAAACCCTCATAGCAGCAACAAAGATGAAAACATGAGCTGTGGTCCTAAGGTCTCTGTCCTCTTGCCTTAGATTTCACAGACTATTGAACTGCTCTCCTTGATCCTATCCATCATTTCAAAAATTACCCATCCTTCAACGTCTCACTCCTGTCACTGATCTCTCCCTTTCCCTCCCCAGTTACAATAGTTCCTGTCTCCTCCAAACCCTTATGGTGCTTATAGTCTGAAACTTTTAATAATCTAGTCCTTCAACCATACAGAGAATTTCCTGAGAATAAGGTCTGTGTCCAGCGTGGTATATTTGAAACACATGGAGTCAGAGGGTCTGAGATGGAATGCTGGCTTTTGCCTCAATTTACCCATCTGTTAAATGAGAAGGTTAGACCTAGTTGAGCATGTGACTTGAAATTTAAAGCAAGAAAGGGTCTTAAAGATGATCTTATTCCCTAAGGTCTCTTTTAGTTCTGATTTTCTATGATTCTATTTCTACAATCAATTCTATTATTTCTTTTTTTCTAACAAAATTTTATTTTTTTCTAATCAGCAAAAATCTTCCTACTCTCCCTCCTATTCCTCACATTAAGATGTAAAGAACAACAAAATCTCTTTTGTAACTATATATGGTCAAAAAAAACCTAAATCTTGAATTTGCTGTAAAAAAAAATAAGGTTTCACTTAGCATTCTGAGCCTATGACCTGTCAGGTGGTGGGTAGCATGTTTCATCATGAGTCCTCTGGAATTATGGTTAGTCATTATGCTGTTCGGAGTTCCTATATCTTTCAAAGTTGTTTGTCTTTATAATTTTGTCATTGTATAAAGTGTTTTCCTGGTTGTGCTCACTTCACTCTGTATCAGTACACATAAATCTTCCAAGGTTTTTCTGAAACCATTCCCTTTACCATTTCTCACATTTAAATAGTATTCAATCACATATATATTTTTGTTGCTGTTCAGTCATATATGACTCTTTGTGACCCCATTTTGTGGTGATGGGTTTTTTTGGCAAAGATACTAGAGTGGTTTGCCATTTCCTTCTCCAAATCATTTTACAGATGAGGAAACTGAGGCAAATAGGGTCAAGTGACTTGGCCAGAGTCACACAGCTAATAAGTGTCTGAGGTCAAATCTGAATTCAGGAAGATGATTCTTTCTGACCCCAGATCTGGCACTCTACTTTTTTTTGCTTAAGACCAGTCCTTCCCTTAATTTATCTTCATCTCCTTTTCTTCCTTCTTCCCTTTCCCTACTGTTTCTCTATTTAGTGAAATGTATTTCTCTATCCAACGCCATGTATGTATGTGTGTGTTCTTCTCTTCTTTAACCAATTCAGATGAGAGTGAGGTTCAAGTATCTACTGTACCACCTAGCTGCCCTTCACATCTATATACCGTAGCCTATTCGCCCATTCATCAACTGTTTCAAATTCTTTGCTAATGCACAAAAGAATTACTATAAATATTTTGTACATCCTTAGAGTTTGTTTTGCTTAAGACCAGGTCTTCCCTCAATTTATCTTCATCTCTTTTTCTTCCTTCTTCCCTTTTCCTACTGTTTCTCTATTTATTGAAATGTATTTCTCTATCTAACTCTATGTATGTGTGTGTGTCTTCTTCTCTTCTTTAACCAATTCAGATGAGAGTGAGGTTCAAGTATCACACACTCCCTCCTCCCCTTTCTTCTTATTTGTATAGACTTCTGCCTGTACACCTTGATTACATGAGATAATTTTCCACCTGCTCAAATTTGTTGTAAAAGGAGAGCCCTTTCCCACCCCCTTAGTATGTTCCTCTTTCCTTTCCTATTTTAAGATCACTAAGACATAATAGAAGTATGTCTAGGATTTTTGTCTCATTAGGCTCCCTCTATGACCTCTGATGATAACAGAACTCTGAGGGAGAACATGTATCATCTCCTCATATTAGAATGTAAATAATTTATCCTTGAATAGTCCCTTCCAATTGGTCACTCGTGCTTATGTTTTTGTGTTTCTTTTGACTCTAGTGTCATCAGGAATGTCTTCTCTTTCATTAAAGATCCATTTTCCTCTAGGTAGGATTATACTCAGTTTTACTAAGCAAGTTATTCTTGGTTGTAAACCTACATACTTTTCCTTATGGAATATCATATTTCAAGCTTTCTATTCTTTTATATTGGTAATTGCTTAGTTGTGTGTGATCCTGACTGTGTACCACCTAGGTACCATGGTACTCAACACCTTTTTTTCTGGTTGATTGCAAATTTTTTTTCTTTGACTTGGAAACTCTGAATTTTGGCCATGGTGTTTGTGGGAGTTTTCATTTTGGTTTTTCTCCCAGCAGGTAATTAGTGAATTCTTTTTTATTTCCTCTTTGTTCTCCAGTCTTAAGACAGCAGCTTTCTTTTGCAATTTCTTGAAATATGATGTCTAGATTCTTTTTTGGTCAGGTAATCCCATATGTCTTTAATTATCTCTCCTTCATTTATTTTCCAGGTCAGTTATTTTTGTTATGGGATTTTGTTGTGGAGTTACGTTTTCTTCTACATTTAAAGTATTTTGTCTGTATTTTAGCTTTCTTGTTATCTCATGAAGTTATTGGCTTCTGTTTGGTCCATTCTAATTTTTAAGGATTGTATTGATTGAGTAAAGTTTTGTTCTTCTTATGCCAAGCTGTTAATTCCCTTTCCAGTTCTTTCTCTCATGATTTTCATTTCTTTCCCATTTACCCCTCTTGTACTATCATTTCATTTATAAAGACATTCTGAAACTCTTTAAAAAAAAGAATATTGCCTCATAGCTTTCCAGGAATTCTCATTGAATTTGTGCTCAATTTATGTTTTCCTTTGAGGCTTTGCTTACAGATATTTTGGAATCATTCTCTTTTTCTATGTTTGTGTCTTAAACATCCTTGTCACCATAATAGCTTTCTATGGTAGGATTCTTTTTTTGTTTGTTCATTCTTCCAGCCCACTTCCCAACTCTGAACTTGGTATTATGGCTGAGTTCTGTGCACTTCTGTGGGGACTAGTCCTGGGCCTAGGCTAGTCCTCTTGCTACTTTCTTGAGAGTATCGTTATGCTATTCCAGGATGTCAGGAAAACTCGGGCTGGGGACCCAAAATGGTCTGATCCAGCACAAAGTCCTGTTCTGAGCTGCGCAACTTCCTGATATGAATTTGGATCTGAGCCACACAACTGTAGACTTGCCATGGAGTTCCAGTAGATGGGTTGGAGTTCCAGTAGATTGTTGCTGGACTCAGCCACTATTAATTGCAGAGAACTGCAAGCTTCCCTTTGGTCTGAGATTCTTGCTCTGCTTCTTCCTCTGCTGGCTTCAGATTAGACTGGAAACAAAGTGAGACCCCACTCTGCTACCGGGATCTGAGCCACACAGCTGCTGCTTGCTTTTTAATTTGATCCTTGGTTAGCACACAGCCTAGGGCCTTCAACTGCTCCTTACCCTGGAATGCCAAACCTATAGGGGTCTAGGTCCCCCTTCCTAGTCCACTGTGGATCTGTGTTCTGAAACAGAGTAGAGATGAATGGAGCTGTCAGTTTGTACCTATTCCTATAACTCTTGCACAAGTTTAGCCCCCTTATGCTAGATCTGAGACCTCCTCTTGTCATGGTACACAACTTCTCCCTGTCCTAGAATACTCCCCACAGCACACTCCTGTCCCTAGAGTCCATACACCTCCCTGTTAATTTCTTTATGCTCATCTGGGGCTGGAAAAATGAGTCACTTTGATTTTTTTCTTAGATCTTCCAATCAAAATGCAGTCTGGTGTGTTTTCTAAATATGATTGAAGGAATTTCTATTTCTATTATTTCTTTAGACAGATAAAACATCTATTAAGTGCTTACTATTTACCAGGTTCTGTGCTAAGCACTAGGTATGCAAATATAAGAAAATTAGACTGTCCCTAACTTCAAGAAGTTAATTTTTTTTTTTTGGAGAGGGGAGGCAGGGCAATTGGGGTTAAATGACTTGCCCAAGGTCACACGGCTAGAAAGTGTGTCAAGTATCTGAGGCCAGAATTGAACTCAGGTCCTCCTGACTCCAGGGCCAGTGCTCTACTCACTGCACCACCTAGTTGCCCCCGAGCTTATTTTTTTTAATGGAAGAAGAAAACACATAAAGAAAAGATGGAAAGTGGGGGAGAAATCCAGAGAGTGAGTCAAACTGAGAATGAAGTGGGCATAGCTAGAAACCCTTAAGAAATGGTGGTCTGGGCTAAGCAGCCATCAATCAGGAGGGTGGATCTCAGGGCAGAGGTTTCTCTAGGGAGGGAAGTCAGTTGGTGAAAAAGCAGAAAAGTCCTGAGGAGGAAAGGAAGTCTTGCCCAAGGATGAGCCTATAGTAGATGCCCAATAAATACCTTGGACAAATTACTTCACCTCTCTGGGCCTCAAATTCCTAACATCTGTCCTGCTGACCTCACAGGCGCTTGTGAGGAACAGGTGAGATCATAAATGGCAAATTGTTTTGAAAATACAGCATAAAATTCTATATACATATGAAGGACTATTATTATCTGTCAAGGCTGGAGAGCACATTTCATTCCTCTAGGATGTCGACATGTCAACAAATGGTTCTGTATACAGCAGGAAGCTTACAAAATCTTTTGTCCAAAGCTCCTAGCTTCACCCTTGCAGAGCTCCCACAGCTCTGGTCACCAATAGCATGTGGACTGGGCTTATGGTCATAATGTTTACAGCTTGGGATGGACGTCATTCAACCATCAACATCCATTTTAACTACATGTGCCCAATCTCCCTGATGAAATCATAAACAACCTAAGGACAAGTGGCCCTCCTCTCACTCTCTTTCTATCTCCCTCCACCCCACCCACTGATGAGGATCAGCAACTCAGCAGTGCCATCATCTACTACTCCCTAGGGAACCCCTCAAGTCCTTCTAAGGCCACCTGGTTATTGCTGAGGAATCTTGAATAGTCAATTTGCTGATCTTGAAGAAAATATGGAATTTGTGTTATGACAAACGTAAATGATATGTATAAAGTGTTTTAGAGGTTTTACATCTCCGGGATCCTCACAACTCTATGAGGTACCTGGTACAGATGTTTCTCTCCTCATTATTTGATGAGAAAACTAAGTCTAATTTACTAAGCCAAAACTAAAACCTAAGTCTCCCAGCGCCCTGTCAAATGTATTTTCCATCTCTTTCCTGGATTTTAGAAGCAACGGATTTTCTTTTAGGTTGGAAAATATGGAGAATTGGGTTTGGTTGGAGATGTGTCTACGATTGGATGCTTACCAGGATTTGATGTTTCAGAGTTCCTTAGCCACATACTGCTTCCCCCCACCCCCTCACCCCCGGGGCCCAATTCCAATAGCTCCTCAGTTCTAGTTTCAGTCACCAGTCAACTGAGCTCAAAGGTACAGTACTGAACTGCATGGTACTTAAAATATAATTAAACTGAAGCCTTTGACCCAAGGACTAAATAATGCCTCCTCTCCGTTGAGTCTCAAAGCACAGTCTGGCTCTCTTTGAAGAAAAAAAAGTAAAGATGCTCAAAGAATATCTGACAACTCCTCAAGTTATCAGGGAGAAGGAAGGAAGTGCTCTTTAAAAAAAAACCCACAACAGAATAAGTCTTCAAGGTGAAAAACAAAGAAGAAAAGGGAAGCAAGGAAGCAGAGAATCCTGGTATTAAGAGGTTAGAAGGAGAACAGGAGAGCAATGAAGGGAAGAAAAGGAAGAAGAGTAATTTTTGAAATGATGGATAGGGTCAAGGAGAACAATTCAATAGCATGTGTCTACCAGGACAGGTGTTAAGGATGTCCCTAAACATCGAAACATATCTCAGCTCCCACAAGGCTCTGCTACCTGGTATAATTTTTGGAGACTTTGGGTGATTCCCAAATTGGGCTGGGAAACATCTCTCATCCTTGAGCCCTGCCAAGCAAAACACATGGGACTACTTAGGCTCCTCATTATCTCCCCTAACTGTCTTCATTTCTACATTTGCTGTGTAAAAGAAGGAATTTGGGATGACAGCAGGAAAGGCCTGAAGGAAGAGACCAGTTACAAGAAAGGATTTCAGAGAAAACATCTTTGTTCCTTTAATGTTTTGCATGTCTGGCAGCTAGGGAGATATGGATCTCTCTTGCAGGATGATCAGGGTTGGGGGCAGGGAAAGAGAAGCTTAACAATATAATTCTGCTCCCTGGAATGGTCCAGAACACTTCCCTAAGAATTGTCTGGTCCAAAGCCTCTAAATTGACCAAAACACAAGAGCCTTTCTCTACTACAGCTACCCCAGAGAACTTTGGGGACACCAATAATAAGGCCCTCCCCAGAAAGCTGGAAGTCTTTTCTCAGGATGGCCCTTGAAGAAATAGCCTTTCAGATTTGTTAATGGTTTAGGATGGAGAAACCCTGGGATTAACTCTTGATGGAAATTCATATGTTCTCCTTCCCCAGTGACAGCTAGGTCCTACGAAAATACAATCTCCCACGATTCCTTCCCCAGCATCTGTTCCCCCCGCCCACAAAAGGATAATTCCCCTTCAAACCAAACCCAAAGTATGATCTGGTGGATAGAGCACTGTCTAACGATCAGGGGATCTTGGCTCCAGCTTCTGCCACTGACTTCCCATGTGACCTTGAGAAAGTTTCTTCCCCTCTGTGGGCTCCAGTTCCCACATCTGCAAAATAAGGCAGTTGGATCAGTGGGCCATGGACCTTTAGGAGAGGGGCAGTGGAGTTATTGTAACAAATCTTTGAGATGCAGTAGAACAATAAATACATTAAGTGATAGATTTGGAGTCAGGAAGACTGGGTTCAAATACTTTCCAGCTGTGTGACCCTGGGAAATTCACTTAATCTCTCTGAATGAGTTTCCTCATTTGTAAAATGGAGGTATTAACAGCACTGACCTAAAAGGTTTATTATGAATAAAAAATTATTTAGATGTGAATTATTACAAATAAGAAAATACACCTTTGGTATACTGAGTGTCAAATACATGTTCCTATTGTTCAAGTACATGTAGATGCTGTTCTGATTAATAACAATTACTTGCATTTAAATAGTGCTTTAAGATTTGCAGAATACTTTATAAGCATTTGTCCTCACAAAACCTCTGTAAGGTAGGTGTCATTATTTTCTGCATTTTACAGGTGAGGAAAGTAAGACTGAGAATGTTTAAGTGACTTGCCCAGGGTCATATAGGTAGTACGTGTCTGAGCCAGGATTCACGTTCGAGTCATCCCGACTCTAAGTCCAACATGCTCTGAGCCACCCAGCTACCCTCAGTACAAGTTCACTTAACTTAACTAACAAGTTCACTTAGCCTTACTTAATTCATGGAAATTTTTGTCATCATGTATTTTTGCAACCAATGCATGACAGTACAACTACTATTATGTAAGAATCTTCAAAATTTTTGACATTAAAAAAGGCCTTCATCTCAAAAAGGTCAAGAATTACTAACATAGAGGCAATGATATCATACTCAAATAGAGAGGCATCCCTATAGCCTGACGTCAACTTGGAAAAACACAAGTTTTTCTTATCTATGTTTATTTACTTTGTTAAACATATCTTAATTACATTTTAATCTGGTTTGGGGACACACTGGGAGTGGGCAGAAGACAGCTTTTCTCAGCAACAGAATTTTATGAACTTTGAGATCTCACAGAACACTTACTTTTGCAAAGTAAAGTATATCAATTGGAGACCCCAGATGGGAACCATTCTGTGTCACTTTTTAGATTGCTAAGATAGTAATTGTGAACACCTGACCCCAAAAAGATGCGTTCACCCTTCAGCTATTTCTGCAATAGGTATCTGCAAGGGAGGGGGTGAAATTTCCAAAAGAGATGGGGCTTAGTTTGATAGACTGAATCCATGCCACTCCACCACCAGCTCCCCACACCCTGTGACCCACCAGCATCAGTAGCAACTAGATCTCACCTTCTGGGAATAGCCCTACCTGAGTGACATAAATCTTTAGATAGGAGATTCCCATGGCACATCACAATAGAACTGGGCAAAACTCCAGGTGAAATTCGAGTGGGAAGTTGGAACAGCCCAGTAGCTCTCCATGCAAATGATGTCCATGCAAATAGCCACTCAAGAGAAGGTGGGAAAAGATGCTCACTTAGAGGGCAGAGAATTATAACACTCCCTCCCATAAAAATCTTTAGGTGTGGCTCCTGAGTTACTCCACAAGCATTTATTAAGCACTTACTAGGTTCCAGGCACTCTACTAAGCACTAGGAATGCAAATACAAGCAGAAAGACAGTCCCTGCCCTCCAGAAGCTTACATTCTATTGGGGAAAGATAACACATAAAAGGGAACAGAAAAATGGTGGAGAAGGGATGCCCAAATGAAGGTTCCTGGTAGGGTCATGGTATGAGAAATCCAGAGAGTCCAGAAAAGTACAACTAGGAGAAGAATGAAGACATAGTTGGCCTGGGCCTTCTCCTTAAAATGGGGGGGGGGGTCTTGAAGGAACCAGCCAATTAGAGGAAGAAGCCTCAGAGGCAGAGAGTACTTCCAGTATGAGAAGTAGTGCCAGAGTAGAATGAACTTTCAGAGAGCAAAGGTTTGCATAGCAGAGGAAGTTCTATGGAGGCCTGGAGACCAATGGGTTGATAAGGAAAAGATTGGGGCCAGCCTGGAATTCCTAATGAAACTGCACCATGGCATTCAGAGCCCAAGCAGGAAGGGTTCTTCCTCCCCATTTAAGACTAATATATCCCAAAAATATATCCCATTTGGATATAAGGGACAGCCTGACACTAGGAGCCAAGTAACTATCATATACCATATGACTCACAACAGGTCCATCAAGAATGGAGTTTTGGGGGACTAGAACACTGAGTAAAGGGGCAGCATGACCTCTTGTGAGTCATTGCAAGATGGCTCTTAGAGCAACTTCTATGCCGGTTATTATAGGTAGGGCTAAATGGAAATTTTTGAGCCATCTTGAATAGGTAATGCTGAATTATACCAGGTGCCTAGAAGTTGAGAAAGATATTTCCTCTGTGGTGATAGAAATGAAAGAAGTCAGACTTTGCTACACTAAATTTCCTTACAATAACCTTGTGTGGCCTGTGATGAAGGCAGGTGGTACCTGAGGTTTACAGTGAACATCGGTGAGCTAGACAAAGTTATCACACCAATTAATGCTGCCATTCCTGGCCTCATCAATGTTGTGAAGCATATAGCCTAGGCACCTGATGAATCGTAGAGGACTGTCGATTTCACCAATGACGTTTGACCTATTTTTGTGATTGAGACTAGTCAGAAGCCATTCACTTTCACTTGGGAAGGAGTCCAGCGTATCTTCACTGTCCTGCCCTGGAGCTTTCTGAGTTTTTCTTCATATTGCTACAGTCTGGTGTACAGAAACCTGAAAGAGGTCCCCCTTCCTGAGGCCATTGATGTACTCCACTACATCAGTGACATAACGTTGATCATATCAGACAATGCCATGGTGAGAGAGTCATGCCAAAATTCACCTGGGAGCCTATCAGTCTAATAATAAGACAGATGCTCTGAGTGCTGGAAGTCCTGGCAGGTCCATCCAGTGGATGCATGCGATCCCCTTAACTAAAGAGGCAGCCACTTCTGACCGATAGTACTTCTCACAATAATTAGAGCATATACTTCTGAAACACTATTAATAATAATAGCTAACATTTGTGTAGTGTTTACTATGTGCCAGGCATTATACTAAATGCTTTACAATTATTATTACATTTGATCCTCACAACAACCCTGAGAAGTACGTGCTATAATTATCCTCATTTTACAGATGAGGAAACTGAGGCAGACAGAGGTCAAATCACTTGTCCAGGGCCATACAGCTAGTAAGTGTCTAAGACTGGATTTGAACTCAGGTCTTCCTACCTCCAGCCCCAGTGATCTATCTACTGCGTCACCAATTATAGACTTCCAGGTCACATGATTAACAAAATGACAGACTAGACATTTTCTCTAATCCTTGTGACCTCTCAAACTCCTCCAAATCAGGAATTTTGCACAAGAGATAAAGCCATTAAGCTGTATACATTATCTAGGATACCAGGAACCAAATGAGGTAATAATTCAATGAATTAATAGAAGGAGACACTAATTGCTAACCTCTAACATACTCAGCACCCCCTTCACCACCATGTTTGGGCAAAAGTGCTTCAAAAGCAACTCATAGACTTGCAAGAGAATTTAACTCGTCATCTAACCTGACCCTCACCCCCAGGGCCACAGCAAACTGGAAACTTGCTCAGGCTGAGACAACAGCATAGCAGTGTTCTGTAATATAACAAAGCTCAGTCTGAGAACTGAGAAAGAGAAAAAACAGAGGTAGGACAGGTGCATGGCTGTGTGGCACTCCACTAAACCTGAGGGAAAAACCCTAGCATTTAGCTGAGGCCAGCTCTGTCCCCCTAGATGTCATTTGGACAAGAGACTGAGGCTGGTGAGCTGTGTCCAGGGTGAGAAAAGACTGAGAAAGCTTTAAGGTCCTGCCCCTAATGAAACCATACCAAAAGGGGAAGGAGTCAAAAATGATCAATAAGAGATTATAAGGGGTGGAAGAAAGACTGGAATTACCAGAGATGTCAGGAGGAAGAAAAGTCAATTAAAGACATTGAGCACAAGTAGATAAATCTACAAGTAAGATACTAATGACAGAAGGGACTATGGCTTTCAGATTAGGAAAAAGAGTCTAAAAATCTGTGAATTAATACTGTAAGACAAAGGAAAATGTATTCTTGATGAGACAGAGTACCTTGTGGATCCCCAAGAAAGCATGAAATCATGTCCCTGCATGGTTTAAAAAAGAAATAGGAATTGTGAAAGCAGAATTCATTATAGCCTGCATAGCAGAAATAATTGTCAGAATAGAAAAACTTGATTCTGTGGTGGCAAGTCCATCAAAAGAAACAAAAGAGAGAATAATTGTGTGGGAATGCTCATATGTAGAAGTGAAGAGCAATCTAGAAGAACAGAAGCAAAAAACAAAACATATTGATATTGAAGACAGGATATGTAGCAACAATTTAAGGATTATAGGTCTCTCAGAAGAATACAAGTAAAAAATCTGAACAACACAATTCAACAAATAATACATGAAAAACTATTATGGCGTGATCTTGAATAGCTTCATCAAGGTTTGAGGGTCCCACCTCCCAGAATCTAAGATGAAGCATTTCCAGTCTAGGAAAAGTGAAAGCTCTCTAGAGTCCATTAGTTTGTTTTTGTTTTTTTATATGGCCTCCGAGAAGGCTTAACCAATAACTTTGTACTACTTTTGTACATAATTCCATTTGACCTTCTTCAGTCCTTTCTTATCTCAGGCAAAGAGTTGCCTGACATTTAGGTCCTTGGACCTTCATAGTGTTCCACACAGCCAGAGAAAATGGTTTAGTTCCCCTTTAATTGACAGATTTCCTTTCTCCCCATAATGGTTTGGACAAGTCCTTTCCAGAAAGAGCTTGGGGGACCAAGAGGTAGAATTTTGGGGAGGTGTCTTGTTTTCCAACGACACAGAGTACATGAAACTATCTCTGTCTAACTATGGTGAATGTGAATTTATCTGAAAGGATTCCTTAGATAACTTGGTGGGCAGCTTGAGTCCTTGGATAAAAGTAAGGGAGAATCCTTGCCCGACTTCCTCAAAAGAACAGGGCAATCCCTCAACAGAGATTTCTAGAGACAAAGATTTAGCATAACCCCACCCCCCCAAAAAATGCCACTTCAGTGGAGCTCCCTAAGAGGAGGAAGTCCTGGCTGGTGATCTGGGGAACACTTACTGGTTGGTGGTACAAAGTGAGTCTTGGTATCAACCCTGGTACCAGGAAAAGCTGAGGGTAATGACCTCTTAGCTGTTTTACCACTGATAATCCTGATCCATAATGAGAATCATTGACTGCATCATCATTTTCACTGTAGTCTTGATGCTCCCAGTGGTGCTTCTACTTTCCATCAGAAAACTACTTTTCATTAGTGAAATACAAAAGTTTGGCATCACCTACCACATGGACAAAATCATTAAGATCCAAGACTTGATGCTTTTTAAAAGGGGAGGCAAAGTCTGAGATTTCTGGTCTTTGTTTTCCTTCATATTCAGTCACTCTGGTCTATATTCTTTCAGGGGGCCATTATATTACTTGTCTGTTTTCCCTCTCTGCTTTTTGTTTTGTTTTGCTTTTACCTGTACTACGCTTCTTCTTGAGTTCTGCCTACACAAGATTTCTCACATACCTGAAGTCAAGGCTTTCCAGTAAAGGATCTAAGCCATTTATGTGGTATCTTGAACCTGAGCCACCAAGCTGGTCTGATTAAGGCCTGAACCAGAATAATCCAAGTTCTCTTCCTCTCAAATTCCTTTCATCTTCTGATGCTGAGACTTAGTTTTCTCCTAAAAACATCACATCTCTTGGCACCCCAACTAAAGCTTACTGCCTCTTCTCCCACACTTCCTGACCCACAAGGATAGAAGGACTTGGCAAATCTGCTCCTTTGCTCCCTACTTCCACTTCTGGATCCTTCAACTACTGCCACTTTTATTCCTTAAAAGTTTATTCCATCCTGTCCAGATCCTTGGTACTAATAACTATGAAACTCCAAATCGTTCCCCACCAATTTGTTCAGTATCTGATCTATAATCTTATTATCCATCCCAAGCCCTTTCCCCTTTGCATCATTTGACCTCCTTGTTCCTCAACTTCAGTTCTGATTACCTCCATTTCCAATCTACTTCAAACATGAACTCTAATAGTCATGTCATAGGCCTACCTCTGCCCAACCTTCCATTTCCACTAAATTGAATTTGATCCAAGTGCCAAAAAGGAGTTTGAACTTTATTTAGGAGGCAATAAGGAGCTGCTGAAGACTTTTTAAACAGGGGAATATTGTGACTAGATGGATGTCTATATATGAGGCACATTAAGCCGGTAACAATATAAAGAGTGTATTGGAGTGGGGAAGGAGTAGAGACTAGATAAAAGCTGGATGGAGCTGGTTCCTCATAGAGGTCACTTTAATCTGTAGCTTCAGGGACAAGGTTGTCAAGAACCCTGTGACCCAGATCTCTTAGAAGGAAAAAGAATACTGAGAAGTGGGAACGAGAGAAGCAGGGCCTGGCTATGTAAGCTTCCTCTCTCTCAAAATGGAAGGGAGGAAAAAAGAATACAGAGGGAAATCACCTCTTTTCCCCTATATATTACATATGCAGGGCTACATTTTTTTCCCTTTTAAACTGTTTTATTGTTTTATTGTCACTTTCCATTGTCCTTTCCCCCTCCTTTATAACAAAGAAGTTTAGTGAAGCAAAATAAATCACTATGTTGCCTGTGTCTGACAATGTATGACTCATTCTTTACCACTTCTCTGCTTTGAGGCAATGAGGCATGTTTCACCATTAGTCATACGAGATGACAACCGAGCACTGAATTGATCAAAGTTCTGATGCCTTCCAAAGTTGTTTTCCTTCACATTTCTGTGCATATCATAAAAAATGTTTTCCTTATTCTGTTTATTTTGCTCTGCATCAGTTCATACAAATCTTCCCACATTTCTCTAAACTCTCTATATTTGTAATGTCTTATGTAACAACACTCCATTACACACATCCATTTGTTTTTCTATATCCATTGCCGCATATTTTCCCCTCACAATAATTCCATGAGGAGGCAGAAGGTGGATTAAACTTATTTCGCAGAAGAATTTCAAAGGTCAAACTGCTAAAAGATCTCTAATACATTCACTAGACCTTATTTGGAAGACACATGAGAGAACATAGGAAAACATCCTTCAGAATAAGAAGACATTGATGGGTTGAGATCTACATTTGCAAAAAGAACCCAATTTACAAGATCACCAGTAAGACACATTGAATTAATGAAAGAATTTGCAGAAGAGCAAACTTCTCACCTCAGTGATTCTGAGCCCCAGGATGTTGTGTAAACCCATTCCTCATCCCAACTACCCAATTCTTTATTTTCATCCTTTTCAACCTTGAGAGATAATACCCCCAATTTCCAATTCCAGATTTATATGCTCTTTACACTGTGCTTTCTGGAATTCAAGCTCCAGGATTAACAAATTTGTATTCATCTTAAAGCTTTTCCTTTTCATTCCCGCTATCTGCCGTTGATACTTGTATTTCTTTCCAAATATGCTCTATCCCTGGTCACCCATTTCAGTACTCATTATATTGTCACTCATACCTTCAACTCACTAGTTGAGGTAGGGAAATTGAAATACTCCTTGCTCCCCAATGCCATTTCCAAACTCTCCCTCCACCACCATCACTTTGCAACCTTTCCTTGTTTGAAGTTCATTCAATCCAAGTTTATCACCTAGTAAAGATTCCAGCGCCTATTATCTTCCTATCACCAGTCTGTTTTCCTTCCTTCTTCAATCTGGCTCATGGTCTTTCTCTCTACCCCAACTCCTGCCTTCACCCTAGGAAATTTCAACAAAAATGTTAATACTCCCTCAAATATCTTAATTTCTCAGACTTCAATCTACTCAGTTCCAATGACCTACTTGTACCTCAGCCACACACAGAGATGGTCATAACAAATGGGTCACTTCCATGCTCATGAACTCTGAAATTCCTTTATCTCATCATAATCTCCTATCATACATTTTCCCCTTTGCATTATGATTTCTAACCCTATTCCTCATTCTCACTGTGATATCTAATCCCTCTAACCCTCAATTCTTTCTCTATCACTCCTGCACTGGCTACACTCTCCTCTCTTCATCTTCTCACCTCTTGGTAAAACAGTTAAATTCTATACTATCCTCTACACTTGAGTCTCTCCCCTTGTCCTATAACCAATCATGTCTTTATAACATCTTGCCATTCACCATCTTTACTCCTATTCATGTGATGCTAGAGAAAACCATGAAATCATACTGACTGAGTCCACTACAAATTTATTACATAATTTCAACTGGGCTCTCACTGCAGCAAGGCAATACTTTCATACTTCTCTAACTTTTATACTTCCCACTCACTGTATCAGCTATTCCAAACTTCTTCATCTCTTCACAAATTTCCAATGACCACCTGTCCCCACACCATCACAGCTGAGAGCCTTCCTTCATGCTTCATTGAAAAAATTGAGACCATTCACTGAGAGACCCTTCCTCTCCCTTCATCATTTCACATCACCCAGAGGTTTTTTACAACTATCCTACAGGAAGATATGGCCAAGGTGCCTTGCTGAAGCAAACTCCTTTCCATGAACTTTTAATCCCATTCCATTCTGTCTTCTCCAGTAGACTGACCTTTCTATCATTCGTACTCTCTCACTAATTTGCTCTCACCCAATCTACTGACTTTCTGGTTGCCTACAAAACTTCTATGTCTCCTCTATCCTTGGAAAAACTGTGACTTGATCCAATCATTACTATTAGCCATTGACCTATATCTCTCCTCCTTTTCATAGCTAAACTCCTTATGAAATCTATCTCCATGCCTTCATTTCCTCCACTCTCACTTCATTGTACTCCTCCACAATCTGGCTCCTGACCCCATCATGCAACCAGAAGGATTCTCTCCAAAGTTATCGATAATCCAGTAATTGCCAAATCTAATGGGCTTTTCTCAATCTTCCTCATCTTGACCTCTTTGCAGGCTGTGGTAATGCTGATCACCCTCTCCTCCTAGATATTCTCATGTTTGTGACACCATTGTCTTCTACTTCTCCTATGTCTGTCCATTCCTTCTCAGCCCTCTTTGCTGGATCTTACCCACTAACCATGAGTGTTCCCAAAGGATCTGTCCTGGGTTATCTTCTTTTCTGCCCTATTAGCTCTGTTGGTGATCTGATCATCAACCATAGATTCAGCTATTATCTCTATGCAGATGATGTAAATCTATTTATACAGTTCCAGCTCCTCTCCTGATCTCTGGTCTTACATCACCACCTGCCTTAAACTGCATTCCTGAAGACATCTCAAATTCAACATACCAAAAAATAGAAACCATCATTCCCCCCACCCCAACCTTCCCCTATTATTACTGAAGGCACCCTATTCTCCCAGTGACTTAGGCTCACAACTTAGATGTCATTCTTGACTAATCACTCACTCTCATTCAGATATCTAATCTGTTGTCCATTCTGGTCATTTCTACTTTCATAATGTCTCTCATATATGTCTCCTCCCCATTCACACAAGTTCTACCCTAGTGCAAACCTTTGCTGGCTCACAATTGGACTATTAACTCACCAATGGAAGAAAGGGGCCACAGGCGTAGAGGGAGAAGGCAGCTAAGGTGGCAATAAACCTCCATTGGCTCCCTATTACCTCCAGAGTCAAAAATAAAACCTTCTGTCTGGCTTTTAAAACCCTTTACAACCTGACTCCTTCTTACTTTCCAGTCTTCCTACAGTTGATTCCCTTCCAAGCATGATACTGTACACCCCAGTGTCACTGGCCTCCTTGCTGTTCCTTGAACAGGACATTCCTTCTTTCAACTCTAGGCTGTCCTCCGTGACTGGAATGCTGTCATTACTTCCTCTGCCACTTGAAGCTTTCCCGCCTAACCCATTCACTCACCCACCTCCATTGCTAGTGCCTGAAATGAAGCTTCCATGTACAATCCATATATCTTGTACCTATAATTTTTGTATTAGAAAATGAGTTCTTTGAGGACAGAGACCATATCTTTGCCTTTTTTTGTATCTCCAGTGCTTATTAGCACAATGCCTGGAACATAGTAAATGCTTAATAAATACTCATTGACTGCTTTCCCCCCAAGAACCCTGAGGGGCTGAGTTATAGAATAAACAAGTAGTTAAAAAAGAAACCACTAGTTCTGGAGTCAGAGGACCTAGTCCAAATCCTGTCTCTGATTGACGCCTGTCACTGTGTGACCTTGAGCAAGTCATTTAACCTTCCTAGGCCTCCGTTTTTTTCTCTGTAAAATGAAGGAGTTGAACTAGATGGCCTCTGAGCCCTTCCACCTTTAGATCTGTGGATTTATGAACTTAAGTCGGGGGATCTCACATACCTTTGGGACCCCTCCAGCCCGCATTCCCTATGAGTTGTAAGGGCCAGAATGGAAAATTTAGAGGGAGACCGACTTGGGATAAAACTCCATTTTTTTCTCCTTTAAGGGTTATTGATATTTTTGCTAAGAGCAACCACAAGGAAGTTAGGTGGCACAGTTTATAAGCATTCTGGACTTGGAATCAGGAAGTCCTGTGTTCCAATCTTGCCTCAGACACTTAGTGGCTGTGTATCCCTGAGCAATCCATTCACCTTCCCTCAGTGCCAGTTTCCTCATCTGTAAAGTGAGAATATAACAACAGCACCTGCCTTACAGGATTGTTATGAGGATCCAATGAAATTATGTGTATGGCAAATTGTAACTACGATTATTATTTACAAGCAAAGAATAGAATGAACCATGCATCATCAGTCTGTGTGCTTCAGAGGCCTTCAACTCGGTCATTTCCCCGGAAGAGCAAGACTGTTGTCTAAGCATGCTCTCTCAGTGGGTGAGTGTTTGAAGAGAGAGAAGGCAGCGTTATCCAATGGGAAAAGCACAAGATGTTGACCCAAAGGACCCGGATCGGGTTGGGGGGGGGGGTCTAGATCCTGCTACTTACTACCCATATGACCTTGGGAGAATTGTTTAAATGATTAGATCTCATCTGTAAGATGAAGGTGTCGAACCGGGAGGTCAAAAAGATGAAGTGGTGTAATAGAAGGGATATTAATTTGGGAATCCAAACCTTTGCGAACTCTATCAAGTTACTTCACCTCTCTGGTCCTCAATTTCCTCATCTATAAAATTAGGGGCTTGGTCTAGATGACTTTTAAAACCCTTCCCAGCTCTAAATTTAGGATTCTTTGACTAGATGATCTCTAACTTCTTTTCCAGGTCTAAAGGCTCTAGTCCTCTGATAAAATGATTATGCAAAATGGAGATAGCTTATAAAGTGACCCTGGGGAAAAGGGAGAATGCTTCCCTTAATTCCCATTTTGACCTGCCTGTTTCAAAGACTTGGGACATCCCTTCGTTTTCCTCTCACTAATAAGCCTCCTTCTTATTCACTGAAGTCTTTGGAGACAGGAGGTAGAGGTCAGTAGGAGGATATCAGGGAAGTTGCTGTTAACAATCAAAGAGAAGGTACATGTAGAACATATATCGGATTATGGCACCTTGGGGGGAAGGGGGAAAGGGACGAAGCGGAAGAAAATTTGGAACTCAAAGACTTGTGTAACAGAGTGTTGTAAACTCAAAATCAAAAATCCAGACAGTTAAAAAAAAGAAAACTGGGTCCCACCCACCTCTTAAGAGAAGAAGGGAAGAAGAAGAGCCTTTAGAAGCCATGAAGAAGCCACCTCAGATGCAAATTGGAAAATGGCTATTAAATTTACACAGGGAGGGAAGAAAAGAAAAAAAAAGAAAGTTACATGATAACTTATTATATATTTAAGAGGAATAGCAAGTTGCACATAATGGATCCGCAGTTTTGTGTGTAATTATTTTTTTCTACTCTACTATGTTATGGAAATGCTTGTTTATTTAAGTTCAGAATAAAATTAATTAAATTAGAATTTAAAAAATCAAAGATTTTCACCTCCTTTTGAGAAGAAGGGCTTGGAGGGGAAAGACAGGAAAGATAAGGAAGAAGAGGAAATGGAAGAGGAGGAGGAGGAGATGAAGAAGAAGGTGGAGGAGGATTTTCTTCTCCTTTTGAGAAGAAGGGCTTGGAGGGGAAAGACAAGGGAAGACTTTTCAGCTACGGAAACAAAGGAAGAAGTCTGAACCAGAGGAGGAGAAAAGATTCTCCAAGATGACTGTAAAGATAATGGCATAAACACAGAGAGAAAGAGAAAAAAAGTCACAATAGTGCCCGGAGGCCAGTCCAGGGGAGATCAGAAACTGAGCCCAGAGCTCGCCCCAGAGCAAAATTTCCAGAGTGGGAGTGAGCTCCAATGGTTAGCCCAAGAGCCTTTGACAACAAGTTCTTGATTTAGATCCCGTCTCTGACGCTTACCATGTGTGACCCTGGGCACAACATGTAATCTCTATGAACCTGGATTTCCTCATTATAAAGAAGAAGGGTAATTTCATTGGGATGGCATTGAATATATAAATTAGCTTAGGTAAAATTGCCATTTGTTCTTATTATATTGGCCCTGTCTGCCCATGAATAATTAATATTCTCCAATTATTTAAATTTCAACAGTTTTATAAAAGTTTTTTTTATATAATTTTGCTTATATAGTTCCTGAATTTGTCTCAGCAGGTGTACTCGCAGGTATTTTATAGTGTCTACAGTTATTGTAAATAGAATTAATTAATTAATTAGAAATAAAATAAATGTGAAAAAAGAAGGGGTTGGACTAGGGTGGCCTCTCATGTCCCTTCCAGCTCTCAATCTGTGTTCCTGTAAATCCTTACATCCAGAGGAATCTCGGCAAACCCCTCCCCCCATCTGCCGCCAAATCCCTTGCTCTTCACTGCCTTAGCTCTTTCAAAGGTCTTTCTCTCCTGGACATCACACAAACCTTTAAGGCTGAAGGACTGACCACTCAATGGTCCTATTATAGAAGAGATTCCTATTCAGACATTGGACTAAATGATCTCTTAGGCTTCTTCCAACTTTGAGATTCTATGAGGGAGTAAGAAAGGACTGGAGGATGTTCCAGGAATAGAAGGCCGGAATCCTTCAGTCATAGAAACTCCCAGCATTACTGTCATCACCAAGCAGCTGGTCAGGGAACAGAAGCTCCCATCACCATAACTTCCTCATTTCTGACTCTGTGACCCTACCAACACCCCAGCCAACAGACTTGACAGCTTCATAAAATTTAGAACCAGGGAGGGACCTGAGCCTAACTCCTCATTTTACAGATGAGGAAATTGAGGTCTCAAGAGTCATTCATGACCACAAAGGTAGTAAATGGCTGATGCAGGGTCTGAATGTAAGTCTTTTGACTCATAATCCAGAGTTTTTTCTTACTATTTTAGGCTGTCTTCCATTCCTAACACTTTGTTCTGAAATCCAGGCTTCTAGGGTCTCAGGCCCACTTTTCTTCTCTCAGGCTGATACTTTTTAAAAGGACCTTCTTCTGAAAGTCATTTTGAGGGTCACTATTTAAAAAGAACAGTGGGAGAATAGAATAGTAGAGCTGGAAGACTTTAGACATTACCTAGACTAACCCAGATTCTTCCAGAATTGGGAGAATGAGTCCCAGAGAGATGAAAATACATGCCTAGGGTTGCATGATAATGGATGGGACTTAAGGTCTAGATCTCTTGGCTGCCAATACAGGACTCTTCCCACAGCCATAAACTGTTTCTCTTTTAGCTAAGGACTGAGCAATTGGCTGGGGTGGGGGGAAGGGGGAAGGAAAGCCAGTTAAGGAACTGCTATGGATGCATGTGAACAATAAAAGTAAAGACAGCCATATAAAACACGTCACCACTTCATCATGAGGCAGGGCCTAGCCCAAGATTCCTCCAGCTCAGAAGACCCCACAGTCAGGATTACTCAGCGAGGTAACAAGGCTACAATTTGTAACCTGAGAAACATATAAAAATGTTCCAAAGAATTAGTCATCAACAGCATCATCCTCACCCAGGGGAAGAGGAGAGGGCAGGAACAAGTTCTGATTCAAGGGGGGAGCATCTCCCTGCAGAGCCTAGCTCTGTGATCTGATCTGAGTAGTGAGCTAGAAGTAGGGAGGGAGGAAGAGAGGAAGAGGAGGAGGAGGAAATGGAAGAGGAGGAGAAGAAAATGAAGAAGAAGGTGGAGGAGGGAAAAAAGGAGGAGTTGGAAATGTAAGAGGAGAAGGAGGGGGAAGTGGAGGAGGAAGGAGAAAGTGGAGGAAGAGATGGATAAGGAGAAGAAAGAATGGAGGAAATGAGAGGAGGAAATGGAAGGGGAAGAAAAATGGAGAAGGAGGAAGAAGAGGAGGAAATTGAGAAGAAGCAGGAGATGGAGGAGGAAGAGGAGATGGAGGGAAAGGAGGAAGAAGAAAAGAAAAAGGAGAGAAAGAGGAAGAAGGCAGAGAAAGAGGAGGAGAAAGAAGATGAAGAGAGGGAAAAGGAGGAGGAAGAAGAGGGGAAATAGGAGAGAATATAGAGGAGAAAGAGGAGAAAAAGAAGATGGAGTAGAAGGAGGAGGAGAAAATGAAGGGAATGGAGGAGGAAGATAAGGAGAAAGTGGAGAAGGAGGAGATGGAGGAGGAGGAAGAGGATAAAATGGAGATGGAGGAAGAGAACAAGGAGGAGGAGATAGAGGAGGAAGAGCAGATGGAGGAGAGATGTAATACCTTGTAGTCTATGGCTCTTTTTTAAAAAATTAATTTATTCATTTTTAGTTTTCAACATTTGCTTTTATAAGATTTTGAGTTCTAAATTCCCCTCCCACCTCCACGCCCCTCTCCCCAAGATGGCATGCAATCTGATATAGGCTATACATGTATGATCACATTAAACATATTTCCACATTAGTCACATTGTGAAAGAAGTATCAGAACAAAAGGGAAAAACCATAAGAAAGAAAAAACAAAAAACCACCAAAGAATAGAAAATATTGTGCCTCTATCTGCATTCAAACTCCATAGTTCTTTCTCTGGGCGGGGATGGCATTTTCCATCATGAGTCTTTGGGAATTGTCAGAAGAGCTAAGTCTAACAAAGCTGATCATCGCAGCGTTGCTGTTAGTGCGTACAGTGTTCTGCTGGTTCTGATCACTTCACACAGAATCAGTTCATGCAAGTCTTTCCAGGTTTTTTTGAAGTCTGCCTGCTCATCATTTCTTATTCCATTATATTCATATAGCACAACTTTTTCAGCTATTCCCCAATTGATGGGCATTCCTTCAACTTCCAACTCTTTGAGTCTATGGCTTTTTCCACTACACCACACTGTCAGGGAAGGGTAAAAGTCAAAGTCTGTCCTTAGATAAAGCAGAAAATAGGAGAAAAACATTATACGAGATGACCTCTAAGATCCGTTCTCCCTCTCTCTCTAGAAGTCTAAGAATCCCTGTGACATCTTAGTGTCTTCTTTGAGAACTTCCATTTGAAGGGCTGGAGGAAAATTTCCCTTGTGTGCTACGGTTCTTTTTCCTTGTGGCTGAGGAGGAAGAGGGAAGAAATCTACTTAGCTGAGTGATTAAGTAGGAATACAAGTGAAGCATCAAATGCTTTTACCAATCAAGAGCTGCCTTGTTGGCTGAGAGAAAGCCTATGATTGTAGAATGTGCCATTTTGGTAGGAAGATGGGTCATAGTACTTAGAGCTGAAAGGTTCAGTTCAAGAACATCCAGGCTAGCCTCCTCGCTTTAGAGATAAGATTTTTCCCAAAGTCATACAAGTAGTAAGAATGGAGGTAGGATTCAAATCCAGGTCTTTTCTCTCCAAATCCAGTATTGTTTCTGAGACACTAATCTGTAAACTCTAAGCCTAAAAGATCATAGGACAGGGCAGACCTGAAGAACTGTGGTTAGAATAGTTTAGAAAGCTTAAGTACATCCACTTTGGGACTGAATCATTTTCTTTTAACAGTCTGCTAATCACTTTCCCCTACTGTATTATTTTTGAATTTACAGATTCTTAGTTCCTTTATAAATTAAACCTAGCCAACTCCCTCTCAGGCTCAACACTGTGTGACAGGCAGGGACATCGGAATTTAGCATTTGATAAAGATAGTACTAACAGCTAAAGAAGGGAGAGTATAACTAGGGATTGAATGTGATAGATTATTTAACCCAGAGAGCCAACCAAACTCAGGGGCCCAGAAGGCCAAGGAAGCTTGGTGCCTCAGGATGGGACACAATCCCATTATAACCATTCATTGGGCATTCATAGATCAGAGTTTTAGAGCCAAACAGGACCTTAGAGGACAACCCTTTGAGTTTATAGATAAGAAAACTGAGGCCCAGAGAGGTTAAGTGACCCAGAACTTTTAGCTGCAAGTCCAGTGCCCTTTTCACTGTTCCATTCTTGTCTCTACTGTCTCATTCCAGTGAAGAAGACTAACACTTAGGCTGTATCATTTCTTTCAAGCGAAGCAAGGAAAATTATTCCATGCTTCTACTAATTCTAATTTCAGAAGGGAGTGATCCCTTCTGGATCCCTGTGGAAAGAACACTACAGTTAACCTTAACCCCTCCAGCTGACTGACTCCTCCTGACCTCTTGAAGGGAAAACAAACTATCTTGCTTGGGCCATTGAAATTACCTTGGCTGACCCTGGGGCCAAAGACATATCATAGGGATCAACCACATATTCTAGCTCAGAAAACCCCATTTCACTGGAGGGTGACCACTCACCACAAGAGATTTAGGGACCAGATTGGTGGCAGGCCCTCCTCAATTTAAGCTCCATTTACATTTCCTTTCTCATCTCTTATACCTCTTCTACACAAAATTTTCCAGATAGCTTGCTCTACTCACTGTTCCCTCCAGTAGCCTATAATGGTCTGCCCCTCCCATGTTCCTATTCTTCAAGGTCTAGTTCAAGTGCTACCTTCTCCAAGAAGCATTCTCACATTACTATAACCCACAGTTATCTCTCCCTTCTCTGAGCTTCTCTAGTACTACCTCTGCTACCCACTCACTCTTTTTTACATTTAATTTTTATTTTTTTAGTTATATGTAAACCAAATATAACTGAGAAAAATAAAATAAAAATTAAATGTAAACTTTTTTAACATTTTAAAAAAAATTTCGAGTTCTAAATTTTCTTTCTCCCTCTCCTCTCCCCTTTTTGAGAAGGCAAGCAATTTGATATAGATTATACATGTGCAGTCATTCAAAGCATTTCCACATCAGCCATGTCGCAAAAGAAAACACAAACCAAAAAAAAGTAAGAACAATATAGTTTTTAAAAGTATGTTTCAATCTGTATTTGGATGCCGTCAGTTCTTTCTCTGAAGTTGGATAGCATTTTTCATCATTAGTCGTTCAGAATCGTTTTAGATCTTCGTATTGCTGAGAATAGCCAAGCCATTCACGGCTGATCATCGTACAATGTTCTCCTGGTTCTGCTCATTTCACTTTGCCACTCCCCCACTTTTACACAATCAGGTACTTGAATGGGAAGGGAAATTAGAGGACATCTACTCTAATCCCCTCTTTTAAAGATGAAGAAACTGAGTGATTGATAAGTAAAGTGACTTTCCCAGGATAACACAAATAGTAAGAGGCAGAGACAAGATTGGAAACTAGGTTCTCTGACTCCAGCTCCAGAATGATTTGCAGTGTATCATATTTTCTCCTCAACCAGACTTTGTGCTCTTCAGAGGCATGCAGGAGGCACTTAAAAGATGCTTGAATAAATGAATAGATAGAGGAAATGAACAGAGGAAAAGGAAACAAATGGGGAAGAAATAAGATGAGAGGTCTGAGCTCAGGCACATAGAGAACTCTGGTGATGGGGATTCTGCTGCACTAGACACAATATGGTGAAATCCCAAACCAAGCAGGGACAGTACAAGGAAAGCCTGACTCTTACATGCTTTGTGCAAGGAACTTTTTCAGCAAATCTTTGAATCTAGCTGTCCAGAATCGCAGAGTCCTAGCCCTTCTGCTTGTAGGGGCTATGGGGCCATGGGTACCACAATCTTCTTTCTCTTCCTAGTCCAAGCCTGTGGTAATGACAGTATAGTCTAGAACTTTATGTACAAGTCCTACACCTGCAACGGCCTTGTAGAAGCATCACGTGCAGAGCAGGAGAGGTTCATAAGGATGATTTTGAACACCCTGGTCGTTTTACAAGTAGAGAAACTGAGTCCCAGAGAGGCTAAAAGTTTCACCCCAGATTAAATGGAGAGTAAGTAGCAGAGCTTAAACTTGAACCCAGGTCCTTCGACCCTGATCTGGCATTCTTTCCTTCTCCTGTCCTTCAGGACCCGTCTCAAGTACCTTCTCCCTGGGGAACGCTTCCCAGTTACCCCAGCTATGCTACATCTTTGTGGTGAAGTAGATAGAGTATCAGGCCTGAAGTTAAGAAGATTCATCTTCCTGAGTTCAAATCCAGTCTCAGACGCTTACTAGCTGTGTGACCCTGGGCAAATCATTTAACTCTGTTTGCCTCGGTTTCCTCATCTTTAAAATGAACTGCAGAAGGAGATAGTAAACTGTCCCAGTACTTCTGCCAAGAAAACCTTAAAGGGGCTCAAGAAGAGGCAGACACAAATGAAACAGGTTAACAACAACACCACCACATTGGTCTCTCCTTCCTTTGAGCTCCTATAGCATTTATGGTCTGTACAGCTCTTTTGGCATTTGGGTTTCTTTTTTTCTATTTATATTCTAAAATAGGGAAGTAGCATGACCGGAAAGATAGGAAAGGACTGAGAATAATTTTACGTTAAAGGTCAAGGGTTTTGTATTTTACACTAGAAGTAATGGGAAATTGGGAAATTGTTGAAGGGGTGTGATATGACCAGTTCTTTGTTTCAGAAACATCATTTAAAAAATAGATTGCATTGATATATTTTGTTTTCACATCACTTACATTTCCCTGTATCCCTCCCCCTCCCAGACAACCATCTCATATAACAAAGAATTAGGAATATCATTTTGACAGCTGTGTAGAAGATAGATTTGAAAGGGCAGAGCCTGGAGGTGGGGAGACTAATTAAAAATCTATAGCAATAGTCCAGACAAGAGGTACTCAAATTAGGGTAGAGGCTATGTGAGCAGAAATACGGGAACAGATCAACATTGTGCAAGTAGGGTTGAGAAGATTTGGTTAACTGCTTGGATATGGTTAAGGGGGTGGTAAAAGTCAATGTTTCTAAGCAAGGTGACTTAAGGGGTGCTAGTGCCCTCAACAGAAATGGGAAAGTTTTGAAGTGGGATTTTTGGGGTAAAAATTTGGGTTCAATTTGTAGATGTTATATTTGAGATGTCTTTTAGTTCAAACAATAGAAATGTCCAGCAGGCAGTTGGTAATATGGGGGTAGAGTTCAGAAGATAGAATAGGGCTGGATATACAGATATGGAAGTCATCCATATAGAGATAATAACTGAATCTTCAGGAACTGAGGAGATCACCAAGAGAGATAGTAGAAAGAGCAGAAGAAGACCCATGACAGAGCTTTAGGTGATGTGCACTTGGAATAGGCAGGAGGAGGAGGGAGGCTCAAGAAAGAAGACAGAGGAATAGTCAGATAGGTGGGTGGAGAGAAAGAGAAAGCCAAGTTAGGAAGATCAAGGGAAGGGAGTGTCCTGGAGAGCAGAGAGGTCAAAAGTGTCCACAGCTCAAGAGATGTCCAGGAGGATGAGGACTGGGAAAAGGTCATTGAATTTGGCAGTTGGATCAGTGATAACCGTGAAAGGAGTAGTTTTAGTCAGTGGTGAGTGGGAAGTGCCACATCCTCATCAGAGATAAAGGAGGACAAAATGAGGAGTGATGAAAAAGAAATTTTGAGGTTTTAAGTGACAGAGAGACAAAGAAGCAGAGACAGAGAGAGGAGAGGGAGAAAGAGAGAGAGAGAGAGAAAGAAAGAGAGACAGAGAGACAGAGAGAGACAGAGACAGAGAGAGTACAAGAGGATATGAAAAAAATGAAACATTTTCTGCCCTCAAGGAGCTTACATTCTATTGGTAAAGACAACACAACTATTCAAAAGTCCTTCCAATAAGACCTACAGCAATTTAAAAAAATGAACCTAAATTTCTTGTACCAAACTAGTGAGTTTAGCCTTTGTGTAAGGATTTTTTCCCCTCATTTTTTCTATACATTTGACCTGGAAATGACAATTTTGACTCTCAGGCCCTAGATTCATCGTCCTGAAAAGACACAGACAGGTCAGATCCCTGACAACTTGGAAGTCTGAAGAGCCCAGTGGACTGCAGAGAAAAACACCAGAGTGGGGAGAGGGGCGGGGGACAACTCAGAAATCCTGTCTCTATGAGCTGTAATTTACCAACTCCATCTGGTGCGCCTCCCAGAAGCTTTCTGGACTCCATGCATTTCAAGGGTCCTCTTGTTAGAAAAGGTCAAAGAGTTAGCCTGGTCCTTTCATTGGAAAAGAACTTGAAAGAAAAGGAAAGGAAGTTTATATTTTCAGCTCTAGCCACGATTAAGTGAAAATGTTAAGGAAGTCCCACGAAGTAACTTTTATCCACAATCAACCTATGCCGGACTTTTCCAGCTCTAACAGCTATGTGAACTTTAGGAGAAGATAAATCTTGGGAGAGATATGAAGGGCTGCAACTCCGAATTCCCTGCCTTCACTATGCTGCACCCAGCTCATGGGGAGAGAGGACAGGTTCCAGTAATTTTCATAAAGATAAAAGTATCTCATTAGAAGAATAGGGCCCTGTGCCTCCTAGGGAAGTTCTATTGTCCCCTTCTCTTGTTAAATAGGATGCAGGGATTTGTGCTCCAGACTTATCTTTAAAAGGTGCTTTAGTTCTGAAGTGGTGTGATGCAAAGGAAAGAACATAGGAGGAGAAATTAGGGGAGATGGTCTCATAGGATCATAACGACAGATCTGGAAAGTACATTAGAGAGTGTGTAGTCTGGGGCTTCTTAACCCCTTCTGCATCACGGACCCTTTTGTCAGCCTGGTGGACCTATGGACCCCTTTTCAGAATAATGCTTTTTCAATGCATAAAATAAAATACACAGGATTACAAAGGAAACCAATTACATTGAAATACAGTTGTCCAAATAATTTTTAAGTGATACACAACCTCTCTGAATTCTATAAGACCAAGGGTCTCCAGGTTAAAACTCCAGGTTAAAACAAAACCAAATCGTGATCTAGTATAATCCCTTCATTTTACAGATGAGGTAACTGAGGCCCAAAAAGCTGATAAGACCAGTTCGAGATAGTAAGTAACTGGTCTGAGAGTCAAACTCAGAACCTCTGGCCCCAAATCCATCAGTCTTTCCATTATACTACACTACTTACACTACTAGCTCTGTTATAAAGAATAGGAAGAATAGCTCACCTTTATAGTCACTTGAAGGTTACAATCCAATCCGAATCAACAACCAATCTACTATAGCATCTACTATACTCAAGGTATTGTGCTAGGTCCTGGGGATACAAAGATGAAATGAAAAAGTCCCTCAGCCTAAGTTATTGGGGGGAGAGGGAGTTGGGGATGAGACAACACAAACGTTGATGAGTACATACAAGATAATTTGAAAAGGAGGGAAATTGCAGTAATGAGTATGAAAAGGCTTCCTGTAAGAGGTAAACCTTAGAAAGATTCTAAGAGAAATAAATACAAATTATTTTCAAAAACCTATGAGCTGGCCAGTGGAAGCAGTATTATCTTCACTTTACAACCTAACAGGGTTGCAGTGAAGATCAAATTAAATAATTTATGTAATATGCTTTGCAAACCTTAAAATCTAGATAAATGTAAGCTATAGTAATAATTTAGATTTATATAGTGATTTAAAGTTTGCAAAGTGCTTTACATGCATGATCTCACTCAGTAGCATCATTATCCCCACGTTACAAATGAAATGACTTGCCTACAGCCGCACATCTTGTAAGTGCTGTAAGCTGGGATTTGAACCTTGGTATCTTTGTGTCAAGTACAGCATTCATATAAGTCTAAAACTCTCCGTGGACTTTTTAAAACTATAAAGTAGCATGGGATCATAGCTTTTATTATTCTGACTCCTTTGGTACATTTGTGAAGTGGGGAAGCCACAGATGAAGGAGCAACACCAGAGGAGAAACGGTGGGAAGCCACAGAAACTTTCACCTCTGTGAGGTCAGAGGTTCAAATCCAATCTGGGTCAGTGATTATAGGCTGGTTGCCCTTGAGGCATGAAAACAGGGGAGTGACATGACTCAGTGGTCACAGAAGGATTCTTTTGCTAAGAGGCTCATAAGGGATATGGAGAGTAAGCTGGTGGTCCCTTACCCCTCAAAGATGGGTCCCTTCAGGAACCCATTGAAAACTGCATTCTCCCTGGCTCAGTTGAGATTCTTTAAGTTGTCTTCTGGCCAGTCTGGAAACTAATAAGCAACTAAACCTCTTTCCTGAAATTCAGGACTTTGTGTTGCTTACCTACAATTCTCAGCCACACCTACTATAGAACCCTCAAATATTTTGGAGATCAAAGCAGTGATTCCCAGCTGAAATTGCTTCCTCAGATCAGGACAAAGAAAGCAGTACAAAAGCAAGAAAGTGAACTAAAAATTAAGAGTTATTTGCTATGAGACCCTGGGCAAGTCAAAACTCCTCTCTGGATATATTTTCTCTTCTCCTAAGACAAGAAGTTTGGGCCAGTTCTAACAGTCTATGACTATAATAGGAAAGGGATTTGACCAGAAGATGATTGGTTGTTAATTGTTACTGAACTGAATGTTATTGAAGTAAACTGGAATTACACATTAAAAAACATTAACTCAGCAAACATTTATTAAGTACCTTGCTGTGGGCAGAGCACTTTGCCAGGTTAAATATCCATGTGAGTGTCCCCCATAGTTTCCAATTTGAGCTCTATCAACTCCCATCCTCACCATCTGACTTCTTATTTATCGATCTCACACTAAAAGAATATCCCAAAGCAACTCTGGCACTGGTTTCTTGGCACTGTTGAGGGTTGGAACAGCAGTGGGTAGATTCTGGACTTGATTAACAAGCAGGTAGAAGGACAATTGACTTACTATAAGAAGTGATGGATATAGAGAAGCATTGAAAGATACACCTGAACTGATACAGAGTGAAATAAGCAGAGCCAGGAAAACAGTATATATAACTACAACATTGTGAATGGAAAGAACAACTACACACACACACACACACACACACACACACACACACACAAATCAAAAGTGAGCATTGCAAAACTATGAAGAACGAGCATGGATTGAAAGAAGAGATAAGAGAAGACATTCTCATTCCACCCCGTCAAAGAGGTGGGAGGTTCAAGAGTGCTGCACATTACACATATTTTTAGACTTATTGGATATATTGATCGGGTTTGCTGATTTTTTTCCTTTTCTACGTTTTATATGAGATGGTTCTCTGGGAGAGAAAAGGGAAGGGGTACGGAGGGAAATAGTGATGACTTTTTAAAAAAAGAAATCAATAAAACGTATTTAAAAATACAATTTCAAAACCTGAGAAAGTATCAAAGTTCCCTGGAGGTGGGGAGAGAGAAACAACTTGGGAGCTAATGCTGCTTCCTTTCCCTTCTTTAAAACCCACTATTTTTCAGAAGTCCTCCCTAATTGACCCTACCTAGCTTGGTTCAGTCCATTATTCTGCTTGCACCAGGAAACTTACGAGATTTAGTGCTAACTGGACCCTGTCAGTATCTCTATTCTATAGTAGTAATAATTTACATTTACTTAACATATTAAGGTTTCCAAGAAGCAATGGGACATACTAGAAAGAGGACTGGGCTTGGAAGAGACCAGAAAGCTTGGGGGGGGGGCAAGTCTTGCCTCTAATATGTACTAAGTGACCATAGGCAAGTCACTTAACCTCTTAGTGTCCATAGGCAACTTCCTAAAGCCATAAGTTATAAACAGTCATTGCATAAGTAGGAGTTTCCAGGGAGTCTTCCACCCCATGCTGATAAAAATAGAAGACTGAACAAAATGTTTCCAAAGACTTTTCATATATATACTCTGGACCCTCATCTAAGATTCTGACCAGAGACTTCTATTTCTTTGATCTTCTACCACAGCCTTGTCCAGAGGTGGACACATGCTGCCTTTATCAGTGCTATAGCTCAAGGGGATGAATTCATAGGATCATAAATTTAGAGCTGGAAAAGTCTTAGGAGGCATGGATTATTAATCCCCCTACCCTATTTTGCAGATAAAGAAGCAAAGGCTCGATGCGTCTTGTCTGGGGTCGCAAAAGCACTATCTGAGGTAGGATCTGAATCCAGGTCTTCCATATTCTAAGTCCAGGGTCCTATCTGAAGTGGTTTGGGGTTGAGGGGTGCTCGACACCCCAAACTACCAACAGTCTGGGTCCTGCAGAAAGAATTTGGGTCAAGCCTTCTCAGCCAAGGGGAAAGACAAAGTTTATTCAGGGTTTGTCATAATGGGTTGCCTTAAGCAACCTCACCCTTTGTCGGCCAGATTCAACCTACCGAGCCAGATTGAATCTGAGCGCCTTCATGGAGGCAACATGGAGATTATACATACAAAGATTGTGGGAGGGATTGAGGGGTGGTCTGGGGTGACTAGAAGAGGGGTTTGGGGAGGGACTTGAGGAGGAGTCTAAGGAGGAGCTTGATGGGACTGAGATGAGGTCAGGCTTCAGGGTGGGAAATAGCTGAAGGCTACATGGAGATGACAGACAATAGAGGGCTAGGGTAACAGAGCTAGGGTATAGATATCTCGATCAGGATTAAGTGTGGGAAACAGCTGGACAACAGAGGGCTAGGCTAGGCAGAGACTTGAGACCAATGAGAATGCAAGGCCCATGGCCTTACGGGAAGGCCAGATCCAGTTGGAAGACTCAAGGAGAGTTCAAGGGGGCTCCCAGAGACTGTACTCCAGGTTCAAGGGGGTTCCCAGAGACTGTGCCCTCCTCACTATCCACTAGCATGGCTCCTTAAATCCAGGCTTCCTCACACCAAAGGGTAAAGATATTTAATTGTTCTCTGAAATAAACTTATTATGGCCCTTCCCTGGGATTAGGTGGTGATGACTTGGGAATTCACTGCCTTTCCACATGGTTGAAGACACACAGAGTTTTCCTTCTCTTCTTTTCCCACTACCCACCTCCAACAAGCCTGCCAACAGAAAATATGCGCTCCTACACATTTCTAGTTTCACTGAAAGTTTCTCTCTGCATACAAAACCCCCAAATAACATTCCCAGTTGGCCTTCCGGTGTTCATTAAACTGCTGTTGGGCTTTTATTGAGCTTCTTTGGAGACCTTGAAGAAAGGAAGGGTAGAGCCTTCCCAAATTCTACCTCCTTCATACATAGGAAAGAATATTTTTAGCTGTAGGGCAATGTGGGATTTAAAAATTCAGCTTCATCAATGAATAAATAAATAAGCTTCTATTAAGTGTCTGCTATGTGCCCAGTGTCATTCCAGATGCAAGTGATAAAGAGATGGAAATGAAGGTCTCTGACCTCAACGTGCTTCCTTACATTCTATGGGGGAGATAACATGGACACATAAAAGTAAGCATAGACAATATATAGAAAAGAAATATGAGCAAAATTCCACCAGGTTCTAGGTTCTTCCTTAGGTTCCCAGATGCATAGTAATCTGTTTGCCATAGATATTTGTCTCTTCTCCTATAGGACTTATTTGGCAGCAGTGTCCAAGAAAAGCTTAGAGGACTTTCTTGGTCCCTTCATGCTAGGCCCTAGTCTTTCAAGAAAATACTTGTCTTCATCATCTCCATGTGAAAGAATGTCCACTATTCTCTTCAATAAACGATAAAGACTGAGGCTGGGAGAGAGAGAGATGGTTGGGGAAGGATGTTAATAATGACATGTGACTTGCCAACCCTGGGGTCTCTCCCAGGAGTTCAGAAAACCCTTTCTGTTGACCTAAGAAAGTTTTATAAAGCTTAGCCTTTGTGGCCTTACCCTGAAAGCCCAAGCACCTCCCCTGCCCTCCCAGCTCAGCTGTTTAGCTTCAATAGAACGCCCACCAATACAGCTGTTCTCATGAACATCTGTGGAAGGGATGCATACAACATCTGGACTCCATGGTTCCGGGATCCTGGAAAGAGGGAGAGGCGAAGTGAGACAGGACGTGTCTTCCACTCCCACTTCACCCCAATCCAGCTGCGCCTGGAAGGATCATGTGAGCTCCTTGCAGCCCTGTGCCGAAAGCAGGTGACCTCTCCGCACTGGACCTGAAGGGCTAAGGAAAAGAAAAGGTAATCCTAAACCAGCAAACCAGCTCAGTACAAGTTTCCTACTGCTTGGGGCACTAGTTTGAGGACTACAGGGTCAAGAAAGGACAGACTCCAGCCCTTACCTCTGGAGCCCTTCCCCACCCAGCTTCACATACTTTCTTCCGAGTTCCTGGGGGCCAGTGACGGAGCAGAACATTCCGCATCACCTCTTCCCTAGACTCCAAGCCCACCCTGCCAGCTTCTAAACTTCAGACCCTGGGGTAATATCTGGATGCATAATCCTCCCCTCCCCAATGCCCCATTTCCCCTTAGCACATCTGGTCAGCACCTCTGGCTCCAGGGAACTGAACCTGAAAGGGAGGGGTTCTGGGTTAGTGCCTAGGGACCAAACCTTTCTCAGTTCTCTTTGATCTGAGGCCAGAACAAAAGGAGAGGGGTGCCCTGGGGCTGGGGGGAGGGAGGCATTTGCCCTTTCCGGTTTTGACTGGTGTTTTTAACTGTGAAACGGAGTCAAGCTGCTTGATTTGATTCCGAGGTTGGATACATACTCTCCCCTGCCGAACTATGCAGGGATCTGTCTACTTTGGGACAAAATGGGCATTTAAAATTTTTTAAAAAAATTGCGCTTTTGTGGAGGCAGATTGGAATTTTTCTAACAGGAGCACAGAGGATGGAATGTATCGAGTGTAGATGCAGACCTTTGGGTACAAAGTGTAGACGCTCCACCCAGCTGAAGTTTTCTCCAGCTATTGTAAAAAGAAGAATTAACAATACTTAAAAATAATAATAGAAGTATGAGTGAAGAGCTGGAGGGTGCTCTCTAAAGCATCCAACTGAACTCCCTCATTTTTTGGTGGTTATTTTTTCACAGGTTGCCAAGACTAAAGAATTTGTCACCTAATGGTCATCTTACTCCTCATAGTTCGCTAGGCTGGGCTTCAGACCAATTTCTTTCAGAGCACTCGGTCACTGGGATCATAGTCAAAGCTTTTGTAGAACCCACTTCCATACCAGGAGTCATGAGAAGAGGTCTTTGGAAACTGAGGTGCAATAAAGGGAAGAGATTGTCAACACATGTGGCGATCGTCCCACACGCCACAGTTTACAGATTGCACCTACAACATCACGGAGTGGAGTATAGTCCTCATTTTAAAGAAGAGACTGAGGCTCAGAGAGAACCAGACCTGAGACATTAGCATTCGGCACACCACTAATCCTCCCTAATACACACCCCCTCTCTCAGGCCCTTTACACACCCATACACCCATTTCGTTGGTTCCCCATCTGGGAAGAACAAATGGGTGCCAGAGCTGCAGGAAGTAGCCTCTAGGAATACTTTTCCCGGGATTCTGATGTTTATTTTTATTTTCGATGATGTGTAAGTGGAGGAGGAAGCATCTTACTAAAGCCTTTTCTCCTTCGTACTCCTTAGCTTGGTTTGAGCCCTTAGTTGCCAAGCAGAAACACGGGGCAGGGAAAAGATGCTCCTATCTGGCAAGCTTTCATCCTTTCCTCTCAAACGCTCTGGTCCGCGCCGCAGGTCTGTATCCGGTCCTAGGCTGGGGGAGGTCCAGGGTCACTGCCCAGGAGTGGATCGCGGAGAGCTTGGAGAAGGCTAAGGGGCGCAAGCCCTGCCCCTAAGCCCACGCCCCGGCGTTGGCGGGTTTCTTTAAATAGAAACCTATACTTTGCTCCTCACTCGCCCAGGGCGAAGGAAGCCGGGACTAAGCTTTTATGAAGGTTTAAATGCAAATGGACGGCTGAGTGACGGCGAGGCAGCCAACATCAAAGGCTCCCCAGAGTCTCCGCATTAATGAGCCTCTTTGTTTCTCCCGGCGAGATTACAACAGGTTTCCCTCTCTCAGCCAGGGTTTTATCTCTGTTCTAGCGGGCGCTAAATCTCTGGCCCAGCTTTTCACCAGCAAACTCTGTGTAGCAGCTCCCCCAAGCTCAGGCCCTAGACACCCACACAAGGTCACACACACAACACACACACACACACACACACAGAGATACAGTCCCAGAGCGTTAGAGTTGGGTGGCCTTGAGGCTACCGCCCCCAGCAGTAACTGGGGCAACAGGAGCCCCAGCAAGTACTGCCTAGAGGTCTATGAACCCTCTCCGCCCCCGCCAGCGCCCCGACAACCCGGGTGTGTAAGCCTTGTGTCCTTGCGGGCACAGGAGGTGCGGGGGACCTGGGGGGCAAAAAGGTGCCGCGAAAGTGCTTATTCCCACATTCCGGGGGCGGGGAGCAGCTAGCAGAACCGAGCATTAATTAATGCTGGCCGGAGAGATAGAACACAGCGGGTACTGGGCGGGGCCGAGCCCGTAGGGGACAACTGGACCCAAGTCCCCAACAGATTTCTAGAGAAGGCCAGCGAATTTCGGGAGCCTGGGTCTTAAACCGTTACAAGCGGGCGCCGTCCCTGCCCTGGCCCGCGTCCCAGCGCCGAGCTGGGACTCCCGGGGGCTTTTGTCCCCACCGGATTACTCGGACGCTAAAGACCTTTTCGCAGCCCCTAGGCTCTGCACACGCACACACACACACACACTCCGTGCGCATGACCCCCACGCACAGAGGCTGCGTGAAAGTGTCTGCTTCTCACACGCAGACAACTCATACACGCAGAGACAGAGAAGCCTTCGTGCGCTCTTTCACAAACGAGACTCTCAGGCTCTGGAAGTCAGTGCCTCCCCCACCCACTTTCCTTCCAATCCCTCATCAAAGCACGTCTCCCCCCACCCCCCAGCCCCTGCATCCTCCCGACCTGGTGACCCTGGGAGTGGGGAAAACTCTCCCAGAATCTCTGGGAGGAGAAAGAGGTACTCAGCTACGGCTGAGCTTGCCTCCAACGACTGTCCCCCTTCCTTCCTCTGCACAACTCCGCAAACACACCCCCTCCTGGTCTCTTCGCAACCTTCCCAAGCAGAACTCTGGGAGCACTGGCCCTTTAAGGCTACTCCTCTCTTCCACCTTCTTTGAGTTAGTGTCCGGGCCCCTAGCCCCGCCCCTTCCCCTCGCGCCCCGCCCCGCCTCTGTCAATCATCGGCGGCGCCTTTGATGTCTGGAGCCCTGAGCTCTCCAGGAGCTCCGGCAGCACTCCGAGCCTCTCGCGCCTCCAGCTGCTACCGCACCTCCAGCCTCTAGTCTGTCCGGCCCTCCCGCTTGCTTGCTCACAGAGCCCCCACTTCTAGCCCTTACCCTCCCCCCAGCCCCGGGGAAGCCGGGCGCCGGCGCGGGCTAGACACGGGTCAACCTCAGCCCTCCCGGGCACAGGCGCGGAGAAAGGACCCTCCCCGCTACCTCCCCCCGCAGGCCCCGAGGGTGCCCCAGAAGTTAGCCACAGGCAGTTCGGAGTGGAAAAGTGAACCCCAGAGGAGAGAGGGCGGGAGCGAGGGCCCCGCGGCCCCAGCCGGATCATGCCCCAGCTGGGCGGAGGCGGTGGCAGCGGGGACGACCTGGGCGCTACAGACGAGATGCTAGCCTTCAAGGATGAGGGCGAGCAGGAGGAGAAGATTCCCCAGGGCGGCTTCCCCGAGCGGGATCTGGCTGACCTCAAGTCCTCGCTGGTCAACGAGTCCGAAGGCGCCGGCAGCAGCGGCCAAGCCGGGAGCGGCCCGGGCCAGACAGAGGTGAGGGGGAAGCCGAGGAGGGGGCTGCCTGGAGCGGGGGGCAGCCGCGGGGCTACAGAGAGTGCCTCCCGCGCCTGCTGAGCAGTCTGGGGTGCTGCCTTCTTACTCTGGAGTCTCCCCCGCGTCTGCCCCTCGCCTCTGTCTCTGCCCTGCCCGGGTCTCTATCCCTCCTCTGCCACTCTCCCTCCCCCGGGGTCTCTCATTCTCATGGTCTCCCTCGATACTGGTGGCCGTCTCTTTCAGTCTCACTTATATGTATCAGTTTCTTTTCCTGCTCTTTCCCTCTCTCTTCCCCGTCTCCTTTATCTCTGTCTCTTTTCCTCCGTCTTTTTCTCTGTATCCTTCTGTCGGTGACTGTCCCTCTCTGTCTCTAACCCCTCCTCTCTCTCAGGCGCTCCGGAGAACTCAGAACACGCAGAGGCTGTACCAGGACAAACTCCCAGATGCCTTGGAAGAAGGTGAGTATGGGGACCGTTCAGGCCCACCCACTGACTTTCAACTTACTGCCACCATCAGCAGCAGCACTTCAGGGCCCCTGGGAGGGGGCGGGGACCGCCGGAGGGGTGTAGGAAAGCAGTGCCTCCTTCCCCCCAAATCAAAGTAGAGAGTTGTCAGAGAGGGTTAGATGGGGGACTGTTGGGGGCGGGCTTTCAAGCCTCGGGGCACCCCCCCTTCGACCGAGTCATTTCCTGTCCACTGACCTTTCTTAAGAATAAACAGACCCACTCCCCCTAACCTCCACCCCAGGTGACTGAAACGCTGAGGTGCTTCTCAGGGGGGAAAAAATTGGGGTCACAGTAGCTGGCCAGGGAGGCGATTGGGGATGGGCGATTACTTGGGGATTCAAGGCTGCGGAGTTTGGTGATTTTGCAGGGTCCCCAAGACAGACACCTTATCCCTGGTGGAGCCCCCCTCCCATGCTTCTGTTTCCACTGACTCCACACACCCCGGGAACCCCGCATGGCCGCTTCTTTTAAAAAAAAATTATCATCTTAAGGCAGAAAGATCCGTTTCTTCTCCCCCTCTTCTGAACTCTTCCAAGAGGTGCAGTGTGTCTTACAGCCTCTGGTTTCTCAGGCCTCAAGGCCCAGGACGGCAGCGGCGTCGGGATGTACAAAGAGTCTGTGTATTCCGGCTACAATCTGCTGGTGCACTACCCCGCCAACGGAGTAAGTGCAGGAGCTGGACCTGGACCCGGAGCCGGAGCCGGGACAGGAGCCGGAGCCGGGACTGGAGCCGGAGCAGTCTCTGGGGCTGGGCAGCCGCTGGTAAGTCTTGTCTTTCAGTTTATCTCCTCTCTTCACTCTGCCTAGCGCTTCGGGGCTCTTTGGCTCTAACTGTATGCTGACAGGTGGAGAACACTTGCTCACCGAAAGGGAAAAAAAAAGCCTCTAGGAAAGAAGAGCCCCGGGCCCAAACCTGGCTAGCAGCCTGATACACTTCCAGGAGCCCCAACTTTCTGTGGGCCTTCTCAAACCCTGTTTTTGGCAGGGGACCCATGGAGACAAGGGGCAGAAGGGAAAATTGAACCCCCAACCGACTCTTCCTCCCCACCTAGTCATACAACTTTCTGTACGGGGGACTTCTGGGTTTGTCCAGTGCTTTCTTATTTTTAGGAGCCATCTCCCACCCGCACGCAGGCCCTATAGTGAGCCCGCTGGGGCTAAACAAGTCAGAGAACTTTACCTCGGTTCCAAATTCAGGATCTATCTAACTCTTTGAAGGTTTGAGCAGGGCTGAGGGATTGTGCCAAGCAAGGTGATTAAAAATTCCGATTAAAGAATTCTTTCCTAGCTCCACTCAGAAGGACCAGAATTAAAACCAGGAGTTACTTCTATCATTTCTGAAACTAAAAAGGCTTTATGAATTACAATTTACAGGCTTTGAGGAATTTTGCATGCTGAGAAACTTGGCTTTCCAATGGGGTCGCTTTTGATAAATTCGGAGAGTGGGGACTCAGGAGGATGGGAGCAGTTCCTGCTATGTCTGTGCAGGCATTAGTACTTACAGTGGAATCTTTGATTTGAGTACAGCTTCAGAGATGTGCACAACAGCAGAGTAAGAGCCAGAGTCTGCTAGGAGCCCAGCTATTATGGTAGAAGGCCTCTGCCAAGAACACACCCTTTTCTCTCAGTGTTAGGGTACCCAGGCTAGGCCAGCCAGCTGCTCTGTTTGGGGACACCTGGGAAATAGACCATATATTCCCAGCCAGTAAGGTGTGTCTGTGTGTGTCTGTGTGTGTGTTTCTGTATCTGTGTCTGTGTGAGGGAGCCTTCTGAGAGAAATTTCATTCTCCCTGTCTTCTATGACTGTTCATTAGTTGGTACCTGAACTTTTTTTTTAGAACAGCTAATTTGTGAAAATTAGTACAGCCCTTTCCCATTCTCTAATCCCTATGTTGTGTCTAGGGATTGGAATCTGTAAGTGTGGGTCTCCTGTGCTGAGAAGGATTTGGGCAAATCTGTTTGATACTTTTAAGGTCTTTGGTGCGTACTGAAGTAGAATACTTCCGCTATAAAGCTGGGCTCTGATTCTTACTACTCTTCTGACTTGCTACAAGTCACTTGGGTCACAGTTTTCTCGTTTGCAAAAGGAGGGGGTTAGATTAGGAGATTATCTATCTCTAAAGTGTCTTCCAGCTCTTCACCTTGTGAACTCGTGTATGTATACATGAGCTCATCTTGCCGTAATATATGTGTTCCTTCAAATTGTATATAAATTGAATTTTCATAAATTGATTGCTGTTTATAATGCACCAAGGAAGCTTACTACTTAAAGGAATCTGGCAGCAAGTCCTTTAATAGCTGAGAATCTTTAGAAAGATTCTTAGATCATCTCCTAATTTTTTGACATTTAGAATGCCACAGACCTTGTTTTCTTAAAATGGGTGTATGCCCAATTGTCACATAGTACAATAAAATCTCATTAATTCAGACTCCACTAATTTGGAATTAGTCATCATTCAGAAGAGCTTGGTGTTACTTTCACCCTTCTTTACTCTAGATAGTGCAGTATCTTCAGAGAGAAATGTCAGTCAACAAGCATTTATTTTTAAATAGGCAAAAAATTATCTTTGCTCTCAAGGATCTCAGTCTGACGGGGGGCGGGGGGAAGGTATGCAAACAACTATGTACAAACGAAACATATATAATGCAGGGTACACTGAAGATCCTCAACAGGGCAGAGGACTAGCATTAGGAGAGATGGGCAAAGGCTTTTTGTAAAAGCTGAAATCTTAGCTGGGACTTGAAGGAAGCCACAAAGACTAGGAGACAGAGGTGAAGAGGGAGAGAAGTCCAGGCGTGGGGGACAGCCAGTGAAAATGCCCAGAGCTGGGAAATGCAGCATCTTGTGTGAGAAGCAGCAAGGAGGCAAATGTTACCAGATCACAGAGTATGGGGTGGAGGGAGGAGAGTATACTGTATAAGAAGATGGGGAAGATAGGAGGGAGCCAGATTATAAAGGGATTTGAAAATCAGAGGGTTTTATACATGATCCTGAAGGAACTGATAGTGTAACTAAAGTTATGGGGAGGAGTGTTTAAACTATTACCATCTCAATCCAAGGAACTACCAAATGGTGGTTATGCATAAAGCCAGACCTCTGCTAGCTGATACAAGGACAAAAACTGAAGAGTTGAGTCAAAGAGTCAAAGTCAAAGCCCTCCCAGAGCTTGTTTTCTTCTGGGCAAATGCAACAAACACAAGAGTTAATGGAAAGTATGTATAAAGAGAGGATGTATGTAATAGATAGAAACACAAGTTAATAGAAAGTATTTACAAACAGACAGCATGTGTAATAGATAGAAACAGCTTCAAGTTAGCCCTGGAATGAAGCCTACCTCTGACCCAAACAGGCAGTCATTTAACCTTTCAATGCTCAGGGCTACTCTTAAAGCTGCAAAGCTGGTGTTTGCTACTGGTCAGGAGAATTTCCTCATTGGGAGTTCTTTATGCCAATGAAACTACAGGTTCCCACCCCACCCCCTCATACAAAGTAATCTGGAGGAGACAGTGCTGGCAAGTAGGGCTCAGTATATCTAACCACCAGGAAGAATTTTAGAAAAGCTATTTGTTTATAAATTATAGATGACTATTTCTAGTCCTTAAGTGGTCAGCAATACCAGTAGCCCAGTTTGAACTAAATGGAATTGAAAGAATCTTACATTTATATATACATATATATATATATATATACATATATATATATCCAGTTGTATGTGTGTATATACTACAGACTACATCTGTATGTTTATATATACATATACGCTACAGCCTGTTCAGGCAGCTAGGTGGCGCAGTGGATAGAGCGCTAGGCCTGAAGTCTGGAAAACCTGAGTTCAGATTTGACCTCAGACTCTAGCTGTGTGACCCTGGGCAAGTCACTTAACCCTGTTTGCCTCAGTTTCATCATCTGTAAAATAAGTCGGAGAAAGAAATGGCAAACCTCTGTAGTATCTTTGCCAAGAAAACCCCAAACAGGGTCATGAAGAGTCAGACGTGACTGAAACAACTGAACAACAGACTGGTTTCCCCCTCTGCTTCTACATCATCCCAGTAAGTAAAATATTTGAATAAATATAGACATAGAATGAGGGAAGATATGTGAAAATCATATGTACCATACAATTTCAAGAAAACGTTATTATCCAGCGCTAACTTAAATGTAGATTAATTTTTCTTAAAAAGAATATCTAAATCAGAATAATTTCTGGCTTCGTAATGGAAGTCAGGAGCCTGGGTTTCTCATCCTTGATCCATCAGTCTATCGTATAACCTTGGGCGGATCCTGCCCTGGGCCTTTATTTCCCCATTTATGAAAACACAGTTGGAGCAGCTAGGTGGCACAATGGACAGAGTACCAGGCCTGAAGTCAGAAATACCAGAGTTCAAATCCTATAGGTCTCTCTCTGCCCTGCCTGCTCATTAAGGTCAGTGGGAAAGGAGGAGGTAGTAGAGGCTTCTTGTCTGAAGTCCTGGAAGTGGGCAGGCATCTGGCCAAGGGAGATGCTGAATCTAGGAGCCAAAGGAGGACACCGCTAAGAAAAGCTGGGCAAGAAGTGAGAAAGGAATAATGTGTGAAGCAGGGGTAGTGGGGAATAGAGAGTGAGCAAACCTTAAAGGAATAATGCTTAATTTATTAAGCAAACCATAATACATTAAAATCCACATACTCTTGAAAAGCAAGTTGGTACTCAAACGGGAATGAGTGGCTGGCTGACCATCTCAGGCCATATTTAAATGGAGCAGAGATTTTCTGAAAGCACCAGCTTCATACTAATCTGTCACTCTTGAGAGGCAGCAAGGTAGCTCAGTGTATAGGGCACTGTGCCTGGAGTCAGGAAGACCTGAGTTCAAATCCAACCTGGGATACTTACCAGTCATGTGGTCCTGGGTAAATCATTTAACTGCTGTTTGCTTCAGTTTCCTCAGCTATAAAATGGGCATAATAAATAACAGCACCTACTTTGCAGGGTTGTTTTGAGGATCAAATGAGATAATATTTGTAAACTGTTAAGCACAGAGCCTGGCACATAAAAGGCATTATATAAATGTCTATTCCCTCTCTCCCCTCCCCCTTCCAATAAGAAAAGCAATTCAGTATCAAGTTTTTTTCATAGCATTTGAGCCTCATCAGGTATAGTGAAGTAGGTTTGTAGACAATCACTAGCCCAGACAAGTGACTGTCTCTTGACATTTTTCTCTCTGGCCGTGGCCTGGGAGGGGAGCTAGGACTGGTAAAGATCATTGGCATTCTGGCCAATGTGGCATGTTGATCAGTGCAAAGGAAAACCTTCCATTTATCATCGGGGCATCCTCAGAGTTCCTCTTTCTAATCGAGGCATCTGGAGACAATAGATGGAGATTGATCTCAAGGAGGTGAGCTCTCCACATGCCTTGTTTGCTAAAGGGGAGCTTACTTAGCACCTTATACTATAAATACGTTTCTTGATGTTTGGAGGGTGACCAGAGCTGATAGAGTCCTCAAGTTCTGGGTGGCTGTAACCTGCTGAAAAGAGAAGATACTCAATTACCTGATTTCGGGGAATACCTCATATCTGTCTGTTAGATTTTCTAGGATTTAGTCCCTTTTTATCTACCAACTCTTTTTGATTGCCTGTAAATATACTCAGGTCTACCTCATTCATTAAAAAAAGAAAAAAAAAACTTTTCACTCAACTTTGCAATACCCTCATGCTAACCTCTGATATCTCTTTTCCCTTTTCATGCCAGATTTATAGAAAGAATCCTCTGTATTTACCCTTTACTTCCTCATCTCCCACTCAGTTCTCAACCACTTGTAATCTGTTTCCTACTTACTGAAACTGTTCACTTCAGTATTGCCAAAATCTTTTTTAAAATGAACTTTTACTGCTATATTTTGGGGTTTTTTTGATAGCACCAGAATTTCTCCCAGTATCCCTCCCCCGCTTCAGATGGACATGCCATTTAACAAATAATATCTCAAAAATTAGAGGAAAAATCAGCAAAATCTAACAATAAATCAAAAACGTTTAAAAATATATGTAGCGTACCATACCTGTGGACCTCTCGTTTCGACAAAGGGTTGGGTTAGTGGTTTCTTCTTATTTCTCTTCTTAGGTACCATGCTCACTCTTTTTTATTTTCCAGCATTCACTTGTGCTTATTTTGATTGTTTTTTTTTTCCATTTACATTGTTCTGGTCATTGTGTATGTTGTTTTCTTGGCTCTGTCTATTTCAATTTGCATCAGTTCATGTAGGTCTTTCCGTGCTTCTCGGTATTCATTATGTTTTTCATATCTTGCACCACAATAATATTCCATTACATTCATGTACTACAATTTGTTTTTGTTTCCAATTCTTTGCTACCGTAAAAAGTGTTACTATAAATATTTTGATGTGCAAGGAGACTTCTTACTATCGATAACCTTGAAAGATAAGCCTTGTAGGAGTGCAGTCTTTGGGTCAAAGGATATTGGCATTTTAGTCATTTTATTTGCATAATTCTAATTTGCTTTCCAAAATTTTTGTACTGATTAATAGTTCTTCCAGTCTTAGAGTTGTTTTGATCTACATTTCTCTCACTCTTAGTGATTTGGAACATTTTTTCACATAGATGTTAAGAGTTTAAAATTCTTCTTTGGAAAATGTTTGTTCATCATCCTTTGACCCCTTACCTATTGGGGAATGTCTTTTAGTATGAAATGTATTTGTTAGTTGTCTATACATCTTCAATATTAAAATTTTATCTGAAAAATTTGAAACAAAGATTTTTTTCTATTCAACTACTTTCCTTCTTAACCTTTTGTTGGTTCAGAAGCTTTTAGATTTCATGCAATCAAAGTTACCTGTTTTATCTTTTATAATTGCCTTCATCCCTGGTTTGGTTAAAAATACATCTCCTACCCACAGCTGTAAAAGATATATGATCTGCTTCTTTTCAAAATTTTTTATGGTATGATTTTTAATATTAAGGCTATGTAACCATTTAGACTTTATTGTAGAATACTGCATTAGATGTTGGTCTAAAGCCTAATTTTCCCACATTATTTTCTAGTTTTCCTAGAAGTTTTTATCAAATACAGAGTTCTTTCCTAAGTAATTTATGTTTCGCAGTTTACTGAACACTGGATTATTGAGGTTCATTTTTTCTGATTCTCTCCTGTCTGGTTTGTTCTGTTACGCTGTTATTTCTCTTTTCCTCAGCTAATACCAAATGTTTTTGATGACTGCCATTTTGTAATATAGTTTGAAGTCTGGAAGTCCTATTCCCCTTCATTCCTACCTTTTTTTGTTTTTTCCCTTAATATTCAAAATCTTTTGTTTCTCCAAAAGAATCTCATTAGTATTTTTAGCAAGCTTTGTAAAGTATCCTTTTGATATTATTATATTGGTATAGCCCAGCTATGAGCACTGAATATTATTGTAACTATGTAAGTTGTTCTTTCTTTAAGGGACACTTAGTAATTTAATCTACACAAGTAATTTAATCTATATATTATTGTAACTATGTAAGTTATTCTTTCTTTAAGGAACACTTGGTAATTTAATCTATACCAAGTCCTTTGGTAGATTGATCCTCAAATATTTTATGCATTTTGTAGTTATTTTAAATGGGAGTTCCCTTTCTATTATTACCTCTTGTATTTTGTTATTATATATTGTCTGTCAGTTTTTGAGGCTTCATTTTGTAGCCTGCAACTTTACTGAAGCTATTGTCTCAGTATCTTTCTGATTCATGAAGATTTTCTGAATAAACCATCATGTTATCAAAAATAGGGATAGTTTCATCTCCCCTTTGCTTGTCTTTACATCTTGTTCTTTCACTAGTTTTACTGCCATTGCCATCATTTTTAGAACCATACCAAATAATAGTAGGAGAAATGAGCATCCTGGCTCTACTCCTATATTTACTGGGAAGGTTATCCCCACTGCACACGGTGCTTGCTTTTTGGTTTTATATCGATACTGCTTATGATATTAAAATGTCCCACTATGCATGTAGTTTGTAGGGTTTTTAACATAAATGAGTTGTACTTTGTCAGACTTTTCCCCCCCTACATTGAGATAACTGTGGTTTTGTATGCTTTTGTTTTCTAACACAAGTAATTAATAATGTTGATTGTTTCCCTTATGTTGAACCAGCCTTGCATCTTTCACATAAATTCAACTCGAGCTGGGCATAGTGTTGCTTTTGTTGTTGTTCAGGTATTTCAGTCGTGTTGTACCGGGCATGGTGGTACATGCTTATAATTCCTACTGTTGAGGAAGTTAAGTCTGTTGGATTGTTTGCTTTCGAGTAGTAGGGCTAAAGCTGCTTGGGTGTCCGAACTAATTCCAACAACCAATATAGCGAGCCCCTTTGAAGTAGGGAACCACAAGGCTGCCTTAGGAGGGTCAACCGGCCCTACATTAAGGTCCAGTCTCAGTCATTTGATCCAATTGATCAGTCTCGGTCATAATGAATGAGACATACACACACAGGGTAAAGTGTAGTGTTTATGTGGTAAATACAAATACTTGTAGCGCTGTAGGAGCTCAGAGGATCTTCTCAGAATCTTGCTAGAAGGAGGCAGCAGCTTCATGGAAAAGGGCTTAAGGGAGGGGTATTCAGGGGGTAGATTTGGACAGACTAAAATGAGGGAAAGAAAACAGGCAAAGGAGGTTGTTAATCCGTTAAACATAGCTTTACTTCATCATATTCCCGCAACTTAAAAATTATGATTTATATAATCTATAACATATTTCAAGAATGTCGTCATTTCCTTGGCTGCAAAGAGCTTCGAAGACTCTAGCTTTATCCTCCGTTGGATGTTACTCTATACTCTAAGAAGGAGCATTCAAACTTGTTTTATTCAAACTCCCAGCTAGTCAAGTCAAGTCAACAAGCATTTATTAAGCTCCTACTGTGTTCTAGAAACTATGCTGAGCTCTAGAGTTACAAAGAAAAGGGGGGAAGTAATTCTAGCCTTAAAGGAGCTCATTCTTATGGGAGAGACAACGTGCAAATAACTAGGTACATACAGGTTATATTCATAGTGACTGGAAGAAAACATGAGAGGAGAAGACACTGACCGTGTAAGGGAGACAGAAAACATGAGAGGAGAAGACACTGACCGTGTAAGGGAGACAGAAAACATGAGAGGAGAAGACACTGACCGTGTAAGGGAGACAGAAAACATGAGAGGAGAAGACACTAAAAGTGTGAGGGAG